>VXBT01003964.1:2037118-2665390 GCA_013400235.1 Oriolus oriolus | reverse complement strand
AGTGAGGGGCCCAGAACTGGACACAGGATTGGTGGTGTGGCCTCAGCAGTGCCCAGCACAGGGGACAGTCGCTGCCCTGGCCCTGCTGCCACACTATTGCTGATACAGCCCAGGTGCCATTGGCCTTCTTGGCAACCTTGCCACAGCTGGACTCAAGTTCAGCTGCTGCTGACCAGGACCCCCAGGTCCTATTCCAGCTTTCCAGCCCCTCTGTCCCCAGCCCGTAGCTCTGCCTGGGGTGGTTGTGACCCAAGTGCGGGACCAGGCACTTGGCCCTTGAACCTCAGCTCATTGGCCTCAGCCCATGGATCCAGCCTGTCCAGATCCCTCTGCAGAGCCTTCCTTCCCTCCAGCAGATCAACACTCCAACCCAAACTGTGGGGTTGTGACTGGCCACCAGCTGATTTAACTTCACTCATCACCACTCTCTTGGCCCAGCCACCGAGTTATATTTTTTTATTCAGGAAGTTAATCTCCTGTGTCTCCCTCTTACCATCTATTTGTATTTTCAGTGTATATTTTTGCTTTCTAAGGTACAGTAGAACACAATTTTGGGGATGACTGGAGTGTTTGCATGGTTATTTCCAGCTTTCTTCTTTATGGCTATTACAGTGTATTGATTATCAGAACATAATGGTGGACGGAGTTTTGGGAAATTAAAAATTTCTCTGTCATCTCTGATCTCAGTGTGAGCGTAAGATTAGGGGGATATTGCCCATGTAACAAGGGAAAATCAAGGAGAAATTCTACCTTGAAAGGTTTCCTCTCTTAAATCTCCTAAGACATGTTTTTCTTGTATTTTGCCAGTCAAACAAATGAATTTTCCCTACCTCAATTTTTCTTTTTAAGCTAATGGGAGAATCAGGGGGAAACTCAAAGGACTTGAAGTTAACCTCACCTAGGGGGCTGAAGTATCCTTCCTAACCTTTCATATCCACCTGGTTTTGATTTCAGGAGGGGAACAGGCAGAAGACATCTTTTTCTGTAGGAAAGGACTGACACATTTGTACCCTTCCAGGTGCATTCCTCTGGTGGCCTGCAGTTCACACACACTCTTTGTTCCCTCACTGTAGGGAAGTTGTAGCTTTCAGGATGCTTTGCTGCCAGCCAGACCCCTCTGACAAAGACCTGGCTTTATCCATGCATCCTTCAGAAATACAGGATTTGGGCTAAATGGCAGAAGGATAATCACAGTTTCTAAGGAGTCACTAAAAGCCCCCTCGAATTTCTGCAAAGCCTTTTCTGCAGAGAAGGCTGTGACTCAAGGGTTATAGTATTTCTTGGTGTGGAATTTTTGAAATCTGTAAGGTCATAGAATCACAGGGAGGTGGAAATGAGAAGACTTGGCAGGAGGAAGGATGCCATTTCCATGCACAGCCTCTTGCTACTGAGACAGGACTGTCTTGGGATTTTACACTTCTTCATGCACTGAAAATGGACTTCAGCCCCTAATATCCATCCCTGGGTCTCCATCGCTAATGATCAGTCCCTTCAGGCAATATTTAATTGGGTAGTACAGTAATTTTGTGATCAAGATATAAATTTATTACTGGCTGGATTGTGACTGACAAACTCATTTCACCTATGACCTAAACTGAATATGAACTCAACTCTTCTCAGGTAGGAAGCTGATGTATAAAATTGTTTTCAGCTTATTGCCAGGGGATTTAGAGTGCACGTTTTTAGTGGTTTAATCTGGGATTTAAACCTGAAACCAGTTACTGGAAGATTTGGCCAAAACCAAAATAGACAGATAAAGCATATTTTTTTTCCAAAATGGGATCACCTCACAGAACTTTAGAGTTACCAGAATAGTGCTTTTGATGGACAAGACAAAATCTCTAGTTTTTATTTTAGCATTTAAATACATGGATGTAATATTTCTTGGAAATACATCTATATGTTATGTTCTTGACTACACACTAAAAGTACAAAAGCTAAAATAAATATTACAGTGTTCACAACGTGGTTGTTTTTGTATGTTTTTGCTAGTGATGATAGATATAGCAAAATTTTAAAAGATACTTTCCATAAAATGGAATGTAGACTACTCTAATGGCAGATATTGGTCAACATCTTTTTAGAAACAAATCCCTAAAAATTTACTGCAGCTGGAAGGAAGGGGAATGGTTTTCTCAGACATTTTCATATACTGAAATTAAACAAAGCAAAAATTACATTTATGCTGTGCAGTTAATAACTTTTAATAATCATTAAAATTCTCTCTTTCTTAACAGAAATTAAGGACTTTCTAGCTTTAAGGCTGGGTGAACAAAGACCTTTCAAGAACATTTCCCTGCTGTTCTGTAGGTTTATTGTCTTAATAGATATTCTCATTGATCACTGTTTGCTTTACATTTTTTTACTTCATATTTAAAATTGACATATATTTGAATACTTACCGTTATATGGTCAGTGGAGCTATTCATTTAATAGGTCAAATAATCATTATATTTCACTAGGATGCTGGGGTTTAATTCATTTAACATTTTAATCTTCCATCAGTTTTTCCTTTAAGAGGATTTCAGTGCATATACAGGATTTGTATAAATCTGTGCAGTAAATTTATTCTTTTAACAGTTTTATTCTTTCATCAGAAATTCATTTAAATGGATTCTACTATATATCACATTCACTGCCAGTGTGGCTTTAGGTCGGGCTGTAATTGATGCAAAAGCAATGAGGTATTAAAAGAGAAAGGAAATATCTGAAATTGGAAAGAGTTCAAAAAGTGTGCCATTGTAAGGCCATGACATTCCTCGGATATGATGGGGGTGGGGGATGGACCACTCATAAACCATTTTTGTCCAAAGCCTGGTGTAGTTGCTAATTTCAGGTTCTGCTAGAGTCAGAATCTGTGCTAAGAAGGCCAAGTTTGAAGGGGCACATCAACACAAGAATCCCATATCAGGGTATAAATGTGGTCCCCTCTATTTGAGACAAGTCTAGAAATACCAAAACACAAAAATTTGGGGAAAATGCTTTCTTCTTCAGTTTCTTCATGCAGAGCGTTTGGCATATTCAAGATTTTGGGGTGTTGCTTGTTTGGTTAATGGAGGCTGCTCTGTTGGTGTGGGATGCACAGAGCAGTAACTGGAATATGTTCCTTTTCCTGAGCTGTGAGGTAGACTGGGAGTGGCCAAGAACAGCAGAAAAGAAAGAAGGTAAAACTAGTAAGGGTTTTCATGTGCACAGGCATGAACAGAGAGAAGATTTATGGGGAAAAGGAGAATGCTGTAGATAGTGTAAATATGCTAAGATATCCTACATACAGAAAACAGTAAGAAAAAACCCCAATTTCTAAATTTCTACATGTCATCTACTACCATTTAATGCATGCAGCAGAAGGATAGACTTTTAAAAATATTAATCAAAGTTAATTAATTACTTAGCTAAGTTGTTACACGGCAGAGCTACAGGGTGTGGGTTCATACCTCTGTCCAGATCCATCCCCACAGCTGCCTGCTGGTGACCTTGCTGACAAAAGCTTCTTGGCCACGTGTGTGTGGAAGTCAAAGACAGTCCAAAACTCATGTGGCTGTATGATATCTTCACTGGTATTACCTGCAGGAGCTGATGGAACTTTTCAGGATATATGGGATGGCCTATGGACCTCTGACGGTGCACTCAAACAGCCAACTTGCATAACCTCGAAGTAAATAGAAGAAAATAGTGGTTTAAAGCTGACAATAGTCAGGAAAAAATTGCAAAATAGCTGAGGAAAATTCAGAAAATCTGAGGAATATGCTGGATGGATAGAATCTGTAATATTTACGCGTGTGCAAGAAAGACTACATATCTTTATGCAATTAAATAATATCAGTAACATTAATGGAAAAAAATGCCAAGAAAATAAATTTATGGTAACATCAGTGTTTCTTAAAGGAAAAACATGAACCTGGATCATTTCTTTTATTCTAAGTGTATGACACATCCAGTGTTTCTTAGCCAATTTAAAAATTGTTCTTTTGCTACAATTGCCAATGGTTGGAAGGAAGTTCGGAATATAAGTAGCATTTCAGCACTGATGAGGAATGGTTGATTAGATCAATGAAGAAAGATATAATGAAGGGTCTGTTGAACATGTACTGTGCTTCTGATTTTAATTCAGCAAATAACTAGCCATAAAAATCAATGATTTACATGTAAAACTAAAATGCTGTCTCAGAAATTACAATAGTTGCGCGTAATTTCATTAGGTTTTCAGAGACACCTTTTAGATGGTATCGTGTAATTATTTCTTTTGTAATAACTTTTTCATCTCAAACATATATTGGGGACCCAGTCTATGGCTGAGAGCACACCTCATTTTAGCCTTATGGTTAAAAGTACACTAAAGATAAGGTTTAGTTATAGGAGAGACACAATGCCTGAATCTCCAGCTGTAGTGGGGCTGCAAAAGGGCTGGCACAAGGAGCAATATCCTGCAGAGCATTTTCCCTGCTGACAGTTTTGTCATCTGGGTGATGGCTTTTGAGTGTGGGCCAAGTCTCAGCCCATCCTGGTGGTTGGGGCTAAGGTTAGGAGAGAGACAGTTTGCACTTTCTTCACCCAACCTCATAATTGGTTTTTCATTTTCCTCTCTACGAGAGCTCTGTATTTATAGGATATCCTTCCATCACACTTGAAGCTGCACCCTTAGACTGGTGTGACGGCTTTGTGTGCTAGGGATCTAGTGCCTTCAGCTTGCTGCAGTCAATTTACTTTTGACAACCAAGAAATTTGATTTTTATAATGAGGCGTAAATCACGGGAAAGGGTTGTCTATAATGGACTTAGCAGAGTTAGGAGCAAGAGTGCAGTAGTTCATATCAAGAGGATTTTAAAATAGCTGCACGGTAAAGGACATAATCTTTGTGGAGAAGGAGGATTTAGAGAAATTTGGGACAGCCAGGTAATAGTTACACAACTTGGAAGTTCAAAAGCTGTTGTTGACTTGTTATGGTCCATTGTGGCTCTGGTGTGGTACTTGGTTTGATAAATAAGAATACCAGGAGCCAGGAGGCTGGCTGAGAGCAGAAAGATGGGGTGAAGTGCAGTGTGCCCAAAACAGCTGCAGTGTCTCGCTGCTCAGTACACCGAGCTGCATGTTTGTTAAATTGAATTATACCTTTAAATTAATTCAATTGAATGTGAGACGAATGAATTATAAATCAGTCTTGGTGAGGCTATAAATATGGCTTGATAGAACCCAACACTGCAGATAGGAAAAGCCTACAATAATGTATTTGCATGTTTACATATCACTCCCCTGTGGTGGATTAGCAAGCAAAAAGAAGTCTAAAACCACAGGGGGAAGGTTTAAATAGGATGATGCAGACATTAGTGAATGATTAACCATAATTTCACAAAGGTGGAGGGTAAGCTGTTCATTTTGCAGAATCCCACAAATGTGTTTTGAACGATTAACTAAATTTGCTTGGCAAAAGTTTAATTAAGGCTGCCGCTGATTAATGGCAATTATTTAACCCGGTGTATAGGCTGGCTACTCACACTGTGTGGGGGGCTCAGCAGTAATGACAGGAAGGTGTTCAGGGGTTCTTGGGACTGTCTGTGCTAGCTACCCCAGCTCCAAGGGCAGAGGGAATCAGAGACATCCCACAGTTCTCCTGAAAGGCCCCGGGTAGCCCCTGGCCGAGTGTCCTTAATAGAACGCACAGACACAGACAGCATCCGTACACAGCCAGCTCTGCGGGCCAGGGAATAGGGTCAGAGCCCTGTCCCCCTGGGGGAAATGATGGGTGCTGCTCTCAACACTCTTGACATTTCTACAAAGCTGCAAGACCAGACTGGGCCTTGTGTCTGCAAGGAAACTCAAGGCAGGGAATGAATGGAGTTCCCTCATCCTCTCTCTTCCTCCAACACCCCCACCCTCTCCTTCTTGTTGCTCTTCTTCTTTGTGAGAATGAATGTAATCTGTCCCTGGCTGGTTGCACCAATAGTTTCAAATGCTGCTTACAGTCTTTTATGGGTAATACTATCTTGGCACAGTTAGACACACTAATGAGAACAAGTGATGTCTCTGTCATATAATTGCTTTTTTTTTGTCTTGTCAGAAGGAGGAAAAAAAGACTAGCGCTCTTAATAATAACTTATGGCTAAGCTGATTAGGAAATAAGTATTTCCTTGAAAGCATTTTGAGAGGAAACACAAATATTCCTTCAAAAAAAGCACAAATTCTCTTCATAGGTTTATCACAACCTTCTTACTTGTCTTTTTACTCAGTTGTTAAACATTCTGTCAGCTTTTCATGTCATAGGTCCTGGTTTCACTGTGAGGTTGTGGTTGTCTGTGTCCCAAGCTCTAGTGAAGAGGTGTGATCATCAGATAATGGCAGACCAGGTGAATCTCTCTGATGGCCACTGAATACACCTCTGCCTCCTAAACAGCTCCATGAATGTTATAAAATTAGGAAATATGGTACCCTTGGATGGTTGACATAGCGACATATAAGTTAAACACTGTTTATTATTAATGTTCTTGATTTCAGTGTCTTCCCAAGACTTGACAAAGATATACATCCTCCTGTAACCGAAACCCCTGCTGCTTTTATGCCTAAATCATGCAGTTTACTCGTGTTCCATCCGTTTGCTCCACAACATACTGTGAATACTTTTTATTTTGGACATACTGAGTATTTCATTTATATCTCTCCTATATTGTGATGTTTGCAGAGTCACAGTGTTATTCAAGCACTAACTTCACACGTTTCAGAAGTTCCGGCATTACTTCATTAGCAGTTTATATGAATGCTCAGTTCCAAAATATCTCAGTTACCTTGTTTACAATGATTTTCAATCTCACACACAAATTCACTAAAAGGCAAACTCACTTTACTGTTCCATTAAGAAAGCCGTATGCCTTGCTCTATATTTGCACTGAAGACTTAAAGTTAATGTCTGCTATACCAAGCATGGTATTTCTGTTTTTCTATCAGCAAACTATAAAAACTAGCTAATTTTTAGCCTGCTTGCTTTCTGTTTGTATATCTCTAAATCATTACTGCATACAGCAGTACAATGAACAGCACATAGTCAAGGAGTATCATAGCCACCAAAAGTTTAAAAAAACCCAAAAGACGACTGAAAGCCATGAATAATCTTTGAATCAGGTTATTAAGAGTGCATATCAGTCTGCTTCCGTGCTTTGTTTTTCCGTTGAATAGTCATAAATAATTAGCTTATCTCCTTCTATCAGTGTCTAAAATAAAGGACTAATGATGTCAGGACAGCTTGCTTTGACATTTATGAAATATGCTATGATCTACCTGTAACTGATTGTAGGGGTAGCTGGAAGAGCATATTTTTAGATTGCTTCATTTTCTGTTATCAGAAAATCTGTCAGCCTTAGCTGGAAGGCTTTAGCTGTTCCCTTACTTCAAGGAGGCCTCTACGTGTCATGCCCTTGAGAAGCATCTGTTGTTTAATTTTGTGAACCGATGTTCAGGTTAAACTGCGGAAGATTAGCCAGGTCCTGCTCCTTTTTTTGTTCCACCTGCTGTTGCCCAGAGCCCCCCGGGGCACGGAGGGGGCTGAATGGTGTCCCTGGGGATCAGGGCTGTGCGAGAGGCAGACCCCAGAGCCTGCTGTCGGGGTTCCCAAGGAAAGCCTTGGGAGCGAGGAGCTGAGAGAAGCAGGGGGGAGGCAGGATGTTGCCAGCAGGTCCCTCTATTCCCTGACCTTCTCAGGCTCAAGGTAACCCATTGTCTTGCCTCTTGAGGCACCAGCTTTGAAGTGAGCTTTCCTTCCCTCCTGGAGGCAGGGTTTAGACCCTGTCCCTGCTTCTCCTACATGATCCCTTGGATTACTGTCTTTTTTGATAACATCACACCGGGTACCCAAAGGGGCAAAGTTAAGACCACATGAATGCCTTATATTCAGGTATTTCTATTTTCTCAAGAGCTTTCTGAAACTTCCACCTTTACAGTAGCATAGCTGTGCCACTTCACTATTATTTCAGCAATATGAAACTACAATTTAGCCACAATGGGTAGTTTTTCATCATGCTTTCAACTCCATGTGTCACTTCTCCCACTGGTGAGCACAAACCCAGGTTTGCCCACTCAAGTGCTCTTTGCTCACCACCCACCCCACACCACCCTGCAGGAGCAGATGTGTGTGGGTCGGGTGATGGAGATGCGACCCTGTTCCTTTGCAATCCCAGCAGCCAGCACTTGGCAAAGGCCTAAAGAAAATAAAACAAACAGGAGGAGTTTCTTCCGGGCATACGCAGGGAGAAGCAGCTCTGTTTCAATGTCAGCAGGACACTCTCTGCAGAGCAGGATTTCCTGCCCCCACAGAAAAATCCACGGACCCTTTTCTCCACCCTGAATTAGAAGATTAAACTCGGGTTTGACAACTTTTAGTCTTAGAAGCAATTGACAGGTTTTAGAGAAAGTGCCGGATTGCCATAATCTGGTTGTAAGGTGACAGATGTTTGCTTAGCTGGCACCAGATGGGCTGGCCTCTATTCTTCAGGTTAGTCCCAGGACATAGGACAGGTAGTAAGATTTGGTTTTGAAATTCAAAGTAACAAAGGCTTACAGAGGAACTCTTTCTCTGTCAGAGCGTTTCGATGATTTGTGGCTGGCTGCTTTAGATGCTGCACTGGGGCTGCAGATTCTTCAAAGTATCTGCTGCTTCCTGCAAGTATAATCTCAATTTTGTGAAGGTTTAACATGAACCAGCTGTTCTACAACCACATGGTGACCTGAGCAAGACACTGGACTGGTGGATTTTTGCAGTTTTACTGAATGTGGGGTTTTATGTGGATACAGAAAAATGCAAGATACAGAAGTTTATAAAATATCTCTCCCTGCATTCACTTCTACTCTTGGAGCAGCTGCTTATGCTCAGCCTCTGAACTGAGTCAGTCAATTTACTCCAATAGATGCTAAATCAGTCCCTTTATCCTTAATGACTAGACAGCAGCAAAAGGCACATCTGATAAAATGTCGAGAAATCCAACACAAAACTTAAACTTTCCTCACAGAGAAAGAAATGAGCCCTAACTGTGACTGAGCAGGTTAATGGCAAAACTGTACCAAGTAAAATCATTCTGCAAAATGAAAGCAGGATCAAAGACATTAGACACAGGCAATAGCATGTTTAAGGTACAATAAGCAGTGCCTCAAGCCATATTTGTCAGCTACTATTCCTGTCTTATAATTAACAACAGATTACACTTGAGTTAAATCTTAACACTTCACATTGCAGATTTTCTGTAAACAAAGTGATTTGTTTGGCTTAACTCTGTATTCCAAGTAACCTTTATAAAAGGTTTACTTCACTGAAAACTACCATCCATCTCTTAAATTCAACAGTTTTATCTGACCTGGCTTCCTTAAACATTTTACTTTTTTTTTTACAGAGATTAAAAAATACACTGTGGAGTAAAATTATCTCAGCTTTGAAAATATGAAATTGCATCTGAAGCAGTGCTTCAGTATGTAGTAATTTACTGTGGTAGCTCTAAAGCACAGATGGGAGAGTATAGAAAGAGGATTAAGCTGTTTTCCATATCCTAAACTTTATCAGGGATAACACAGAAAACTGTGTCATTCATTACTGCCTGGGGAGTTCTTAAGTGTTAACAATTTATCCAGCTGATACATTAGAAAAGCTAAGAAGTATTTTTTTTTCATTAGCAATAACAGACTGCAACTAAAATGAAAGTCAAAGTTGCATTGCAAGAGTTTTGTTCACCTGCCAAACAGAGGAAATTAATTGCTTCACCTGGAAATATTGATCATGGTACATCTAAGCCAAAGTCTAAGTGCATGGACTCAAGAAATACACTGCTGAAAAATTTGTTATCTGGAGTTTTTATTTCTAAAAAGGCTATTTTTGCTACATTAAAAACAATAATGAGACACTGGTTTTGATACTTAATGCCATGCAAGGTTTGTGTTCATACATCATGCTTCACATCACACAGCTGAAATGGTTTAGGATGTAGTTCAGAACCTATTAAAATCAGAAGGAATACCCTCATTAACATTTAGCAGCCTTTGGATAAGACCTATCCAAAGATTCAGCTGATAATACCAATACATGCAAGAGATTACAGCCAAAGTCTTGTTATCCCTTGTAATTATATCCCCCTCATGTTTGTTTTCGCTTGGATGCTTTGGCAATTTTTCTAGACACTTCTCTTTAATCTGTGCACTTGGATTTAGCAGAATTTTATTACTGCAGTAGTTTTTCAGTGATTTTTGAATTTCTACAAATCCAAAGTTGTAATGCTCAAGTGGCAAGTGTACTGTGGTTTTTCTGTAAAGATGCTGTTGCAGAGTAGTTCTTCATTCTGTTAGTAGAAGCCCATTAATATAACATGCATTTTAATTAAAAAAAAATAAAAATAGCAGGTCTGTACATACAGGTTTTCTAGATGTTGTCACAAACCAGTTAATGGATCCAGTCTTTCTCTCTCTCTCTCTCTCTCTCTCTCTCTACATATATATATATATATGCACAAAGATTTATCTGCCTGAAGAGTATGCATTTAATCCTGAAAGTGGAAAGTTGATTAAAAATTTTTCCATTCCATCTTTCTGTCAAATTCAGTAGTATTTCTGCATGAAAGCCTGGACCTCTCAGACATCTGCATTGAATCTCTGTTACATGGTATTTTTGTCTCAGTTTCCACTGAAAATTCTTGCTACAGATCTCTTTCTCATCTCCTAGCTTTTATTCTATTAATCTCTGCTCCCAGTTGCTTCTTGTAGGCCGGACTTTATTTTAACTTCTGCTTCTACAATCAGTATAAAATCTTCAGGTAACATAGAGATGTAGGATACCATTTGAAAATGGGAAAACATCTCTGGAGTACTTAAGACCACACAAGCAGACACAGTGTACTGAGATTTTGGTCACGAACAGATGAGTATCCCACCTCCAGCAGCGACTGAAATTGTTATTAGTCATATTCAGAAATATAATTCCAGCCCTCATATTGTGTTTTTTTTCTTTTTGACTACCTAATCCCTCAATAATATATTATGCCTTGTGTGGTGTCTGTGAGATAAATAATATGCTGTCTTTAAGGGAGTGTAAAGGGACACCCAGTAAAACTGGCTGTGGCCGACACCACTTGCAGGAGCAGTAAAAGTTTCCAGTTCTGGGCTAGGATTTGTGCACACACATTTATCCTCTGCTATTCAATTTTCACATAGTGCCATCATTTTCTTTCAAATAAGATTCCCTGTATCCACTCAATCCAACTGGGTTTTTCCAGCAAGGTGCTGTTGACAAAATGGACTGACTTCCCTGTGATTAATGCTACACACAGCAGCAAGCTACCAAAAATCAGCTTATTGCATTTGGCTTTGCCACTGCCTTTTTTGAAATGGCTCCTTCCTCACTCTCACTGTTTCTGTCCTGGAAATTCCCAGAGATCAGAGGAAAGAAGGAAGCAGTGAGAGAAGGGAGATGACAGAGTAAGATGCATGCCAGCCTTTGTTCCTCAAGAGGTCACACATTAGAAGTAATAAAGAAAAGAGGAGATTGGCAATTGTACTACATGTACAGCACCGTTCACAAACTGAGTGCAGAATTAGGCTCTTTGCACTTTCATCCGGAGGCTGAACAAGTATCTTTGCTGGATGCTCAGTACACAAATCTACAACTCTGGTAGGGGGTTCAAATTTCTGCTTTCTGCAGACTTCTCAGATGAGCACACACAGCCAGTCCTCCAAAACATTTTATTTCACTTGATGCTAGAATTTTCATTTCTCTTCCAGTGAATTCAATATTTAATGTTTATTGGAGCTCTGACTGGGGAATCTGACTGTGTCCTCTGTCAAGTGACTGTGTCCTCTGTCAAGTGACTGCATCCTCTGTCAAGTGACTGCTCTGGCTACCAGGCCAAAGAGTCATGCACAAACCCTTACACATATATACACACCTCTCCTGAGCTCCACTGGTGTCTAATTAACCTGCATAAAGCAAAACAGCTGATTCAAGGCTCTGGAGAAGGAGAAAGTCACCTGGTGGTTGGCAAAGTCACACAGAAGAGGAGAACAGAAAACAAGAAGAAAATTTGAACCCTAGCGAGAAAGGATGCTGTGACTGGTGGGTTGGAGCAGGAAGGCTAAGTCCTGTCCACTCCTCTACCATTATTCTCTACAAAGCTTCCTTGGGTAAGGTTGCTCTGAAGAAAGCAATGCAGAGGTATCATAGGAACATGAATGCATAAATTATAGATCCTAATTTAGCTTAAATGTAGGGTAGCTGTCCAGCTGCTAAGTATTATCAAGAAATCTACAGTATCTGAATTTTTTCACAGACAGACTTTACATTTCCAAGCATCTTTAAGCATCTTTAGAGTGAGGAAGCAACTGAAACTACAGATGTGAAAATCAGCGTTTTGGCTTCAGACACCCCCTCACCAGTGACTGCTAGGTGACAAGTATATGATTTTGGTTTTTAGTGACACAGACAATAAGCTCAGCTCTATGATTACATTGGTGTAGTGCTAAATTCCCTGCCATAGGGACGCTGAAAGGACAACTGTGCTTAAGCTTGTGAAGTTTTAGATCTGATGCCACTGGTACCATGTGAGTGCTTGTGATGAAGGTGGGAAGGGACAGCCAGCAGTGCCACCTCTGAAGTCCCACCTACACACTATCCTGGGTAAAACTGCTTCTAGAAGTTTGTAGCACTAAACTAATATGTGTGTGATTCACTAAGCTGCTCCTGATGGATATTTGGAGTTTATTCGTGAACATTTCTTCCTGCATACAGCAGTGTTTTCCTTTTGGTGTTGTTAGGGTAACACGGTTTTGAACTGCATGTGGACTCAATAGAGTTAGAGTAAATTTTGGCTGTTCCATGGTTATCCAGGATAAAAAACCAGTCATCTATTCCACTGAATCCCACTCTGAAGAATTTGAGTGAAATAAGAGCAGGGAGAGTCACAGGGGAACGGGTCACTCTTTGATGTACAAGCCTTTGAACTGTGACTGTGCCTGTTGTCCATACACTTTTTGCAGCTTGCTGGATGCCAGTCTTCCTCAAGAACTGTCCTGACTGTTCCTTGCTCTCATAAATTAAAATCAGTTAGCCTATCCAGGTAGAAATTCCTATTCAAACACAGAAATACTGCCTTGCATTTTCTCCTGTCTCCCCTCTCAATCCATCTGTGTTTCATTAGGATGATGTTGATTGTCCTATTGAAAGACTCTGTTCTACTTAAAGTAGAAAAACACTGAAATTTCCTCAGCAGCAGGTTTTTGGTTGTATTGTTTTTGGGCTTTTTTGTCTATTTTTTTTTTTCATGTATGTTCCAGTTTTCAAGTTATCCATCACAGGATTTTGGTCAGTTGCCTGAGGTAATCGTGTTCTGCTAAATCAGGGCATGGGGGCAAGAAAGGTTACCCTGCTCAATCTTTATAAAGTTTCTGGAACTGCCAGCTCCAAGCATCTTGTCTAACTAGGATGATTTAAATGAGTGATAATATCCAGTTACTAGCTCTGAGACAATTTGGCCATCTGAGGTACCATGAGGACTCAGCCACAGCAAGCAAGGCTGTTCTCCACAGAAATGAATATGTGCTGGTGTGCTGCCAAGATTATTCTAGGGCTGCAGATGGCATCTACTGTTCCCACTGTATAAGCCTGGTTCAATGCGAGTGGTGCAGACAGTGTGTAGCCAATGCAATTTTTTACTGATGGGATGTGATAATCAAATTTAAATTTTGTTTTCCCTAAATGTTTTAGAACACGCCAACCACGTGTTGTTCTTACAACAGGTCCTGACAGCAGCGTACGAACTTCTTCCCCTTAACACTGGCCTCTTCTGCATATTTGATTACCTTAATAAAAGCCAGTAATAGCTGGTGCAGACGGGTCATATTTTGGAGGTACATAAAGGCACCAGTTGCCATCGGGCATGAGAACTGCCATTTTTTCAAAGGGGCCATAAAAGGCAAATACAGTTTGTCTCTCACATGGCATAGCATGTTTGTAGGAGTGATGGAAAGTGCTATAACACATGGAGAGGCAGTAAGACAGTGTAGCAGGGTTGTGGACAGTCAAAAACGAGGACACTCCAAGCTGGAGGCTCTGCAATCACATGCACAGGGATGTAAACAGCTCAAGTTGCCACTGTGTTGGTTGATGTCTCCTTGCCTCTAAAAAGTGACACTGTCCGAAGGATTAGCTACCCGGGTGTGACTGCTTGGGGATGCTGCATCAGCTGGCACAGGCCAGATGAGAAATACGAAGCTTTGCTAATATCCACCAGCTCAGGTTCCATCCAGAGCTGCTTCAAAGAATATAAATGTTCCATGCAAATGGCGTGGAGCTGTTAAGCTGTGTAAAACAGCAAGGTGGGAAGAAGTGCTCTGTGGGCAGCATCTATTCCTCGCTGAAGCGTGAACTATTTTATGTGGTCCATTCCAGCTCATGACTATATTTGCAGCCTTTAAGTGTTTAGACCGCTGTCTTTCAAGCAAATTTGGTACTTCCTGGGTACATTGGTACTCACACTTTGGAAGTGGTCTAGAATATTAGAATGTCATTGGATTTTACTAAGTAGAGATTGAAATCTATGTTGCAGAGTGTTAGAGAAAAGCTCTATTTGACACAACAGCAGCTGTTGCACTGTTGTACTCTTTAACTGGCATGGATTGCTGGTCTTCTCAGGCTGTATAAAAAAATTGCTTTTTTATCAGAAAAAATGGTTTTATGGAGCCCCTGAATCTAAGTGAGAATTAGTGCAATCAAAATGTGGTGCTTGTACAGCAGAATTTGTTGGCAATGATACATAAAAGGATAGGCTGCAGGCAGAAGGTACATATCTAAATCAGCTAAGGATGCATGGGTTAGGTAAATGAAAACTAAATGGGGAATTTCTGAGTTCCTAATTTTGATTTCCGAAAAGGGGAGTCTCTCGCAAACCTGATAAGAAAGTGAGAACATGAGCCGGGAGCTCACCGGTGTAATCGTTAGGATTTACTTTTTTTATTCTTGATGCTGCTGCAGCCTCACTGTCTGCCAGTGAGTTCCTCCTGATTTGTATGAGAGAGTGAGTGTCAAAGAGTGTCAGGGAAGATTCCTGAGGACAGAAGAATATTTTTAATTTGGTGTTGCGTCAACAAATAAAGGCAGATGCAAATCTGAACTGGCTGGCTAAGCCTTGAAAACAGCAGAAAATATGGTGGTATGGACAAAATAGTACATTCTGCTGAGAGGCTACTCATGGAGGTGTAGGGGTGGAGGGTGGGCTGTGAGAACCAGCTGGCTCCTGTTTCACTTGGAGCGTGGTGCTGTCAGCAGCCATCTGTGGGTATGTCCCAGAGATAAGGCGGTGCCTGGGGACAGGAACAGGTGCCTGTGGCCACGGGAAGTGGGGGCGAGTTAGGATACACTGTCCTAGAGTCACAGACTCACAGAGTGGTTTGGGTTGGAAGGGTCCTCAGGGATCATCTCATTCCAATCCCCCTGCCATGGGCAGGGACACCTTCCACTATCCCAGGGTGCTCAGAGCTCCATCCAACCTCACCTTGAACACTTCCAGGGATGGGGCAGCCACTGCTTCTCTGGGCAACCTGTGCCAGGGCCTCATCACCCTCACAGGGAAGAATTTCTTCCCAACAGCTAATCTAAACATACTCTCTGTCAGTTTGCAGCCATTCCCCCTTGTCCTGTCACCACATGCTCTTGTAAACTCTCTGCTTGTCTTGTCGGCTCCCTTCAGGTACTGGAAGGTGCTCTAAGGTCTCCCCAGAACTTTTTCTTCTCCAGGCTGACAATCCCAATTCTCCCAGCCTTTCCTCACAGCAGAGCTGCTCCATCCCTCTGATCACCTTGGTGCCTCCTCTGGCCTGGCTCCAGCAGGTCCCTGTCCTTGCTGTGCTGGGAGCCCAGGGCTGGATGCAGCACTGCAGGAGGGGTCTCAGCAGAGGGGGCAGAGGGGCAGAATCCCCTCCCTGCCCTGCTGCCCACGGGGCTTTGGGTGCAGCCCAGCACACGGGGAGTTTCTGGGCTCCCACAGCACACGGCCGGGCCATGTCCAGCCTCTCACCCACCAGCACCCCCAAGTCCTTCTCTCAGGGCTGCTCTGGATCCATTCTCCTCCCAGTCTTTGTGCTTGGGATTACCTTCATCCAGGTGTAGGACCTTGCACTTGGCTTTGTTGAACTTCATGAGGTTCACACAGACCCACCTCTCGAACCTGTCAGGGCCCACCAGGGGGGCATCCCTTCCCTCCAGCGTGTTCACAGCTCCACACAGCTCGGTGCTCTCAGCAAATCTGCTGAGAGTGAACTCAGTCCCACTGTCCTGTCACCAACAGAGATGTGTCCTCAGGCTGTATCCCACATAACATATAAATTGGTAGAGGAACTCTGAATTAAATTGCCAGAAATGCTCAGATCGATAGATGGATTCCTTTTGGCTTCACTGAACTTTGGATCATGCTCTCAAGGAAGAAATAGATGACTACAGGCCTTAACCTGAATTCTCATTGGCAAGAGTGGAGAGGTAATCCTTCCTGCAGAGCGGATTGGAAAACCTCTGCTAGCCTTTCCAAATTCTGTTCTAACTGCTCACACCAGGTCTGGGTGGCTGCAAACTTAGGGCAGCACTGATTGTCTGGAGCTGTTTTCAGCAGGGTGCTGTCATCTTGATATTAAAAAAAAAAAAAAAAGCCGTTAAAGTAAAAGGGAAGTGGGGTGATAGAAAACTAAATGTTTGCAAAACAGGCCGGTTCTTTGAATTTCCCAATCCATTACATAACAAAAATGCATGAACTGTGTGATTAAGAATACTAAGTAGTAACTACAGAAATCAATTCTGTTTAGTGAGGATTCAAATCCCCTTGAGGATTTAAAATGTTTTTTAAAGTCTAAGGAGGTGTGTGTGGGGGGGGGTGACATCTTTTCTATAAATGCATAGAATTACTAAGCACAAGGGATTTATTTAACCAGGAAACTTACATTACTGAGATTAGACATCTCGTTTTCAAGGTGCTCCGGGAAGATAATGACTCCTATACCCATAATTCACTGTAGACATCAGTTTTGTCTGATAATACATAAATTGACCTGATGATAGAAGTTAGCAGTTTTCACTCTAAATTGCAGTATAGTGCTAGATAGCAATAAAGAATGTGTGGGCCTGATTCATTGAGTTTCTGTAAATTATAGAGCAGAGGATTTGGCCCTCCTGTTTAGGAAATACACATTTCCTCTCTGAAACAGAGATGCGGTTCTTCCTTTGATTAAAATATAAATGCTCTGAAAACAAAATTAAATCATCTGGAACAAGGGAAAGAACAATGTGGTTATTTATCCTAAAAAGAATGTTAGCCTCAAGGAATAGATGAATGTTACAATGAATCATATGGAAAACACCATGGGCTTTTATGATGCTGTGATTAAATGTGATCAGTTAGCAGGAGAAGGTGCGGGAAATTCTGATTGCAGAGAATTTGATGAGAATTTTGACAGTGACTTTAATAGGAACAGAGCTTCCCTTGGATCCTGGAAAGTGTGAAAGCGTTTTACTTGCCTATTTGATTTTGAGTTAGGGAATATTGGCTCTTCTTCTCTTGCTTGATTTTCTGGGCTGAAGTAAATGTTATAGCATTTTATGTTGAGTAAGCTTAAAATAATCTCTAACTGAGCTAAACTCTATTGAAAAACCTTGTTGCAAAGGTGTAAAAACTGCTGTATTGAATTGATCCCTGCATCTGTAACACTGTCTTTTCAGAGGAGGAGGAGCCTATGGCAATTTGGCAGAGGTGAGGAGGACTGTGAAGCTTTT
Organism: Oriolus oriolus; assembly: GCA_013400235.1. Taxonomy (NCBI): domain Eukaryota; kingdom Metazoa; phylum Chordata; class Aves; order Passeriformes; family Corvidae; genus Oriolus; species Oriolus oriolus. Next base: position 2,647,623 of record VXBT01003964.1, on the reverse strand, counting down.
TCCTTACCAATTTTTAATTAGCTGCTGAATGTAAAAGGAGGAAATGAAGAAGCTGCCTCTAAATTGAAGTAGATTCTAAAAGAAAAAAAAATCAATACCGTTTAAGGAATCAGAGTTTTAGTTGGTACTTCATGGGTCCTTTCCAAACTATTAAGTAGATGTAATTTAGAGCCACTGATTGGAACATCTGATTCAGGAATATCAAGCGTTAGTAGCTCTGTCTCAGAGACACTGTTGTGTTTGAGGCCTGAAATGGAGCTCTCACCATTCAGAGTGTCTGCAGAGGATGTGCACGACAGAAAATGTTAAACTTGTCTTACAGGAGCAGTCTCCCAGGTTCAAAAAGGGGCTTCCCATCGAGCACTTGGCCATGGGTTGTGGATCACAGAGTTCTGCACAGAACTGCTTTGTCAGCTCCGTGCTGGAAGTGAACAGGAGGAGGTGAAAGGAGACAGGGGTTTTATCCAGTGTGCACCTACGGGACTGCCCTCATGAGTTAGGGAATATGTGGGGTATGGAGTGGGCACTGGCTGAAAGTAAGTGCTGAAAGTTCTTCTTTCCAAAGAGAAGGGACAGCAAGAGGAAGCCTCTGACTTAATTTCTAAATCTACTTGCACCAAGATAGTAGCAATGCACTATGTTTACCTCAAAATGATGATAAAGTAATAATTCAGCCTTTTATGTGGAGTGAATAGAGAAATGTGACCACTCAGCATAGGAGTAGTTGCCTGTTTAACACTCAGATTACATCAGACAGTAGCATAGTTGCTTTTAGTTTTAAACCTATATGAAAACTTTCAGATGACAAATGAATGATGATCAGAAGAGAAGTAGATGTACATTTTAATTAAGGACTGATATGCTGTGAGAGGAAAAAATGGAGGAGGGAGAAAATAGGAGTAAATACTATTTCCAGTTTTACTGAAATGTGTCCAAGTTAACAACTACAAATACATTCTTTTATCTTTGTCCATCACACAAAGAAACTGTGAACTACACAGCCCTGCTGATGAGTTTTCCCAGTGGCAGATGAAGCTGCTCCAGTAGAGTGGCTGTCATTAGAAAGGGAGCCTGGAGCTAGGGCTCAATTGTGAGTACCTGCACCATGGCTTGACCTTTACTGCTTGTATGCCACGTTAGATTATGGATTGCCACTTACTGTGAATGCACAGCTGAAATCCAGTCCCCTGAAAAGGCCAAGGATGCCTTGAGATCTCAGCTATGGAGTCTATTCATTGTGCAGGAATAGAAAACTCAATATATGAAAGTCTCAATTTGTGCAATTTTTTTTTTTTGAGGTTGTAGAGCCCAAGCACGTAGAAATCATGCAGCAGTGAAGAAAGAGAATTAAATGCTAACAGTAATGCAAGATTAAAGCTGGGAAGTGAAGGTTCAAGTGTTTGATAAAAAACTTTTTCCTGTCCCCTCATTATAACGTGGGTTTGCTGTTCTGTTATGCTACTGCTGCAGCAAAGTGCTCTATTTATACCTGATAAAATATACATAGAGGTCACAACATTGATGTTACCTTCAAATCTGATCTATTTAGTTACTGTTTTTTAATTATTTTCATAGCTCAAATTCTTTCCTCAGACAGCTGTGATATCAAATGGCATTATGAACTCTTGCTGAGTATTTTATTTATTTTATTCATCCTGATAATAAGCTGTTGCTTCTTATTTTAATTATTCTAGTAGGTGTTTCCTTACAGTTTGTGATTTATCTTGTAGTCTAATGTCATCTATAGTTTAGGCCTATCAACAAACTTGACCCTTACAGAAGGGTGTATCAGTGAATAAGAAACATCTGAAGTGTTACTTTTTCATAAGAAGAGTTTTAACACTGACAGTACCCAAAAAAACCATGTAATAACATGTGCATTTTTGCCCTCCTACACAGTTGCTTGCCATATATGTGTATCTGTAACTGCAGATACAGGCTACTTTTTCTATTTTAATGTTTATTCTTAAATTATTCTCTTTTCTGCATGTCTACAGATATAAGCAAAATGAAATCTTAATAGCTTAGTGTAAGGTCTGCCCTTTTAGTTACTCTTACCTTGAGGATCTGTGGTATAAATTAAGAAGTTTCTTCCTAAAGGTTTTAGAGTAAATAGACAAATCACCTGGAAAGCTACAATCCAAAATCAAGAAATTAAATCAGTCTGAATGAAAGAGACATTCCCCTGAGTTACTTATTGTCATTCTACTAGGTCTTCAGTGTTTCTGGAGTTTTCCAGATAGCTATTACTGTAAATAGGCACATTAAAAAAAAAAAAAAAAANAAAAAAAAAAAAAAGTAATTTTCTGTAGCTGGGAAAGGGTGCTTTTGGTCATTACTTTCATTGTGCTCTGCATATGAGGTTTGTGCTCTTAGTTTAGTTTTTCCAGCTGGAGAACCTGAGGCACAGAAAGGATGAGAACTTGCTCCCTCACAGGGAAACTAGCAAGTGAGCCATAAAGCAAATGCAAGCACATCTGTGGCAAGCTTGGTCTCTCAAATGTCTATTTTTGTGTCACTAGGTGGTAATTGACAAAATCTGTTACAGTTCCTCAAGTTTATAGGGGGAGTAAATGAGAAGTCTCTCATTAATTTGCTTCTAAATGATAACTTCTGTCACGAAGCTCTTCACAGCCAACCCTACTTTACTAATATGTGAAACCAACCTGAAATTATAACTGAGAAGGAGGCCTGGGAAAAGTCGTCAAGAAGACTTTTACACTCTTCACAGCAAATTGGAAAAGTGTAGGTTAAGGATTTTTCCTTTTAAAATCCTGAATCTTGTCTATCTTTGTTTATGTGGACCTTGTTTGGGTTTTGCTCATGGTAGAAACCAACTTACGTAAAAATGTATTTATCCTGCTGAGGCACAGACATTTCAAATTTGCTGGGATGCAGATTCAGACGACAAAATTACTAGAATAAACTGAAACAGTCAGAAGTAGGAACGATGAAAGAGATGCCTGTCCTTTACAAATATGAAGCTGTGGGCCCAAAAATTGGAAATCAAGATCTCGGTCACAAAACAACACTGCCTCTCCATTTGTGATGAATTTCAGCTTCTCTCTTCACTACAAATTGCTGCATGTTCATGTAATCAAATTTCACAGCATTCACATAAATGTAAGAAATTAATTTATGGGAAATTAATTGTGGGTTGGTAGGCAATATTATTCCAAACACAGTCTAATTTCAGGTATTTCATAATCTGAAAAAACTGGGGCAGTACTTTCAGCTTTAATTCTTTTTTAGACAGTTCTGCTCCACGACAGGTGATGGAATTTTCCTGATTCATATCAGCTAGTGACATAGACTGCTGTTTTTCTCTACAATCACTTCTCCTTTGTTTGCTTATCTGTATACATTATAATACCTCTCACTATAACCCATAGATCAGCTTTGACTACTCCCAATTTTTTTATTTTCCAGATTTGCCAAGTTTTCAAATGGCAAAATTGGTTTAAACCTAATCTTCATCATCAAGCAATCAACATGTTAGGCAGCAGTTTGGTAACTATTCTTTAGAGTACAAGTTTACAATTTGAGGTTTTTGTTTGGTTTTTGATTGGTTGGTTATGGATATTTTTAATAATTTGTTTGTGGCTCACAAGTTTTTTTCCCAAGGTCTGTAAGTAAGAATTTTCCATTCAAAATGTAATCAATAATAATTACTGAATTTCGTGTATTAATTCATGTGTGTAAGAAACCAGCATTTCACGAGAATTTCTATCTTTTGATAATCTCAGTAAGCTGAGAAGATTTTCCTCGGAGTTAGGTGTGTGTGCCAGCTGCCTCAGACGGAAAGAGTTTCATTTCTCTTAGATGATAAACATTAATGGAAACAACAGCCTGAAAGAGAGCATTTTCTGAGTTCATGAAAATCATTCAGACCGTGCTTTTGTTTTGCTAGTAAACATTGCTCTTTAATTCAGAGAACAGTTTGTACTGGCCTGGGGAAGCCTGTCTCACTTGATAATGGGCTCTGAATCCAGTGGATTATTGCAGGGATTTTATCTTGCAGTAATCTCCAGGGAGAAATGTACAAACAGCTGGGAGAGCAAGAAGGAACTGCATTGTGCGGCGGGAGATTGTGGAGCAGAATTTTAGGGTGCTGGAGTGGATCTCACTACCAACATGAATCTTTTCTGTTTTTCTCTGGTAAGTGTACACACACACGTTTTTATTTAGTGGGTTACTGAGTTCATAAACTGAACGGGTGGGTGTGTTTTTATGGAAAAATAATGAAGGTTTTATATCACAAACGGTGCAAGGGTTGTATAACAATAGTGAGTCTCTCTAGCCTAGTGAAGGAGTTTTGTATAAGAAATTGTATGTAGCAAAATATGATTCAGTAAAAATACAATGCAGAGAATGTAGAATAAATTTGCCATGCACTATCTCTGACTGTTGCAAAACCATGCAGATTTAGTCATGAGGCATTTAATCCAAATACAGTAAAACACCTCATAAGTAAGATAAAATTACAAAATATAGGTATGTTATAATTTGTCTTATGCTGCGGTTTTTTCTTTTTTAGATAATAGTATCCATTTTCCTTCTTCAGTAGTTTGGGAGAACTGCTAGAACTTTTCAAGCAATGGTTTTCTATTAGCCAAACATGGAAACATAGTCATCAGGGATAATTTAGTCATGGCAATATTTGCACACAGACAGAGGACTTGATTTAAGATCCTCTTTAGCTGAGGTTTTTTGGGTTTTTTAGTTTGTTTTTGTTGTGTTTTTGTTTGGTTTTGTTTGTTTGTTTGTTTGTTTGTTGTTTTTGTTTTTTCTTCCCTTTCCTTGCCCCAAGGCAACTGCTCAGAATGAACAGGTAAATCAGGATAGGAAATCCACGGAAACTGTTTCTGTTTTAAGAGCTTAACCATCTGCCAATACCAATGCTCAGTATTAGTAATGGTAATTAGCTGAGTATATTTGCTGTATTTACACAGCACAGTAGATCTGTTTGCCCATTTTTCATCTTTTGTCCAGAGGTTTAGTATATCTCCCCCATACATTTAGAAAGAACAACAAAAATCAACATTCAAGCTGCACTAATACAAACTCAAATAGGGCAACTGCTTTGCGTAAATCGTTGCTCCTGATTGCTAATACTATCTTAGTGCAGAGTCCTGGTGTTTTCCAGATCATAAGGATTAAAAGCTGGTTTGTACTTAAAGTAAAATGCGGTGGTATTTCAGGATTCTGCGACAAGAGTCACTCAGAAAAATAATTCCCTGGGAACTCAATGACAGTTTTGATCATAGTTTAATGTGAATGCCTGTGTATTTGTACAAAGCTAACAAAGGCTTTGTGGTTCAATCTGTAGCAGCTTGAAAATGCTCATTTCAGAAGTTCTTTGGGAAAGAACTGTTCTATCAATGTTCTACTGCTCCGTTGGAGCAGCTTCTTGTTTTCTGTGTAGTTTGCTTTTAAAAAAGGTGTTGAGCCTTGTATGGGTTGAGAAACCAACATTTAGACAAAATGTCAGGTAGACTGTATGGGTGAGAGTAGGTCAAGTTCCAGTTTCCCTGTTAAACTCAGCATGCAGCACCCAGGGTTTCTGTGGGAGGGGTAATGACTGCAGTGATAATGGATGGTTCAGACAAGTGAAAGCTGGTGCCATGATAGTTTCTGTAATGAAATAATTAGTTCTGTTTAAAGATTGCTGCTAAGAAGATAACCTCTGTTCTTTACAAGCTTTACACAGCAGCCATTCTGTCTGCTTTGGTAATCTTCTGCTCACCCAGCAAAACACCTCACAAGTTATCAACACCTAAAGATAATTTATAGGTCATTAATGTGTTTCATAAAAGGAAGAGCCCTGTGCAGTCCTCTCTATGCCTGTGATGTGGGGCAGTTTCTTTCAGTAATCAGATTGCCTAGCTTGGAAATGAGCTGGTCATCCAAATATGCACACTGCCACATTTCCTCTGTCACCCTGTGACCATGAAAAGGCTGGCTACAAAGCAGTTGCAATATCAGTATAAGGGTATTTTTCTCTTCAAGAGAGTCAAGTCAGAAATAATGAACAGCAACAACATAATTAGGATTTAAAGACAACTTCTAAAGGTGCTGTGGGAGACAGCTCCTTAGTAGATGCAAATAGCCACCAAGGAATAGAAATCATGGCTGATTTACATCAAGTGAACATCTGGAGTAACTGCTAAACCTGAAACCATGGAAGAGAAATTCAGACTATTGACAGAACAAAAAAAGCTGTACGAAATAAACAATACTCTCATGCAAGTATTTATCTCATGTAGACTGACTGACAAGATTTCAGACTGCAAAGAGGGTGTGCGTGTACATGTGTGTGTGCATATGCATATATTGTTAAAATACACTGGTTTATAGCTCAGAAAATAGCTTTATACCCTACAGAATACAGTGGTTGAAGTAATCTACAACCTGAGAGAATGACAACAATACTCTGTTTAAAAACAAAGTTTAACCAGACTTCTGGCTGATCCAAAGTGGTGGAACACCAGTGTAGTTAGAGGAACATCTGCTCATACTGTTGAATTTTAATTTGGGTTTGCTTTTTTACCTGTCCATAAAACTGAGTCATAGTTATAGCATGAGAGACACAATGTTATGGGCCAGTGTAGCAATTGGTGATGTGGAGGCTGGAGACACTCAATAGCCACAAGATGGTTGTGATGGGGCTTTGGAGCCTGAACTGGATTCTCCCCTTCCCAGGGAGGCAGACAGGAACTACTTGAATCTGTCACCACCTGGGAGTCCTTTGATCGCCTAGTATGAGTGCTCCAGCATGGGATGTTTCGCCAGCACTGCTTTGTGTCCTGGGTTGACTTCAGAATGATTTGGTTTCTCAGCTGTGATTATTTTTTGCATCAGACTCATTGCCTTGATCTCAAGAGATTTGCAGGCAAATTAGATTTGCCTTCAAAACCTTGTGTCCCTTTTCCACTTACAAAATGATCAACAGGATAAATGTATCTTTTTTTTTTTTTGTAGATATATTATGTTAAAAGGTCAGCCTTAGACCCTAAATTTGCAGTGTCTTTTCCATTTCATGATGCTCAGCATGTCAGACACTTGAATCAGAACAATACTCTTTGTATCATGGGCAATATACAGAGACGGCCCCAAAGCAAGCACTGCTTTTGTATGAAATGCAGGAAATTATGCGGCCAAGCCACCTGTTTTGATACACTGCCTAATACATGTCGGAATCCTACAAACCTGAGACATCAAACTTGTTACTGAATTGTGAAGTCCTTTATTTAAGGTAGAATATTTTTCCTACGTTATTTTCCTAAACTGGCTCTCCAGTATCAAGGACATAGGCACTTGGGTTAGCACCAGTTCACCTGGAACAGTACCTGTTAAACCTATCCTGACTTACACTCACAACCGCTGCCTTTCAGTGAAGCTCCCGTAAGAAAGGGGAACTGAGGGCCATGAGAGGCATCCTTACACAAGGCAATACTGAACAAGTAGATCCTGTGTATTTGGCAGTGAACAGCGACATTAGTGATGGAACTAATGAAGACACGGAAGAATTTCAGATAGTTAAGAAGTGCCAACCTCTCGTATAGCAGAAACCTGTGTAAGAAGGCCGGTAGAGAAAGGCTGTGACACTCCTAATCACAGTGTTGTTCACATCAGTCATTCAAGTTGAGCACTGCTCTCAGGATTTAAGCCAAACAAGATCCTTTTCATTTGTCTATTTCTTTCCCATATGGTGCCTTTCTAACCACCACTTTTGCTAGTAAAATGTAAAGTTAAGTACTGAGTGGAAGTCTAATCCTCTTAGTGATTTTCAGTACCATTGAACTAGTTATGTTTTATTTTGATTGTTGGTTTAAAGATGTGCTGACAGCACTATGTAGAACATATTGCATCTAATGTTATAAACTGAAACAGCCCTTGGCACTAAAAGCTAATGTTTCTATGAAGCAAAATGGAGAGAGAATAAGTATTAATAAAAGTGATACAGTGGATAAATTATGAATTAGCAGTAGTCTCTATATTAAAGAAACCATAGAGTAAATAGAAAGGTGCTAATGCTGCTATGACTAGTGGGACATGATGTACTTAGAAATGGATTGGACTTAAAAATATGTTTTAACAAAGAAGGATTAGCTGAATGTGGAAGGACCTTCCTCTAAAGTGGAGTGTGATTAAAAGAGAACGTTATTGAACTGGTTGAACTTCATAGTGCTTCCCATGTAATCACCTCCATATGGTCCCTGCTCCTTTTAGCTGGATTGCTATCATCCCACCATACACAGGATTCCAGCCCTAAACCTGAGATGGAAAATGACCTGACTGCAATGACCTCTCCACCTTATGATCAACCTAGTCTCTGCATGCCATGATGATAATTATATCATACAAAGGAAAGAGCTACAGGCAATGATTTTCTTCTAGATCTGAACTAGCTTATTTTGTCCTATAAAACTCCTGAAGCAAAGAGTTTCAGAAAGCTTTCTTATTCCATGTAGGACAAAGAAAATGTGCTAACTACTCCAGAATTGAGTTCATATTTTATTCTGCTATCTCTCATTTTCCTCTGTTTACTGTGCTCAGGACTACTAAGAATTAACATATGAAATGAAAAAACTTTACTGGCTTGGCAGGTTTTGGTATAAAAGTAGACTTAAATGTTAAATAAAATAAAATAGAAGGGAGCAGGAAAATTTCAATTTCAGATAAATACTTTGAGCTGCCCTCAAAGAAAGGCAATTACTACAAGGAAAATATACACTTTTAAAGTATAAAACCAGTAAGCAAAGGAAACAGTTTTGAAAACTGAAGATGTATTTTCTCTTTTTTGGATGCTCTCCTTCTCACTCTTGTGCTTTTTTGTGTGAGTTTTCTTTCTTGCACTTGCTTTCCTGGTTATCCTCTCTCACATCCTCTCCCTCTCTGTCAGGTGTGCTCACTCTTTCTTGTGTCTGCACTCACCTGAGCCCACAAAAGCCTCCTTTCCTCTCTTCTCTCTTTCCATCTTGTTTTGTTTCTCTTTACCTTTTTCTTCCCCCCGGCCCCCCTTCACTGTTCCTTGCCTTCTCTTTTCTCTCCCTTTTCATCTTTCTCATGCTTCTCTTTCACATGAGCTCTCATTTTATGCTTTTCTTTTACTTCAACAAAGTCATGTATTATTCCCTATTGAGGGGGAAGTATATAGTTACATTTTACATTGCAGAATCCTGGAAACATGTGACAAGGTTTTAAACTCATCCTTTTTGTCTAGAACACATGATTCTGCTCTCTCACCCATTTTCTCTCTTCTCATGACCTTACTCTCTTTTCTGCACCCTCATGCCCATTCTTTCTCCCTTGCTTAATACTTCATGGCCACTCAATCTCATGCCCCGGTGCTCACTTTCTTGCACCCTTTCTCCCTCTTTCCTGAGCGCCGTGTTTGTCACAAGGACTCCCTGTCCACCATTTCTCACATATTCACTCTTTCTCACAAGTTGTCCTGCTCTTTCTTATCCCCTTCCTCACAGTCCCTCTTTCTCGGGGCCTTGCACTGCCTCCCCCATCCTCACGACCTCACCCCTTCCCTCACGGCCTCATTCTCACCATCTCTCCCATCTGCACACTCGCTTTCTTGCACATGCCTTCTCTTTCTTGAACAATATCTCTTTTGCACACCATCCCTTCCTCACTCTCCTTCTCAGTGCTATTCACAGGACCTCTCTCCCTCCTTGTAAATGGCCTCATGATCTCTCCTACTGATTCCCTCTCCTACTGATTCTCCCCTTGCCTTCTCTTGCTCTTCCATTCTGTTTCCTCAGTTTTTCTCTCACAGGCACTCTAGCGTCTGTTCACTTACTCTGTTGTGCCGACTCCTTTTCTCCTAAGGCCATCACATCTTTTCTTGTGCCAGTGTTTCCTTTCTAGCTCCATTGTGCCCTTTGTTGTGACCTCACACCCATTCCTGCACCCTCACACTCCCTTCTTCTCCTGCTGCCACGCTTGCTTCCTTGTGTCTGCTTTTCTTTGCGGGCCATATTTTCCCAGCACTCGATCTTTCTCACATTCTTTCTTCCTTTTTCTCACACTCTCTTTCTTGTCTTTCTCTGACATGTGCACTTTCTTGCAGCCTTGTTTGTGCATGTTTGTGCTTTTTTGCACATTTTCTTTCTCAAGCACTTGCCCTTTGTCATGATGGTGCTTTTCTTGCCCCCTTGCTCTACCCTTTGTGATTTCTTTCTTGTGCTCTCCTGCTCTCTTGCCTTCAACTCTGCCCTTTCTTGGACCCACTCTTTCCTGTGCCCTCCTGCTTTCTCACGAGCGTTCTCTTTTATGTGAGCATTCCCTCTGATGTGGGCTTGCTCTGTCTTACAGTCATATTTGCTTTCTTATTCTATCTCGTGCGCACTTCCTGTCTCACATCTCACTCCTTCTTGCATGCAGGGATACTTTCTCATGCCCTGTCCTTTTCTCACACCTTGATTTCCCTCACATTCCCTTTCTTGTGCCCTCACATTCTTTTCTCACAACCTTGTGCTTAATCCTTTTCACACCTCGATGCTTGCTTTCTCACTCCACTTCTCTGCCCCTCTCCTTGTGCTTTGTCCCTCTTTATTTCTTGTGCATTCCCTTTCCAGATTGCTCCCCCTTTCTTGTGGCCTCTCTTCTCATGTGCCCTCCCTCTTTCCAGCACCCTCCTTGCTCACGCTGCCAGTTTCTCCTGCAGCCATGCTCCCACACACCTTGGGCTTTATCCCATCCTTTTGCTTTCCTTTCTTGTGGCCACCCTTTCCCACGCTTTTGTTTTCTTGCTTGCTTTTTTGTCCATGTCCTCCCTTTGCCACACCCTTGCTCATTTCCCTGCATCTTTTTGGTGCCCTCCCTCTCTCATGCGCTCACTCTTTCTCACTCCCTGGCTCTTCACCTACCCTTGCTATTTCCCATGTGCTCACTCCCCACTTCACACACTCCTGTGCTTCCTCCTGCACTCACACCCTTCCCATTCCCTTATGTTCACTCTTCCTCAGGGAAACTTTACTTCTCATCCAATATCTCTGTCTCATGCTCTCTTTCTTGTCCTCTCCCACTATCATTCACGGCTCCTCTTGCTTTCACACATTCCTTCTCTCTCCCTTGCTACCTCATCTCTTTCTCTTCTCCACCTGCTCCCTGTTTTGTGTGCTGTCTCTTCCTTGTGCACTCCCTTTTCCTTGTGCTCTTTCTCACAGCAGTCATGCTTTCCCGTGTGCTCTACTTGCACGCGTCCTCTTCCTCATGCCCTCATAATTCTTCAGGCACATCCTACTCCTTGTGCACTCACTCTTTCACATGGACCTGCTTTTTTTTCTGCACAGTTGCTTTTTCTTACGTGCCCACCCTTTCTCACACCCTTGAGCTCCATCTTTCTCACACAAAATTTCTCTCTTCCTTGCTTGAGCCCTTTCTCACATTTTTCCTTTTTCATGTACTAATTCTCACATGCTCCCCCTTATGCTCTTTCTCCCTTTCTCTCTGTTTCACCTCTCATCTTTCTCCCTCTCCTCCTTCGCTTATCCTTGCTCTTTTCCCCACTTCTTCCCTCCTTTCTTTCTGTATTCTTTTGGTGTATTTTCTTTTCCTCCTCTTTTCCTCCCCACCACTACTCTCTCCTTTTACTGTTCCTTGTCCTATCTTTTCTCTCCCTTTTTAGCTCTCTCATACTCTCTCTTTCACATGAGTTCTCTTTTATGATTCCATCTCATCATTAAATACTCTCTTCACCAAAATTGTGTATTATTCTCTATTGAGGGAGAAGTATATGGTTACATTTCACATTGCAGAATCCTGGAAGTGTGTAACAAGTTTTTAAACTCATCATTTTTGTCTAAAAGTGCTCAATCCACAACTTCAGATGGGGAGGCTGAACCGTCATTGCTATATGGCAAAATACTTACAGTGATAAAAAATAAATGCAGCAATAAAAAAAATGCAGTTGCTGTCAAAACCCAGGCTCAGCTGGATGTTCAGCACTTCCATGTGTTTCATAAACTAGGCACCAATTTCCCAGGAAGCATTAACTCATTAGTTCCTAGAATAGGCTCAAGTATGTAACTTGAGTATTTTCAAGAAGTTCATCACGAAATATTTCTCCCAAAATATTTATTTTGGTTTATCAAGAATCTAGCAGACTGAGGCAAATAAAGATCCATTGATAAACACTGTGCTTGCAAAAATTAGTCATGTCTTTGAACTGCTGCTCCACCAGTCAAAAATATTGCCTTTAAAGCTTTACATATTAATAATTTAACTTCAAATATACATCTGTGTTTATCTTCTGTACTAAAGGAACAAATGCCTTTAAATAATAATACACCATATTAATTTCAATGGTGTTGCTCTGCTGTAAGTCACTCTGCTATAAATTTGATTTATTCCTTAATTAACGCAGTTAAAATAAGTAATCAAAATTCATTGGGAAAATATTCAGTGCAGATCAAAATGGCAACATCTAAAATCTAGGATCATCAGTCAGAGTGTCTTTAGTTTTGCCATCTGCTTTCACTTAACTCTTGAATTATGAAATGGCAGTGTGTGTATGTAATGCTGGCTCTTGGAGTTGTGGGATAAATGCGAAAATCTTAGTTTCTATTAAAATGTTTATATTCTTGGTGGTTGGAGAAAAAGAACCCCTCATGTGCATTAAAACAGAGTTCAAAAATTTGAATGCAAATGGAATTTTTAGCTCTAGCCATTGTCATTATTTTAGGGGCCTAAACCATAATTGTGAAATTGTGTGAGCTGGCAGCATTGTTTCTGCCTGCTTTTAAGTAATGGGGTTACCTTTCTGCATCAAATTAACTTTTTTTTCCTGTATAGAAGTACTAATTATAAAACATTTCTATGGTTCATATAAAAGTTTTCATGGTATATGGTTTTCATAGTTTTCACAGGAATTTTCATGTAGTGCTCAATTGGAGATATACACCTGGTTTTACTCCCTCTGAGCAGATAATATTCATTTTTTGCTGTACCCTCAGCTTAACACATGGCAACCTGGGCAACTAGGAACTCCAGAATTTGGCTGCTTACTAAAATCAACTTCTATATGCCTTTTTAGAGAAAAAAACTACAGGATTTCAAAAGACGGGAGGAAAACCACACTCCATTATGCAAATCACACAAACGTCTTGCTTTTAAAATTACTGTTAATTTAATATGTTTGTAAGTGTTCATCTTTGAAACTCTGTTTAAATGTATTTTAGGAGGGCTCGATGGACAGCTTGTATGAACCTGTCCCAGAACATCAGGAAGCCAAGGACACAACTACTCCTGACAGCCAGGCTGACACTCCAGCGAGCACACATGTAAGCTGTGGGCCACCTGACAGGTCTCTGTCTTTGGTAAGTAACTTTTAATTGCAAACCACGCAACGCATTTGCAAAAAACTATTGCTCTGCATGCGGGCACGTGTCTGTTCTGCTGGCTTATCTGCCAGTTTCAACTATTTAGGCTCCTTTGAGCCACTGTTCAAATCTCATCTCTGCAGCCAATGACCTGATTTCTGTCCAGCCTTAACAAGCACACTTGAAAAGCAGGTCATGAGTTCCTCTACAGCGAGCAGCAAAGGGAGATTAGTGCAGCTGCACTGGACAAGGGAATTTCTCTTTGCAAGTGACAGCATATGAAAACTCTGGGTACAGATATTGGTATGGTTTGTCTCTAAAGAATAGAGTATTGGTGGCTTTGGTTGTCCTTTTTGTTAATACAAAAACTGCATTTCTAAAGCGTGAGTTGCATGAATTTTGTAACTGATGGCCTCTGGAATAAACTTGACATTTTACAAGACCTCATTAGGCAAACATGTGAAGAAGGTTGTCTTTTGGGGTTTTTTTCCTTCCTAAATGATGTTACCCTACTTAAATCTTTCCTATTTGTGTGTTATTGGTATAATATATGATGCTTTGACAAATACTTTAACATGGTATATTAAATTTCACAATCTTCTTCATTTCATAATCTCTGTTCTCTGCTTTGCAATGTGCATTAGCTTATAATTACTGTTTCTATTTCAATGTATGATGCAGTCTAGTGATTGAATAAAGGGGAAAACAGGATGTTCATCATTCAGAGGAGACTGTCCTCCCTTCAGATACTGTGCTGAGTTTTACTCACATGACCTCTGGGTTAGGTACCATGTACTTGTGAGACTGCTGGGCCTTTGGTGTTGCAATATCACACAGGATTTGCTTGGAGAAAGTGCTGGAGCTGGTGGGATAGCAGAATGGCTGGGGAACTGTGGCATGCACTTGTTAAATTGCTAAAGGACTGAAAACAACTTGTTCTTCTCAGACCCTTCTGCTGTAACCATCTCACTCTGTGCATGTCCCTCTCTTCCAGATAATCACTTTGGGACTTTATATAATGGTCCTGGTTTTGAGAGTGTAGCAGTGCAGAGATCTCAAGATGATTCCTCATAGCATCAGCAGAGATCTATGAGCCTGGGCTCTGAAATGTCCCTACATTATAATTTTCCTGCAATCGGTGGGAGATGCTCTCCTGAGTGACAGGTTTTTTCCCCATTACCAGGTTGTGACCTTGTCACTCTAAGAATGAGCCACCTCTACGATGTTCCACAGTGTTTAACTGTGGTTGTGAAATATGGCTGTAACCTCACCCTAGCATGACTGCAGTATCTCCATTGTGGGAAGCTCTAGTTATTTGTATTTGTATCCTGCATGCCATTATACATGCCCAGTGTCTAAGGATGAGCATTATAGTACAGCTCCTACATCCATTCAGCCTTTTCCCCCTTTGCTGTGACTCCAAACCAGCTTAATATTCAATGACTGCTACACCTATATTTCCTTGGCCAATAGATGTTCATCTGTTCGGAGCTGTATTTAGGCAAAGCAAGATGAAAAAGGCAGATTTGTTTTTTTGGTTTGTACCCAGAATAGGACATACGACATCCTAATGAACTTTGCAACAGAAAACTAACAGCAATTTATTTTCTCTAGGTATGGTAAAGACACATCCATAGCACTGTGCTCTGCTATGGTCTTCAAAATGTGTAAGACTAAAACTGCAGTGGTTGTTTACACCAGGCTTTTTGTTTCTTGCTTTTTCTTGGTTCATTCTGCTTTGTATTTGGCAGCATCTTCAGACTTTTCATTATACTGGTATAGAGTCAGGCTTCCTAATTTATTTGGCTAAAGAAAAATAATCAGCCTATCCAGTACAGAACTTTGTTTTCCTTGAGCCAACCTGTAGAAGCAGATTTGCTACTCGTAAAGGGTTAGAAAAGCCCATGCATTAATCTGAAGAAATTGTAGCAAAACATCTTTCATGTTGCTCTATTTTGTGGGATGGCACTGCATAGTCTGTGAAGATACAGGTATAACAGTGAATAGAAGAATCCAGCACTTTGGTTTCTGCTACCTCTTATCATATATTTTTGTTTTCTTAAAGGAGATATTATGGTGATGGCCCATTTGTCCATCGTTAAATATAAAGTTCATCCTCAATAAAAACAACACTAAATGGGGTAAACACGCTTGGCTCACTAGGTATTAACAAGAAGCTTCCCAAGGCTGGCTCTGGGTTTTATTTTCTGGTTTGAGAGAATATTCAGCTCAGCACTTAACTAAAAATAACGGCTGGATGCTGTGTCACCGTGCTGGCCGTAGAACCAACACAATTATTTATAAAATACTTTCTAGAAATGGAAAACAAGATTAGTGATGACGTGTCGGCAGTAAGACCTATGGAAAAACGTCGCTAAGGCCAGAGGCCTGTGTGTAATCTTATCTGCTATTTCTGGCATGTGAGTTATTAGAGCTACACCTTGGATGAAGCCGTTAAGCTTATTAACTGAGCCCATTTGTACTTCTCGCCCATTTTTAATTCCGTCACTCGGTTCCAGGCTGCGGGGCAGCCCCCTCAGCATGATAAATTCAGGACATTATTGGCTCCATTTAGCCATCCATCATTATCCAGTAATGCACGTCCATAAGTGCACTGCTAAGTAGGTATGGACTCGAGTGAATGTTTAAATGGTTGGCTGAAGCACGGCAGGTTCCACAGAGCTGTTAAATCTCCAAAGCGTGGAACAGCCTGGCATGGCACACTTCCTCCTCAGGAGGCTTTGCCCCTTCCTTTTTCCTGTACTACTTCAAAGTCTACAGGGCAGGCATCCAGGATCAGCTCCCCTCACATTTAAAAAAGGTGACTAGGCCTAAAGGGAATTCTTCCTTGTGCTGCAACAAGGTAGTGATTATCTTGCAGTGAACTTGTCTGTCGCGATTTGTCCTAATCACAGCTGGGCCGTGAAGCTCTTCTGGAGACGTGGGAAATGCAGGGTGGCGTGGTCACTGAAGCTGTGCAGGACATCATTCACTGAACATACTCTTTGGACACTCCTTTTTGAACCGTGGCTCTTTCTGCTCCTGGCCAAATATCTGCCCAAATGACACATCCTGTATGAAGAAAAATCTGTCTTTCGTGAACACTGTTCTTCTCCTTCACATAACTCTGGAGACCTGTTTATTATTCAGAATTATTTGTCAAGAATGTTTCCATGCTGGATTCCTCTGGTTACTTTGCCTGTTGCTCAGCTTCAGTAAGATCCTCAGAAAGAAAGAAAAAAGTAGATTTATGGAGTTGTTTTTGTACTTCGCACATAGCAAATCTGAACTGGACCTTCCTCAGAAACGGCTGGTAGCCATGAGCACACAATGAATCATATGGGTACTCTTTGCCTGTATCTGTGCTATTAACTGGGAAACTGAATTTCTACCTCTTGTCACCTGGTGTTACAGTCTACCCCATGAGCTGTCTCCAGCTTCTCAGGAAAAGAGTCTTCAGTATTAAAAACATTTTCACATATATCATGTCATACTGCAATCACCAAATGTCATAAGATCCACATATTTTTGAGCTGCTGACCGTGATATGATTGACTATCCTGCATATCAGAAAAGTGCCAAAAAATTTATCAGTCGTTCTAAGCTGTTGCCAGGAAAATCACAATCAGTTGCGATACCTGCCTTAATCTGAAATGTTATCATTTGGCCTTTGGTTCCAGTGAGGGCAAGAAGAGGGCTGGTTATCTGAAATGGTCATTTCCCTGTTTGCAAGACTTAACACACACAGGAGCTCTAGCTTTTCTCAGCCAGCTTGGAAACACCAGCGAGTTTAATTCAATTCCTTAATTCAGGGTTATGTGATAAAATCAGGAAGAAAAGGACTTTATCAATAATTCCATCATGCTGGGTTTCCCCATGTGCAGTTTTTTCCTAGGAAACAGATTGTTCACATTTAGGATAAGGAAGGAAAGAATTGTTCCCATAAACAAGGTAATTATGCTCTTTGGACAATGTGGAGAGTAGAGTCTAATGTGGAGAGAGAGGTGAACCTTAATTTACATTCTAAGATAAAATAAGTTTTTAAAAACTAGTTTCACATTGAAGTTACATACAATTTTAAATGTAGTCAATACTGAAAAGACGCTTTAAAAAATTACGAACCACAGTAATTTATTCTTGTACCCCAGTTTAGCCACCTGGTTCAGAAATAGCAGGAAGAGTGTGCTGAATGAAAGGTGCCATTTTTAAATGGCCATTTAAGTCCACTATATATTTCATTTTGGCACTGCATCCTGTGATATCCTGTGAACTCACATCAGTCATCACCTCAATATATGATCTACTGCCATCAGTGCAACTTTGCTGGGCTTTAGGAATTGGTTTCAAGTTGTGGAGCAAAAGATTAAACCCTGTTTCATGGTCCACACCAGGTGTTTGGCATGTGAAGACATGGATCAAGTCTTTCTAGGTATATTGCCACAATGGGGGCTGTCTCCAATTTTTTCCCTGGATCATATACAGATTTTAAGTTACAATATCCTTTGGTCTCTGACCTCCACGCACAATGCTTCCTTTAACTAACCTCTTTGAAATCAAATATTTGATATTTTTCAATGAAATTTTGATGCTACCCTTTAAAATAAGCCTTAAAATAACTTTTTAAACATTTTTTAACTTCTCTGTGTTTGTGCACCTCATCTAGTCATTTCATTTGAGTTATTGAAAAGACTGGTCCCAAGACTAAAATGCTGACATTTTTTCAGCAAGAAATTTATCTTATATTGCTTACATTATTTCAAAGTGAGTGATAAATTCTGTATACTCTTTTGATCTGCATCTGTGAACAAATCGACACAGGCAAAAAAAAAAAAAATATGTGGAAACTGCATACAATTATTAACATTCACAAGTATCCATGCTAAAAGGACCTCCTTTGCTCAGCTAAAATAACTTATTGCAGGAAAACAGCCTTTTCTTAATGCACTCCCTTGAAAAAGCTTAAAAAAAGTCTATGATGGGTTTTACTGAGAGGAGGAAAGTACAAAATGCTCAGTTATGCACTAACATGGTCTTATGTAGTACAGGTTTTGGGTTTTTATCATGCAAGCTGGATGACATTTTTAAATTATTGTGTTCAGAGTGATGAAGATGTAGTTAGTGTCACAAGAAGGAAATAAATTAAACATAGTATTATGAGAAATAGGTCCAGATACACTAAGTTTTCAGATTTATAAAATAATGAATGGTTATATTATTTTTTTAATGCCTCTTGTTGCACAACAGATTGAATTGGTATCATCACGGACAGTTTATTCCAGTTCCTGCTTTCCAGGCTGGAAGAAATAAATGCGAAAGTGGTACAGCGGTTTGATATCTTGTCTCAGGAGATATCACAACAATATAGGGACAGAGATCTCTTCTGTCCTAGCGTGACATCCTCAGGTTTTCCTACAGTTAAAATTAACCTTTGAGTCCATGGTTAACTGCACAGCAAACATGCATTGAGATGTTTTGGCATTACTCGTCCAACAAGGCACCATTTTGTTCTCTCTTTCAACAGCCACATAACTTCTCCTCCTTCCCACACCTAGTCAGGATATAAATATTTATTGTCTGGGCCCTGGGGGCTGTGTGATTTTGTCTCCAGGCCAGTGTTTGATTCTGATTTGGTCCCCCTCTGAGCTTTCAATTTTATTTGCGGTTTCCTGCACTCTTCCTCTGCACGTTTGGGTTTACAGAGTCTGTGTCCTATGTCCGTCAGGAAACCACATCTCATTGCAAGGTGTGGTTATTTTAATCCTCATGAAGTTCTAAAAGAATCACATTATGGAAGAAATATGATATCCATTCCGGGGGTATGATCATGGTTCTCTGGTTTTTCAGGGTTGTTATGGTTGTCAGCTTCCTGGGAGCCATGGATAACTGAAGCCTCCTGAAATCAGGACACATAACTACATATATTCTCTGCTGCACTGTCTCCTCCACAGCTTCAGCTGTTGGAAAAAGAAAGACTGGAAATGCTAGTGGATATTAAAAAACACACATTAAAAAGTATATAATCCATTTTCTTTTCAGTGACAAAAATAATATATTTGGATTAAACATTTTTGATTTTCATAGACCTTTTTTCTCTATCTTTTTAAAAGGAGTTTCCTGACTTTGAGAACACACTGACCACAAAAAGAAAGTAAGTTGAGACCAGTTCAAGGTCTACACAGTGTCACTGTATTTGTCTGTACCTTTCATCCTTGTTGTTTTATTAATGTTTGCCAGTGTTGCTTTCATTCTCCAGGAGTGCATGTATTAATGTTGCAGTTGAAGAGCACATAACAAGCTTGTAATGCATTACTAATGCTCTTTTGCCATGACTTTTTCATATCCACAAAAAATTTCTTTCAAAATATCGGAACCAGGACAGCTAAAATCAAATGCAGTTAATCTGAGCTTGGTTTAACCATATGTCTGCTTTTCTGAGAGATTGAAGTGGTAACCTATTTTATAGCATGTTTGCACCATTGACCTGATAATCTCCTGAAGACTTTTTTTGTTTGTTTGTTTGTGTTTTTAATCCAAGTAAAAAAATAGTTTGCAAAATGATTTGGATAAAGCAGGTCAGACATTATTTTATGAATCATTTTTGTGCTGGCAGCATGTTTTGAATCCATTCATGGACACAATGCTATGGTTTGGGCTAATGATCAATATTTATTAGAAGGCAGAGGAATTAATTTTGAAAATTCTTTCTTTGCTTCAGGTTAAAGGCTATTGCATTACTGATGTAGTCCCCTTCAGATGAAATCTGAAATCCTGCCTAATGGAATGATACAGACAGATCTTATCTGTCTGCTGTGACAGACATGAAAATCCCTGGAGTTTTTGTCAGTTTTTGTTTTCCTTTGTAGGTGGGGCCCCACTAAATTCAGAACATCAATGTTATCTGTGTCTGTTGCTAAAAATCTCAAAATCGATAAAGATTTCTAAGAAAATGAAGAGCTCTTTTGTCTTATATAAGAGTTTTAATCTATTTCTGGTCATCTGATAAAAACACTAGTAACTTATCAGCTGCAAACACAGAGATGTGTGCACTCATCTGTGAGATCTCAACCGTACATCACCAGCCAGGGCTCTGTGAAACTCCTCCCAAAATTTCACTAATTAAGATGTGGACATAACTCTACTACTCATGGATTTCTCATCATTCTTTTACACTTTAAAGGAAGTCAAACTACTGTGTAGGCCTTACCGAGCTCTATCAAATATGATGAAATCACCTGGATGCCTAAAAGTGTCCGGCGTAGATCAGAACTAGGTCTGCCCCAGGAATAAAAATAGCAGTCTATAGCTAAAATGTCAAATTCTACAAAGCAAATAATACTATTCTGTTTGCTACCTAATCCTATTCTAAGCAAATTATCAGAATTTATAAGAATTGTTGAGATCATTTGACTGATCAATAACAAAAAACAAAATGAGTAAGCTGGAAGAAAATAGTCTGAGTCAACCTGAAAAGATTTTGTAATGAAAACTATTTCATTTTGTCCAGCCATCACTATCCTGGCATGACACTCCTACTGATAATGTAGAAATTTTCCCATTGACCTTTCATGTAGATATGGAGGAAGTGAATGAGGAATTAACCATTCTCTGTGCCCTATAATGGGGCAACAAGGATGCACCAAATTATATAAAGTAGCAGAAATAAAATAAGTATTCCTTATTTAGAAAATGAGAATTAAATTGTGGAATTCTGGAATCACAAAATCCAACGAATTTAAAAGGAACTAGTGGGTACAGACCAGTTGCTTAAAAAACCCACAACTGTTCAGCTGCACCCTCTTGCTCAGGAAACCCTTCAGCACCTCCATGACTGAGGATGGCAGAGGGATCCCAGGTTTTGTGCTCTTTTCCTGATGCTGATCATTGTCACAGATTAGACAGTCCCTGCTGTCATCTACTATAACCTTCTGGCTTCATCCACTGCTCATAAACTACTCTCCATTGGGTTTTTAATGGATAAAGTGAAACAAATTAACCTTTATCCACAGATTTTTTTTCTCTTTGTTAAGTTAGTCTATTCTTCAAGTTGTCTTCTATAAACTACTGACTACAGATGGAAGCATGGACTAGGACTAATCCTTGATGTAAATGTGCAAAAAGCTCAAGGTTTACTGGGGCAATAAAATGTCAGTCAGGGTCCTGGGGATGGTATGTTCACATGTAGCTCTTTGGTTCAATCCATTATCATGTCACCAAACTTCAGGCAGTAATTCTAAAAATTGTGGGACACTTCAGATCATGTCTAAAGGAAAACATCTTTTCTTCCTGATGGGCTCCCCTGATTCCAGTGTGAATTCTTCATTTCAAAAAGAAACTTGAGTCACATGTTCTTGCAGAATGAAACCTCAGATGCTCTCAGAGCTTTGAGTGGCATGTGGGCGAAGATGATTGGGTGAATGAGACAAGTAATTCAAATTAAAGCCATGGGAATAGCACAGCTAAATCCCTGTGCCCTGCTTTGAAGAATTAGTTTGAAAATACCCATATTTGATTAAACACGCTTTAATTCTTTCATTCTGACTTTCAGCTAATGGTAAATTCTTTTAATTCTTTTAGATCCATCCAGAAGTCCATGTCTGAAAATGAAGCATTTGGTTAGTAGCTGCTTAAATCATTTACTGTTTACTTGCTAATCTCAGAGAGCCAACTTTAATTAAGGGTCTGATTTGTTTTACAGCTGTTGGAGCAAATGCAAAGGAAGGGGAAAAATAGAATTAAGCTATCAATATATACTCCCCTCTTCCCTGCTTTCCACACACACATTTGTAGGGAGATATTGAAAACAAACTAGTTAAACATAGAAACCACATTGAGATAAAGAACCAGTTATGGCACAGCACTAGAAACACTCAGCATGTCCAGTGTTTCTTTTAATCATTTCAATAAAACCCTGAAATGTCTCTGATCTAAGAAAATTCAGGTCCCTGCCCTTTCCCAATTTAAATTCTTACTTTGTGAGGGTTTTCACAAACAAGTTCACCAAGAAGGAAATTCAGGGGTTTTGTTAAACCCATCCTGACACTGTGTGTTATTATCTACACTTGTGTTTCAATGGGTTCTATTTTCTAAATCCTCTATAGGAAATAACCATCAGCTTCTTAAAAGTAAAATGCCTTTTTTTTTTTTTTTTCAGTGAGAGCTTCCTGTCATCATTCTTTCATTTATTCTTTGGAGTTTTGGTTTAGTTGTTGTATCTAGCCCTTGCTGAGTAAAAAGGTTATTGTATGTGCCTGTAATGATGTGGCTCTGTTTCACAACGTGTCTCAGCCAGATGAAAGCTCCCCTGTGCTAAGGCTCCGCTCTGCAGCCCTGCACCGGGAACACTTTCATGCAGGACAGCATCATTTGGTCTACAGCAAACAGGCTGTAATTAATCCCCAGCACCTGACAGGATCAACAAGAGCTTTCACAAAGAAAGTTTTCTGACATGATAGTCAGAGTGAAACCCAATGTTAAATAAAACCCAACAAAACCAAACCAAGCAAACCCAGAAAGCACGAACCCCTAATAGCTATCTACATGTTGTGAAGCACGAGCAATCTGAAATTCACTGAGGGAGCAGGAGAAGGGCCATCTCCTTCTCAAAGCCAGCCTAGTTCTGCCATCCATGCTGAGACAGTCCAAGCCTTGGAGTCCATGGGGCATCACTGTGGGCATCGTTGATGCTATTCCTTGCAAGCTCTAGCTCATTAATGGTAGACTTAAATAACAATAATTATACAATTCCTGGAAGCAAAACAAAGACACAGATGTTCAGTGGGATCTTAGGTCTTAAATCCAGGGTTAAGATAACAATAATTCTGATCATGTGTTAACAGTGTTAAATGAGGTATTAGACCACAGCAAAAGACGATAAAACTTGGAAGTCTGGCCATAATAAATACCCATCCATCCAAATTCCTATATTGCAAAATCATCAGTTCATTTCCATGCCTGAGCAGATGCTCCAGTGTTCTGCAAGCTTGTTTGATTTGCATTCTGATGCTATTTTTACAGAATTTCCTGTTATTTCACAGGTTTGCTATGAATTCAGGTGACTGCTCTCTGTGCTTTTACTTTAGACAGGAAAAATGTGAATGGCATACTTTGGCAGGGTTCCAGGAAGCCGGAGAATGATTCGTACATCAGAAGGCACTGTCAGCTTGAAGGTAATTGCTAAACATATTTCAGCTGATTTTGCATTTTCCACAAAGTATTTAAAAGGGCACCTAGGAAAATTTCTCATTTTTCACCAATAATCCAGCTCAATAATTTGTCAGGTCTTTTGGAGATTTATTTTGTCTTCAAGGGGGAAAAAAAGCAGTTAAAATAAAGCTTATCTCAAAACTGGGAAGCTAAGAACACACTCTGTGTCCAATTCACTCTGTAGTCCATGGGCCAAAGGAGACCTTCCCTGTGGTAAATTGCCACGGCTGTGTTGTATAGGGCTTGCCAGCTGTAGTAATCCATGTTTCCTGGATATTTCACACTGTTCCAGATATCCAACAGGGAAAGAGCGCAGCTTTTCTCAGAAGAAAACCTTTTGTGGCAGGTGAAAAAGAGAGTTGGCAAAATTTTAGATGCAAGTGCTTTGTCTGATTGTCTTTCTAAACCTGTTCTGACCAACTTTATTAAAACAACCTTACAGCTAATACATGGGAAGCTGCTAATGACACTGTTTAAGAGTGTACCAATATAAATTCCTTAAAATAACACTGAGTATTAACAAGTGAGCAGTCACCTCACCTATTTAAACACAAACTGGACTTTAAAAATCAAAATGCTTTGATAATCTGCTTGATGTTGCTTCCAGGAATGGCATTTATATTTGTACTTTTCAAAGTTAAGGAAGATCTCTTACTGTTGCTTAATCAGACCAAACCAGACAAGGCCCAGCAGGAGCAGAAACCAAGATATGTGAGGTTAAAGTGGATGTATATTTTGTTCTCAAACCAAAAAAGTGGGAATATCTCCTGCACAAATGGTCTAGAGATCATCCACTGACAGGAGATTCCACTATTGCCTGGATATGTCAAAGAAAGCAAATGAGAGGGTGCCAACTTTCCTTCTGGATTTTGTTCATTTCACCACTTGAAGTTAAACTCTTAAATATTTGGAAATAGATCTGAAATTGCAATACCTATTTCATTTGACCATCTAGTGGCAAATTTGGTTTCTTGAACCAGAACCAGAAATAAGCGATGACAGGAAGATTTAGAGGAATTCTGCTCTTGTACTGAACTAGTGAGAGGAAAAGGGACCTTCAGGAAGTCTCAATGGCTTGCAAGGAACAGGTTCTAATGATAGGTGAAAGAAATATTAGGCATTTCTCTCCACACAAGTCTTACTTTTAACCAAAACCATTTTGGAATGATTGTTCAAATGATACTCCAGAGGTTGCCACATTGGAAGTGGGGAGAGGCTGAATGAGAAAGCAGAACTTTTTGACCTTCCTCCGAAGTCTTTTCTACTCCAGGCATTTTTTACCCTTTTGAAAATCCAAAGCATGCAAAAGAAGCAGTGCACATTTTAAAAGCTGACAAGTGTTGTAATTGAAGGGCAGGGGCCCAGAGGGAACAGGAAGCAAAGCTGGCAGCTAAATAAAAATCTCCCTTTCCCCTACTGCAGTGAAATTATTTCAAGGGAAGTCCCCTTCACACAGTGGTGAAAACCTTTGCAAGGAGATTTACAGTGTATCACTATCGATCAAGATAATTCGTCACTATTGATCAAA
The DNA here is from genome assembly GCA_013400235.1 of Oriolus oriolus. Classification (NCBI taxonomy): domain Eukaryota; kingdom Metazoa; phylum Chordata; class Aves; order Passeriformes; family Corvidae; genus Oriolus; species Oriolus oriolus. The sequence goes on along the minus strand of VXBT01003964.1, from coordinate 2,622,555 downwards.
CTTTTCTCTTAGCAGAGATAATCCTTCAAGGTCTGCAAGTCTATTGCATATTATGAATTTCTGTTAGATTTAAAAAGCCATGTGTGGTGGTCGGCATAGACTTCTCTGCTTACTTCAGAGCTGTACCCACAGACCCGTCTCAAATCTCACTGAAATCAGTGGAGAGACATCCACAGACATGGCAGCCTTTGGATGAAGTCCTTGATGGCAGCATGTGTATTATTACATCTACAAACCCAAGTTTTCCAGGCTGAAAACGCAGTGAAAACATATATATCCCACAGACACAACACTGGGAATACCTGCCTTTGCTCACAAGGCCAAACCCAAATCATCAGCATGAGATCTGCCAGCCTAACAGCATCACTGTTGAAAAGCTGACTGCAGAACTACAGTCACTGGGCTTCCATGAAACATTACGGAGACAAGCAGGAAAAAACTGACACCTCTCAGAGCCAGTGGATGTAATTCTCCACTGCTCCTAATTCGTTCCACAGACGGGTGACTTGTACCCATGACCAGACTGGGAATACAAGAACACTGCAGCTCTATTTGTAGTTCATCTACATCTTATGCATGGGGTTTTTTGTTGTTGTTTGGTTGTTTTTTTACACAAATACCTTATTCCATAATTCAGTGGGCTGGAGAGCTGATCTAAGCCAGATGTAAGAGCACTGTGGGTGCAGGTCATCATGGCTATCAAAAGACATTGTGGTTGAAGGGAACCACTAAGGTTTGCTTTAATAATTTGCTGCTCTAATTTGGGTTTGAACAATATTAAGTCCAAAGCAGTGTCACTGTAGGTAGTCTTTCAGGTTAAGGACATTATATGTTGCCCCCCAGTTTTTGGTGATTCATTTGCACACAGCTACTCAATAATGGTATTTTGGATTAGAATGCAGGAGGACTTTGGGCAAAGGGCTGAACACTGGCAAGATTTAACTTCCAGAGTAAGCTCACAGAGCACAGGGCTGCAGGGCACAGAGATGCCTGCAGGAGATGAAAACAAGTTATCCTGAGGACCAGAAAGAAGCCAGCTATGTTAATCTGGTGTTGCATGAGCACTGCTCAACATGAGTTATGGTGCTCCTGGAAGTCCAGCTAGCTATATAAACAACCAGACTGTCAGACACCAGGCCCTCAGTGACTTCAGGGAGATTTGTAGGTGCTTAAGACAAAATCTGGACCAGGATCTTATGTGCCTCTTTGAATACAAATTTTAATGATCACATTCAGACACTTTTCCATGTGATATCTAAAGAATATATAATAACTCGGAATTATTCCCTGAATTACTCTCTCTTTTTCTGTTAATTGCAGGGAATACAATGCAATCAGTCTCGCCCTGCCTACAGTTAGTTTGTGTGGATCTGTACGTTAAATAAGGTGTTATTTTGCAAACAAGAGAACTACTCATGCTGTAAGGTATTCCACAGAAGCAATAACGGTGCCAAATTAGGATTAATGAGAAAAACAAAAACCAAATGACATACTCCTGCTGTTTTCTAGTGACTTTCAAAAATGTGATGTGATTAGAAGATACTTTTGTTCATGTTTTTTTTCTCCCTGCAAAATATCTGAGTGATCCTGATATCTGTTCTGATGGAATCTAATCACTAGGGCTGTCCTACAGTTGTACAGTGGTGGGTGCTTTGCCCTAAGATTGGGAGTAAAAGTAAATCTTTCAAAGTAGGCTTGCTTAAAATAATTTTTTCAGACTTGTTTGACCTAATACTGCTCGTTGTTGTAGTGAAGGTTAATGCTCTTCCCATCCAAACATTCCTTTGTTGCAAGAGATGGGAGGATGTTCATCCTTTGAAAGCAATTTCTAATCTAATCTAAGGTAAACAGATCTCAGCTGAAAAGACCATTTTTGCCCTTCATTTTTTATATGAATATTCTAGACTTTACTGCTGTAAATTAGCAGGGCAAGAGGAAAGTCTCAGTGGGGGTCTGGGTTAGTAAACTGAGGACTAAGTACAGAAGAAGAAATAAGCATGAATGAGTTTTCTTTCTGTGAGTCAGTTTGCCAATTTGTTCTGCAGCCTCACTTCAAAGCAGTTTAAGATAAAATGTATGCTTAAATGATATAAGACTAACTTCAGAGAGTCAAAATGTCAGCTCAAAACATCAAGTGCAATTCAAATGATATTCCTCATAAAAACATAAAGCAGGACATTTTAAAGCATGTTTTCTCTTTTTTGGTCATAATTCACAGAAGATAATATTATTGCTGATGGAATACATTTGCTGCAAGGAAAGAAGATAGAAGAAACAACATGTCAGGTGAAACAACTACTCTTTTTTTCAGAATCTAAAATTTCATTCAAATAAAATTTCATTCCTTGTTTCCATTCGGCATTTGCCTAGTCTAAGCTTCATACTCAGTATGCCTCAGGATTTTAGAAGCTGATTTTGAAAGAAGACTCCAGTGGCTACCAAAGCTGTTCATGACTATTCTTATGCAGGCCATATGGATTTCATTGTCTAGAAAACCTTTTCCTTCCCTGAGTGCACACATTTCTGCTAAACTGATGTGTTAGAACAGTGTCTGGCGAGATCTGTACTAAAGTGTTTAGATCTGTCTTGCATGATCCATATTGGCATATGTATCCTAATGCTTTCTGAATTTCTGTAAGCACACACCATATCTCCTCTTGCTAAATCTGTATTAGTCATCCCACTGGCACAGGCAGCTAATGAATTCTGACCCTTCGGTTTGCATAATCATAACAACAACATAAAAGCAGGTAACAACCCATCAGCTGGTGAACAGCAGAGGTGAGGAGAAAGACTTGTGGCTCTGGAATTTGAATGACTGATGTTTGGGTTTTATTTCACTTCCAGTCCAATGTTTGCTCTGACAGTGTGCTACTTCAGTTCCGATCTGTGGCAAACCAGCTTAGCTCTGCTGGTTTCACATAATAGGACATAACAGCTTACCCAGCTTGGGACTAAAAATGTGTAACACACCTGTATATATATAAATGAGGAATTATTACAATAAAATTATTTAGAAGCTGAAAATCTATTAAATTTTCCTTTGCAGAAAAGTTTTAAATTCAAGGTGAGCATTAAACTTTAGAAAAGGCTCCGAGCTGAGTTTCCTCTGTTGTTCCCATACAATGTCAGGAGTCCTTTTGGATGTTTAGGTTAAAACCAAGAAAAAAAATGTACATTCATCACCCTGAAGGCATCTGAGATAAGACAGAGAACTGTGAAGACGCAATGTTTAGGCAGTGCTCAGCTCCAGTGTAGGTCAAAGTCGAGATCTGGGTTTAAAAAAAAAGTCAAATTATCTGCATACTGGGGGACAGACAACTGCATTGGAAACTGGTGCCTTGAAAGTCAGTGTGTCCCGGGTTTCTCCTGCTTTCCCTCAGGATTTATCTGTCTCTGCATTGTTAGTTTGTTCCCATGATTATCTCCTCTCCCAGCTGCCAAAAGAGTAGCTGAGGAGGAAGGAAAGGAGAAAAGAGCTCTTTTCCTTTGCATTTCTCATTCTCTTTCTCTGATTTCTTCCTCCCTTTTTTTAAGTATCGTGGAGAAAGATTATTCTTTGATTTCCTACAATAGCTCTTCCCTTAGTGTGAGGGATCTCTGGCTCTGCCCATATCCTGCCATGGCAGCTTTTGGACTGGCTCCTGGTAAAGATCCCGGAGGTTATTCCTCAGACATGACAGACCATGGAGGGAAAAAGGGAATAAGGCCTATGTTTGCTTTAAGTATAAGTTCCCATAAAATCACTTAAAACTTTTCCCCATGAACCATTTGCCCCATTTTAGAAGCAAAGTTCTATTTTTGACTTCTCAAAGCATTTGAAGACACTTTTTTGGGGTGCATGAGGGATGAAATATAGGGCCTGAGATCCCTCCAAACTTTGGTATCAATTTAAGACCTATTCCACTTGCTTTTTAAAAATTTCAGGTTTAAATGACATCATTTTGAATTTTAGTGATTGTTACCTCTTGCCTTCATTATCATCAAGGTAACATTGCTATAATTCTGTTTTAAGCTTCCAAAATAGTCTGATCATGTCTGTATTCATTTGCTGCACTATATTACGTACACAAACAAGGAAATGCTGAGAGAACAGCATTGTGGGGGAAACTCTTTTTCTGCAAAATCAGCACAAATGAGTGTCCTTATGATGCACACAGCGTGGGGAACAGACAGGAGGAATTACTAGCCTGCATGCAGTTGCACAACTGCAGCCTCAGGATCACAGAACTGGGTGGAATAGCTCACATGACTGAGCTATCCCAGAAAGTCCAGGGAATTACAGGCTGCTACTCCCAGGAACGTGATGGAGCAATGGGCACAAACTGAGATACAGGAAATTTCACTTAACATAAAGAAAGCACTTTTCTAGCATAAGGGGAGGTCAGATACTGGTGAAGCTTTCTAGAGAAGTTCATTTTTGGAGATATTCCTGTCAGGAGATGGACCCCTGCAACTTGCTCTGGTGACCAGTTCTGAGCAGGGAATTACATTAGACAATCCCCAGAAGTGCATTCCTGCCTCAGCTGGTCTGTGGGAGTTTGTGATTCTGTGAGCCGTGGAAGAGGCAAATTTACAAGCACGAGTGAATAGCACAGACGAACACTCTAGATTTTTTTTTTCCTCTTGCTGGAGAAAAAAAAAAGAGAAATAAATAAAAAATAGAAAGCGAATAAGTTTCCATGAGTGCTTCACAAAAGCTTTACTCCTTCTCCATTTCCTAAATTGACATTCATTCATTCCATTCATTCCGTAAGTGCTGGAAAATGGGGCTTGAAACAGAAGTACAGGTTGAGGGATATAGCATGAGCACCACTGCAATAATTGTACCTGGCCATAAAAAGTACCTTTACTTTCTGCATTTATTTTTCATACCTTTGTTCTTATTTACTCATGTCTAGCAGGGCTCCCTTGATGGCTCGAAGCCTTTGTAGCATATTGGGAAGGACATAAAATATCAAGTAATGCAGTCTTTGGGCTAATACATTTTCAGAAATGTTTCATGCCTCATTTCTCACGTAAATTCTTAGGTTGCATTCAGCCTTCAACGTGTCATTCATATTCATGAAGAAAAAAGGCCAGTGTTCATTACTTTCCTGAGAAGCTGTAGGCACTGTCAGGCTTGCCCACCAGGGACTGCAGCAGTGCCCCAAGGAAGGTGTATTCCCGTGGTGTTCCTCTCCCGAGGACACTGTGAGCAACAAATGGCTCATGGGCAGATGATGACAGTGTGAATAGTCCTGTCTTAGTTCTGAGAATTGTCCCATTTCCTCCACACTCTTAATCCAGTTCAAACTCACACCCCTGGTGCCCAACATCCCAGGAAAAACAAGGTGAACTAAGCAAGACCCTTTTAAGAACTGCATCAGTGATGCTCCTCAGCTGGGGGGCTGCTGCTGAAGGAAGTCTTCTCTGGCTTTCCTGCTCATCAGGCAAGGGAAGCCAGGATCTAGGAGGAGATCCAAGGATCCTCTACTATAATGCACGGCTCTGCCATGGTACCATTTTCACTGTAATGTCCCCAACACGTTACTGAGTCCCAGAAAACTGAGGAAATCAAGAGAGCTCAATACCAAAATTATTTCAGTAGGTGTCAGCTGGTGTATGTCAGTCTTTTACTTTCATATCCACACAGTACCGGGTTGAAAAACTGCTGAGCTCTTATCTGTATTTAATTACATGATACTAATTAAGCTTAGTCATCTTATGTAAGGTTTGTTGCTTTGGGTTTTTTTTAATTTTACTTTTCTTACTGTCTAGGTGATAAACTATGAGCAATGGATCCCACCACGAGTTCACAATCCAGGTGTGCCTGCTAACAGTGAAATGGTGAGTTGCCATGAAAATTGTTCATTTTTCTTTACCAGCAGCTGGCAATAACAGTCTGGTTTTTCCTGTGCTATATGTTCCTTCTCCAAAAGCTGAAAGATCTTTATCCCTATCCATGTCATTCATCATGATATCTCTTTGTGTTCTGTAGAATACCTTATTATTGCTCTGCTATTAATCATGATATTTCTTTATCATTTATAGAATATTGTATTATTGCTGTGGTTCCCAGGACAGAATCTGCCTATAATCCTAGGCTGCTTGGTCTGACTCTGCACTCATTTTAAACTAGTTGGAGTACCAGACTAACATCATGGGAATATTAAAAGGTCAGATATTTATGGGCAGGAGCACAAGAAAGAAGTTTGTACTGTGCTTCTCTATACACTGGTTGTATATGACATGGCTTTACTGACATTTTTTAACAAAAAAAATATCCAAATTCGGTGCATTTTACAGAACACTTTTAAACAGAGAAAAAAGTTGTCTGTCATCATATACTATTTTAATATTCATTTTGTGCAGCCAGGTTATTACTGAAACCTTCCGAATATTTTTATGGTACCATAACAATTAGCACTGTGGACACAGTAAACACACAACAATTTTTGTCTTCTCACTATTACGCTGTACTCTGAATTTAAGTGCATTGGTAGTCATGACGAAGTCATTGCACTTCTTTGGGAAAGGCAAAGCAGTTGAAGAAAAATCACAGAGATTAAACTGTTCCATGACTGAATTCTTTATGCTGAGAAGTGACACACTGTGCAAGTAGTTTTATTGAAATTAATGCAGTTACACCCAGGAAAGAGAGTGCTCAACAGGACTGAGATTGCTGGAATCTGACCAGCAGTGTTTTACACTTAGCTTCCAAATTGCTGTGTTTTTGTCACCAGGTTAATCCTCATAACATCTCACTGTGCAAAAATTTCTAATGTATTTAAAATACCTTCAGATACACTGGAAACAATTTATCAGACACAATTTAGGTCTTTCTTCTGTAATGCATTTTAGAAGTGCATTTTTAAAATGTATATTTTTGTGCTTAAGTATTCCTGCACACTTATATGCAAATTATTTGCAACTAAAGGGCAGCCTGTGATTTATTTTTTTACACAATTCATTTTGATTTGTGATGTGACATGATTTTTCATCACTAAAACCCATTAAGTAGGGAAATCAATAACATTCTTGGTTCTTGTTCATGTGGGAATTCTTTCCTTATAGATAGCTTTGCTTATAGATTGGGGAAAAGCACAGTTCCCCTGACTATCTCGTTTCTACATCAAAGAATGTTTGGATAGGCAGATAAAATTCCATATTTGGATGCTTAGGTAAGCCAAAATAAAATACTGTAAATTTAAAAGCTGTCTCACCACCAGCTGATACTGCATGAGCTTTTCTCCCCATGAAAGGGGGTTACTGCATTTATTATTTAAGCACTTATGACTTTTCACTAACAATAGACTCTATGAAATGAGTGCTTTTAAGGAAAAGAGGATTAGAGTTTGCCATTAATGAAATTATCTGAATAGATTATCTTCCATTTATCTTGATGTCTCCATGATGGAAATCCCAGATCATAAATCAAAGTCATCATGTTGCTTTTGTGTCGTTACTTATAAGTGAACAAATTATTATTGCTACAAGAGATCTAATACGAGAGCAACATTAGCATTTTAAACCACTGTGATTCATTTTGCAAAGACATCTCACAATGAGAGACTGAAAAATTGCACCTCAGTTTCTCTCGTTAGCTAAGGTAAAAATGCACTCTTGCTATCTTGAATTTGGAAGAGGAAAGGAATCTATGTACAGATGAAGGACAGAAAAAGCACAACAGAACAGCTGGTGCTGATATGCTGACGTCCACACCGTGTGTTATGGGAGGTCTACCCGTGTTCACATCCTCTCTGCTGGACACCAACCAGTAGCTGGAGCTCATCAGCTGAACTTCTAGAAAGTGTCTTTTGTTTTGATTTCCTCTGTGACGAGTTCAGTTTGTGGCACTTTGAGGCCAAAGTGCAGCTTACAGGGATAGCTGTGAAATTCACTGCAAAACCAAGGCAAGAATGAAGCCATGACTTACAAGGGATACTGGAGACATGAAAAGGTGTCAACTCTCTGGCTTCCTGTTCTGTCCCTGTGGTTGATTCTCAGTTTCCAGGACACCTCAGTGCAGTATTCACGCATGGGCAAGGACTCCACAACATGGTGGAAAAGGTGCAAAGACTTTATTGTGCATCAGAAATTCTCTTAAATACCAGTAGCTAACAGGAAATCACCTCATATAAACAGGAAAGATGTTCACCTCAGTGTCCCCCAATCACCTGGGGTATTTCCCAGACATTGCCTATTATGGTGAAGGATAAACAATACCTTACAAGGTCAGAAACTGCAATTATCACATCTCATAGGTCCAACACTGTCCAGAAACCCACAATGCTCTCTCAGCCCATCCCCGGTGACCTGGCTGTAATCCCAGGATCACCTCTGGCTCTGAGAACGAGGCTCTCTCTCCGGCCGACAAGGCCTAATCTCTCTTCCAGCACACAGTGTAGCCCAACACCTCAGGTTTCAAGGAATGTAACATGCTGCTGAGAAGGAGGGAGTCTAAACCCAAGTGCTATCCACTGTGGGAACTTTTGCATTATTGTGATTGAAGAAGGAGGACTCCTAAGGTCCTGTCCTTAAGGAAAGATGTCAGCACAGGCTCCATCAGCATCAGTGTGATTTATATCACCCGTGAAGGCAGCCCTGAAAGGTGTATCTAGACACAGACTACTACTACTACTACTACTACTACTACTACTACTACTACTACTACTAAGGTTTTATGCAACTAAGAGTACTTTATCATAACAGTACCTGAAAGAATAAAACAGTTTCAGATTTTTTGGGGTGTAATTTTAGGCATGTGGGTATATGTTTATTTCACTAGGTGCAGCTTGGTTCAAGACAATTTCTAATACTGTGTTAGCCCATTGTTCTTAGATGAGGAGGATATAGCGGATTCTGTAGGCTATTAAACCTTCATGCCAGGAGCATGATGAAGTGGTCGTGCAAATCATTTGATACAAACCCTTTCAAGATTTGAAATTAAACATCTGAATATACAGGGATGCCTGACAGTATTGTTCCAAAAAGCAGCCACTGGTGAATTACAGTCTTACTCATTCCTAATTTTTCTTTGTTTTGTTTCAATGAAAAGCAGATATCCTATATGAAACTGAGCATATGACTATGGTATAGAAGTTATTTGCCGTCAGAGCAAGAAAATTCTCTCTGAAGCTCGCAGAGAAGTTCGGAGTCAGGCTGGAAGGGAACTTTAGTGTTTCTGGAGTGATTTTCAAGATAGCAGCTGGTTTAACATAAGTGGACGTATGTGACATGGCTGCATGTTCACCAAGTTCCTGCTCCAGGGCACTGTAGTATCTAAATCTGGAGTTTCTCAGTAGGACATTGCTGGTGTGTACAATCACAGATTTGAATTGTCCTTTACATTATTGTCATTTAATCCAGGACATGAAATAAGGTCTTGAAAAAAGAAAGGCACCAGTACTTCAGAACACACTCCCATACACATTTAAATGCAGTAACTCTCCACATCTGGGATTTCTGTGCACACTTAAAATGCTTCTAAATAATGTAGTGGATGCATGTATTAAAATATTTTCTGGAACAACTGTGGAATTACATATTCAGTAATGCTCAGGTATTCAAGAAAAGTAATATGTAAACAGCAATATGAACCCTGGCCTAAGCTTGATGTCTCTTGTGAGTTGCCTTTTTCCCTTTTTTACCTATTAGTCCAAAGCAAGGAAGAGCCTAACTTTAAAAGCATTGTGTCAGTGATCAGTTCTCTGAATCCAACACTTTGTCATTCTCAAGGTAAACACGATGTTACCTTTAGTTTTTATTTGTAGGGTTTGAATAATTTTAATGTCTTTCTTGTTTTGTTTTTTTTATTTTTTGTCAGGGTACAGAACCAGAAAATAAAGCCGAGTCCAGGGGAACATTAAAACGATTGCAGAAATTGGTCCGAACAAAGAAAACAAGTACACAGAGCTTGGAAGATGTCAAGCACGTTCTGGTCCCCCTCAGTAAGTACAGCATCACATCAGCATTCTTCCCAACATTTGGCAAATGACACTGGGTTGAACATAACTGTAAACAATCCTGTCCTGCTCTGTCATTCACCACCCACGATTTTCAACCCCCAACTGAGATGTTACTGTGATACCACTCCAGCGCTGACTTCCTCATAGTGTGAAAACCTGTTTCCTGTCACACTAGCTGGAGTTTTGTAACAGCATATCTCGCAAGTGGGGACTCTAGATAAATAGAATTGTATAACAGCGGGGCCTCTGTGCTGGGGACACTTTGGGTTTCCTAGTTTTGTATCACATTTCAGGTCAGAAAGGCAAAATTTACAAATGGGAAGAGAGCTTCCAGTGCTAGTCCATGAGTCAGTAGCGTCTGCAAGCACAGGAAGGTCTGAGGTATGACAAGCAAGTCGGTCTCTCATCATACCTGAGTGCATAGGGCCATAAGACCCAGGGATTCTGAACTGATTCTGGCCTCAGCTGATTTTCTGGAGTCTCCTATAGATCTCTGATCTGACTGTGCAACAGTTCTTCCTCTGAATTTGTTTTGCCAAAGTTATTTTAACAGTGCATGCATTGGTTGTTCAATGCACTTGTTTATATGATTATTTGTAAACCAGTATTAGCAAAATGAGTTTAAACTATCTGAGGAACTACTGCTCCAGCCAAATCACTGCTTGGGCTGAAACACATGAGGAAATAGGGATTTTAACAACTACTTTGTAACTACAGCATACATACAAGGGGTGGGAGAGCAATAGTCCAAAAGACTTCCAGAACTTTTCCAGCTAAACTTATGTTCTCTGCAACTGTCAGCAATATAGTTTCAGTTAGCAAATTTTCATGGGCAGAACTAATAAAATTTTCCACACCTTTGAGGGAACAAGATGAATATATCAAATGGAGAATAAATCTCACTTTTGGCTCAGATGCCTGACCAAGTACAAAATCCTTTCCATCTCCCTAATTATCAAAATTATTTGGTTTTGGTTTTGTTGGGGAGCTGTTTGTTTGTTTGTTTGTGGAAGTTTTTTTTGTTGTTGATAATTTCTTTTTTTAATGGAGTCCTTGGCTTTTTCATTGTATAGAGTGAAAGACAGCATTAAAAAAAAAAAAAGTGTGCTACTTTTTCTGTGAATTGCAACATACTCTAACAAGAATTTGCGTTTTTAAAGATACCTTAGAAGATGCTTATCTCTCTGAAGAGGATGAAGAAGCACTAACTTCTTGCATGAAGCTGACAAAACCTCAGGACAAGAAGACATGGAAAGACAACACAAGGAGAAAAGAAGAGACTGAGACCAGGACGGATTTTATTTCTGCGTCTCTGGGCCGCTCATACACTTCCAGACTTAATAACTTAGGAACTATTTCAATTCATTCCGAAACAGAATTTCACTTGTGGAGTGACTGGAAGCCGTTTCCTGACAACCAGCTCTGTCCTTGTGACTTCTTAATTTCAAAAATAGAAGAATGGGAAAACTGTACTTGCTCTTCTCATCAGCCACATCTTACATATTCCCTCACTGATATGGATCTACAGTACTCCTGGGTAAGTGGAAGTGGTTTCTTTTGTGCTGATATGCATAAAAATTGGAAACTTTTTGCTCTGATTCAGCATTAAAGAGATGCTGTCACCTTCTGTGTGGTTATGAAACGCTATAAACCAAATTTAGATTTTAGGTAAATGGATGTGAATGCATTGTTCAGGCTAACACCAGGGGTTCGTATAGCCCTAGGTAGTTCATTTTTAACCATGCAGACATCAGCAGCTTAGAGATGGAAGGCTCTAGGCTATTCTGTTTCTCATCAGCACACTCATGTTTTCTTGGTTTTTTCATCTGTACTACACTCATCCTTCCAGGCTTAGAAAACTTTCTGGAAGTCTGGGCTAAGTCAGTAAGGGACAATGAAGCCAATGGACTTGGAGCAGGCTCCTAGAGGTCACTGCAATACTAGTAAAGGACACTAGAGTTATTTAGGCAAATGTCAGAAGTTGCAGAGGTATCTGTGTTTCTGCCTTCTCGGTCAGCTTCGCTGGTGGAGCCTATTTTTGCAGTTACCTGTGTGGCAGAAAGAAGATCTTAAGGATGGAAACAAAGAAGCAGAGTTTGATCTTGGTTTGAAATTATCTTCCTGGATAGCTCTCCGGAGGAGGTTTTTGTATTTTAATTGCTGGCTTTTTTAAAAAGGGATATTTAAAACTAGAAGAATAAAACTAAAAGAAACTTTTTTGGTGAGATATACAAAATATAGACAATGCAACAAGGCTTTTCTCCCTCTCCTCACTGGGCACAGCAGGTCTTCTGGCACTCTGCATAGAGGTGAGCACATGGAGGGTGACTGGTTGAGTGAAATACATCAGGGAAGCAGTAAAAAGTGGACACTTTTCACTTTATGCCTGTTCCCTCTTCAGTGCTCCAGGGACAGAGCTGTATCTCACTGTGCAATAAGACCAGCTCCCAGGAAAGTGCACCTAAACCACAGGAGGTGAGACACCTGCTGCAGCCTGCCAGCTGAGTGTTCAAATGGAGGCCTGGGCAGGCACAGCCTCAGATCAGAGAGTGTCCTGCTGAGAACAGCACGTTCTGCAGTGTGTGCCCACATAGCGCTAGAAAGGTAATAGATGTGGGTCTATACAGCAGCCATAGTTCTGAATTCCTGGAGGTGGTAATTCAGCTCCTTTTCAGTGACACAGGAGCTGACATACCAGGCAGGACCTGAAACACGAGATTTATCTAGCTGCAGATTTTCCTGGGATTTGACGTAGAAAACAGAGTCTAAAACTTTGATTGATGGATAATATTAGAAAAAGAAAGAAAGGAAACTACCCCTAAAAAAAGCTGAGGGAGATGCAGCAATGAAACCCTGGACATTCAGCCCTGCACACTCCCAGGGAGAGCAGCTGCAGACAGACCTGTGGGGCAGAGCGTTGGCAGAACTGGGCTGGGAGCTGTGAACAAAGGCTGTGGTCTGTCAGGTGAGTCCCCCTGCCTGCCAGGAAACAGGAGTCTCTGCAGCAAGTGAATTGTGTCAGGGATGCTGGGCTCCATCACATACCTGACTCCTTAATGCAAGCAGCTTTCAGCATCCCAAGAGAAGGCTGAAGTCCCAGGTCAAAACAGTAATAGAGGTGTCGGTCAGATTTATGGCAGCATAAGTGTCAATTCAAATAATTTTATTTCACTTTGTCACAAGCAGGCTGTTAACATCCCCTATCCTGGTGAGATTTGTCCTACCCATGTTACTATTAGGTGCCAGCAAGGGGTTTAGTGCTTTTTTTTTCTGAATTGTTTGTTTTGCCATCTGCCTTCCTGACAGGCTCTCTGACTTTAATGTATCTCTGTGGGATTAGTGTCTTTAGATTTAGATTACAGCCAATGGCAAGACGTCTCATTCTTTGCATCTGCATTCTACCAACCAGCTCAATTGAAGATTACAAAGGCTGGATTTTCAGTTTTGCTGTTTAAGGATCAAAAAGCGGACACTGGTGGTTTTGCTATGAGAGGATCAGACAGAGGGGATGATGCAGATGTTCTTTCTGGTGTTTTACTTATTAGAGTAAAACCAACATATTCCATAATGCTCTTCCTTGTCCTGTGAGAAAGAAGGTATGGTTTCATTTTCTTGATTTGGGAACTCCTCTGTTGTGTCCGCTGCAGCAAGGTGTGGAGGAGATAGCTGGAGACGAACTACCAAAATTCTTGTTGGTATGTCCTGAACTGAGGCTAAACTGGTAGATGCAAGACAAAGATCCAAGACTGCTATTCCATCAGCAAACTGCTGCTGATCTGGCTTGGGGGACAGACCAATATCTAGATTAGACAAATATTATCCAGACGCATCTCGGTAACGCACACAAAGCTGACCGAGCCTGGCCTTTAATAAAGCTTGAATGGCAGATAGTAAATTAAATAGTGCTCTCCTGTAATCACAAGGAAAGACATGGATCTCTTCATGACAGATTGCTGTTTAGAGAGACAAAATATGAGTAATCCTAATTCCCTTCCTCCAATTTCTTCCCTTGACTCCTTTCTTCCTCGTCCCTTCTTCCCCCTCAGCACTTTACACAGCCTCCCTTATGGCGCTTCATATTGCCACTTTTTGTCACCAAAACCAATAAAAAGGCTGACAGAGGTCATCTAGGCAAGGGCTGTGAGAACAGACTCCAAAAACCATATCCATCTTCAGCTCCAACAGGCTCCTCCAACTACTGTTCCTTCAGCCTCCCCCAGCTAAGTACTCAATAACCACCCACATTAGCTGGACTGCCTCCAGCACAGGGATATTGCTGACCACTCACATCTCACCCATCCTGCCACGGTGCCATCATTAGATTCTTTGTGCAGAGTTAACCTAGCCACAGGTCTTTATATGTATATATATATATATAAATTTTTTTTTTATTATTCAGCTTTTAAAAATATAATTAGTGGTTGGTCAAAATTTTGCTAAGGGCACCATAGAGCATTGCTTTTTTCGGTGTGTCAAGCTTGCCATGTGAAATTATTGTTACTGGTACTCTTTCCAGAGAGATGTAATTTATAAATAGTTCTTCCTTAGAAAGTGGAAGTATATATTTTAAAAAATACAGGATACTTGAGGAGAAAAAAAAAAGAAAAGAAAATATTCCTGTATGCTTGGATAAAGTAACTACTATGCTGCATATTTTTCTGTTACCACAAAGTATATTGGGAATATCTTGGCTGATGCTTGTGATGTTATGAATCAGCTGAAAAACAGGCAGAGGATGGAAGAAAAGATTGTCCAGACACCAGTTTAACAACTACTTGACCCCAATGGGAAAGGTTATTGGGTTTTTATACTTCTTTTTATTCCTCAGGCTTAGCCCTGCAGAAAACAGTTAAGCTGTCTGTCTCAGACTACATTTTCTTTTTTTTTGTGTGTTTACTAAAAGCTGCCCTTCTGTCATTTGTATGCTAAGATACTCACTACCCTAACAAAGTAGTATACTTAGAAGTCTCATGTCCATATGACTTTTATACAAGCTATTACAGCCTTCTGCTGCTTTTTCTCAATCTGTGCAATTGCATGAGACTTTCACAACCTCATACGGCAGGAAAAATCTACAGTCAGAAGGCTGTAAACTACAGGAGCTTGCTAGGCTTGAATGGACTTGAAAGGCACAGTGGAGCAGAGCGAGGTCACAACTGAGGTCCTCTTCACAAAAGGGTTCCCAGACTATCCTGGACAGTCTGAGGCAAAGAGGAAAAAAAGCAGATGAGTCCCTTTCTCCTCTCCCTCAATACTTTAACATGCTAACATCACTGGCTGACCCATCCACTCTCCCAGTATCTGTGAAATATGGAAGATGTGTTTGTAGAATCACACACGCCTCCTTTACAGGAAAGAGAGAGGAGACAACATCCTCTGTTGGAGACAAATCAGCAGAGTTACTGGAAGTGGGCTTCTCTTCTTCACACATCTTAGCAGCATGGTTAAGTTTTACAGAAAAAGGATTTAGTCACTGATACCATAAGAATATTTATCTGGTGCAACCTGTGTTTGGCATTCAGCGAGAATGAAGTACGAGGGACATTTCCCAAGATTAAAAAGACCTGGGATTTTGATGAGGAGAAAAAAAAATCTAAAGATACTGCAGAGGAAGATACATTTTCTCTCCCATTTTCAGGTTAGGAGGAGATTAGAAAGCTTTGAAAGTTTGGCTTCTATCTGATATGAATGTATTACATTGTGGTGGAATGACCAAAAAGTTTGGGAAAACTGCAAAAGACTTTATGCCAATGCCTGTGTTCATTCTCTCCATATTCCTCTCAGGAAAGTGTTATGTTTGTCCTGCTGTTACTGGCCATGGTTCTCTTCCATTTCGGTGACCTTGTGGCTTTTACCTTTCCTCCTGGTCTGGCTTGCTTCCTAGTCAGACAAGTTATTTCTCAGCATCTCCCTTTGACCCCCTAGGAGACATGTGTAGTTTGAAACTCATTTTTTCATTGAAGAAACACTCTAGCTGTCAACCCTGCTTTTGGACATTTTCTTACTCCAACTTTTCCTGACACATTGTACATAATAGGTTCTGGTTCCGGGCTGCCCCATGACAGCCTTGCTTCCTTGCTGTGGTTGCTCTTATCCTGCTCTCTGCACCTCTCCTGCTGCTCCTGATCATTTTGGTTCTCCAAAACGTGCTGCATATTGCCTGGAGGTTTGTGCAGCCACTGGGTATCTGTGATACCAGTGACTGATCACTGCTCCCTGGATTAGCGGAGCGGGGAGGAAGGGTATGGACAGCCGGTAATGAACGAACAGGGCAGAGTGCTCTTCTCCAGCAAAATGTGCTCCGAAGCTGAAAGTTGTACTTGCACTACCCACAGAATTGCTGTGGGAAGATTTCTGCTCCATTTCAGCCAGCAGTTTCTGCTGCACACCAGAATGCTGCGGGCTTTAATGGACTTTCTGACTGCTCAATTTTCTTAAGCAATTTGACTGTTTTCTGCAGTTTTTCCTTTCTTCAGCTAATGCCCTTTTGTGGAGAGACACCTGAACATGCCTTAGAAGAGCTTTCTCGATTGCATTTTGAATCCTCATTTGGCACAAATATAGCACTAAAAAGAATGCCTGGAAATCCCTAAACTGCTTTTCTGAGACACCAATTTTCAACTGCTCCGGTCACCCTGGCTGCTTCACTGTCAGTAATAAGTGGTCTTTTTAAAAGCTATAGCTCTTGTTCCTATTTCAGTGACAAGGTAGGAAGCCAGATCCTCACCAAGTATAAGTCTATTTTCTATGGGTGTTAGAGAGTCCTGCTCAGCTGTAGCCAAGCTGAGGCCCAAAGCCTTTGCCCAGGGAAGAGATAAATGGCAGCTGAAAAGCAGTAAACAAAACCAATCAAGACCATGATATGCATGTTCAGGTGACAAGCTGTGGCTAAGACATGAAAACAGGATTTGTTTTCTTAGATATGAAACTGTCCCCAGCTGCTTCTCTTTCATCTTGCCATATCTTCATTTACAAGGCTGCCGACAGGTTTCCTGTTGCTTTTTATAACATCCTAGCTAATTTCAGCTGTTACCCTGCTCTTCCCATCAGTCCACCAGCTCAGCCCTTCTCCGTGTTCAGCACCTCTCTTGCTAGGTAAAGAGACAGCTAGAAACACCCCCATGCTCCGCAGACTGCAGACATCAGATATACAGGAACTGACAGACCAGTGCTACAAAGACACTCACTTTTTCCCCATTCAAACCCTGTTCCAGAACCTTGTGAAAACTTATTTTGAATTTTAAGATTTGTGAGTGGGTAGGGATTAGGATACATTTATGCAAATCTGTTGTAGTAAAGTGCTGGTGACATTTGAAGGGCTTTGTTTTTTAAACTGGTTAAAAGCCAAGAGCCACGGCTAAATTTTCAGTATTTACTTTTCCTGGAAATACCAAGAAAAATACGGACTCAGACAAAAAGACACAAATGCTAGTGAACTTAAGAACACTCATTTTCTTGATGTTTCAGAGTCTGTAGAGTTTTGTCTCCTGTCACAGGGACCTTTATTCAAGAAACAATTACAGCAAGAAGCTGGTAAATATTACAGGGCTTGCTTCAGTTAAATACAAAAAGTGAGAGAAAATCACCTCTTGAAGTGCAAGGCTTCATCTCTCAAGCTTTGTGCTGGGAAGAGAGGAGCCTGAGAGGGTGTCCAGCCTCTCTAAAGCTGCACCATTGCACTGTGATGATAGCAAATATCTGCCACTACCATTCTGCTTCCTACAGTGATTTTTGCTATTTCCTGCACAGTAACGTGAAAAATTTTGTGTGCTCATCTATGGTGACTTTGACCATGCAGTCTTAAAGCAGGTTTTAAAAAATGTGAAAAATCTGATGCTGTTATTCTTCACTATGGTAACCCTTGCCCTATTTTTATTTCTAATACCTTACTAGAATTTTCATAGCTACATAGGGAATGATATCACATTTCCCATTAATCTTAGAAGCATGTATACCTAACTCTACCAAAATGCTTCCCAAACTTTTTCTGCCACAAACTTCTGGGCTGGCTGTTCTGTGAAGTTGCATTGCTAGTACTTGCTAGTATACATGAGGCAGAATGATCATGAAGTGAATTTATTTGCACTAAAAGATATTTTAGAATACCACAACATTTTAAATATCATTACAGATAAGTGCAGAGGAACATCACAGTTCACCTTGGCAGATTTCATGGGTTTGCTTCTGGCATAGCTGCTAGGCCCTGCAGAGCCACAGCTAGAGAGAGAAATGAAAGGTTTTGGATTAGTGTCATGAATGTAGTATGAAGGTCAATATGATTGTTGAAATTGTGGGGAAAACTGTGCATTTTGTAGACTTATTCTTTGTAAATGGCATATGAATTCTCAATAGAAAAAGAGGCATGCTACCTGCTTCATGAAACATGATTAAGAGTCAAAATATAATTAAGCTAAGTGAAGTTGTTGGTAACAAACTGTCTGGTGAAAGGATGACTTCCTGTTAGCCTGCTTTAGAATTGCCAAAATGATGCACTTTTGCATACTGAAGGAAATAGATTGCATTGCCTGTCTGCTGCTTTATTTATGTACTCTGTGGCAATATCACCCTTACGTGGATCTGCTGTCAGTCCAGTATAAAAGACATTTTTCTTGTTTTTTTTTAAATTTAAAAAATACATTTATTTAATGCTATCATTTCTTCCCATACACCACACAAAGCAAAAAAAAAAAAAAAATTACATATTACTCTGCTTGATCAGTGCTCCTGCTGAATGAATCAGCTAATACAGGCTGTGTTTTCATGCTGTGTTGTGCTAATGCGTTAGCTCCTGGTGCTGGCAGGGACATCTTGACCAATGAAGCCATCAGGCAACTTTTAAAACTTTTAAAGTGCAATTTATCTCCTCACACAAAGTAATGCAGTTTTACTTCTGTGTAGATTCACTTTTGAAACCTAAGCATTTTCTAGACCTTGTGCTTGTTGAATTGGTGACAAGCTTCCCGTTTGTAGCCAAAATGTTTAATCTTTAATGTTTAATCACTGTGCTTGCGTGAGCTCAGTGCACCCCTTGCTTGTGTTCATCTTCATTCAGGAGAAAGAGCAAGCTTAGCTTCAGATTTTCTCAGAGTCCCTGATGAAGCTGAAATTAAAGTGCTACCCATGTGGCTAATTAGGTAAGGATTTTGAGGCTTTGGTAAGGAAGCCACGACTGAAGATGACTCAAGGATCTCCTTACTGACCTTAAGTTACAAGAATACCTAAGTGGTGGCTAGCAGTGCATACACACAATGCCTGATACTCCTTGTCTTCTTCTCTAGCTGATTCAAATGGCTCTTCTTGTGGGGATATCAATTTTCTGGAAGTTCTGAGCTGGCTCAGAACCTGGTTATGTTTGCTTGCTTCTTTTGTGAGTGTAGATTAAGGTTGTTATTCTCTTTGGTAAGTCACTTTTGTATGCTTTAAAGTGCTCCCTAAAGCCTATTTGTGAAATAAGCCTTTCATACATCAGAAGAAATTAGTTCTGTTTTCATCTCCCTCACACACAAGTGAAGGTAAAGTCACATGGTATCAGTGCTCAGCAATGGCACAAATGGAAGAGTGAGGATTTTCAGTGCCAGAAAGGTACTAAGGTTTCCAGGGCTGCAGCATTATTATAATGAATGTGTTTCAAAGTCCTTTAAAAGAAGCACTTCTGTTGTGACATTCTCCAAAAGCAGGGCATGTCTTGCATAATTCCAAACCTGTTTTAGAAACTGAAAATTTAATGCAAAAACTGTGTGTTCATCCAACTTTGAAAAGATACTTGTGGGTGAAATGAACAAGAATATGGCCTGAAAAATAAGACTGGAAATGAAACAATGAACACAGAGTGGACATGCCTGTAATTCTGCTATTTAAATACTTTCAGGTATATGGACAGATCACTGAAAGACAAATACCAGGGCTTTTCAGAAAGAACTGGACAGTGATTTGTATCTGGATAGTCTCTTTTATTTTGAAAGGAATTCACCTATGGTAATGAAATTTCTGGACCATTTTTCTGTAGACATTTAACTGATTGAAGAAGTTCACCTTCCCTAATACATAACGAAAGCAAATTGGAAACTTGAACATAACATAATTCTTGCTGGAAGTGCTTACACCCCAACCATTTGAAGAAATCTGACTGAATAATTTTCGCAAAAGGATCAAATTAATTAGGTTAAATGACATGAAACTTCTTGTTCACATCTACTTACAACTTATCTTTGATAGCACAGCACAAGAAATGATGACAAACAGTGTGTGGGAAGCAGGAAAATCAAGAGTTCAGACAGTCTAAGATCATGAGACAGAAATGTTTGCAGATATATTGAGGGTTTCTATTTTTAGTTCTAGATTGTGTAAGTGTTTTAATACCTAGATTTTCTTCTTCACATTTATGGTTCAACATAATTCCCCTAAAAATTATGGAAGGATAGCATTCAGATTTTCCAGTCTGAAAGACATGAAATCAAACTCCCCAAACTTTGCTTGCAGCTATATTTGCTCAAATTATCTGCACATCTAACCACAGGGTCACACCCCCGGAATTATATGCAGTCAATGATCAATTGCACAGTAAATAACTTTTAACACAATTTCTTAGTTCAAGACAAAATAAATCCTTATTCCAGTTCCTTATAGCAGCATAGCTTCTTTAAACCCATGAATCATGATCCAATGATTAAGGATGTAGATAATGCAGATTCAATTCCCTGCACTACCACAGACCTCTTGTGTGAAATTAGACAAATCACTTCACTTGTCTGCCTCAGGCTTCATTTGCAAAATGGGGATAGTGTGGTGTTGTACACATCAGATGGTTGTTGCACGAGCAAGGATACACATTCCAACTTGTGCCCCAGAAGGGCAGCAGTTCAGACAGTTTATTCACAAGCTCTGACACTTTCATTCTGATTCATTGTTTGCATTAAAATAGACAGACATTCAGTAGAGAAAATGTGGTAAATGTTAAAGCTGTCTTATTAAAACTGCACCATGAAACACACATGCATAGGGGTGAGAATCAGGCATCACAGATAGCAATAATTCTGCCTTCCCTTGGCTTCAAAAGTTTGTTTTCCTCATCTAATGAGTTTGGGTGTGTATGGTACATAAGGGTGCTGATTTTTTAGGGGTTTAGGTATTATTCTCTCCACTTCTAGGGGTGTTTGAACCCAAAGGTATTTCAAAGATTCTTGTGAACTTTCCCCTCACAAACCACAGGAGCATAATATTAATATTTCTCTCCACCAGTTTGTACACATATTAAAAAAAAATCCAAAAACTTGTTGTAAACTAGGAGGCCTATATCTAGCTTTCAGAGTTTTGCTGCTCCTGGAGTGAGGATCCTCTCCAGTTTGCTCCGTGTAGCTCAGTAGAACTTTTAGCAGATCATGGAGATGTTGGAGGGGAAAGTTTTGTTCCTTCTTCATCAGCCTCTGCTTTCTGTGGCAGCAGCACAGCAAAGGAGACAGAAACCACAAATAATAATACATGTGATGGAAGAAAGAAGGATCATGTAGGTGAGAATAGATGGTAAAGACACATTCTCTAGAGAAGAGGTATGCAAGGTGTGAGTCAAAACCTCACACTCTGTGGGAAGTGAGAGGGGAAGGAGTTTGATAACAGAATGAAAAAAGGTAAAGATCGGTGGAAGGAATATGGAAGAAAAGTGGGATGTTTGTGAAGATGCAAAGCATTAATCTCTTTCTATAGAGCACAGTTTTGGAGACAGCCTTCCATTTCCATTCCCTTGTCTCCCCAAAGACAAGTTACTGACACATAAGTAATTACCTTAAACATACTGAGCACCGTGACTGTCCCTGTGAGTGCTTTTAGCCTACAGCCCGAGATAAAGCATGTTATCTTAAACCCTTAATGAAATAAATTTATGTGGCTGTGCTTCACTTCATCTTGTCGACGGCTAAAAGCAAGTCCCCACCCTGTTAGTGAGGCTCAGCTGGCCTGGGGCAGCTTAGTCAGCTGGGACCATTCAGCCACAGCCTGCTTGCCTCAGTGAGGCAAGAGGGGCACTGGCCATGAGCAGCACAGGGTGCAGCAATCACCCTGCCAGTCCTTGGTGCCAAAATCCAGCAGGAAAAGCATCTCCTCTTCTTTGTCAGGGAGCTCAGCATGGCTGCAGCTTGCCCACCCTCCCTCACCCCTGCCCTGGAGCAAGCAGCTGATGGATCCACTTAACCTCCTACACCTGCCAGACATGCACAGAGCATGAGCCAGGCCACCCCACACTGAGGTTCAGACCTGGAAGTGAGAAAAAATCAGCCTCTCAAGTCTCATTCCCAGTGTGTGTGATTTGGCAGGTCTGCTGATGGAGCTCGTTTGACCCACATCCTGCCAGATTTTGAAGGTATTGCCGTTAATGTTAGTACCTGAATTAAGTTTTGCCACAGTAAGCCCACGGGTCTGGTACAGAGCGTGGGGAGGAGAGGAGGGAAGGGCAAATTAAGATTGCAAATGATCACCTTTTCTCGATGATGAAGACTCTTTGTGTTTCTGCTGGCTATCAGTCAGGTATCACATCATTTAGATGCGTAGAAATAGATTTTTAAAACCAGTTACAAAGAAAGCCGTCTTGTCCCTCTCTGCCACTTCCAAATTACGATTTTCACCCAGTTTAAACCACGTTAAAGGAGAAAGGTAGAACAACATTTTCCTCTAGAATCAGTATGAAATCCAAGCCCTGCAAGTGAATGAATGTGCAGTGTACTGTGCTGTTCCTTTTCCTGTTACCCTTTGCACAGCAGTCCTAACTCTGTGATGGCTCAGCAATGTGACACTCTGACACCAGTGAAGAAATCCAGCAGGAGATGTTTACTGGTAAAAGATGGCTCAAACTGCAGAGTTTTCTGACAGCAGGCTGGCATTAGAGTTAATCAGAATTTACTTCTGTTGATCTTGATTGTAATCAGAGATAGGCTGGCAGACATCATGAACATACCTTGAAAAATCCCCTGCTGCACTGTCAGTGTTCCTGTGTTAAGCTGGTCTTCTAAATACCAAATAAAGTATGTCATGTTTCGTGTATGAGATTAAAACAGAGAGCCTAAATTTATTTTTATATCAGTTTCCTTTATTGAAAATCTTGTATCTGAACTTTTAAAATAGATGTACAAGGCAACCATCGCTATTTATCTGTAAATGCATTTCTGGGAGGCTGAGCTTCAGCTGGATGACCATAAAACAAGTCATACAAACCTGCAAGTTTTGTGGGATGAAATGCCCTTGTAGCTGATTAGTAATCACAGCGTTCACTAACGGAATCCACTGAGATGTTCTGGGTATGAACACTGCAGCGTAGCCTTGATTTTAACATTCACTCTGAGAAACAGTGTGGCTGCTCCCCTGCACGTCTGAACTCACCGTAGCAGCACCCTGCCAGTTGCTTTCTGTTGTTCATCACAGACTGTAAAGCGTACTCTGCTTGCAGAACACAGGAATCGTACACAAAACCACCAGTGACGCACATTTCGGTAGGAAATTACTACACGGACACTGGATAAGACTGTGGTTTCTGCTTTACAAGACACCAACCTTGCTGACTGAGTTTTGTCAACAGGAATACCTAGAAGATATAGACACAACTTTGGCTCTTACTCTTCAAGCTAATAAGAAAGGGATTTGTTCAATAGGTGAAAGCCAATCTCCTTGAGAATCCTTATGTCACAGCAGTATAGATTTTTATTAGTGTTAGTGCTAACCTGATACAGTGCAGGTATGACTGATCTGTTCATCTACGGCTAATGCAAGAGAATGTGTTGGGATCAAAGCTTGAGATAAGTTCCTGGTACTTCAATTTCCCTTTAGGCCAGGTGGTGTTGGGAACACGCCAAGGACACAGTCTGAGGGCCTGGCAATGAGACACTTTTTCTTACTCACAGAGCAGCAACCACTCTTTTGGACCAGACACCTCTTTAAGCTCTGGTAGTGGTGTTCTATAGCCTGTCCCTGCCATAATTCTTCATGACTCCATCGACCTTAAAGGCAAAGGATTAGCATAAAAGAAGGAAGAATCATAGCAACATTTTTTTCAGGAAGAGAAGGAAGCCCAGTAGTCTGAGAGGCCAAAATCACATTTCCTGGACCAAGCATGATGAGGGTATTTCTGCTGCTCTGCACCCTGATGGTTGCTTAAACAAGCTTAGACTCACACTCTTTGTGGCATCTTACACCTTTTCATTTTATGTATGTCATTAAAAATCCACCCAATGTTAATTACTTAGCAAAAATTAAGTTTTTGAAGCACAATTCAGGTGTTAGTTGTTGGCTTCACCGCACAGCCAGGTTTCGTAAGTATTATACCTTGTATGGGATAGGAGTCTTCTTGACATAAGGTCAACACAGCCACAAATCAAAACTGTAAGATTAAAATGTTCTTTAATCATGTCCTGTCTCTCTAAGACTCTGAGTTTCTGTAGCTTCTCCGTTTTCTATTCCTGATGAGAAAGGCACACGGGAGCCTATTCAGTAGGAAATCATACACCTTGTTGCATGAAGTCCCTAAGTTTCTTGGACCAGTTTTCAATACTAAATTCTGGATTATGAGTTTGCAGAGAGCGTGGGAGTCTTAAAGATGGGACTTTAAGCATCCAGTTCTATTCCCCAGCATCCCAGTGGAAAATCACATCCTTGACCTTTGGCGTTACAATTAAAGTGAGTGTGTAGTTTACATAGTTACAGCTCAGCCTGCAATCTCTGTCTTCTTTCATGGCTTGTTGTCAGGGGAGGGAGGGCTTAACTTCACTTTTCCACACTTGTTCCTTTTAGTTTCTGAAGAGTCTTTGCTGTGGTACTTTATGGAGAAAGCTCTGCTGAGCATTAGCAGTGACTGTAACTGTGGCTGGCTCAAATCAGACCAGGAGAGGGAAGTATCTAGCTAAATTCTGGCCCATAATTAATACATTTGAGGAAATTGTGTTCTGCTCACGAACATTCCTTGAGGAAATAAAGATTAAATTTGTTGAGTAAATTATTCACTGCAAATTATTCACTCAGCTTCACTTGCTATTCTGATATTTCTGCAATATCTAAGTGACTTAGATGGCACAGGGAGAGCCATGGCCATAAAATCACAGGTTGAAGGCAGGATTCCTTTCTTGTTCAAAATATCTCTTCTTTTAATTAAAATAAACAGACTAAGACAGTCTGGGCTTGCTTAGCATTAGGGAAAGCAATGTAGAGCCTCGAGGTATCTTTGAGTCTCCAGTTAAACTTGGACCAGATTTGTCTGACGGATAATGAAAAACGAGTTGCTAATACAGAGAAAGTCTCATTTCATTTGCTTTTTGACAGGTGGCCAGTGTGCTAAACCCTTCCAATCTACTTCACACCCTACTTTCTAGCTTTATCAGAATAATCAAGTATTGAAAGGATGAGTTTACTTTTGCAGTTTAGTCTGGAAGTGATCTCTCCTCTCAGGGAAGGTAACTGGATGGAGCCTCCGAGGGAATATGATACCATGTGGGAGGGAGGCACATAAAGCACTCGAACATCCAGGACCATTCATCACGGTCCATTCATTAAAACTGAGTAATGATAATAATGAGCTATAAGGTATGTTGCCTTTTATAAATATAATGACAGTGGGAATCATTCTCAAGGGGTCATCTTAATTATATTTAAGTGGATAGCCTTTTTATCCATAAGACTTTCCAGATAAAAGAGTGACATTGCCTGGTTGTTTCAGGATAGAGGAGTCAGTCCAAGCTCCATAAAATTCACCTGAAAAACTTCTATTGATTTCACTGGAATTTGGATCAGATTCAAAGTCCAGCAAGGAAATGGAATAAGTTACATGCAGTCTTGTCCAACAGAAAACTAAGTATTTTTCTTTTAATTTTACACAGGAACTCATTGCCCTTTGAAAAATTAGCTTTAAATACAGAGGATATAAGCACCAAGCTTATTATTAATTTTTAATTCAAAAGAGCTCCTTTTGAAATGTAATGGTTAACTAAATTAAATGAACTTAATGTTATATATATTTGACTTTCTTCACTTTGTTACTTTTTAAAACTGGTGGGTCAACCTTCCAAGGGCAAGAACATAATCAGGTCAGCCTTCAAGCTGCTATAATTTTTTTGATATGTGGATGAGGAAAGGAAATAGATATGGGTGGGCACTATATCTCTTGAAATAGCCTCTTTCTTCCTGTTTAACAATAAATATTCTACGGAAAGGAAGCTCATATATTACTCTTCAGATGAGTTCCCATTTTATTAATCATGAAGATTTTAACAGTGGCCTGAGACAGGAAATCACAGTCTAATGATCAGCAGAGTCTGATTTAATCCTCACATTTGGATCAGATTAAAAAGAAAACCAATATACTGCAATGTAAATCTATGTAGATAATAATCAAGTTTAATTACTATTAAATATACATACAGCTTTTCTAACAACTTATGGCCTTACTGAACTACCAAGGCTGATTAAACATCCATGGTAAAACCTCTTTCTGCTTAGAAACTTACACTGATGTTTCAGGTGGTGTTTTCAAATCCAGAAAAAAATATCTCTGAGTTCACCATTATTATTAATTAATTATTATTAATAATATCAATTATTAGGAACTCTGATTGATATGTTATTTTCAATAATAAACCCCCTGCGTTCAGCTTTAGTTTAAATTAGTGATGTTCTGATTAAAATGTGAAGACAAGCATCCTGGGTTGAGGTTCAAAACAAACTCCACTGCAACCCACTAGCCTAGAGAGTTTTGGGTTATACCTGACAGAATTTCGGTACTTTAACCGCAGTTCCTTCTCCCCTTCTTATCAACCCCCTTCTTAGACAGCCTGGAAAGGAAAAGCTTGTAATACCATTAGTGTATAACAATTATTCCTTCATCAGTCAGTCTCAGTCCATCCAGTTGCCCGTCCATCAGAATCCAATAAACCCTCCAAAACTTCTCTTAAACATTTAAAGAGAAGTCCAAATAGCAAACTAAAATGGGAATTCACCTGATGAGCATGCTTTATCCCTCCTTGGAATATTCATATGGTAGAGGAGGAAGAGGAGTACTTTTAAAAGAGCTTTTATTTATGCCAAAATTATGAGTACAGGCTGCTTAAATACATTTGCCTGGGGAAAAAAAATCAAAATTTTGAAAAAAAAAATTGCCAAAGTTTTTTCTTGACAGTTACTCCTGAACCTTCTTCTTGCAACTTACTAAGAAATATATTTCTTTTCCATTTGTAGTAATCTTAAAGTATGATTTAATTGAAAGTCTGGGGTTTGAAATTGAGTTTTTGCCTCCATTTCTCAGCAAAAGGTTGGGAGTATTTTATAGTTTCAGGGTTTGTGGCCTATGACTCACAACAAGTAAGTTTTACTTAGGATGCTCAAGACTTTTGTTTGTTTCTCTTAGGTAAAATATTTCAAGCAAAATGAGGCAGGAATTCAAGCTTTTTTGATCGCTCCACTTTCTTTTAGCTTTTGGGCTGGTTTTCAAGAGCTTGTAGAGGACCTCTGCCATTTCCCTCTGCCTCTTTATTTAAAGTCCTCTGTAAGACTTGCCTTTTTTCCCCATGACTTTGTGAGCAAATCAAGGAAAATGGAGGATTGAAAACTGCTGTTTCAGGGAGTCCAAGTTCTACGATAAATGGCAAAAAAATTATTTCACCACGCAAGAGAAAAAGATGGCTTTAGATAATTCTTTTCTTTAGCAAACTGCAACCTTTGATCTCATTGCTTGTATTGCATTGCTGGAAAGCCAAAAGGAATGGAGGAGTTAGGGGCCAGTTATACCCACAGTGCAGCTCACATCTGATATGAGTAATAGCTCTTGGTCCTCTGAATATCAACAGCTTCTTCACACACACGTCCCGGCACGGGCAGAAACAAAGATGCACTTAGTGCCATAAGGCTGAGAGGGAAAACCTGAGAGAGGAAAAGAGGATGATTTTCTTGAGGGTGTCCAAAGTCTTACTGAGGCCCTGATGGTGACACAGCAGCAGATAAGTTTTAAAGCATTTCTCACTTTGACCCCCACCCTAATTTTCAACTCATCTCCTCGGTGCACCTCTTTCTTGTCCCCATCACTTCCTCCCCTCCTTCCTCACCCCCTCCCCAAAGGAAGAGTTCGGTTTACTCCCCCGTGCAATACGGCAGCCGTGTGAAGTCACATCCTGATAGAATAAGGAACTGCACAACCCGTGTGCACGTCCAGAGTGCCCTCCCTTGCGCTTGGTTTGGGTACAAGCTAGTAGCAGTTGCACATCCAGTGGATTAACGTGAGTTAAACATGCTGAAGAGAAAGCCATCTAATGCGTCTGATAAGGAGAAAAGTCAAAAGCCAAAGGTAGGAATGTCTCATTTTTGTCGTCAATTAATAGTAACAGGAATTCTTAACAATATTTTATGTGAGGGTTTCCTTTTAAATACTAGCTTCAGGATTTCCTGATGTGCTTGCAAGTACCTCAGTGCTATAATCTCAGGAATCTGTTTGTATATACTCACCTTATAATAGTAAAGATCCAATTCAAAGAATCATCATTTTGAAGCTGCTGTAGCTGTGCTAAAGAATTCTGGTGCTGGACTTTGTCTATTGTTTTATACTCTGCATCGGTCCTTTAGCAGATGAACACACAAAATCCCCTTTCTCTGTTTCATCTATGATAAACCAATGATGTCCCAGAAAGGAGTGTGAGAATCAGTGAAGAATTAGAAAAGCTATTAAATTTGTTCCTTATTTTAATAAATTTGCTTTTGCATCACCATAACCACTGGAGAAGAAGGTACTTGGCAATTGGTGTTTATCATCTTAACTTCTCTGGGAATCATTAAAATATCAGCCTAAAAGAAATACTCTAAACAAATTGATAATGTGCTACACTGGACACTTTCCATAATCTGGAATTGTAAGAAAGGAAGTGAGAGTTTTGCAAGAGGCATAAGGATGTGTCTGATGCTCAAAATTTATTTTCAGTCCCTGGACTGAGTGCAAAATGACTTCTGTGCATTGTATTGTACAAGTGTACTGTAAGGTTGCAGTGAAATGGCTACTGCTCGACCTGAGCACTTTCAGTCTCCATTTCTGCCTCAGCTTATCGGTGCTGAAAATTTAACAAAGAGATTAGAAAAGCCTTTCAGTATCTCTCTGGTCTCTGCAACTCGGTGTCTCCCAATTTACAGATCCACCTTCTCATTGCTCGGGAATACACCTCCCTTAGTGACTTCTGTGTCCTGAGAGATTACTGCAGACACTGTTTCAGCAAGGATGCCTTCTGGTTTTACACAGCACTGGATTTTGTGAATTGCACTTGCAATTTTAGAGTATGACTCATTAACAGTTAAAATTAACAGATTTTTCCATGGATTTGAAGTGATTTTGATACCATTTCCCCCCACATCTTGATATTTTTTTAAGCATTTCACTGGTCGGTTTGGTATGCATTTTTTCTGCTCAATCATTATACTGTGTTTTAATGGCAGGGAAGAATTAAAATTAATATCTAATTGCATTATCGATTAAACAAGAAATGACCATTAAAGACTGTGTCTATGGGCTTTGTTTCCCTGTCTGTAAAATATTTTCAAAAGCCAGTTTTGGCCACTCTCTTTTTCCAGAATAAGGCGTTCCTTAGCAATAGCCTGATTTTTATTTTTAAAGGCCCACTTTTGCACAGAACTGTGTAAATTTTCCATGAAGAGAATGCCTTTGCTGAATGTGCTGCTCACAGTCAGGGCAGGGGAGAAGACAGCCCCACGTTGCATAGAATAGGAATCTTGGTTAATTGTAGCACGTTTCAAAACTTGTCCCCGGGAAGCGACGTAAATACTCAGGTTGCTAAATGCCGAGTTGGGTAAGATGGGGCACAGGTCCTCACCTCGAGGAGAAGTTACAGGATTTCACAAGTGACCTCTTTAGGTCACGTCCTGGCTGCCCCTGCTCTGTGCTGGCAACATTTGGTACCTCCTCATGCTCACAGGGCACAGTACCACTGCCACTGGGCAGGTCTGGGGCTACCTCACCTTGCCTTCGGGCCACTTAGACTTCCCAGTGTCTCCAACACATCCACACAGATCTGTGTGAGAGCCCTAAGGCCTGTTTTTCATTTAAATCAAAATCAGGTGTGCAGCCTTAGAGCCTCAAAGAGGACACCCAAAAGATCTTTTTAGGTAACTGAATCTTAACCATGGTGACCGGTTGTCTTTACCACAGCTGCAGAACTTCTGTGCACTAATTACAGTGTATCACTAATATTTTCTTTTTAACCCTTTTGATTTTATTACTTTCTAATGTGAAGGATACTGGCATAAATTGATGCCTTCTGATAAAGGTGAAGGAATATCTCGCAAGGCTGGTGTTAAAGCCTTTCTCAAGGCAATTTTCTGTCCCTGTAAAAAACCCCTCTCGGTGGTGGGCAATTCAATGACCAGTGCAAGAGTAATACAGGTTCAGTATCTCACTGTTCACTGTGTGCAGTGCTTTTACCTTGTTTATTTTTGTGGTGCTTAAGGGACTTCTGCAGATGTGTTAGGTGCTGCATAGACAAAAATCTATTTTACCACTCTCAGTGTACACTATGAAAAAGTTGATCTATGCCACAAAAGAATAGTGTTGCAGGGTTTTTGTGTCATGCAGCAAGATTTTAGTAGTGCTGCAGCCTTGCTAATAACTTCTTTGAATGTCTGGCAGCTTTTGTGTATTCATGGATATACATATAACTACTGAATGCATTTATATAAATAAACATTCATTGTTAGGCAAAAAGACATCTAAACCCGGTGTCATCCCAGAGAAAACCGGGAGAGAATTGAGCGAGAAATGCATTCAAAAGAGATACTGGAAGGATTCTGATCCTTTACAAATGTTTCTCATTGTAGCTGCACATACTAGTGTACATTAATACTTTGTGTATCAGCTGAGGAGCTCAGGTAGCTGAATTGTAAAGGAAAAGTCCTAAGGGTTAAAAAAACCCTGCTTAATGTTGAAGAAATTCAACAAATTGAAGGGCTAAGCTCTCTATTTCAAGCCTATCTAATCTAACCTATCTGTCTATCCAGGACCTTAAATGACTTCCTATCACAACAGAACCTGTGCATCTCCCATCCCTTCCTTTAGGGAGTCCTTAACTGCCCTCCTTTCATTTCTGCCAGATGAGACACGGCTTGGTTTACATGGTGTAGCTGCCCAGGGCTGAGGAATTATTTGTGGGCAGGTGAGGTCAGACAAAGTAGGACTTGCACAAAGCCCTGAGGTCCATGGTCACGCTGATGGCTGGAGTGGCTCACTGCAGGGACAGCGTGGGGCTCCTGCAGCACCGCAGCACCGCAGAGCAGGAAAGCCAGTGGGGAAAGGACGCTTGTCCTAGATGTGCTTCAGCTATGGGTCTGTGCTCTCTGTCCCACCACCCCTCCAAGAGCTGGGGAGGAGGAGAGCAGTCGACTTGGAAGATGAAGGAAAGAGCCCTGAAATCACCTGGATTTTAGCCTCTTTGAGCCTTAGGATGTTAGAGATGTCAGTGCATCTGGGGAGTGGCATGAAGCAGATTTAGAACAATGGTAAGAAAAAACACTCTAAGAAATTATACAGGTTCCACTCTTCTCTTGGGTACATGCTTCAGGCGGCACCACACACATAAAACCCCATTAAAGCACTTCACAGTTATTCTGCATTCCACTTTGCACTGTTTTACACATTTGTCCAGGTGCAAATAATCTGTAAAACATCCCTGCATTATCTTGCCCACTTCACACGATGTAATGTGCTGGGCAGAACCTACTCCTTTCTCTCTCTCCCATTCCCCCGGACACAGCAAACTTGAGAACTGCCTGATGATTCTTGGCTTTACTTCAACATGAAGCAAAGACGACTTTGTGCCATTTTTTTCTGGCTTGACTGAAGAAAGTCTTGTGTCATTATTCTACATGACAGTTGATCTATGTTTATGCTAAAGGTTTGAGACGTTTTTGTTTCCTTATTCTGCTTCCAAATGCACTTGGTGCTTTAAACTCAGCTTACTTCTGGTGTGTAAGACAATTCAGGGTCAATGCCTCTGCATTTTGTTTAGGCAAAAATACATCCAAGCTTCTAATTAAATCAATATTCGCTTACTTAGGTGATAAACCATTATTTGTTTTCAGGGTTATGAGAAAAGAGTGGCAAATCCAACAGGAGGAAACATTTTAATATGCAAATTTATTCCCTAGTACAATTTCATATCTCTAATTTTACTTTTTATAAGCTTAAAATGAAACCCTGACATTGCAGAAATCAATGCATATTTTTGCCATAGACTTGAGGCCAGAATTTCACCTTTTTATGTATTCTTCACAGAAGGCCTGATCCTGATTCTGACTTAAATGAATAAATTAGCTGCGATCCCATTGATTTCAGTGGGATTATCTGAACAAAGTTTATCGCTTGCCTAAGTGTTTGGAACCTGTAATGCAGACAGATGCTATAAGCAAGTTTTTTGGTGCTGCACTTTTCTCAGATGGTGGCTCGTGCCTCTCCAATGGGGAATACTTATTAAAGAAAAGAAAATAGAAAATAGGTATAGCAAACCTAAACACCAAAAATAATTTGAGACATAATTAGATCTTCTGTAGGACAAGATCTGCAGTGAAGAGATTGCTTGGTGTTAATGAATATTAACTAGGATTTATCCTTGAGTGGGGAAAGCTGAAGGTTTTTATTTTATTTCAAAGGTAAAGACTGGTAGAGTTATGAAGTTTTATATTCTTTTCTTTCCCCCTGAAATTTCGAGTGCATAATAAATGAGCCACTGGTAATGTCACAGATGCTAATTTTCACAACCATGACTGAAGTGATGTTGGTTTCCATTTTCATTTCATTCTAACAATGATGAGAGGTGATGAGTTGATGATAAGATGCTTTCACCGTACTGCCCGCTGTGCAAATTTATGCTTATAGGCAAAGATGACACATAGTTCTGTCATTAAAGGTCTTTACTGCATTGCCTCTTGAAGAAAGACTGTTTCTCAAAATCCATTTGAACTCTGGCAAATAAGCAGGAACAGGTGACAACATCTGGGAAGTATTTTTAAGAACCTGGTTTATGGTGTAAATACCTGTGGGCCTTTATGGGGAGGGGGGAGGGTTCAGAGGAAGAAATAATGATACTTGTAAAAACCATGTGTGTGTAGATGGGAAAAGGAGGGATTGCAGGTGACACTTCAGAAGGTGTTTTCTGTCTCCCCTAGGCTTCATAAAACACTGGAACAAGGTTAGAGTGAACCTTGGGTTATTCTCCCTGTGTGAGTGGATGGTTCTACAAGCATATTACTGCTCCTCTTACTTCTGCTATTTTTTCTTCATTTACATTATCATCATGCTTCTCAATAATCAGCTAATTATTCTTTCTTTTCAAGAGCAGC
Source organism: Oriolus oriolus (assembly GCA_013400235.1). Lineage (NCBI taxonomy): Eukaryota > Metazoa > Chordata > Aves > Passeriformes > Corvidae > Oriolus > Oriolus oriolus. The sequence goes on along the minus strand of VXBT01003964.1, from coordinate 2,589,256 downwards.
TTCAGAAAGTTGTGTCTTAACATATATGTTAACATATCTCTTCCAGAAAGGTCTTGAAATTTGAGGAATTTTTTTTTCTCAGGAGAAAGTAAAGGTCCGGAGTGTTTGTGAGGAAAGAACAGCCATCTCTCACCTGCCCCTCGGCAGGAGGTGATTAGGATGACCAGACTCCCCATTTTGATGCTCACATCAAGACACAGTCTCATTGAGGGCTCACACAACTCTTGGCTAGCTTTAGTTTCAAAGGAAAAATTATATCGGAGGCCTGTTCCAGTACTGATGGATTTTGTGTGTTCTCTTGATTACAGCATCTTTTGCATTTTCATCAGCTTTGCACAATACTCATTTAATTTCTTGTTTCTTCCCTGTCTTGGTTTCCTTCACTAGCCAGGCTTAAGTCCTTAAGAGCAGAATGTTTTAAAACAAGCGAGAGCAATCTGCTGAAGGGAATATTTACACATTAATATTCATTTTGCTTAGAGTAACAAATCCAGTTTTTTGTTTGTTTTCTTAAGCAAGTAGGAGCATTTCAAGAAGTATGCCTGAACCACCTTCTCCAGCCATTTTTAGAAACCAGACTATCAGCCACAGCATTTATAACTGCGCTCTCTGATAAATAACGTAGCACAACTACCAAGGTGACAAATACCAGCATTAGTGGCCTCCTAATTCTTTAAAAGTTGTTTAAGAGCAGTTGACCTACTTCAATACTGTGTTTCTAAGAAAACCAAAATGCCCCAAAATAAACATTGATCAGGAGATCTGTCACTGCTGGGAAAAAAGCAGTGACTATGTATGGGCAGGACTGGCAGAGGATGTGGCCTACATCCTTCCTGTGCTTCAATATTCTTCTAGTAATCTGTGTCACAGCATAAACTCAGACAAAAGGCGTTATAAAGCCAGCCCTTGGCAGCTGTATAAGCACTTTCTGGGTGGCTACAAACACTTCTGCCAGAAGAATCAACCCCTTGCTGTGTGGGCAGAAACCACTGGGAATTCCTACTCCTGAAAAGGGAAAAAAAGTCTTCTGGGTCTCTGTAATCACAGTATCCCTTAAGTTTTCTCTTCTGAAAGGCTGCAACAAAGACAGCAGAGTTACTCCAGTTGTTAGTTATACTCTGTTCCACAAACTGGCAGTGTCAGTGGTTCTGCTCAACATTTGCTGCTTGGCACCAGGCTAGAGATTATATATGCTCTGAATATTTAGCAAATCATATATCCTTTAAACCACCCTTTGTTTCATGAATCAGATAGAAGTGTGTTGTATGTCTGTTGTTATTCCACAGGAAGATGAACAACCACCTATCTTTTTCCCAAGTGAAATCTCTTCTGTGTTCGTGCTTACTCTTACCCTTGTAGCTTTTAAAAATCTTACTCCATTTACAGTGCACCCAAGAGCATGGTCTTAATATTTTTCTTCTTAAACTTGAGAATGAAATTTCAGCCTAGGGAAAAGTTTGGAGACTGCTTCAGGGAAGTTGCTTCTTTGACTACGCATAATATATACCTTACAGCCACTTTTCCTCTCCATACTTTCTTTGGTTTATTCTGTGGGTGCACAGAAAGCTGGATAATGACTTCACCTGTATGCAGTCTTCAGGCTGCTTAATTGCCAGTCATAACATCTTCCGGCCCCTTTCTGCAAAGCTGAATGTCAAGAGCAAAGGGTCTTCTATCTCTAATCATCACCCAGCACAGAAGCTGACAAGTTTTCTCTGGGAAAAAGATCCAGTGATCTGGTGTTTTGCACCATTATGTCTTCTGGGTGGAGTTTTAGTCCTATTCCTCCCCTTCTTTGTCTTCATCTCTTTTATCATCTTCACAAGAACAACCATGTAACCTAACACTGCTGTACTTGACTTCCATGAGGTGCTGAATGGTCACTTCCTTGAAAATTGTAAGAAGTGAAAGTTCCTCTACTTGTCCATGCTGAGCTCATCAGAAGATGTGGTAGGTTTGCTGTTCTTCCTGGTATGTTGAAGGACAAGTGGGACACGAACACTTGAGTACTTGGCTTTAGGTTTTTCTGCAGTGTGCCTCATGGCTTCTTCAGGGAGAAGATAAACAGTAGAGGAGTTTGGCTCAGCCAGAAAACATGGTGCAGTGTCAGGTGTTCCCTCTACCATTATGGTTGAGACAGAGACAGAGCTGTGTCACTGACAGGCTGCAGCCGTGAGATAAAGAAATCGGCTCCACTGAGCAACAGCACAGCCAAAAGCAGATGTGTGAAGGGGAGATGACAGTGGCCAAGACAGCTGAGTGAGCTCACATGGCTTCTCTGCTGCCTCCACCCGTGCAAAGGCGTGCTCGGCTCTGCCACTCCTGAACTGTTTCACTCGCCACAGTTGTGCTGTTTTTCTCTTACACGTCTGTCTTCCTGCCTCCTTCTTCAAGATCAGATGTTAGGTTCAAAAACCACTTCAAAAACCTGGAAAGTGGACATGGTTCACTGATGGATGAGCAGCTCAGAACCTGTGGAGAGGGTGCATGAAATGACTGATGATGGTAGAGCGCGCATTCAGCTCCAGCACAAACACATGGCAGGGCTCTTCTGATGTAGGCTATTGGCATGTTTACATTATTTTCTTCCTGTCTCCATAACTGAGTTTATATTTGCTTGACTAATATATCACGGTAATTGTGGTAAAATGTTTGAAAATGTATTTGTGTTTGGGATTTTATCCAGTATCTGAAGGAATGGGAAAAGGCAACATCTTCCTATCCCTTCATGAAAGTTGAAAATCTTGTAGTTGGCACAGTCCCCTCTGCAGTGGTAGGGCTGATTTCAGTAGGATTTGGAGAATGTCCTTAAATCTGGGGTTCAAAGAACACCTCAAAGCCCTCGCTGCTGTCGCCACCTCAGGAGCAGCATCTCACTGGTGAGTGTCTCTCAGCTACCTGTGGTTTTCATGGGGGTTGCGGGAGCAGGGCAGGGGGAAAAAGCGCAGGCTCACTCTTCTTATGTGTCAGAATGAAAACACACTTCATGCACCTGGTACATTTGTTTTTCATGAAGTGAAGCTGTAGTTTTCCACTGAGCTGTGATCACAACAACCCATGCCACACAGATAATCAAATGGAGAGAAGGGAATTGATGTGCCCTGACTGGTGAGGGAATTGATGTGCCCTTACTGATGTGCCTTTACTTACAGCCCCAGTGAGCTGCTGATTGTATCAATTCCTTTTCTGGAGTGACCTGAACAGAATCAGGATGATATCTCCATATTCCTAGATCTTTTTGTCCTAGGATTGCAATTATAGGGCTCACACTACAAAGCAAACACGGAATTTAATACATTATAACTTGTGAAGTAAGAAGGATTTATACGCACTTCCAAATCATGAGGAAACCCTGAGCTGGCAACATTCCTTCAGCTTCCATACAAAACCAAAAGCTTGTTGAACTTATTTAATGAATTCAGAATTCCAAGGAGCATATTTAGGATGCCCAGGCATAAATTGTGTGAGCATGTCCAGTTTTTGGAGCCTGAGAAGTGGCAATGAAGTGCCACGTGTGCTTTCTTCAACTGGACAGTAAGAATAACGTTGGCCTGTGGATGACAATAAGCCAACGTTGGAACACAGCCATTTGACAAGGGAGGACACAAGAAAGAGAAAAAATGGTGACCCTGGTCTACATTTCAAAGTAGTCAAAAGTTAACCCACTCTAATGAGCACAGTATTTTATTTCTTTGTTAGTTTTTTTGCTTTGTTTTCCAAGATAAAAATAATTTAAATAAATGGACATATAGATCTGATGATGCACTCAAACTCACAGTGACTGATGATAGATGCTGCTCTGAATTTTGCTTCTCTACTGTAGTGCATCTCCATTAAGGCAATTTCAGCTAATCTCACTATGGATTCATTAATCAAGTGTAGTCAGGATGTCTGAAGGGAGATAATGAGGGGGAAAAAACGGCCTATTGTTTGGACCTTATTCTTCAGCTAGTTATTTTGTTTATCATGCTCCATAATGTTTGTACCCCGATAAATAAGTTCCAGTTGCAATTAGTTATCATACCAGATGACTAGGACATCTCTACTTGCAAATTCAAAATCATTCCCTAAATAGATCAATTAACTTTGTGTTCTCTTTACATCACATGCCTACACAGATTTCCAGCCTGCAGTATCAGTTAGCAGTGAAATGGAAGCAAGGTGGATCAGTGCATTTTAAAATTTCCTCCCTTTATCCAAAGATGCAAACACCCACAGAGATAAAGTCCCTAATCCTAGATCTTCTTCTCTAAGCACTAACATCCTGCAGTATCAGCAGTCCTTAGTGTCTTCCAAAATTTCTCCTCTAAAATGCCCAAGAAAAGATTTGTTCATTTTTTACTTACTTTTTACTCATTTAGGATTACATACTGTATATCTGCCCCACATAAAGCTGTCACTACATTACTTTAAAAAAAAAAAAATGTTGAGGTTCTGAGAGCCTGGTGGGTTTGGAGACTGCTGAAGATGGGAATGTTTATAAGCTCTGTGATATTAACTGCAGCACTCAACCTCAGGTGACATAAAGCATGCAAAAAAGAACTTTCTGTCAGTTTTATTATTTCTAAAAAGGTTCCCCTTGAAAGAGAAGAGTGACCTTGCTCTGCTGAGCTGACATATGCCACTGAATTAATGGCTAGGCTTTGCTGTAGGAAGCTTGCAGAAACATTACAACTCCAATGGCTGAGTTTGCTGCGAACATTAATCAGGGGAACCAAGATGATGTATCAAACACTCATTTAAAAGTAATAAAAACTAACTCTCCTTCTGCCCCCCTCCCCCAAGTTTCTTAGAATTAGCTTATTGTTGGACATTACCTGTTGTCAAGGGTAAGACTGCAGTAGGGCAGTAAAAGTCGAGTAAGGGCTTTCTGAAGTTTGCTTACTCTTCAGAAAAAAAACAAACGAGCTTTTGGGACGGTCAGACTTGACCGTGACTTAGAGGTTATTTTTTTAATCTTGTTTTCATCTGGAAGGTCATTTGAAGGAACACCTTCCACTGAACAGCCACATTCCCACCTCCTCTGCCAGAGCACTCTGGTTGCCCCACTGTGGGTGTGCTGGACAGGTGTGGGGGTCCCTGTAAAACTGAGCCCTTGGGGATGAATTCTTCTCAGCTCCTCTTTGGGCATATGTATTTTTGTCTTCACTTAAAACAAACATGCTTGTGAGTAATTTCTCTTACACAGGAAATCCAGCCAAACCCTGCAAGGTCAGGACCTAGACAACACACAGCATTATTAAAATCATGCTGTATAAGTAAGCAGGGAAAGGACTTTAATTAGAGCTGCTAGGTGATTTGGTTTTAAAATGTGAGAATTTGTCTGTGAATTCAGCTGGTTTGAAGAGGAGGAAGTTTCAGGAGAGGAAAGATGTTGGTATTTAAGGGATTAAAGATCAAAGACTGCAATGCTTACGTAGTGTTTAACCAGCCTTTACCCAGGCAGCGCTCCCCTCTGCCGCAGAGACAGTTTTGTGGAGAGTGGATTTCAAGGCTCATCCCTTGGTGTTTCTGTCCATGTGTAAATGAAGGGTAAAAAAAGGATGGCAGGGAGGTGGAGGTGCACATCATGCCAAATCCTTAACTGTCACTTTCATAGCTCCTCTGAGTTTGTCACACATCCTTAACCTTCTTTTAAAGTCATTTTCTTTTCATGGTTTTGTGTGCCACTGAAAGTCACTTTTAATTAAATGTCATATAAATAATAAGGTCTTAATTACATAATTATTGCAAATACCTGTGTGCACACTCCCAGAATTGGACAGACTGCCAGAAGAGCACTTGGAGTGACTTTTCTCACTGGGAACTGAGAGGGCTCTGCAGCAACTGGGCAGGAACGACGGTGCTCAAAATTCAGGGTCAATGTGCGTTTAAAGAAAGTCGAGTCAGAATCCTTCCCCCCTGTGCACATTTTGCAACACTCACTTGCACAAAACTTTCCGAGTGTTAAGATTGGCACTTCCTAAATTGCTTCCTTATTTAGTCCCTCACAAAGTTGTTTAATCAACACAGCACATTTTTTGCCAGATGAAATTGCCTCTTTGCTCAGATGTCCTACGTGGCTGCCCCCTTCCAGAGGAAGACTTAACAGACCTCGCAAACAATCCCACCCTCGTTTAACTTCAGGAACAGCAGCTGTGCCCTTGCTGTTAACTGCCCCAGCACCTGCCCAGTGCAAGGTGCCCCTGGAAAGCACTGGAGACTGGATTTCTGGTGGTAGCTCTGACTGGGTTATTGGGAACTACGTGCCTTGTGTCAGCAGGCATTTAGGCTTGAGAGACCGAGGCTGGTACCAGATAGAGGAACTGATAAAACAGCTGCTCAGTGTTTACTTTGGAGAGCGCAGTTTGTTCACCTGGAGGAGTGTTAGGTAGGATTAACTCATTTTTTTAATTCTACTTTTCTTTTCCAGCCCTTTTTCTCTGTTAAAATAAGGGTGTTTGATCTGAGGCCTCATGGTGGCAGTTCTGTTCCAAGTCCGCTTTGCTCCCCTCTTTCCCCCCTCCATGCAGCTACTGAACACCAGGCCATGATAACAACCAGTCTTTTATAGAGTCATTTTTAAGCCAGTTAAAAATGCCATTTCAGTGGATTGATCTATTTGAGTTAGCAGGAACAAGCTGTATCTTTTTTATTGCCTTTGACTGGTGAAGTGCAAGGTTTAGACCATGTTTCATGTGGGCTATAAAGTTATATTAATGTGTTGGTTAGTGGTCAGAAGTTCTGTATGTGTAACTAATGTGTAAATAGGAAAAATTCCCTGTGGTAGAGAGGTCATGATGTCTTCTCTTTTGTTGCTTCCCTTACCCTTTGGAGAGTTGCTTAATCTTTTATGCAAATTCTCATTCTTTATACAGAAATGAGGATTTTTTTGGTGGTGTTTGGTTTGTGGGGTTTTTTTTTCCACAGAACATCCCAAAAGCTATAAATTGCTATCTTGCCATCCGGGAAAGCAGGAGACAATTCTTTTGATTATCTATGCAAGAAGATAAGCTAGCAGAGTGGAAATACTCATCCTTACTTGGTAGCTCTTTCATTCTCAGAGTGGTCTCCTCCTTCTGAAGGGACTAGAACCATCAGAGAACAGAAGAAATGAATCAAATCCTGATCTCCACTTATCTCCATCAATCAGAGCAGCAAGAAAAGGCTGTTCTCTTGAGAGCTGCTGTGGCTGCTTTCAAAAAAGACAGAAACAGACAAGTGTCTGTGGCAGCCAAGGAAATTGAGCAACATGCTGAGTTCCCTTTTTATTACTTCCAGTGACCACATTTGCCCCTGCACAGCTTACATGGTTTGGGTAGTCTGAGGATGAATGGAAGCTAAAAATTAAAATGCATGGAGGAATTTGAAGAGATTTACTTGTGTGAGAGGGTCAGTACAAAGCCTTTGCAACATGCGGGACTTAAAACACATTTTGAATAGGACTTGAAGCAAAATATAATGGGCCAGAATTTCTGACAGCAGGGAACCAGATTGCTGAGCAGTGTGAATTGTCCAAAGAAAAATATGGGATGAATATCTCCCATAATGATTATTTAGCAGGATAACTGCAGTCAGTTTTTGCTCAGAGGTTGTCTTTAGACACAGGGAAGCTCTGACTAGTTTGTCACAGACAAGAACTTACTTCTCCTATGATATGCCCTCCAAGGGAAAGATGTTTTGTAACAGAAGGACATGGATTGCGGAACCTGTTGTTGTTGTCTTACTATTTGCATACCATATCATATTATTTTCTAGGGAAAATTATAGGTTATTTACAGACAAACCAGACAATCAACTGCAGACTGTTCAAATTAAAATAAACAACAATTACATAGCACTTATACCTTTAAAAGGATTATTTAAAGTTCCTGGATTTCAGGGAATAAATGATATAAAAGAAGATGGAAGAAGGTTTTTAAATACTTAAATGTATCTTTGATATTTTCTATTATTTTAGTTTGGAATACTGAATGGGAAGAGATGAAAGTTAATGCACTGATTTATAGAAATTATTTGATCAGTCCCTGTGTGGGAAAACACAGATGTTTCTCCCTCTGCCCATGCCTCCATTAGATTTTATTGAGCAAATTCGTATTTGCTTAACATATCCCTGAGTAGCTCTTGCATGAATTGAGCCAGAAAAACCACTTAACTTTATAGGATGCTGAATCCTGGTATCAAAAGTCAATAGCGTATTTTCTTTAGTAGCTTTGCATTTACTTTAAAAGCTTCCCTTCACCTGGAAATAAGGCCTGTCCATATCTTCACAAAGTAGGTGTTCCCTGACACTAATGCAGTGACTGACACTACTGAAAGAAATAGTCCCATTCCCTTTGCAGCCAGGAGCTCCTAAATCTGCTTTTCGTTATCAGTATAATGGGGTTGGATACGTTTATAAAAGGTGGTGCCTATTGATTACTTAATGGAAAAAGTTAGTATAGAGAACTGCTGAAGCAGCCCTCTTCGGTGCTCTCCAGTGCAGCAAGACCATTATCTAGAACAGTGGAAATCATCCTGTAACCCTTATTAATATTTAATAAGGATGAAGCAACATTGAAGTTCACTACAAAATAGCCCAAGGCTCCTGCACATGTAAGATATAAGGTTGTTTCGAGGGTCAGAAAAGAATAACTGATTTCCCTGTGCTCAGGCTGTTTATAGGTAAGACCAACGCCAAACAATGTTTTCCCTCTTGTTCCTTTTAAACTATTTCCAGCACATCTGCACTTTAATATACACTTATTCCTACTAGACATACTGAAGTGATGGAATGCAGCAGAAAGGTCAGTGTATGTTTAGAGATTGCTGAGACAATTTTATACTTTCCCAGTATTGCTGTGAATCCCAGGCTCCCTTCTTCTCCCTCCTGCTCTGGGCTGCAGGGCACATTTGGCTGGGCTGACAAGCTAGTGAAAGGTGTTAATCCTGTCTAATAGAAGCATAATTCTCAGGGTTGTGTTTTTATATCATACTATTGAGCTAACCCCTTGTCACAGGATGTTCTTCATCTACTTAAGAGCAAAGTTCTTGACTGGAATTTTAGATAAAATTAAGTGTACCATTGGAATTGTCATTTTCAATTTCACAATGTAAAAACAAACCAAGAAACTGCAATATTTAGCCAACAGAGATTTTGCAATCAATTAAGAGGAAAGCTGTGTGAATTTTGTCTTTTCTTTCTTTTTTTCTCTTCCCTCAATGAACAGTACATGTCATTTTAGTTATCCAAAAATATTCACAAATCTGGGTCAGTTTCTTCAAATAACCTTTGGCTGGAAATATTTTTCAGGTTAGATACGCCCAGAAATATAGGAGGAAAGAAAAAAAAGGAAGTTATTTTTCTTTTAAGCTACACTGCTTAGAATATGGAGCCAAAATACGGGTACACTTTCCTCTTCCATCTGACTGTCCTCAGGCCTCTCCCACTGCTATGTCCACATTCATTTTTTGGGGGGAGGTGGCAGAGCTGCTTAATAAATGAGTTTGGGAAAACAGGGAAATACATCAAAGAGGGATTTCTCCTTGACGTCTCTGGAAGCAGGTCCAGTAAGTGTGCCTGCAGTGTGAAAGCAGGCAGAGACACTGGCTCCCAAACCAGTCCTTTGCTCCTCTTTTGTTGCCCAAAGGATCATCTACCTCTGCTGCTTCTGAGGCTGCCTCATGACAATTCTTGCCTGGTGGAGGAGATTGGAACTCCACAATAGGAAACCTGGCTGCTCACAAGTCTTTTGAGGCTTGTGAAGTTCCTGGATGGACAGCGAAAGGAGGGAGCTGGAGATGCCAGGTGAAGAGTGCACAGTGGGTGCTTTAGAAACCTGAGAGAGATGAAAAGATGACTCATGTGGCTGGGGGTGGGGGAAGAAAGCAATGGAACAAGGAACTAGTTTGGCTGAAATCACATGGGCAAGGCAAAAGGATGAATAAGTACAGGAAAAGCTGTAGCTCAGATAGTCTGAAATCACTTGTTAAATCAGACAGAATGTATTTATTTTGTGATTTGCTATTTTAGTTCAGTGTTTTTTTCCTCCAGAGGGGTTTTGAATACTCAAAAATAGACTGAGATTATATTGCCTCATATATAACAGTGAACCCTGCTCAAGAACTCTCATACTGCATTAAAGACTTTCATTTAGTATAGAAGAGGGAAGTACTTAAAAAACCCGAGTCATTTTGGATTTAGCTGTGAGTACTGGGGAAGACATAAAAACAAGCTCTTGAAGATACTGTAGAGTGGTTAGATGTCCAAATTCTGGCTGTTATTAGGGCCACACTTAAAGGGACTCCTGACTTGTCATCAATGCCAGTTTTATTCGTTTTGCCACCATGGGCAGTGCAGTGTCAGGCAGCTCTGCCTGGGCATGTCTGACAGGTATTTCTGTATGACCTCACTCCTCCAAATCTGCTGTGCCACTTCCCTGCTGTCCATGTCGTTTATCCACACGCAGAAAGAGTAAAAACTAGAAGGAATTCAGAGCATCCCTTCACTGTCTCTTATTGAACAGCTCAGGTGATGCAGCTTTGTTATGCAAAGCAAAGCTATGGCACAGCGGAAAATTGCACCCATTTTTGTTTAAAATTAGACTTTCTAATTGGAAAACTGGGAAGAAAAGCACCAGGCTTGCCTGATTATTCTGTTACTTATTCTCTCTGTGTGCATTTTGGACAGGATGTATTCATAATCCTCAGCAGTCCTTGCTGATTCCTGATGGTAAAGAACCATAAATTGTCTCCCCAGCTGCAAAAGTACATTGTATAAATCGCCACAATTTACACCACCAAACCCAAGTCTATTGCTTGTATCACGTTTCTGAAAATACCTTTTTTTTGAAACTCATGAACAACAGTCTTTCTTACCTGCAAATGATGCATGGCTATTTACATACCTATTACACATGTAATGTGAAACAGATGTAGAAGAACTCATAATCATATCCCTTACCTAATTAGTATTTGAAGCAGTATTGTTTCTCTTACTCATTTTTCTACTTCTGGCTGTACAGTCACAATTTTTTTTTCCCCTACAGTCACCTTGTAGTTTGTTTCTAGCTGGATGTAGCAGTTCATGGACCACTGACATGGGAGGGATTTTTGACACCAACAGGTGCCTTGACAGTTTTAAGTCTTAGTAACAGAACAAAGCAAAACACCACTAGTGAGTCAAGGTTTGTCTTCTCTTCTTTTACAGCGCACGAGCAGCTTTGGAAGCTTCGACCGTTTCAGGCATCACTCAGTATCAAAGACAGATGATTCAGCTGAGGTCTGTAGAACACAAAGTTTAAATTTCTGCTGTTCACTTTCCCATGACAGTTATGCAAAAACACTGGGAAGCTATTGTGTAAATTTTACAGTGATGAGAACCTTGCTCGTGTGTCTGGATCTGTCTGAGTGATTGAGGCCTTGCCAAAACGAACAAGAGAATCACACCTGAAGTTAGGCACTTTGATGTGAAAATTAGAAACAATTTATAAAAAAAACCCACAAAGAACTGCACTTCACATTGGTGCATGCCCAAAGTAACCAGCACTTTACAAGTAACCCACAAATGTCTCCCTTTTGTTTGCAAGATCTCTGCAAAAATTGCCTCAATTCCTACTTGCATTACAGACAATAAATAATGGGAAACACCATTTCCTGCCATAAAATATTTTCGTTCTGTCATTCACACATAGAGTATCATGCTGCAAACCTGTTTAGGTACACAGTTTCAAAGGAAAATGACTGAATTTTGTCATGTTAACTGTGTTAGTGTCCTTAATATTTCTCTGTAATTCCTGTTTCACTATCCTCAGTTTTAGTTTTGTGGCTAGTTATGGCTTACTTTTTGATTTCAAAACAGATATCTGAGCTGGAGACTATAAGTGACATTGGGGAAGCAGTACAAACCAAAGCAGCAAACAATGGAGGAAGCCTGAGTAAGAAGATGAGAGCCATTTCACTCACCATGAAGAAAAAGATGGGCAAAAAATACATCAAGGCACTCTCTGAGGAGATGGTAAATACAGCCTAAGAGCCTCGTGTTTGTTGAAAATACATGTGAAGTTAACATATTATGTGTATTTTTTCTGTTCATGTTTCAACTGTCCTCAGTTGTCACAGACCATAAAACCAGGGTAACAACACATAATGAACTAACCTGGCTTTTGGTATGTACCTGTTCCTTCATGTGCATTGTAGTGTACACACAGATCACATAGTAAGGGCCCAAGAGAGTCATAGGAGTTTTACATCATTTAATTTTGCTTTTTACTCAAGGAACATTTGTATGAACATGTGTGTATGAGCACAAAAAAACCTCCTCATGTGGACACAAGGGAGTATTGGTTGAACCCCATCATCAGTCTGACACTCAGTTGACAAAAATCTTCGTTAGAAGAATTTATCTTCCAATACAAGAATTATTTCTGAAGTCCATTTTGTAAAGGTCAGCCAGCATCCTAGAGAATTCCAACTCATATGCCTTATCTCCTTCTACCTTATCTAATCTTAGTGAAACTATCTTTACTAAACATAAAAAACATAATCTTGCACATACTGCAAACTCTGTTTTCTCAGTACGTTGTGTCAGTAAGTTCCAAATTTTAAAAACTTAAGGAAACAACTTGTCACACTTAACAATCCTAAAAAAATCTAGCTAGTCTGCATCCTATCCCACATGTGTCAGTATCAAGTAAGTAAGGAAAATAAATGGGGAACCTCACAAGCAGAAAATAATGTTTCACAGGATACCTTTAAATAGTTTGTGGAGGTCCAAGACAAGGATCCCTACTTCATTAGTTCGGTTTTCTTTTATTTTTTTTTTCCAAAATGCAATCCATGAACTTTATATTTTTATATTTACTTTCTGCACATTTAAAGCAACAATTCCCATGACAGAAATTCAATGGATTATCTAGTTGGACACATATGTAGCATGATCTTCATTCCTGCAGGAGATGATGACAATCAATAGCAGCCTCCTGATTAATCTGTGGGTTATGCTGCTGGCTGGTGTAACAAGCACAGTTCTTGTTGAAAACCAGTATAGTTCTTCCTTTCAGTGCTCTGCCTGGTGTGTACCCGTAGGGGTCTCTGCTTCATGGAAGCACTTTTATCTTTGCTTCACTTCATCATCTAACTGGTGAATAACTAATTTTTCCCCAAATACAAGGCGCCAAAGGAAGTTTCAGCTGCATCAGGGTATCACATGCACTGGCAACATGATGAATTCTGCTGAAAAATCCCTCCCGTTGAACAATCATCCCTATTTCATTTATCTGTTACATCGTCTCTAACTTAAATGTGACTGAAATAGGGATCTTATTGTTTTGAACAGGCTGTGATTCCTGAGGTGTGATTTATTGGTATAAACTCAAGGGGCCAATTTCATACGCCATTAGACTTTGTGAGAGAAACATGCACCTGTTAATTCTGAAATGCACTGGATTTCAAGGCCAGGCTGTATGTTGGGCAGTGTGGTGAGCACGGTGCTGGAACACACCAGTGCCCTACATGTGTGCAAGCTGTCCCCAGCCTGTCACCAAGCAACCACCATCTTCAGAAGTTCAGTGTAAAACACAGCTGGGCCAGCCAGCTCTTCACCACCTGCTTTCAGAACTGAGCTTTCTATTTCCTTCTCTGAGACAAGCAGACAAAATGTTACCCAGGCTGCCTACAAATTTCCCGTTATAAGCTTTCAGCTCTCCCATGGTGTGTTGCAGTCTTACTAGCTTAGCTGTTTGAGCAGGGATGGGATGAAGCAAGTGGGACAGAAACAAGACAGGGAATTTCTCCAAGATCATAAAATACTAGGGGGTGATTGTTGGGTGTGATTAGTACCAGGCATCAACTTCTAAAATGCCTTCTCTCACAAAGTAGTTCTTAATAAAGTGCAATGATGAGCTGATCTCCAATGATGCTTTAAAACAAAAAAAAAAAAATTATTTCTCTAAAATATATTTCTTTGGGGTTAACATTTGATTTTTGTGTTAAAGAATGAAGAGGGAAAAGATGACAGTGATCCTGGTGGTGGAACACACACTGAGAAGGTCTCCCTAAAAACCAGTGACTCTTTGGAAAGTCTCTATAGTCTGAACAGTGGCCAGAGCTCATCTAGTAAGTACAAGACACCTATACTTCTTATTCAGACACTGGATCAATATAGTTATTGCTTATGTCTGTGGAATCAGAGCTGGTGATCAAAAATGTGATGGTAGAGAGCTCTTCATTCTGGCAGACAAAAGTAATTTGGTTAAATGGGTAGCAGCTAAGGTAGATATACCTCTCTCCAGAAATAAGTTGAGTATTTTTAAGAGTGGAAATACTAACTGAGGAAAAAAAATAACATTAATTATAGGGGATATTGCTGGTATATATGCCATAAATTTTTGTGGGGTTAGCACTGCTGTAGTGCTGGGTTTGCAATCACTGGGTGCAGCCACACAAGCATCCTCTCCTGGTGGAATTTCTGCGAGTTCATCCATTGCCCGGGAGATGTGAGGCAGACAAGTCTCTCTGAGATGGTGGGGGATGTGGGTCTGACCTGGCAGCTTTGGGACATGATGCAGAGAGACACAGCCCACCTGAAACCCACTGAAAACCCTCAGGGTGGTCTCGGTCAGAGAGCAGAGGAGTCTCTGCTGAGAAATGTGCCTCCACCTCTCTCTGTGTTGCTCTGCTGTGGACATTTGCTGGGTGGCAGGCCACAGCTATCCCGGGTGACACTGCTGTGCCACCCTGCAGGCACCACCCGAGCCCTGAGTGGGGACTGGCGCTGCAGTCCAGACCATCTGCACTTAGAGTTAATCTGGCCCTGAGATGGAGCTGTGCACTTAAGCAATCACCTCAAACAAAACCATTTTTATGATCATTTTCTGTGACGTGATTTGTGAAAATCGTATATGGGAGTTTACTTCCAACACACTGCTGCTCTTATCTAAAAACATATTTGGATGGGATATTGCAGAGCTTGCTCAAATTTGCTTGAATTACTCTGCTGATATTTTATTGCTCAACTTGGATAAAATGACAGGCAGAAATGTTGATAAGATTAAAATTTCCCTCTGCATTGCAGGTTCCTTTGATGTTTCAGCTAGCTCTGGAATGAAATAAAATAACTTCTACAGTACTTGTTTTCATTTCTCTGAATAAACAGGAGAAGTTCAGCAGAATTAATACCCTAAATTGCACTTTTAGGGTACATTTTATTAATCTGCAGAGGTAATATTTCAAAAAGTCTGTAAGTAAAATGTGTAGTCTATTAGTATCATCACCAGAAAAAGATTACTGTAGGGAAGATGTTAATGAAAGATCTCCTACCCATTTTCTTCTGTCTCTTGTAGCATGATTTTTATGGAATGTAGTTATCCTGGAATGTGTCAAACCCGCACAGAATACACTCTGTCTCTGATTCTGTGGTTTTGAACACTTTCCTCTTGGCTGCTGTGCCGAGTTGCATGTCTCTGGGCATTTGGTGCAGGGGTCTCTCAAGCTGCCTCTCTCTCAGGTGGGGTGACCAGCTGCTCCGATGGCGTGAGCAACAGGGACAGCCTCCGGTTTGACGACGAGGTCCCCTACAATGGGCCCTTCTGCGGCCGAGCCAAAGTCCACACTGACTTCACACCGAGTCCTTATGACACCGACTCGCTGAAAATCAAGGTAAGACACCCACCAGGATGCCTTCTTTCCCACTAACAATGCCAGGGGGACCATTTTTTACATGTAAATAATACATTTAACAATGTATTTTTAGCTGCTTAAGCATGTGGAACTCGCCAAAAGCAAGGCCAATCTGGTTTCACGGTGCTTCTATAAGGACTTAGTTCAGACAAGGCTGCAAAGCCAAGTGCTGCTAAAGGCTTTTTAAGGCACAGATTCCAGGTAGGAACCTCTTCATGGTGTCTAGCTACATACCCCAGCCTTCCTCAGAGTAAAATACATGTTGCTTCCCACATACAAGGTCTGTAGTAAGAAAGAGTAAAGTCTCACAGGATGTGAAGTTGTCTCCCCAGCTTCCTAAGTCACAGTTAAGATATATCCAAAGCTCAGTGGCACCCATTGCCTTTAATAAAAACAGCTTGCTTTTCCATTAAGCTTTTCTTTAAGCCTCCCTTTGAACTATGAACTTCCTTCAGCCCAGACATGGCAGGGGTGCCTGGGCTGGGTGAGTGAGGAAGACGAGCAACAAACAAGGGCCCGGCTGAACATTACTAAAAAAAGCCCAGCCCTTCAGACTACTCATGTCTGTAATCTAAACTTCTTTTCCCTCTTTGTAAGTACCTTCATATCCAGATTATATTCACACTTCAGACTCTTTTCTTCTTCCCAGCTTCTTCTTTTTGCCAAATCCTCACCTGTATCTCACACAGACTTGCCCTCCTCCTCTCTGGCCTACCTAAGAGCTGTTGTTCTGCTGGTATTTCACTCTTCAGCACTTGCCCTCCACTTCCACCCACATCTGGGACATTCCTTTTAATACAGTTTAACTGTTTCAACTATTTAACTGGTCATGAAATTGCAAATATCTGCTCACTCATGTAGGTTTCTTTTTTAGTCACTAGGGTGGTGTATTTTGGAATTACAAACTAATATTTAGGGTTGAAATCCCCTATATTTATCACACAAAATTTCAGTACCCTGAATCTGAATTCAAAGTGCATCTGCAGCTTGGCTTGGAGCCACTGCCTAATCCTGATCTGCAGCCACATCTGAAGTTCCTGAGCCTGCATGAGTTTGTAGAAAATTTGTACTTATAGAGCTTTAAACAAATGTTTGTTTAGTTTCCATTTCAAATGTGCTCACAGCTCTGAGCCCCATATTCTAACTAAACCAGGTCACGAGCTCACAGTCAGTTTTGTACTTGGGTTTGTACCAAAACTAGGGTGACCCCTTGATTTGCTGTTCCTTCACCAGACTGGAAAAGATGTAAGTCTTGGAGCTGTGAACACATCTTAACAAACTGAGTTTGACTTCTAACTTTGTAATAGAATCCCAAATAAGTAGGCATTTGTTGGATAACTCTTCAAAGGCTTTCAACATTTTTCTGTGATACGTGCCAAGAAGAGAGGCCTCATTTTTGAGGTCCTGGGAGCAAGTTGTGCAGGGTGTATGACTTTATAAGAGCCTTTTTACTATGAGAATTACTCAGAATGACCATTTTGCTGAGCTGAGACCTTGGTTCCCACTGTGTGGCTGTGAACACCTTAACCAAAAAGCTCTCTTGAAGTAGCTGTGTTGTCAGCCTTTTTAGCATTCATATTTGTTAAGAGACTTAAATGTTCTTTATTACCTTTGAGAAATCTAGCCAGTGTTTTTTATTGTAAAATGGGTAAGAGTCCACCTTTCACCTAGCTCACCTGTTTTTGAAGACCCTTGAGAGGCTAGATAATAATGGTCAATAATAATAATTGTTATAATTATTAAAATAAGAAGCTAATAATAATATTCAAGATTATTCTGTAAATGCTTTGGAACACATTTTGAAAATAACCTTACAGTAATACCTTGCTTTTTGCCAAATCTATGCCCACTGCCCATGACAAAAGTTAATTGCTGATGAAACCCAATCCCTTTTCAGGGACCAAGTGGAGCACAGAAATAGTGAGAGGGGCTGCTTCTGCTCACCTCTCCTTTGCTAAGGTTTGGAGAAAAGGACTAGTCCACTTCCTGTAATTATTTTCCTGGGATTTTATAAAAGCAAAGATACTAAATCTAGGTAATTAAAAAAGTTACTTCGCACTGACTAGTGCTGCTTTTGGTATACAGAGGAAAAGCTACATATAACAAACCAGAGGTGTTAGAAGTGGTGTACTTTCTTTATTGTTCTAGAAAGGAGACATCATAGATATCATCTGCAAAACTCCCATGGGCATATGGACAGGCATGCTGAACAACAAAGTAGGAAATTTCAAGTTCATTTATGTGGATATTATCTTGGAAGAAGAAGCTGCACCCAGAAAGATAAACCCACACAGAGGAAGCAAAAGGACCAAGCCTAAAACGTTGCAAGAGCTCCTGGAATGTGTTCACCTGCAGGTCAGCCAATGCATTTCCCAGCTCTATTTGAAATGTTCCCTTTCTGTGCACTCGGGTTTGAATGTCATTTACAGGCAGGAGGAGAAAGGCAGGTTTCAGCAGTTTTGATGTCAGCAAAGCAAAGGAAAGCAACCTCGTGTCTGTCTTTTATCTGATGTGAGTGGCTTACAGAACTGCATTTTGCCTCATCATGTGGCTGGGCTGGGAGACTCCACTCAGAGGGATGCTGGTGACTTGTCAGGTCAGCCTGACTGCATTTGTGTCCCTAAGCATAGAAGATGTGTGGCTGTGGACACTTCAGGGACAGGGCTGCAGTCTGACTCCAGTGCCAAATTGAGAATTTGTGTTCCTAATTTCTTGTGATCTTTAGGGAGCAATAGTGTTTCTGCACTATGCTCAAGTTGCGCCTCTCTCCCTCTCTGCAACCCCAGATCTTGACTGAGTGTCAAAGTGTAATGAGGTCATGATTTACAAATAACATTTTTAATAAGGGTAATTGCTTTGCTGCTGATGCAAACACTCCTTTCCCTGGAGCATGCACAGCAGTTTGTACTGAGTCCACACACAGCTCAAGGCGACCATGTGTGACCTAGCAGGGCTGAGGGCTCCCTCAGCTTCTCCCTTTGCTTGTATCGAGGGGCTCCTCCTGTGCAGAGGCAGAGCACTCCTTTCCTCACAGGCCCTCCTGGGTTCAGCGTGGGAGACACTCATGGAGTGACCCACAAAAGTCCAGACACTCAGCAGATTAAATAATTTCTGACAGAGCTCTGCCCTGGTCCCGTTGGCTGCTGGACTGTGCTGTGGAGTTCAGGCACAGATGCTGGCATGGCCAGGAGGACTCCCAGGCATCTCTGCCTTTGTCCCCTCTTGCTCTCCACCTCTGCCAAAGGTGAGTCAATTGGACAGGAGAACGGAGCCCATTTCAACCTGGCCAGAAAGCAAAAGTGAAATTGTGCCTATCCCTCCACTAAACACAGTGCTTGTTTCCATGAGAGAATTTGCTTGTTTCTTTTTGTAGGAATATGCCTCAACCCTCCTGCTAAACGGCTATGAAACTCTAGAGGACTTAAAGGATCTACAGGAAAGCCACCTGATTGAATTAAATATTTCAAACCCAGAAGACAGGGCAAGATTGTTATCAGCAATTGAAAATCTCCATGACTGTGACAGTAAGTGTTTAAGCTTCGTTAAGAGTCGTATGCACTAGTATCTCAACCAAAACAGAGCTTATTTCAAACAGCTCCAGTAAAGAATTTTCTTTAATTTTTTAAACAACATTCTGCAGATAATAACAGATTTTTTCTCCCCTCTCTTCATCCCACACTTAAATCCTTATCCAAATTAGCTTTTTTTGTAGGAAAGTATTGTAAAAAAAAAAATATATATATACATTAATAGCTGGTTTGCATTCTTCTCTCAAAGTTAATCTAACTTGTGTTTCTGGTGAGCTTCCAAAAGCTGAACATGCGGGATGTGTGTATGCATGTGTATTAATCGCCATTTTGTTTTCTTTGCTTGTTCCTTCCATGGGGAGTGGAAAAGCTAGGATATAGAACAGAAAAAAACTTTTCTCATGATATTTTAATGATATTTCCAGTCTGACTTCGAATTTTAAATAATTTACGTCAATTTTGTATAAACGACAGCTAAGCATCTACTTAATTAGACACTCAGCTAAAACAGGAGGTGTTTTTGTCTTCATTAACATTTGTGCATACTCCCCCTATGCTGAGCAGTCATGTCATCAGATGTGCACTTTCTACTGAGAAGCATAGGAAAGAGAGAGAAGCAAAACCAATATCTTCCTGGGATATTTTAATATCAATTTTTGTCAGGCATCTACTTATTATCTCCTCAGCAGCTTTCCATTTTTTTTCTGAACGTTTGGGCTTTTTTTGGAACCCCATTTGTACATTTAATTGTTCTTGTTCAGCTTCCAGAAAAAGGTAAGGCTCTTGCAAACATGTTGGAGTGGCATTAGAAAAGTTTTCTTTGCCCTCCAGGTTCAGCAGTTCTTTCTGGTCTATAGCTTTGTGAGATGGCAGGTTTGAAAAGAACTCTTGAACGGCTGTCTATGTAGAAGCAACGATTGAAAGAGTGAATCCAGAAAAAAAGGGTTACATTTTGCAAGAGTTTTATTGCAGGGATCTACCTGGAAGTCTTCTGAAAATGTATTTACTGAGTATAGTGTGTTTTTTGTGGGAACCAGCCTTGCTGCGCTTTCTGCACCTTTTATTGTGAATGTTTTTCAATATTTAAAACCAGAAAAATGGTAAAGAAAAATGCTAGATTGTAATTTTGCAGTTTTGCACGAGTGTGAAAGCCAAACTGAAACATAATGGTTTCTAACAGACCACACGAGAGCCAAACTATTCTGTAGTGGTGAGAATATGGTTTGCTATTTATGTTTGCTGGGTAACAAAAAGCAGACTAAACAGCTTTCAATACTGAACCTTTCTTCTGAAGGTGTCTTAACACTTAATGTTCTACATACACTGGTGCAAGGACCAAACCTAACAAGGTCCTTACATGTCCTATTCACTGAAAATAAATAAATTTACCTTTATTATCCAAATCAGGTTCTTCCTACACTGGCAGCATAGGATTAAGTCACCTCTCCAGGCAAAACAGTGTCCCTGATGTTATCTGCATGGTAGTCTAATTGTTCAAAATCTTGCAACAGTTCTGGGGATAATAACATTAAATCTTATAAAGTGGTCCATGCTTCAAAATCAGTGATGACACTGTACTCTTATTTCAGGAGACGAAATGAATATTTGTTTCACGTGCACTTTAGATAGGTATAGCAAATCTTTCCAGTACTTGAATTCAATCAAATAATTTTGCCAGAATTTATGAATGCTCACAGGGACCAGAACCACAACATCTTTTTGTGTTATATCAGCTATAAGCATTCATTTCAGTCTAGCTGAGTTTTGTAAGACTCATGTATATTTTAAGGTGAGCCATGAGTAAATACTGGCCTAGTTTGATTCTCGAATCTTTGCCTTGTCTGGTTGCAAAAGGATCAGAGCATTTGTCACGTGGCTGGTAGGGACAGAATTGAACAACCTGTTACAGAAAGGAGGCTACTAAAGACTGAAATGGATAGAAGCTATCTGTTAAGTTGTTACAACGAAAGACAGGGCGTCAAGATGATCTTGGGGATAAACTCCGCATATGAGTCTGACGTTGTACGAATCATTTGACCTCTTTGTCCTTCTGTCAATCAGATTGGAAAATTGGGTTGAAAGAGCTGGGTGCTACCGTGAAAGTGAATTCTGCTTCTGGACTGAACTTTCCCGTGTCAATATTTTTTTTTTTTTCCTAAATGGGCATGGCTCAGTCCAGCATAAATGATTTTTTAATTAAAATTGATTTTGTGCATTGCTTAGAAGTGAGCTGCATAATTACCCACAGCTACAAAGTAATCTGTTTACTGGCCAAGAGTATTCTAGATAGAATTTCAGCACTTTCTGGGTAAAAAGTTCACTTTTTTTTAATAAGCTTTATGAAAAAAAAAGCTAAGGCCATAGGCTGTATTTGCTGTTCTAAGCTGTCTTTCTCACAGAGCTTGGAAGACTTCCATGTCTCTGCATTCCATTCATGCTTCCATGAAGCACATGTTTGATTAATGGATGGAGTGTCAGGTATGGCCCAGAATTGAAATACAAGGGTTTCTGAGTTTTTGTGACTCTGCTATTATTCAGAACAGCCAAGTGTGCTGGAACCTAGCCTCATTTTGCTAAATCCTCCTATAAATGCAGTAAAACAAGATTTCATATTTCTTTAATGTGAAATTTGATCTTCTGAGATGTCCAGAGGTTTTTACAGGGCTTTTAATTTATTTTTCATTCCTTGGCTTTTTCTTGACATTTATTGTATGTTATACTAAGTAATTTCTTCACAACACATACTTGTGGTGTGTCATTAATTTTGCAGAATAAACATTTATTGAGTTTTCTAACCAAAAGACTTGCAGCAGTAGTTTCGACATTTTATGCTACTTACAGCCATGCAAAATACATGATTTCTGGCAGTGCCATTTTTTTAATCTTACATTTGATTTAGATCTGAATGAATTGGAAAGAAAAAATTTTACCCATCTTATACCATGAATTTAAAAAAGTAATTTTTATTTAGCAAATGGTACCACATAGTGGTTTTTAAGCAGATTTTTCTTCCTAGTATTGCTCTATCTTCTTTCTAACTTTCCTGAGAGTCCAGGCCCAAATTCATCATTTTCAAGTACTTCATGCAGCAAGGCTATCCTAGAACTGCAAAGACTTGTAAGCTCCTCATGACCTTTTCCCCCTTCTCAGATACCTTTTTAGATTTTCTCAAAGCTGGTCAGACCTATATATTTGGGGCAAAATTCTTGGTTTCCATGAACTCATGGCTGTGAGAAAAAAAAAAAAAAAAAGCTTTTTCAAAAAGTATTTCTTAATAACTTTCCATTCTTCTCCCAGATGGCTTCTAGACAGGAGATGGATGTCTGTGCTTTTGTGGGATGCTATTTTTAAAGCGAAGCAGTTGCTGGATGGTTAATGAATAAAATAATAAAAGAAGTTTGGAACTTCTTTTCTTGACCACTTGATTCTCTTCTCACATAGATTATTTAAATCAAGAGGTTCATCCCTGAAGTCCAGTGGGTTACACTAGTCCGGAGCTATTCTGAGCTAAAGAAAAGTTAGACTTCATAGGATATGTGCATACAGTTAATTTTATGGAAAAAAACCAAAGGGTGAATATGTGCAATTTGGGGGATAATATTTCACACTTATCTCCCCAAATCCATTTCCTTGGCTTACTTTTCATATTTAAGTGCAGATCATACTCTAAATTCCACTACTAATACCAGATAAGGTTTGTTCTTTATTTATCGTATGTGGACAGCAAGATAGGAGATAGATAAGGACACGACTTTCAGTTCTCAGTCACATTCCTTACGCGAGAATCGGGCACCAAGAGTGCCATTTTACACTGAGCAGTCCCTTTCGATACGTGGGATCACAAAGTACCTTGTCAAGGTCAAACTGTGCTCAAAGACAATCTCCCCTTCTGTCCTGTGGTACAGCTCATTGGCCTGGACATAATATTGCCAGATTTCCCAAGGAAGCTCATCCTTGCATGAGTATTAGTATTTTTCACCTTTTTTTCAGGCACATCTGTTTGTTTCCAGATTTTAGCTAAAAAAAGAGAAGCTTCTCATTTCTGTTTTCACCACAAGTTCTCACATCAGTTCAATAACTTTTCCCTCCCACAAAAGCTATGCCACTGATTTCAGTGAATGCAATATATTAAGTTGCATATCTGTAAATATCCACAAAATATTTACTCTTTTGAACGCCCACAGTATTGGCACACACCACTTCAGATTTCTCTGTGTCTTTTTCAAGAATTATTGCCCTTTACTGCTTCAAAATGATCCTTTCTGAGTTTGACGCTT
Organism: Oriolus oriolus; assembly: GCA_013400235.1. NCBI lineage: Eukaryota > Metazoa > Chordata > Aves > Passeriformes > Corvidae > Oriolus > Oriolus oriolus. The sequence goes on along the minus strand of VXBT01003964.1, from coordinate 2,565,816 downwards.
TGTGAATTCTCATTTCATTTCCACACTTAGATGGTCTAACTGCTACAGGAGGTCTGGCTTCATCCTCCAAGACTCACTTTGTTCAGTGGGGCCCAGCCACCAGGCAAGGAGCAGTGGCCGCAAACTAAAACTAAAAGAAGTTTCAGCTCAACTTGGAAGAACTTTGCACTGAGGGTGGCCGAGCACTGGAGCAGCTGCCCAGGGAGGGTGTGGAGTCTCCCTCTCTCATTCCAAACCCTGCCTTGGCAGGGGAGTTGGCCCAGATGATCTCCAGAGGTCTGTTCCAACTACCCTGTGATTTTGTGATTCTCTTTAGTTATTGAGAAGTGCTGCTCAGTACGACACCGCTGCACCTCCCAGGAGGGCAGGCAAGTGACTCAGCCTAAAGCACGGTGCTCCTAGCCCAGTTCTTCTGGACAAAACTCACAAAGGCAGACTCTCAGAGGGCACACTCATGAAGTTTGGTTTGTTCTTGAGTGACCTTCTTTTTGTCCAAGACAAAATCCAAGCCTCCTGCCACTCATCTGGTTTAAACTGACATAACCGCACAGGAGTCAGTGTGACCTCTGTGCATTCTTGAGTTGAATTCCCTTAAACCCAAGCTTAAAGTGCTTCCCTAATCAGGATTTTAACCTCATTAGAAAGGGGAAAAGCGCTGGTGAAGGAAAAAAGAAATCTATCCTTGCACGTGTCGTGCACATCTAAGTCATTGAATAACAAAAACTCATTTTAAAGGTCTAAGTAGTGAGGAAGATAAGAGATGCATCACACATCTCTTACTAAGGCTAAAGGCCTCGCATTTTTTTCAGAAGTCTGAATATAATCCTACTGTCTAAAGGAGTACTGGAATATATGTGTCAAAATGATGCATATCTTGGGCTCTTCTGGCCATATCATAGACAACAGTGACTGAGAGCCATTTATCTTATGTGAAACTGCTTTACTGTAGAAAAATGATAGGACTTCCATTTGTTGATAAGATAGTTATTTCTGATGATTCCGCAACATCTAACGGCAGTTTAATTTTATCAATTCCTGTTTTCTCTGCAGTGTAGCTTTCTTCTGATGTCCAAAAGATTAAGGCAGCAAACCTACCTTTCCTAATGTGGAAGTTGAGCATGTACGTGTTAGAGAAAGGACTTAAGTAGAACGGAATAGAAGAGCTTAAAAAAAAAAAAAGAAAGAAAGAAAAAGAGCAAAAGTTGCTTTGCTTTTCTCATGAAGCAATATCTAAAATTGCATGCTATGTATATTTATAATACTCAGCATCCTGTTCAAGTGGTTTAGTATTTAAGGCTGCCTCAAAGAGAAAAAAAGGCACAAAAGTTTGCTTTCAGTCTTTTCTTCATAAAAATGGAGGGGGAGGGGTGTTCTTCCAACTTTTTCTGCTTAGAATGAAAAACAGAAAATACAACATTTTTACTGTCTCAAATACCTGAATACTTTCGGTTTTCAGTTTTTCATATAAGAAAATTCAACTAGTTTTACAGGAAGTTTTACATATATGTATGTCTTCTAAATAGAAATTTGTTATTTTCCTAACTGACCTAAATTCAGATTTAAAAAAAGGAATCTCAGTTCTAGGCTCGTCTGTGCATTTTTCCGCTGAAACAGACTAGGGAGACATGGATAAAAAAGAATTTAGGATCTGTTGTTCACGTAGGAACTGCTCAGATTATCTAGACAGCCAGTTACAAGGCACTAATACAGTGACTGAGACTGCATTTTCCTTTTAATCCACTGGTTACTCGGTCTTCTTTCCATTGTAAAACAAACAAAGTGGATGGAGGCTCCTCTCTGACCTTGAAAATGTAAACAGGATTAGCACTTTTTAGGTCAGCGCTTGCCAGGGCAGCAGATGATGCTGGAGCAGCAGATGAAAAGGCAGCGAGCGGCATTAGGCGGCCGAGGGGATTAGGGGGAGGTGGCAGGGCAGGAGGGCTCCCCGTGCTGCACAGGACCTGGTTCCCTTTGCCCTGGTGGGATGGTGCTGTGAGCAGCTGAAGACACACTCAGGACAAGGCTTTGCTGGGGCATTGCTGTTATTTGTGCTGAGCTACTTCTGTCGCTGCCAGTAGCAGCGGGAATACCTTCAGCGGTGTGATGCCTTTGTAATTCCTTCCTGACTTCAATCAGAAATCAATTGGACCCTACATGATCAAATATTTTCCCTGCAAAGAGAGAGATAACATTTGACATGACAAACTGTGTTCTGTAAAGTGAGAAGGAGATCAAACAGTTACAGATATCAATTAAATCTGCTTCAACGTGTACTCTTTCACACAAGTGCAATTAACCCTTAATTTATTTGGGAACAAGGTAGAATTTTTATTCCTTGGAAAATATTTAAAGTAATTTTTTTTATTATTCTTCTAAATACAGCTGGTTATGCCTATACCCTCAGACTTTATTAAACAAATTACTAAGTTGAGGCTTGGGATTCTTTTCTTCAAAAATCAGCTTAGTTTTTCAATGTATTTAGGCAATTGGAAGTTAGACAATACTATGCAGATTTAATCAGGCCACACAAATCTACAAGACTTCCATCAAGACCTCAAAATCTTTCTCAGTATATCAAAATGCTTTGTGAAATAAGCTTGTTGAAATCTCACGTGATGAAAATGTCTCAGAAGAAACTCTCCTGCTGTTCAATTTCACTCTAAGAGTGAAACATTTCAGTTTTTCATTTCTAATTTATTCTTTTTTATTCAATACAAGATTAAAAAAAATCTAATTTAAAATCTTTTCCATTTTACCAAATGTTGTAATTTCCAACAATTGAAATAAAAGTTGGTATGAATGTTCTTCATCAAAATTTTAAAATTCTAGGAACTAAAATACATTTAGACACAGCATTAAATCCTTCATATCTTAGGACTTCCATTCTGCCCGAACTTGAATTGAGACAGTTTCAATGTTACTAAAGATCCAAAGCTGACTGTTTAGCCAAGGAGTAACAAATCAAGTGAAAGAAAGGAACTCTCTTTGCAAAAGCAAAAAGGTACCATTTTTCTGAACGGCTAAAAATCTGGAGCAAAACCATCTGTTTCCTCTGAGATGTGTTCCCTATACTTTGTTCGGAAAGCCAGACACAGTTCGAAGTAAAACTACAGCTACAGGAGGTTGATAACAGCACAAGAAAAAAAAGTAGGAAAGGGAAAGATTTATGGTTTATAGTTTATTTTCTTAAGAAATTTACGGTGAGTAAACATGTACTTCACAGCCAGAAAATAGGAAGAAGAAATTTTAAACCAGAATATTAGAGTCACGATATACATGTATGTCCTGTCTTGTTGAGCTTTTCTTGAGAGGTCTGTTGATACTGTCACTGAGTTGCAGATTTTTGAATTTGAACAGATTAGTCATACCGCAGCTAAACAAGGACAAATTATTTGCAAGATAATTTGCTTCTACTTAGTTTTGGAACAGCGTTCAAAACCATACCGGCGTTCAAAACCAGAAATTAGGTATCTTAGCTTCCTCTGAGGTCTCTGTGTTTTGGAAAATAACCTTCTGGATATCAAGCTAAGCTTAGGAAGTTTCCATCAGCCACCCACTCCTGCTGAAAAGCTCAGTGCTTTAGAAAAGCTCGTTACCGTATCTTTGTGCTGAGCACTTCTGAAGGCCAGCACGTTCTCTCTGCCTGCAGAGAGCACATCAGATGTTGGGGGTTGCATTCAAAAGACACAGATCTATAGTGCAGTGTTTTATAAACAAGGCACAGTGGGCTCCGTGATTAATTCAGGGAGCAGGCTCTGGGATACAGGAGCGCGGGAGGGGGAAAGGTTCCATCTCTGCTGTGGGCACGGTGACCATGCACAGGCACTGTTGCACCTGTGAACAGCCTGAAGGACCCCAGCACAAAGGATCAGGCCAAAGCCTCCAGCATTCAAACACCCAGAAGGAAAAGGACCAACCTCAATGTCAACTCAGATGTTACACTCGTGTAATCATACTTTTAGTTCTCTGATGCTGAGGTTTCTGTTTCTCATAGACAAAAGATATTGATGTAGTCATGAGTAGATTACCAGCTCTGTTTCCAAAGTTCTTCAAGATCAGTCATGCTGCTATCTCAGCTCTTTCCCAAGGTACTTATTTTGACAATTTTTTCTTTCTTTTTCTGTTCTTTCCAGTTGAAGAACAGCAGAAAAGTGAGGGTGGCCAAGAGATGCAGAACTTAAGCCCTCACCAGAGCTTTGACAAATCACAGTTAAATGACTGTCCAAGAGATTCTGGCTGTTACATCTCATCAGAAAATTCGGATAATGGTAAAGAAGAAGCAGACCCAGAAGCCCTGTCTGACATGGTGCAGTCAATAACAATCAGTGAGTCAGACTGATTCGGTCCTGCTGCTTTGCTGCAGATTTTCAGAAAAGACAGTTGTATTTGTCAGTATGATGGCACAGAAGCACAACACAAAATATTCTCAACACTGAAAATCTACTTTTGTATGATTCATGATGTTCTAAACTGTTTAATATGGGGACACTTGATAGCTAAATATTAGTTGATAATAAGAATTTCTCATGTTTTCTTTTCAATGAATCCACAGGTATTTCCCTGAAAAAGTTTATACAAAAGTATTTATAAATATTTGTACAGTGAATGCATTTTCTATAATAATAGAGATTTTTTTTAGGTAGGGGTTCATAATCTGGAGATGTTATTTCTGGAACTGTCCAAAATGTAAATATTGTACATATTTATTTTAAAAATATATGGATTAATCACACTGTGTCTATTTTCAGCTGTGTTTTGCTGATTTATGTACAGAATATGTTTTCACTGATATATCATCATAACAAAAAGGTGGATACAGTCAAACCCTACTTTGAAAAGTACCAAGCCAATTCTTATTAATATTAAAGCTGTTTCACACCACTTTTCTCCAAAACGAGCTCTAAAGTAGACTGTAATTTCCTGTACTTTCTCCTGGAAGCATGAGAGAACTGTAGGGTGAATCTGAATTCAGCTCTCTGTGTTCCTTATCTTGTGGATGGACAGACCCATCCGAATGACCTATGCAGTGGCAATTTTTCTATGGTTCTTTTCACACCTGTTCTCATTTGTCCCAAGCATTGTACAGAGAACTCAAGCTCAGAGGAAAAAAAATCAGGATCAGTGCTATGCTTTTATGATAACTTTTTGTGAAGATGTTGCCTTTTGTGTGTGGTGTGAAGTTTGTTAATAGAGTATTTGTTTGTATACAAAAACTCGGAAGCTAACATGGTTATTGTGCATGATTGTCTTTCATATGAGATTTTATTGTCTTTTCCCAGTATATTTCACACTGGAATACACATTTTAACTGCCTGTCTTCTTTTACAGCTCTTCCTTCAATAATAAACAGAATGATGTGTTTAAGCTGTTTAAGAACTACTTGATTTTTAATGTGGTCATTACATTTCAAAGACTGCTCTCTTCTAAGAGTAACACAGTAAATAGCAACTCCACTGAGCATTTTTAGCATGCATAATAATCTGTGTATCAGATCAATAGAGAGACTTTTTGCTCAGTCATTAGTCACACAATTTTCATAATTTAAGGCATTTTGCATTTATGTTAAAAAGTTTCCACATATTGCTGACAGCTTGAAAGAAAATCACCTTCAGAAGAGATGGGAAACAAAGTTCCGCCCCAAAAAGAGTATTTCTGAAGAAGCTATAAAGAAATGGAAAGCTTTTCTCCCTTTCTTTTTCTTTTCCCCAATGTAAGTGTTTTCTGTGCATTTCATGACTTCTCAAATGACTACTGCTGTCAGACTCCTAGTTCACAGATCTGCTTTGAAGGCTGTAGTATAAAAGTTTCAATTTTAGAAAATTGCATTAACAAGGTTTCAAAGATTTGGAGTAAATAAACTCTGTTTAGAAAAATAAACCAGAAAGGGAGCTACTATGATTTGTTTCTGGTTTTAACTTACTTTTCATACCAGCAGGAAATGTCATCATTTAGCAGCCATGACCCCATACTGCCAGGTTTGGTGGGGATGCAGAACCCTTGGTGGGATGAAGGATGTGAGAGCTTGTATCAAGCAGCTATATTTGTTTCTTAATGCTTTTCCAGCCAGTAGGGTGTCATGGCATGCAGTACTGACATTACTTAATATGACTTAACTTCTGAAGTAATGGATTTGGATTGGCTTCTATGATCTCTTCATTCTAGAGAAGGACTGAATTCAGCTTGAATTCCTCTCAGAGGGGCTTATCTTTTGACTTTTGTGGCAGAAGCACTTAGTCTTCAGGTTCTACCTAGACATCTGCAAAATCACTGAACCTGTAAAAGTATGTTGAGGTGAGCTTAAATATGATTGTGACTGTCAAGAAGCAGCAAAGTCAGTTGGGTCAAGGACTAACGACCACAGAAACCAGAGCTGTACCCTGGTATAACTACTCTGAGAAATGTTAATTTGCACAGGTTTGCAAATGAAAATAGGCCTCCCTGGCTAGTTGCAGTGAGACAGGCAAAGCTTTCAGCTGAGCAAAATACCCAACAGCTGCTTTATTTTACAGGAATTAAACTCTGCCTGTTGGGCTGATGGCAAGGGGATACAGGTGTAAGGTTAAGTAGTTGGGAAGGAAGTGCATGAGCTGTAACCGCTCTGGTCTCTAATCAGTAGGGCTTTGTCCAATGGGCTTCTTACTTAGAAAAATGTATCAACTGAAAGCTCGTTTCAGACTTCTGTAACTTCCTGCAAGGGCAGAGCAGATTAGATCTCAAACTGAGACACTTCTGCTCTCTCACACTGTTCTGAGAAAAAGAAGGAGGAAATTTTATGCCACAAAGAAAAAAAATGTGTTTCCTACAAGAAGCAGACCCAACTTTCTTTCCCCTCTGGTGGTTTTGTTAATCACATTGATCATGGATTAAACTGTTTGTATTAGCAGAAGCATTTCTCCAACTGGTTTAAGTGTTGGGTAATCTGAATAAAAGATTATTCTAGGAACTCTTGAGAAAAGTCTGGTGGAGATCTGGGTGACTTTTGAGTAATCTTTAAAATGTCCCTGAGACAGGGAAGAGAAGAAAGCAGTAGAGGTTTTGTTCCTCTCTGTCACTTGCTCAATAGTGTCATGTCCCTTTTCATTTTTATTAACCTTCCTGTACATTTAAGGAGGACTAAAACGTTTGCGAGTCTCTTTTTTGGAGCCTGTTCTCTGCAGTCACAAAGAGATGCAAAACCAGTCAGTAACAGCAGAGGCAGAGCTAACAGGGCAGCCCTTCTGGCCTTTAGGCAGTGGGGATTTCCTGGCTGCACAGGGCTGCGGTGCAGGTGCAGCAGACTCCCCCTCGGCTGACTACTGACACGTGTGCTGCTGCTGCTGCCCACAGCAGAAAGCCACAACTCAGAAAGACTTTGGTGACCCCCCCGCAAAAATTCAGGTGGTGGCAGGCCCCTCCTCCCCAAAGCAAAACCATCTCTGCTCAAAGTTAGCGGTGTTTAACAGTGCTGCCCCATGCTCAGCCCCATTTGACTGCTATCTACAGCTGGCATCACATTAAAGGAGGGCTGCTCTACCATCAAAGAGGGGAGCTGAGTGCCCGGCCACAGCTCTGTGATCCATGTGGACAACCCTGCAGATCCCGGGAGGCAGCATCCTGCTCTCCAGAGTTTGTAACAACACTTCTAAAACTCAGAGTGCATAAATGCAGCAATGTAGGGGCTACCAACAAGGAGGGGTTTACTTTCATTTTGCTGAGGTGCCTGTGAGCACAGGCAGCACAAGGCAGAATGTGGGCAGTTCTGTGGAAATTCTGGAGAAGATTCATCTCAGAGGGACTCAACCAACTACAGGCTGCCAGCTGAACCTTGCAGCGCTCACACAACCTTGAGCCCGGCAGTGCAGACAATTTTCCACCCACCTTACCACTCAGTTTTCCATCCCATACTTCAGCAGTTCTTCCACTGAGTGTCCGGTCTGTGATGTGAGGAAGCTCACAGTTCATCAGCTGTGATATAAAGGGCGCCTTTATACCGTAGCACTTTCTCCCACGTAGTGGCAATTGAAATAATTTCTGCCATTGTCATGGAGCTGCATCACACTGGTAGACCCATTTGTAAAGAAGGCTGGTGCAGAGATAACAAGGCAATATTGAAAGAATAAAGGGATAAAAGGGTGCTGTGAAACAGACAGGCCAGTTTCTAGATGTCACTATGTTCACAGGATGAGTACAACCTGCCCCTTGCCTGGAAATCAGCTTTTCCATTGAGTCTAGGTCAGTACAGTTCTTTCTGCCCACACAAGCACACACAGATCTGTGGTCAGCAGGTAAAGGAAGACATGCCACAGACTGACCCAGTGCCTTGGGTCACAACAGCAGCTTGGTATCTGTCCTAAAACAGCTTTGATGGCACTTGTGCAACTGACTCACAGCATTACAGGTGCCTGAGCCTTTTTTCATGTCAGAGAGAAGCAGTCTCAACATGTCTAGTAACAGCACGGCAAACACTCTGCCTCTTTTTCACAGCTCAGAGAAGAGGGTTTGGGCTATGTTAGCCTCTGAAGAGATTATCTACATCATGCTCTGACGTCTGCTGGCTGCGTATGTTGTAGTACTGCTTTGTGCAATGACACCCTTTGTGCGGTTCCAGGAATAGGTGACATAGGATGGTACAAGTATTTCCCTTTGGTTTGAGAGTACCTGCACAAGATGTTCATTTGTGTCCCTGATCCTCGGTTCCTGGTAGGCAATGAGCAGATTTTTGCCCACCACTGAGGAGAATGTGGAAGAGGCTATAATATGGCTGTGTGGAGCGTTCAGTTTGTATGTCCCCAGTGTCACCTGATGAACTCGTCAGCCTGCAGCTCCTCATCTGCCTCTGATGTCCTGAGGACTGGCCAGAGGACTGGCACAGGCTGGAATCCTTGCTGCAGGCACAGGCTGGAATTCTTGCTGCAGGTTGACAACCCTTAAACTGAACCCGGCTCTGGTGTTCCCAGCACAGGAAGGACCAGTTGGAGCCAGTCCAGAGGAGGCCATCAAGGTGATCAGAGGGATGGAGCAGCTTCCCTGTGAGGAAAGGCTGAGAGAATTTTCAGCCTGGAATAGAGCAGGCTCTGGGGTGACCTAACTGTGGCCTTTCAGTACCTGAAGGGAGCCCACAGGAAAGATGAAGAGGGACTATTTACAAGGGCCTGGAGTGACAAGACAAGGGGCAATGGCTTCAAACTGACAGAAAGTAGCTTTTGATTAGAGATTAGGAAAAAAATTATTTTCTGTGAGGATGGTGAGGCACTGGAACAGGCTGCCAGAGAAGCTGAGGATGCCCCATCCCTGGAAGTGTTTAAGGCCATGTTGGATGGAGCTCTAAGCAACCTGGTCCTCTGAAACGTGTCCCTGCCCATGACAGGGGGTTGGAACAGATGATCTGTAAGGTTCCTTTCAACCTATGATTCTGTGATTACCTGATCCTAGAACAAGGGCTGGTCTGTTCACTGCAAAACCAGTAAAAGTGGTATCAAACCTTCTATTTTCTCCTGACTAGGAAAGGCCAACAAATGCCACTACAAACACATGGGCAAAAGGGACTAGAGAACAGTAGTAAATTCAGGGAAACACAGCTGTTGAATCTATGGATTTTCATCATGTATGCATAAACAGCAGTCATTGCAATGAAAATGAATTATATATCCAGGGAAATATGTATTCTCTAGAAGGAGGACACAGATGGGAGGAGGTCCATGATAGGCTTGGAGGGTCTGAGATGGTCATTTTATTTTTTGTGGCTAGGCAGAATTAGGTCTGACATGCCCAGAAATCTCTGCAAGGCTTGAGAACTGTCTGCTGACAGCAAGAGCACAGAAAATCTGCCTGTGCCAAGAAGTCATACACAAATGAGGGACAAGAGGGCTGGAGGGCAAGTGGTGTTCCTTAACCGTTCGCATACCTTGGCTGCTTAATTTAAGCCTGGCCAGTGTCCCACAGTGTGTGTGTTCCCTGGGCAGAGCACACATGTCCTCAGCTCCTAAGGCCCTTTCCCCATGCCAATCCAGAATACTTCTCTCCCCTCCTCGGTCACGGTTTTGGGAGGAGCTCTCGTGCTGTGTGCAATACACAGGTTTTTCGGGTGGAACATCAAAGGTGTAGCCATGCTGTAAAATCCAGCATTAGGACATGGAGACAGGTCAGAACTGTGCAGGGCCATCAGGTAATTTTGACAGACTGTGGCCAAGCTGGTTGACACTCTTTGGCTACGAGTCAGGTCATGGCTGAGGGAGGGAGGGCATGGGAGGGCTTCAACCTGAATCATCCCCAGGCCTCAGCTTTCCTGCAGAAGGAACCAAAGTGTGAATTGTAGCTATCCTGAATATAAACAAACATACTGGGGGTTACTCAGTGACTTGGGGTGGAGTTTGCATACAGTGTAAACGCTGCCACCAGGACAGACAGCCTGTGCTGCTTCTATTCCCAGCTCCTGAAGCACCTCATCTGGGTACTACTGACCTGCTTTGCTCTGATGCCCAGCACCCAGTGCAGGTCTCAGTGACTGCTCCTGCAGCTGGTTAGCTCAGCCAGAGCTGAAAATCAGGCCCCAGCCTTTTGCCACTTTTCTTTGAAAAGAAACAAGGTCTTTGTGCCTGTGATGCACATTATAACACAAATCTCTCTAAAATGTTCACCATCATATTTGAGAGCAGTCCCTTGCTGCCTATCAAAAAAACATCCTCCAGGGAAGGCACTTCTCAAAATACTATTGGCAATAACCTTAGACTTTAGAGAGTGCAAATGTAAAAGAAGTGGAAATAGAAAGCCACTCATGTGGGGAAAAAAACACTTTAGAGAAAAATGAATACAGCAAAACCGAGAAACCTGCACTCTTCTAAAGAAATCTCTCTGTATATTACCTAACTACTCTGCCTCCTAAGTTTGCTCTCATTTCCAACATACGAGGTGAATGACTATCATTATTTACACCAGCATATTAAAATAAAATGTAACTTACTCAAGAACAGTTATTTCCCTTAAAATGTCTCTCTGGTGAAAATATACAGCAAATACTTCCTTACTGATGTTTTGAGCTACATGGCTATTTAAAGAGAGTGCTGAAGTATCAGAAGGAGCTAAAAGATCGTAACAGCTAACTAATAGCTGTGCACCACTCAATTGTATGTACATGCCTGCAGGACATCTACCTGTCTTAGTTCTGCTTTATTTTTCAGACAAAATGTAATAGCAATCTTTGCTTATTTCAACTTGGTTAAGAAAAACGTGCTTTGTGACCTAGAAAAGGCTTTGCAGCGGTTGCTTTTTCATTTTGCTTTCAGAGTGGAAGGAAAGCCATCATCAGTGGAAGGGGCTGTGAGACCAGTGACTTTGTCAGCTACAGTTTCCTTAGAGAAAAAATAAGGGAAAATTGACAAGTTTGGGCTGAATTTGTAGATATATTTAACAGTTAGTTAAGGTATCAGAACCACTGTACATTGTGAAAAGCATGAAGACTGTAGCAAGATGGGTCAGCCCTACAGTTTTTTAGTGAGGTCTGTGAAAGGAAAACGATGGCTGAGTGTCCAGCAGAACAGGAGCTGTGCATGAGCACACGCAGACCAGTCACCTACAATTCTTGCATAAACTCAGTCTCTCCAACACTGTAATTGTGTTGTTTACTCTGGCAAAAGACCTAAATCTTGCCCGCCTGGCAGAGAAATTAGACGTTATTTGACAAAAATAAACAAATTTGTGTGAGACATGATTCAACAATACAAGATCCTAGATAAGAGGTTTAGGTACATACTGTACAGTACTTCATAGATTGAAAATTGAATACAGGGGATCATTTAATTAAAACCTATTCAACTGAAAATCCTATTTATCTGAAACAAATGTTTGTCCTATCTATAATATCAACAAACTATTCACATGAGCAACTAGCAATAAACAACAGAAAGATGCACAATGAATGTCAATTAACACAATTTGCTATCAAATAAACTTGCAGTTTATGGATACAGCTTTAGCACTGTCCTGTGTATCCATTATAAAGGTCAATTAACCTCAATTGCAGCTAGTCAGCTTGTTCTAAAACAAAATCAACATAAGATACCTTTCATTTTTTTTTAAATCAGCATCTCAGCAATTTGGTTGCCTGGCACCAAAGAACTTCTAAATTGCTAAAAGTCTTTGCTAAAAGTTTTATGTTAGGAAATGTCAAAAAAAAAAAAAAAGAAGAGGGAGAGATTGGCTGAAATTGTCAAGGTATCACAGTGTGACTGCATAAGACTTTTTAAAATATTCATTATTCAGCACATAATCACGGATTCAGAACAACAAAGAGCTTTGGTATGTGTGTGCCTCAAAGGATGAAAATCTTCCTAAGTAAAGCTTTCGATGCATACACTAATCCAAGACTACACTAACAAATCTCTTGAAATGGAAATCCTTGCTGAAAATGGTCTGTGTGCTTTAAACACTATCAAAGCGGGTTTTTTCCCCTCCTCTCCCCTTTGGCTGCAGAATGTCAGCAGTTATGGTAAAAGTCAATCAGGTGCTCACTTGTTCTGCTTAATCAGGAAGAAGTGGTACCACGTGAGCACTGGGAGCTCTCATCTGGAATTGCACAAGCATCACTAACTCAAAGGGCCATCAATGCATCAATGTTGTAGAAAGCAAAGGCAAGTGGTTAGAAGTCTGACATACTGGTCTGCGAGAGAGGCATTAAATATTTGAAATCACACTTGAAAATACAGGTGAATCCCTGGGCTTAGAGAAATGCTGTTTTTCTCGGAAGTTAATCATTACATTGTTAATAAATAAAAAAAAAAATCAAACAAACCAGAAAAGCAACACACACAAAAATAAACCCCAAAACCAAACCAAACCAAACCAACCCAAAATCCAAAAAGCAATATGGATTATTGATCACTTTGCAGGACATTCTCTAGTGGCCGTTCCAGCCACCAGCCATTGAGTTAGGCTTCTATCCAACCTGTCAGTGTTTGACAGGCCATTTAACTCAGTTCTTAAAAAATAATGGGCAAGGTGGTGGCTGACATGATGAATCACAATTCTGGCCCTGCCAGATGCTTCTACAGTCTTTTTAAAGCTGATGATAGTTACAAAATGACTACAGTGGTGTCTTCTCTCTTTAGAAGAGAAATCATAGGAGACTGTACGAAGACCTAAGGCGAAAAAAGATTGCTTTCTCGGCACATACAAACACACCTTCCTTCTCAGAAGGTTAACAGGGGCTCTGTGCTTTCTTGTGTCCTTTATGAACTTTGCCTTTGCTGTAGGCAGACAGTGTTCAGTGCTACGGAGCAATTTTTCCAGTGCTACTGCTACTGAGGCTCACGGAATATTTAAAAAAAAAAAAAACCAACAAAAATCCCCGCCAGAACTTTAGAACATAATTATACCAGACATAAACCTGTGGGAAAAGGCTTTGTTTTCTGGGTAAAATTCACCTGTGTCCCTAAGGCCTATGAAATACTTGCCTACAATTGTAGTCTGAAAACTACAGTCTCTTAACTACATTAGAGTATCCTGACTCACTGCTTCATCCTACTTGAGTGCTTAATTCTTCCTGGAGGTGATTTTTTACTTACCACTTCATTGTTACAGCAAACATCAAACTGCATTACACTGTTTAGCTCATCAGGATTACAGCAGTAAAAAGAACAACTAGCATTCATAAAAAAGTAAGAGTCACTTCCCTGGCTGACAAGTGCGTGCTTTCAAAGCTCAGCTACAAACATGAACACAGTTAATGACTACAGAAGCAGCAAGAAGTTTTCTTTTCATTTTTCCACATTGCTAAAAGAAGACCTCCTTAAAACCAGTCAGTGTCTGAATCTTAGCATTATGGTTTCAGCATGAGATAGAGTGAAAACAGATGCTTGGCTTGTCTAGCTAATGATGAATGGGTGATCTGTACAGACCTGGCAGAAAACGTCAAATAATCCTTAAGTTTCATGTAAAAAGAGAAAAATTTCAGTTATTGATCCAGGATATGTGGGGGTGTTGCAGTTCCTTCAACTCGAAAAAAATCGTATTTACTATGATTTCTCTCTAGCTGAAAAACTTTTTAATCGAACAGCTCTGCACCCTCGTAGGAACTTGCTAGAGGAAAGCATGCCCCATAAATCATGGGGCTTGGTCTGGTAACATTATAAGAAAAAGACCACCTGAGTCAGCCAGCTTGGTGTAAGGTAATACCTCCTAAAAGGCATCCTGAACATCATCAGGGTCTTGTGAAACAACATTTTGATTAGCTAAGTGAAAATGAATCACAAGTGTTGGCATACAGCTATGCTATCATTTTATTCAAAGAATGATCAATCGGTGGCAGAGTGATGAAACATTAAACAGACAGATCAATTCAAGACATTATATTCTTACAAGTCTCCTAGATCCTCTACTCAAGATCTGATAGTTTCCACAAGACTTATCAGACAGGGATGATAATTACAAAGATATGGTAATTGAGGGCATTATATCAAGCGTGTGAGCTGGATCTGCTGTCACAGCAAGAACTTCTTCACTGAGAACTGGCAGACAAGGATTTTCTTCCCCTGTGACTGGCACAGCAGGATTCTCATCCAGCCACTGGCACAGTAACAGGTTCCACTTTAAATCTATCCTATCTACACCCTGTTGAAGTAATTCAGTTAATTGTGTGCATCAGTCTTGGGAGATTTCTTGGGAGAAATCTGTCATACTGCTAGTTATGTCCTTGGATGAGTAGGGGAGCAATCAAACACTGAGGGGGCACTGCTGCCTGCTAGACCTGGAGCCACTGCCTCAGAGCCAAGAGTCCACTTAAGCACCAAGGAACCAAGCAGCCCACAAGATCAACTAAGCTTTTAAATGCTATAAATTACTCAAGAAGGGACGTGCTGTAAGCATAAATGTTCACCGGGGTGCACAGCATGGTGGAAAAGCTAGCCAGAGTATGACTTGGCAATTTAGAGAATTTGATGCTAATGTTAGTTTATTAAATTTCTTTTTTTAGCTTTAGCAAAAAAAGAAAAAAAGAAAAAAAAAGTAAAAGAAAAGAAAGACTGAGTAAAACCAAAAGAATTGCAATGAAGGCCATACAAAACATTCACCCTGACAGCTGAGACACAGTTCTTCTCCAGACTGTGCCAATATTGACTTCCACATAAAGTCCTATTTTTTTATAGAAGAGGTTAACCTTCCACAATTTACTTACTCATGAAATATAAGGTGAACAGAGACACTAATGCAAATGATCCAGTATATTAAAAAATGCACTGAGCCAGGAAACATTCAAAGTTCTGTTATAAATTATCTTTTAAGGTCTGGAATAGTAGACACAGTGGCTGTGCCAAGCCCTATTAACTGGAATAGATGGATTTAGAAGGAATCTTCTTTTAGGGCTGGTCTCTAAAAGATATGGAGGCTTTCCGTCCCACTCATCCTTCAAAGATTATTTTTAAATAGGGTTATAGATGGCCCATCATGTTGTTAGGAGCTGAGTAGCAAAGTATATATGGGAAACTAGAAGTATATATTTCAAAGGAGCAAGGTATAATAACAACTGTTTGATCCCTTCCTATCCTATCCCATAAAAGTTATCACTGTCATTTATAAGGGTGAGGGAGAAAGAGGCTGAGTTGGCTTGGTCAGCTTTTGATATGAACTGCACATGTTAGGGTGTGCTGTTCTCCTTCCCTACTGCCCTCAGCCTGCAGTCAGAGTAGTAACCAGACAAGCCGCTTATCTGAATAAAAAAGTATTTCTGCTTCTCTCTCCAGCCTGGGACACCAGAGAGATGAGTTCACACCCCTCTACTTTATTTTTACTACTATTCCAGTGAGTCAGACACTTTTTGGTAATGCTGGGAGTTTGAAAGAGCAGGAGACTATGAGGAAGTTCCCCAAAATTTCCTGCTGCCTGAGGAGCTGAAAGGCCTGTAGGTGTTACTTCAGGCTTGACTGCATGAAATGGCCAGTGTGGGGTAGCAATACTGCGCCAGGTCTCTGTGCAGACCATTTTATTCTGCTGTAGCAATTCTTTCCTCTTTATGAGGAAACTAGGGTTGTAGGGGAAATTTTTGTACAGATCAATTCCAATTAAACCCCAGTTACAAACTCCTTGCACATACTTCTTGGTGGAGGCAAATCTTCACTAAGTGAAAATTGATTCTCCCCAGAATAAGAGAACTTAGAGATGGGATGAATCCCTTTCCCTATGGGACTGTCCTTTAGTAGTCAGGTTTACAACTTGCCAGCATCTGCTGAGATGAACGGAAAGATTTTCATACAGACTGGGACAGTCTTTGAAATGAACTGTACTTTTCCTTTAAATATGACTAATGTGCTAGCTGGTGAGAAGTAAAAGGGACGAAAATAGAAAGATGAAAAAATACCCCTTTCCTTGGGTACAAGATCTGATATGGAGATATTTGCTATGTAGGCTGTGCTGAAAACCTCTTAACAATTCAGAGAGACCATTCTGGTGTAGTTTACCTGCTGTGACTGACACAGGATAGGGTTAGTGTTGAGACAGCAAGAGAGAAGGATTTCCTCTGGCAAGTGTATTGACCCTGGCTAACAAGAAATGCCAAAGAGATGCTGGATGTGATAAGAGATTTGAGGATACCTTGCTCCAGTGTCCCCAGCTTCAGTCAGTTCATGTGAATCCAGTGCTGCGTGCCTTTGCAAAGCCAAAAGAGACAGCAGACTATGCATTCAGCTGGGGCTGGGTTTCACAGTTCTTTGCTCAATATGTGAAGCTTTTGTGAGGGCCATTCAAGTTCAGCAGTCAAGCATAGAGCAACCCAGACACCATGTCCTCACATGTTCAGGCACCCTTCACAAGCTGCAGTATTGTAGTACTGCATGAAGTACTATTCCAAGGCAAAGTGGGTTCCTACGCCTGCCAGAAGGTAAATTAGCAGTAGTGATTTTTTACAACTACAATTTCTCAGTTGTTTTAAAGTAACTTACGTGGTTACTTTTTTAGCAAGAAAAGTGCTTGCGCAGTACCAGCCCAACGTGCTCGAATTATCTGGCATTTAATCATTCTTTCTAATTTAACGGAGAACGATAACTTCTCTTGTGTCTAGTCTCTTCAGGAGGTGACTTACTTCCTGTGTAATTTCTTTTTGTGCAGCATGAAAAACAGCTATGCTCTTCATCTCTTCCTGTCTCCTCATTTTTAGCTCTAAGGTACAGAGCTGGGTACTCTTGCACATTATGCCAGAGGTCTATTAAGCAGCATACTGGTGCACCGAGGTGGAAAAATGTAGCAGACAGTGATGCTGGCTGCATTCAGCACGAGCCTCGTAAATCCTGGGCACATTCTCTGCATTGCCTAAGAGGTGCTGAGGTAAAAGAGAAAAGCTGTGCTACCTGCATGCACGATTGATTGCCAGCACTGAAATGTTCCCTCAGACTGCGCTGCTGCTCCTCTGCCACCTTTGCTCCAAGGGCCATGTCAGCAGGGGAGGCAGAGACAAGAAAGGGAAAGAAGGGCAAGGGGATGTGCCCAGGTTATACCATCCGTATTCATCGGGAGTAAGGCCTTGGGCATGCTGTTAGATGCTACACGAGAGCAGCGCCTCGGCTTCCCCAGCCTGGTGTGGGCTGGCAGCCAGACACAGAGTTAGGAAGTCATAACCAGTTTCTCACTCTGCTTCAACAAACGTGGACTCAGCAAAGCTGAAGCCCTGGCCCAGCGCCTTTGCTGAACACAGAGCCTGAGATGTGGGTGTATTTTTACCACTCACATTCTCTCCCGAAGTCTGACTGGAACATTTATGCAGAATTCATTCGCTGAGTTTTTAATTCTCTGCAGGCAAAACAGTGTGTCAGCAGGTATTGTCTTGCTCTCTGAAAGAAGTAATCATCTTCAGCAGCACTTCCAGTCAGAGGGTCTCCAGGGCCGACTCCAAGCTCTGCAAAGTCAAAGGGGATGTTTGAAAGAGAGGGCTCTGGATTCGGCTCCAAAGCCTGTCAAACATTTTAAGTATGTTACATGGCACTCATTGGAAGTATCGCTGTGCCTGTATTTTGGGTGTAAATTGTAACATAAAGTGACACAAGTTTTGCTGAAGGCTCCTACACAAAATGGTGGCGGCCAATACGGGCCGATAAGGGTGACATCCTGTGTTTGTCCATGTTCTGCTTGGATGATGTACCTCTGAAGGTGTCAGCACCTCAGTCTGACAGGTGTGAGCCAGAACAGAATTCAGAAGTAACCTCTTAGCTTCTATCTGCACGGAGGCCTCGAACCAGGCCTGCCTGTCACCAGCAGTGAGCCATCCCTGTGAGGCCACACTGCCCCTGCAGTTCCTATGCTGCTGGACTGCCTCACTGCTCAAGCCTGAAACACCAAGTGCCCAAACAAATATCAGGAACGATGCTCCAGCAAATTGCTCCTGGTATGAAAACAAAATAAAACCCCTTGCCTCGATAACTTTTTTTTTGAAGTTATCCTCCACTCATTGAATGGGACTGAAAAAATTAATGTGCTCTTCTCTGACCCTGCTGTTTCTGATGGCAGCCACCCCCCACTCCCCAGACCTGTCCTTCCCACCTACACAAGGCTCCTGTGCAGATCTCCAGAGCTGCAGTGGACTGGGAAAACACAATGGCTGACTCACAAGGCTTAGCCAAGAGGTTAACAGTGCATCCACACTAAAAATGACAGCGTGCATCTCAGCCAAAAGTGAGCCCAGGGTCAGCACTGCCTACACACGGCTCTGTGCCGTGGGCCTGCAGTTGCCACCCCGGCTCGGCACTTGGATTTATCCGAGAGCCAAGGTGGAACTGTGGGGAGACAGTGGAGACACTGCCAGCCCCTCCATGCTGTGAGCAGAGGAAGAGGGGAGTGCCTCCCCTTTGGGAAGGGGAATAATTAAGACATTAGGATTTAATTTATTTCTTTTTGCCCTAACAACGCTGCATTAGAAAGCTTCTGTTTTCTGCAGGGTTGCAGAGGATAACAAATGGATGGGCAGGCCAGGGGACTGAGCTCTGGCAGCCGAGGCGAGAGCCGTGCTGAGGAATACCTCATGTTAAACAAGCAGGATAATTATTCTGCTCTACTTAGCACCAGCTAGGCCTCATTCAGAGAACAACGCTCATTTTGGGGCACTGCATTTTAGAACAGACAGAGACACTGGAGAGAGTTCAGGTGAGAGCAACAAAAATGATTTAAGAGTTAGTAAATAAGACCTCTGAGAAAAGGTTACGAGAGCAGGGGCTGCTTGGTCTGGAGGAAAGAGGACTGAGGGGAAGCATTACTGTCTACAGATATGCAAAGGGCTGTTACAGAGACGACATAGACCAATTATTCTCATTAGAGAACAAGAACAGAACAAGAAGCAATGGGTTTAAGATGCAGCAAGGGGGAATTTAGATTAAATAATAGGCAAATGTTATAACTATTGGAGAAGTTAGGCTACGGAACAAGTTTACAGTAAAGTTTGCAGAATCACCTTCACTGGAGAAATATGTGGCTGAGATGAGAGAGCTGTCTGTGAGGGCTTGGCTAAGACTGAGGAAATACAGAGCTCTTCTCCACTGCACAGGGGTGATCCTGAGCCCTTCACAGGCAGACAAGGATGGGTCCTAATACAGAAAAGAAAATGAGGGGTTTGTGTCTATGCATATGAATGTGTGTGTTTGTGAATACTGCTGAAATTAACACTATACAACAAAAGAAATGCTATCAGTAGTCACAGCCCTTATTGTTATTCCATGTTTTGTCCCAAAATACCATGTCTCCACATCAGTCTTTCTCCAACACTAAGGAAGTCATGACTAGGACGTCAGTAAAGCTGTACATACATATTTGGGTTCCAGTTCTCCATTATTTTTCCCAGAGGATGGTGAGCTTTGCAGGAAGCTCATAGAGCTTGATTTACAACCAAAATAACACACAATGTAGAAATGCCATGGATGGCCAACCATGCTACTGCCATGGAGGCTTATTGTGACAGCTCCATCATTTCACCTCTATGCTTAATTCAGATACAACTGCACAACACCAGGTCCCTTCTACTCAATGGTTACCTTAACTACAAGCCAGAAATCAACAAAGGCACAGGCAGGGAACCGCAGATGGCAATGGAAGCACTGAGTCACTCCACTACTCCCTGCAGTGTTAGAACAGTGCAGAGCCTGAGAAATGCCACTATGAAAATAGAGTGCGAACAGAGAAATAGCTGTGTCTGAAGCTCAAATATTACCTTAAATTCATATTATCCCTACCACTTCTGTGACATCCTAAATGCTTTGAAAATTACACTTGAAAGTAAGCACTGTGCTATCAATACATTTGGTGAAATTTTTCTAAAATATTAACTTCACCTTTTGTCATTAAAAGAATGTCCAACCCATACCAAAAAGGCTTCCACACTAGGTCCACTCTGAGTCTTCAAAAGTTATTCTGAGAATTTTGAAATTGGACTAAGTAATAGGATTAACGTTGATGTACCATTTAGCGTGGAGTGAGGCTTTATGCTGAACTTTTATAAATATATTTGAAACAGAAAAAAAAAAAAGGAGCATAGGCAGAGTGTTAGTCCAAATGTGAAATACTGGAAAGAGTGACAGTGTAGTCAAGTACAAACTACTTATTTGCTACTATACTATAGCTGCTCAGAAATACTCCTCTCCTTGCTGTAGGTCAGTGCTCTGGAGAGGTTATCACCACTGACCAAGCTCTTTGCAACATTTTTTTGAGGCTATCGTAAAGGCAAGCAAGAAGCATGTGCTGATAAAGAACTGATTTGAAATGTCAGCCTTATGGGAGGAGGTGCCAGTACAGCTGGCTGGCTTTTTTTTATTTTTTCTTTTTTTCAAGTACAAGAGGATTAAAACCTTCCTGGTCAGGAAGAAAACCCTGAGGAAAAGAAGCCAAAAGTCTGACAGGGCTATGAACCTCATAGCCATAGCAATAATTTTGCAAATGACTAATAATAAGGAGTCGATAATCCAAAGGATGATCTCTGAAGTGAAGAGCACCAAATTACTTTGGGGAGAAAATCAATTATCTCCTTTTGTGGCTGCACAGCCTACAATATGCAAATGCACAGAAGTTACCATAGTCACAGAAACCTGAATATCAACTTAAAAGAGAAAAAACCAAGGAATTTTACAAGAATTGCTCAAAAATAGCCTCATCATGAACAGATGCGAATCTGCTTTATTGACACAGCTGCAATGTTATTCTAATATTCTTCATCACAAAGGCTGACAGCCGTCCAGAGATGTCAGCATCTATGAAAGAGATGCTGCACTATGGTGAAAGCAGAATGGGGTGACTGGGTCTGGAAGGCAGTACAGAAATTAAATTATCATCAGATATTGTGGGCAGATAATTTTAACATCTCTTCTCTTGCTGAGTGGTGTCTTACTCCATAACTGGGTCACTGAAATTAATGGAACTACTTGCAAGTAAAACAGTACTCAGTGTGCCTTAGAGCATCAGTCTGACCCACAGCACATACTCAAATGTCACCTTGTATTTTAATGTATCTCAGACTTGAGGGGGTTTAAAAATTATTATTAATTTAGAATTAGACTCCTTATTGGGATCAGGCTCTTTTTCACTAGAAGCACAAATGTCTTTAGAGGAGATGTCTGAACATTTGGCCACTTGTTACTAAAAATCCCATTTCCATGCCTGTGTAATCCACATTCCCTGAAGGTTTTGAGAGCAAGGAGCTTATTGTTGATGAAAAGGGAGAAGTGCAGCCTAAGGGCTGCTTGGGAACTCCAGATGGACGGAGGTCTCCAAGGGGAGGGTGCATTCCTCGAGCATCTGCTGGTGAGCCAGGAAGACTGTATGGGATAGACCTCATACACGTTGCAGTTAAGCATCGGGTTTAGGGACTTTGGTTAAAACGCACTTAACCTCTGGATTTAAGGATAAAATACTGTTATCCCTATTGGGGGATAACTGACAAAAGCACTGTATCAATTGTGCTTGGAATGATGAGTTTCCCTAATTGCAAGCCTTTACGCCTTTACGACCACACTAGGGAAACCTCTGAAAAGACTGGGAGAGAAATGAGACAAGGGAAGTTTTATCCAGAACAGCTTATTTAGGAGCAAGGATTTTTCTCAGCCTCGGCGTATCCCTGGTATTTTCTAAAAATGGGAACAGAATGGTGTCACTTCTGAGATGCTGAAAAGAGCTGAAAGTACTTGGACTCAAGCCATGAAGAGAGAACAACCCAACTGAGGGACATGGATAAGGACCTCCTAGCCTTATTACATGATTTGAGAAAAGGCACAGACGCTTCTTCGGTGTTAAAAAAAGGAAGGCAAAGCAGTGAGAGATCTTTGTGCCCCACAGGTGAATTTCCCCAGTTCTGGACAAAAAATTCTTAGACTTAATACGGAAGATGGAAAAAGTATTTGTGAATTGCCTCACTACTTATGTCTCTGAGAGACAGACTGCGGTTATGAGTTCACTAGGAGGGGAAAGTCTCACCTAATACCATTTCACTGTTCCTCAAACTTATTCTGTGACCCCTTTTATATCTGCTTTTATACCTGCTCTTCAGAGACACATGGGATGATTAACACCATCATAGATAACTTCATTTAGTGTCCCAAGCTACTGGGATAAGGCACTAAGCTGGAGCTATTTAAATATTCTTTTTTTTTTTTAAGGTAACTCCTAAAGCCTGAATACAGAACTTATTACTACCTGTAGTGCTTCACTGAAAGCATGATGAGGTGCGAGAAGATGCAACCTTGTCCAGCCCAAGGTCCATTGAAGTACCTGTACTCCACAGGCCACATGCCATGAAACCAAAGATTGCCTCCAAGGATGGTTGAGGTCTGGCCATGAAGTTCTGGGCTTTCAGACACCATCTCTGCTAGGGTGCTGCTGCTGAGTTAATTTTCAGTCCTGAAGTAAACTGACACTGCACCAGCATAAGCACTAAACCTTCAGTGAGGGAACTCTTCTCTTAACAGTGGGTAAAAACTACAGCTGAGTGGCCCTCAAAATCAACATTTATGGCAAAAAAAAAGTCAGTGATGGCTGAGAAAGCTGGGAAAGATCTACTGTGCATGTGGTGCCTCAAGTATACTCTTCACTCCTTTGGAGCAGCACTGAGTTATGAACACTTGCCAGCTACAGTATATAATATCAAAAATATGTATTTGGAAATAAACAGTAACAGCAAGATGTACAGACTGCACACCACCTCCATGCCATTGGGCATTGCTTTGCTTAGGCTCATTTGTGACAAGAATTACCATAAAAATACATTGGTCTGCCTAATATAGCAAGCTAACAAGAGCTGTCACAGAAGGAGGTCCTATGAAATATTTACATATATTAATTCCCTGAAGTCACTTATGGCATGCATAGGCCTTAAAAGTTTTGTCCTACCACCATTTTGTACAAGCTGGTCATAACTCTGCAACTCAAAAATCATTATCATCTCCATCAGCTTCTGTTCTTGCTCTTATTGTCAACCTGAAAGTCCAGTCTGAGGCACCCACTACATTTAGCCTTTTATAACACAGACCTCATCAAGAATTCAGTTCAGCAACTCTTGACAAGAATTTTTCTTTTCAAGTAGCAGACGGACTATGTATATATATTTAAGGATAACATGGGAGTTGGTTGCCTTAGTAACAGGATCTTTCAGCCATTGCGTTTAGTATTTACTCAGCACTGGAAATGTACACTGTGTTGAGAAAAAATACAGTATTTTTATTAGTCTGCCCCTGTGTATATGCCCATCAGCAGCAAATGCACGCTGTGTAGTTTGACTTTCCATTTCTGAGTTATGTGAAACCTCTGAGAAGAGAGCATGCAGAAATGAAACCAGGGCACCTGGTGCAATGTATTTTTGTTACAAGTGTTTTGAGAGAAAAAAAAACTGTTGTGAGAGTTTAAAGCACTGCACTAAAGATATTCCTTGTCTCTCAATAATTTCTCCAGAAGCAGAAAACTATAAAAGCATTTCTATTCCACAGTTTCATACGCTGCTGAAAACAAATCTACAGAAAATAGTTATGAAAGAGGATATTTGTACGGTGACAGTTTCCACAACTGCATTAATATGCAGAAACAGTTAACAAGGAATGTTAAAATGCTCTTTTACTTGGCATTTGGGGGAATAGAGGTGAGTGTATATACATTTAAAGTGCTATTTCAAAGCCCGCTTCAGTCTGGGTGAAACAAGGTACCAGTTACAGCTGCATCAATTAAAATGCAGGAGAAATTAAGCAGAATCGAGCCATTGAACTTTGGGACCAGCCAGGATGCCAAAAGGTTTATATCTCTTCCTGTGCAAACGTCCCATGGGATTTTTCATTCTCCCCCAAGACATCAGAGCTGCCTTCAGGTGCTAAGCACAAACCCACCACCTCCAGCTTCCCAGTGCCTCCTGTGAGGGCACGGGGCTGCCTGGGAACGCAGTGGATCTACCACGGCACAGAGCCCCCTCCTGCCTCTGGGAAGTGCAGAGTTGGGAGTTACTTTGCTCCAAAACAACAGGCTAAGACCCACTGGGCTTTCACAGATTTTATTTCTAGACTCAAGAACAGAACCAGGCCCTTCTGCTTAGAAGAACAAGAGCAGGTCACGCAGGACCTTACGGTCCCAAATGTGCAGGGTTGAGGCTGAAGAAGGTTTAACAGTGTGAACCAGCCTGGCAGACTGTTTCTTCTAACAGTCTCTGCATTACCTCTTGCTCTTAGGGAAACCCAGCTCTTGCATGGATAAGAAATCCACTCCTGGGCTGCTCTTTCTCATTATAATTTAAGAAAGTGTAAAAGACTTCTGTATTATAGCAATTTAATATCTGATATGGCCTCTGTCACAGTGTTATATCATGCCCTTACAGGATGATGGACTCCAGTCTAATACAGCTTTTCCTTCTCTAACTGCTGCAATCCTATATCCATTTTGCAATTCAGATGGAACAGACCCTGCTCAGATAGAAAAGCAGAATGTCATAATCTCACAGAATAACTTAAATGTAATTACAGACAGAACATTTATTCTATATTAAAAAAATAAGAGCTGGAAAACAGATGTGGAAGAGGCATAACAGCAGAGAGAGCAGGCTGAAATCAGACAGTTCAGCTGGTTTAAAGCACTATGCAACAAATGCAGGCTTTTTCTCCTATCATGAACAGTTTTCTCCACAGTCCTGACTTTCTCAGGTTTTTTTAGCACCAAATATTGTTGCACAGATGAGTTTGCAATGGACTTTGGGGTTAACTGCAGAAAAGTGAGGCCTGAAAACTCTGCTACCAGCCAGCATTACTGGACTTTGCACTCCCCCCAGAGGGGCAGGGACGTGAGTCACTGTGTTCGTGTGTAGGGCTCTGCTGATGCTCCACCAGCTGGAAAAGCCAGTGGTGCCACACACCAGTGGTGCCCCACAACATTGGTGCCAGGGAGGCTACAAAACACCCAGCTGGATGGGGATCAACAGCAGCAGGAGCAGAGAGGTGGATCCATTACCCAAGAGAAATCCCTTCCCCCAAGTCAATTAAAATGTTTATGTTTAAACAGAAAAGTGCTTTTTTTCCCCAATTTCTGCTGTCATGCCTCAGTGTAAGATAGAGAAAGCTTCATATTTCTGTAAAAGTGGAGGGAAAAAAAGAAATATAATACACATTGTTTAAAAATGGCATAGAGATGGCAAGCTGCTTTTCCTGACAGGCCCTCCATGAATTATCTCATTATCGCAGGCTGCAAACTAAACTGCATTTTTCTTAGGACTGCCTTTTACAGGAAGAGCTCTGCTCCTGTTTATCACACACTTGAACTAAAATCTATCAATTTGCAGAAAAAAAAAAAAGTAAAGAGGAGTTCTGAGAACTGGGGAAAGGTTTCAGCTAGTAGAGCTCTTTGTCTAATTAAAAAAAAAAAAACCAACAAAAAAAAGAAAAGTCTTTGCTTGTCCTGCTCATATTTTAGGGCCACAGAATTCAAAACTAAAATACGTAAAAGTCACACAGAAAGAGGCTTATCCACAGAATTCTTATGCACACACAGAAATCAGAAAGAAGAAACAAAATGTCAATGAATTACTAACCCTCAGTGACTGCAGATAACAGACAACTCAGTGCTATTTTATGGGAGATCCACTGTACAAAATCAAATTACCAAAGAGTTTTAACTATTTGACTCCCAATCCCATACACTTTGGAACTATCCAGACATGCCATATTTTGAGCCAGAACGTGTAACCCAACTTCAAAAAGCTGTGTATTAGAAACTGTGGCCATACAGAGCATGACATTCAACTATTGTTTTGCTTTAAATGAATGTAATAGCAACGAGGATGCTTTTAAAAGACAGATCTTGCAATTTGGGTTATTCATTACTACTGAAATTGCAACACCTTTCTTTCCCATTTGTTTTTGTTTTATTTTGCTGATATGCATACTGCAGCTTTTGTAACTGTATATTTTTGACTGGCACAGCCCTATGTATCTGTGTCTGTCCTACAGTGCTTCTGTCATACCTAACTGCTTCTGAAATGAAAGCACAGACGATGGTGACTGCAATAAACAGCAGACAGAAAAGGACAGGTAGTTTGTTGTATTGTTCCTTGGATCCTTTTCAGCAAAATGAGGGTAGAGTATTGATGTTGCATGATATGAACTGAATCTACATCTCCTTGTGAGAGAGAGGACAGCTACACTGGGAGTGAACAGGTAAGGAGAAAAAAAAGCAGTAAGTTTGTGGTTCAGCAGCTGAAGCTGTCAAGATCCTTAGGAAAGGGAAAATCTGAAAGAATCGACATCTGTCAGCTCTGCTCATTTTGGGACTGACTGACAAGAAGAGAAGAGCATTATACTGAGATGGGAAATATTTTGGGGCTTCTCCAGACCGTAAGAAGAGACGCATTCTCTGTCCCAACAATTCAGCAGAAATTGATATACTTCTACTACCTCTTTCTGAGCTTGTGAAATCCCTCCCTCACTCTGTTTAATTGCAGCTGTGGGTGCTGCGGGAGCACCTCAGCAAGACGACAGCCACGGAGCCCTCTGTGCTATGTACCGCAAACAGAAAAAAAGAAAAAAGCAGTCCAGTCCAGTGAGACTGTTTGCACACAGCCAGAAATGTTTCATAGAACCACGACATAAACATACTGTTGCATTTTTATCAGTATTTTGAATTTGGTAAAAATATTCTGAAGCTTAAGGGCTCAGTGCCCACAAATATGCTGGCACACAGATTTTGCATATCTTGTAAAGTCTACGCCTGTGCTTGGGTGTGCATAAGCAGTAGCTGATTTTTCAAGCACTTGCATATCTGAGCAGCAGGACCGAGCCAAAAGCACGGCAATGCATTACGGGCTGCACGAAGGTGTTGATACAGTCCAGCAGACCTACACACAGTGCCATCATTCAAGAAAGAGAGAGAAAACTGGCATGGGACTTTTATTTTATTGTGATTGCACAGAAAGGCTAATCTCTGCTTCTGTGGATGGATCGTTTTCTCTAGCTGTGCACACTTCTTCTGGAATGGCTCTAACTTTACAGTATCTGCTTCCAACAAACTTCTCTCCAGGCTAAACAGACACTTGCTACTCACACGACAGTGCACGGAGGAGTGATGCTGAAAAAAGAAGACATGGTGTGGCTGACATCTTTGCTTGTCTTGTAGGAGTAATCTGAGTAACGTCGGAATGATTCCATCAATACTGTCAGAAATAGGTTTAAGAGCCCTCCAGGTAGGTTGCAAGCCTTGGCACAGGAAACAACTAATGTGAAGTGGTTGCCAATTGACCAGAGGTTCTGGGAAGGTACAAAGCAACACTAAGGACCTTGACTTAGGCTGATGACACAGTTTTCTTCCGTGTTCTCAACATTTCTTTCCCTATTTTAGACAGTCTGGAGTATGAAGGAAGCATGGTGGGCTGTGCTGTCAAGTGCTATTGGTTTCACATATCACACCCAGGAATAACACCAAACTGAGTTTGTATAATGCTGGATGAGCTTGCTCACATCTCAGTTGTATCTGAACCACTAAACTGAAGTGTGCTGGGCATTTACACGATAATGGCAACTCTGGTTCCCACAGGACAGATGTGTACTATAAAGATCATTAGGAAATGCCCCTACCACCTTGCCCAATGAGCAATTATAAATGAGGACACTTCTCTCCCATCAAATCTTTGCTGATACTGCTTGATACAGATTCCTAAAAATAATGGAAGAAGGCTGATGTTGTTGTGAGTTCTCTAGAACAGCATTTGAGACATCTTCTTTCAAACTGTATCGGCCCTGCAGGCTTGTTATGTATTCTTGAGTCACTGACCTTCAGTGTTCCTTTGCTTCACACAGTGTAAAGAGGAATACATTCTCTTACCTATTATTTCTTCCTGGACTGGAAACAATATGGGCCAGAGAACTAGGTCTTCTAGGGAAATAGGCAGCACATAGTTGCTCCTGGAGTACCATAACACTACTTCTAAGTGATGACTGAAATAAATAATCTGTGCCAGTCAAAAGATTTGTAGTAAAGACCCAAAAGTTCTTATCCAGTGTACAAACCCACTGAGGTACTGTAGGTGATACCTCCAGGAAAAGAACAAATGTAAAACAGATACTCTGATGCTTCAGCCTCAGTACTCCACAAAAAAAAAAAAGAAAAGCAGGACTTTTCTCTATCCACACATATTGCAAAACTTCTCCTTCACCCGGGGAGCTCGCTGTTCAGGCAGCTATATTTGAGTGCATTCTTGTGTTTATCCTTTTGTTGTCATTTACAATAGACCAAACTGACAAGCCTGACTGACATCTGTATGGATTTCATATACACAGCAACAACATGAATGAGGTAAAGTGGCCTCTTGGGAGACTTCTGGGACTCTTGTTCATTATCATTATCACCATGATGATTGGTGCAGATGATGAGACTCCCAGCCATCCCATCCTTGAGCTCTGCAGCCCTTCATACAGTGAGGTGCTGCAAACACTGGTATGAGCAAAATCACTTTTCCTGTCACCCTGTGCAGTATCACTCTCCCTGCTCTCACACAGGACACCCAAGCTGAGCAGAAGATGGATGATGTGTTCCAGACATCAGCACGAATCCAAGCCAAGCCACGATTCAGGCCCACTACCTTGGGCTGCTGTGGCTGGGGAGAATTCAGCCAATCTCACAGCTGCCTTTCAGCCTTGCAAAACCACCCCACTTCACCATGGTCGAGCAGAAGAGAAACTCTCAGTTATCAGACCAGTAAATGCCAAACTGCTTTGCCTCTTCAGTAAAATGTCTCTGGTTTTTATGATTATTTTTCACACCACAGAAAGCTGTATCAGCATGCAGACCAACTGAAATTCAAGTAGAAAAGCAGGACAGAGAAAAAAATCTGAGAAAATCTCTTTTCTCTTCCAGATTGTTTTTCTTAGACATCTACTGGGTTACATTATGCTGGTATCACTGCAACTGTATTCGTGAAAGGGGAAGTAGTAATTTCATTGTTAACCTCAAAATTATTTCATGAGGGTTTGGTGAAATGGGTATGTTAAACCAATTAAATAAACCGTAATGAAAAATGTGGCACCGTTTTCATGACTTACGCCTTTACAAGACTTTGGATAACTATTGCTAAAGGTTAATATGCTTTATATGAATCTGCAGGTATCTGTCAGATACCAAAAACGATCTGGGGAAGGAATGTTGCATGACAGAGACATCTGCTGGGAGCTCCCTGCACTCCTCCCACGCCTCGTGGTTCAGCTCTCCAGGGCTGTGGATCCTGGGAGCAGCCCTGAGCCGCTCCTGCTGCCTCTGGGCTGGGGAGAGAGCTTGTGCCTAATGGAGAAATCAGCACACCCCTGCCCAGCCATGGCCAGTCAGCCACTCAACAGGAGCCAGAAATCTTTAGGCTATATGCTGGAATTTAAATGGAAACTTTTGCATCTAAATTGAAGGCCATGCTCCTCTATCCAGCTGCCTGACATTGAACTGTCAGAGGAAGGCTGGGCACTGGTGAAATCCTTCCCCTCCCCAAGCATATACAGCAGGAGAAGATCATTGTTTTAATTAGGGAAAGGAACTATCAGTGACCTCTGCAATTTTGACAATGTGCTTGCACTAAGGCACTGTTATCTAAGTTAAAAACTGAAAATAAGATTTCAGTTTCCAGCATCTCCTAAATTCCTAGCATCAATCACCTCCCTTCTCAGAGAGACACTGATTCTACTCTCCACCTATAAAGTGGATCTCAATCCCTCTCTCCCTTCCTTTTTCATAGTGGGAAAACACAGATTAATCATCCTGGGTTGATGGGATCACGCCATGCTTTGACCATATCCCAGCACCCTGTGTTTCAGTTTCAGAACTGGCTTTAAAATGACTAAGACAATGCAGAAAGCACTCACTGAGTAAATCCTAGAAAGAGGAAACCCTGTTTTGTTCAACAGCAGAAAAAAGGATGCTTTGCAACTCAATTCCTTTTTCTCCAAATGCAAGGATACAGATGATGGAAAGCATCCTGCAAATGAAAACAAGCTGTATTTGATTCCACGCACACCGAATCCTTGAACTGTGTTTAGCACATCACAGGTGTAGGGTTTGAGTGATACTCCCCAGTGTAGCAGGATTTTTCCTGCAGACACCAGTTCACATCTGATGGGAGACTGTTTTAAAACCAGCCTCTGCTCTTACACTGTAAGAACAACTCTCTCCCTCAAGCTACTTGCAGACAAAAACATGTTTACCTCCACCTATCAAAGCACCAGGGGAAAAGAACAGCCCCTTGAAGGAAATTAATCCCTGAAAAGCGTTTGAAATGTTATAAACAGCTTACTACCAGAGTGAACAGATGCACTAAGAAGGATAAACAAGCATTTGCCCAGCCCCTCGGAGGGAGCTGGCTGCACAGCCCCTTTACACTCACGCCAGAGGCAGGCGGGTGTGGAGGCCCTGATGCGTGGTGGCCAAGGGCCACTTGATGTGGCCCAGCCCAGGTATCCAAGGCAAGCAGCCAGCGGAGGCAGCTCAGGACTAGCAGCCCGTGGCACCGCAGCACCTCGCTCCCCCTCACTCAGGGGCATCCAGGGAAGCTTTATCACAGCTTTTGCAGAGGAGTTGTGCAGGTCTGAACTTGCACTGGCCACCCTCAGGTGAGGGTGCTCGCCATGGAGTACGTGCCCTGCCCGCTGTTACAGGGAAGCGGCAAAAGCACAGCATTCCTGGAAAACAAAGACCAGCCTTCCAGTGTCTGCCCCTAACCACAGTCATGCTTTCCCCATGAGGCAGTATGTGGGGCAGGGGCTACCCATACCTTTCTCTCCCAGTCAAATGAGCCTCTCCCTCCATTGGCCAATGAATATTGAATTATTCTGTGCAAAATCAAGCTGTTTTCTCCAGAAACACTGAACGTTTGCTTCTGCTCCCGAATAACCCATTCCTGAGTGTAGCACTCCCTCAGACACTGTAAGAAAATGGAGACAGGTCTCCCTCTCACAAACAAGAATAGGTAAAAAAAAAGCTGATACAAAAGACACTGTGGGAATGCCCAAAGGGCAAGACCACTAGGATTAGTTCTGCCTATTTCACAGATGCAAGACAAGTCTGACATCTCTGTGCAGAGTCCAGGAGTATCCATGAGCAGGTCCTAATAGGTCATGGAGAAGATGTTGAGGGAAAGAATTAGGCACTTCTGGACTTCATCTGAGCACAGCTGCTGAAGACCACATGTTGCCTTCAAAGGACTACAGAATATGTGTGGTAGACTGAGCCTTCAAACTGCAGCAGCCCAAAACAGCTACAAGGGAGTCAGAGGCTTCTGCAGAAGCTACTGGCATGGCAGAGCTTTGCTGCAGGGCAGAAAGCCTGCTGAGATGCTCCCCTTGATTTGACTCCCAGGCAGGTGGCCCGTGCTGTGTAATCCTGCAGGGAACAGCCAGGCCTCCAGGGAGTCAGTCAGGTGGGGAGGCCTTGACTGACACACTGAATTCATTCAGCAGCTTTGCTATGGAGAAACAGAATGGAAATTATACAGGAAAGGGCATTTGAGTTCTGTCCTTCGGCAGGTACGGTATCAAGTGATCCCAAAGTCTTTCAGAGGTTTAACCTCAAAGACAAAACCCAAAGCCTGGCCTATGATTCAGAAAAGGAAGAAATCTGTAAATTGAGTGGCGCGTATCAGTATTTTTCAGAACACATCCCTACATATCTGCACTCTGCAGCGTCGTATTTCAGATGGTCCCTATGTATTAAAAAAGGCTGCTATTAAATATCAAAATCATGAGCAAAATCCAGTTTGATTGTATGCCCTGTTTGTGCTAAACCTTTTTTTTCTGCTCACCATCCACTGACAGTGGCATAAAATAAAAAGTGCCTGCTCATTAGTTACATGGATGAAGAAATACTGTAAACAATGATTATGAGTTTCCCCCCACTTAAGAATGAGCACAATTACAATGGTCCCACTTCAAGAAACATGATTAAAGTAGCCAAAAGGAATTAAGAAAAGAAATTAAGTTACCTAAGTAATTAGAAAACAGTCAGATCATGAGTCATTAAGGAGGCTGAATGGTTTAACCCTCTCTTCCCTTTCCAAAGAGCTTCCACCTTCTCATGCTGAGAATGGAGCACATCACTATATGTAAACCATAAGTGGAGGATGAATACATTTTTTACCATTAAGTTAAAGTGGTGCCACTTTCTTTGCATATAGAAGAAGCTTTTAAGAAGTAAGCTCCTGGGAAATACTTTTGGGTTATGTGTCTTTCCATCACTTAGGAGAAACAGATGCTGGAGACGGTAACTGCAATAGAACTTAGTCTAACTTTTCTTCCACCATGCTATTTGCTCCCAGCTATTCATTTATGAATATTTTCTATTAAAAAGCTTCTAACTTAAACTATGTTAAGGAAACACTGGATTTTCACAATTAATTTCTACCTGAAACAGAAACCTGCTCTGCCAGAGCCTGAAAATCCATTCCTCCTTATGAGAGAGGAGCAGAACAGAGGAGAGAGACAACTGATGAGAAGCGAACCCACACAGTACATCACACTGCATTTCTTAGAGTGATTACCAATTCTGCCCCTCCAGGATGCATTTGGGGGCAGGTTTCCTCTGCATTCTCCTTACTTGTCTAAATGCCAGGTGGGCAAGAAGGAAGTCTCCCCTTACCATGGGCATGAAGAGGTAAAAGCTGTGTCACTGTTGAACCATTGCACTGAAGGAACACCAGCAGATTGCACAAATGCATCAGAGAGCTTCAGAGAGAGGAGGTCAAATGTTTTTAAAGGGGAAAGTGTACCTTCAGCACAGGAGACCTTAGTGCTCTCTCTAGATATGGGGTAAATAGTTAACAATTTGCCCAGCGAGTAACAGAGAATGTGAAGGGGGTTATGCAACAGGGTCCAGCCTTATCAGTGAAAGAGGCCTCAGAGGAGGGGCCCTGAACAGAGGACCACCTGGGCTTTTACTGCAGAGTCTGGGGTCTTCCTGTTGTTCCTTGTCCTGTCTCTTACCTGCTGCTGTGTCACCGGCAGTGTCTCTGGCCACGTGGCTGTCCCTTGTCCCCCGCTGTGCCCCGTGGCTGTCCCTGGTCACCTGCTGTGTGTCCTGTGGCCTGGCTGCTGCCACGGGCCCCGTGCCCTCCATCACGTACGGGATTGGTGCCAGTTCACGTCTGGCTGCGGGGCTGTGACCTCAGGCTCATGGACCCCTGACTCAAGAGCCCCAGTGACTCCAAAGGGGAGAAGGTTGAACACGTGGATAATCAGCACAGACACGACAGACTCATTTAACCAAGAGAAAGTAGTATTCTGGTTAATAAAAGAACTACGTAATTTGTAGCCAGTGAACTGTGATTTCTTTGTTTTATGAAATGCATATTTAGTGTAAAGTTGTGAGAATCGGTGTGCTTGATTTGTGGAAAGCTTGCACCCTGTGCAGAATAAATAATGTCTCCTTTCCGAACCTCGCTCTTGTCCGTGTAAAGGCACTGCGGGCAGGCTCTCTGGCTCTCTCGAAACCCCTGCAGAGGAGGGAACTCGGCGGTACTTTCTAGCTGAAAACCGGCGGGGATAAAGGAAGATGTGCTGCTCCGGCACTGCCACAGCCGCGGTCTCTGACGCCTCACGCCGGCGGGAGGCCGCAGAGCACCATGGCGCCGGGGCCCGGGACTACCGATCCCAGCAAGCATCGCGACCGCCCCGCCCGGCCCTACGCACGCGCACCTGAGAGGGCACGCACCGCCTCCCCTGCAAACGGGTGACGCGCCTCCCCTCCCATTGGCTGGTACCCGCAGGAACCGGCCGCGCCGCGATGCGCTTTGGGAGTTGTGGTTTTCTCTCCCCCAGCAGCAGCTGACGTGAGCGGGGCGGGCGGGACATGCGTACTACCATTCCCGACGTGCCCCGCGCGGCCCGGAAAGAGCCGTCAGCAGCAGGAGGCACGGGCAGACATGGCGGGGCAGATGGCTGTGCTCGGTGAGGCGGGGGCGCGGCTGTGCTGGAGGGTCTGGGGGTTCTGGAGGGTTTTGTTTCCGCTCTCGCGTTTTTCTGCCGCCGGCGTCATCCCGGATTGGCTCTCCCGGGTGGCACGGGCTTCCCGTGCTCGGTGTGTTCCGCTGTGCCCAATTCTAGGCTCCTCTGTAGAGGAGTGATATGGAACTCCTGGAGCGGGTCCAGCGGAGGACAACAAAGACGATGAGAGGAATGGACCTTTTAGAAGGAAAGGCTGACTGGGCTGGGGCTTTTCAGCCTTGAGAAGAGGTGACTGAGAGGGGCCCTCATCCATGTCTGTCAGTGCCTGCAGGGAGGGATCAGAGCATGGACCAGGCTCTGCTCGGTGGTGCCCAGCAACGAGACAAGAGGCAGTGGGAGAAACGGATGCACAGGAAATTCCACCTGAACATGAGGAAGAACTTCACTGTGCAGTGACAGAGCACTGGAACAGATCACCCAGAGAGGGTGTGGAGTCTCCCCCACTGGAGACATTCTGGAAGTGTCTGGACACAATCCTGTGCCATGTGCTCTGGGATGGCCCTGCCTGAGCAGGGGGATTGGACCAGATGACCCACTGTGTTCCTTTCCAACCTGAGCCGTTGTGGGATTCTGTGAAAGCCAAAGTGCTCAGTGGCACATTGCTCAGAAATGCCTGGGAAGATTTGCATCCCAGAGCAAGCCAGGGCTTTCTGACCCACCCTTCCCTGCTGGGAAAAAAAGAGGTCATCCACTTTTTGAAATTTAACTTATTTACGTTTCTTGTTGAGATTTTGTTTGTTGGTGCTTTTTTTGTTAATTATCTGAAGTATTACTTGATGCTAGATGTTGATTATAAGTAAAATTAAAAGAAAATCAACCAAACAACGAACTCTTCTGCACTTAAACTGGTCTACCATTTGATTTCAGGGTATAGAAAAGATTCAGATGTGTGGGAAGATGCTTTTTCGGAAGCTATGGCTGAAACAGAATGAGTTGGCATGGGTTTGTCTCCCCTTAGTTTTAGACTTCTGGTGAAGCTGGAGGTGTTGGAATTGGGAATTTGTTGTTTCACTGTGATTTTGTGCAGCCCCATGAACTCGATGTCCTTTCAGGGTCATTCATAGGGAACTCCTCCAGAAGTACTAATTAGCCTGTGTTATTGCAGTAACATGCAGAGAGAAATAGAATTATTACTGTGTGGTGATATTTTTGGCTTGGCCGTCCCTTGGGCTTTTTTTTCTTAATCTGTTTAATATTTAATGCCTAAGATTCTTGACTTCTAGCCACTCTCTGTTGAGAAAGAAATGAAAAACTAATTAGGTAGCTAAACAGGCTACTAATTAGGTAGCTAAACAGGAGTGTGAAATAAAACTGCAGGAGGTGCAGTGTGTCACACCGCATCACTTGCGTTGGCTTGTAGGTTTGCAGAGGAGATGCTCTAACCCTGCTGCTCGCAATGCTGTGTTCCAGGCTCCGCTGTGCTGGCCCTGCTCTTAGCCAGCTACCTGGCACAGCAGTACCTGCCCCTGCCCACCCCCAGAGTGATCGGGATCGACCTGGGCACCACCTACTGCTCCGTCGGCGTCTTCCTGCCCGGCACCGGGGACGTGAAGGTGATCGCAGACGAGAGCGGGCACAACAGCATCCCCAGTGTCGTCTCCTTCACAGACACAGGGGTGCACGTGGGCTACGAAGGCCTGGAACTGGCTGATGCCAACCCCCAGAACACCATCTATGATGCCAAGAGATTCATTGGGAAAATCTTCACTTCAGAAGAACTGCAACGTGAGAGCAGCAGGTATCCCTTTAAGGTAAGCAGGCACCACCTTCAGTTCCCTCCAAGCAGTAAGGTGCAGGACACAGTCTGGGCTGGGGATGGACAGACCCAGAGCAGCCCTGGGAGAAAGACTTGGGGGTGCTGGTGGGTGAGAGGCTGGACATGGCCCGGCCGTGTGCTCTGGGAGCCCAGAAACCCCCCGTGTGCTGGGCTGCACCCAAAGCCCCGTGGGCAGCAGGGCAGGGAGGGGATTCTGCCCCTCTGCCCCCTCTGCTGAGACCCCACCTGCAGTGCTGCATCCAGCCCTGGGCTCCCAGCACAGCAAGGACAGGGACCTGCTGGAGCCAGGCCAGAGGAGGCACCAAGGTGATCAGAGGGATGGAGCAGCTCTGCTGTGAGGAAAGGCTGGGAGAACTGGGGTTGTTCAGCCTGGAACAGACAAGGCTTCAGGGTGAACTTAACTGTGGCCTTCCAACACCTGAAGGGCTCCCACAAGAAAGATGGAGAGGGACTATTTACAAGCGCATATTAGTAGCAGGACAAGGGGGAATGGCTTTAAACTGACAGAGAGTAGGTTTAGATTAGATATTAGGAAAAAAGTTCTTTACTGTGAGGGTAGTGAGGCACTGGCATAGGTTTCCCAGGGAAGCTGAGGATGCCCCATCCCTGGAAGTGTTCAAGGTCAGGCTGGATGGGGCTCTGAGCAACCTGGTCTAGTGGAAGGTGTTCCTGCCCATGGCAGGGGATGTTGAACTAGATGACCCTGGTCCTCTCCAACCCAATTCTATGACTCTTGAAATTTGTGGGGGTGATTGGCTTGTCAGACCTTGAGTCATTTGGCTCAATCCAATATGCCTGAAAACCACAAGAGGTATTCAGAGAGAGGAAGGAAATGGTTGTGGAAGTTGTGTACCTCTGCATGAGAGCTGATAATGATTTTCCAGAGAACCCTGTGTTTTCATACTCAGAAATGTGTTTCTGGGTAACCTTCCAGTCCCTTCTCTGAAAGGATAAATTTCAACTTGAATTGCTAACTCTGCTTTGCTGAAACTTTACTTCTCCCTGAAATTTTAAAATAAAAACACAAACAAAGAAACAAAAATCAACAAACCTCTCCCTAAAAAGAAAACAAAAAACCAAAACCCAAAAAACTTTTAAAGCCACATCTTCTCTATCCTAGTGTGTTTTTTCCTTTAGCACTTTACTACTTACTTGACCAGCAGCAGAACATGAAAGTTGCTTTAAAAAAAACCCTAACCTGCATTAAATGAGCATGGTGCAGAATTGGTTGAAAAAATAGAAAAAAATCATGTACTGCAAGTGGTCTTTGAAGTATTTTTTATTTTTTAATATAAGAGAAGCTGTTCCAGTACCGAGCTGTTTGTTTCCTTTCAGAAACCTGAAAGGTAACCTGATGATTAAAAAAGCATCCCTTCTGTCTTTGAATGTGGTGTTGGAAGTTGATTGCAGTTTCTAGGTCTTAACTTTTTTTTCATGTTTTACTGGGGCACAGTGGGTGTCACTTGTTTGGATGTACTTGGACCCCTTAAGTGGCATGTTATGCATAATCCTCCTAATTAAGGAACAAAAGTGATCCAGAAACAGCAAAAGCACATTTAAACTTTTCCAGAAAAATGAGACCACATGCAAATAAAACAATTGGTGGGAGCAGGGTGGGGGAGCATATGAAAAAGATTTCTCACTTGGGGGTTGTGTCGCTTTATTCTTCTAGATTGTCAACAACAATGGATTAGCTGAATTTTCTGTGACAACTAATGAAACCTTTCGCATCACTCCAGAGCACATTGGCTCTAAGCTGCTGCTGAAACTGAAGAAAATGGCAGAAGCCAACCTTGGCCTGTCCATTTCCAAGGCAGTCATCTCCGTGCCAGCAGAGTTTGATGAAAGGCAGCGGAATTCTACCATTAAGGCAGCTAACCTTGCAGGTGATGTCTTTCTATTCCAGAGTTTTTCTTGGAAACCTTCAGGTCTGTTTCCCTAAAAGTAAGGTCTTTGTGGAGGATATAGAAACAGTGAATAAGTGACAGAGAAGCTTAGAATGGATTAATTGTGAGGAACAGCTGAGAACAGCTGAGTACCGACAGGTGCGCCTGGCTAATGCAGACATAGATGGCTGGAAGAAGTAAGTTTTACTTCAGGGAAAACAGTCTCTTTGATAATCTCCAGACAGGGAGACTATATAGAGCACCCTTGGACAATAATTTAAAGAGAAATAGAATGCGTGAAATGAATCTCCTTAGCAAGGCTTCTCTGGAAGCAGTGTGTTTGGGCAAATCATGGTTTGTGATTTTGCCCTGATGCTGAAGCAGTACTATTTTAGGATTAATGATGGAAAAGAGTTCATTGGATATTACTGCTTAGAAAACTACTTCCTTTAGATGTGACACTTTACTTAAGGTGAGTGTGGTTAAAAAACCCCAACAAGTAATGGCAGATGTCATTCTGACGTAAGAACTGCAGTTTTCTGGAGCATACTTGAGTGTTGCTTGTTGTCTCTGCTCTTTGTAGGGCTCAGCGTTTTGCGAGTAATCAATGAGCCCACAGCTGCTGCTATGGCTTATGGACTGCACAAAGCTGATGTGTTTAATGTCCTGGTGGTGGATTTGGGTGGAGGAACTTTGGATGTGTCTCTGTTGAACAAGATGGGAGGGATGTTCATCACACGAGCCATGGCAGGTGAGAAAAATGCTTTTGTTTCTCAAGGAGTGGGAGGCAACGTGCACCTGAAGTCGCCCTTGGAGGGGCTTTTTAAATCATACCAACCATGTCACAGAGAGCTCTCCCAGTGCATTCCCAACTGATTTTCATGCAAAATTAGGTTTCAGCAATTGAGACCACAGAGTCACAGCTTTTGGCTGACCCAGAGGGGTAAGTTTTGGTTTCATTTTATCCATGGCTGTTAACCTTTGTGCTGACTAAGAAAGTGCTGGTGCATATTACAGTTACTTTGACTGGATTTTTGCAGGGCTGGGGTTGTTAAAAATCTTTCTGTCACCTTTGTCCAAATTGGGAATACTTAG
The DNA here is from genome assembly GCA_013400235.1 of Oriolus oriolus. NCBI lineage: Eukaryota > Metazoa > Chordata > Aves > Passeriformes > Corvidae > Oriolus > Oriolus oriolus. The sequence goes on along the minus strand of VXBT01003964.1, from coordinate 2,526,640 downwards.
CAAATCACTGACCAGTGCTTTGGTGCATCCTTGCCTTGTGTTTGGTGCCAGTTCAGTTGAGCAGGGTTTGGGAATGCGCAGGCTGTTGACCCAGAAATTTTGTGACTGGTGTATGAAAGATTCGTCACTGGGCACAGAGTTCTGGCAGCAGTGTTGGGTCAGACTGTAGTGAAGACACAGCTGTGTTTCAGCTGGCCTGCATGCACACAGCTCTGAGGTGCAGTGCCAGCTGCCTGTGTTGCCTTCAGAGGGCAACTTCTGGTGTGAGCTGCTGCTGCTGCTCAGTCCTGTGAGAGTGGAACAGCAAGAAAGATTCAGCAGCTTTGCTCTGATTTAGTTAGACAGAGGTCCACTAAGTGAGTTACTGTTTTCAGTCAAAACAAAACAGTGGAAATTATTATCCATCATGTGTTCAATAGACAACAATTTTGTCTATTGTCACAGCTCTGTGAGCTCATGTGCTTGTGGTCCTCCTGTTCTGGCCCTTGAGCACCATCTCCCAGTGAAAGAGGAGCAGTTTTCTGAGGCTTTCTGCTTTCTGAGGCTTTGAAGGTGCTCTGTCTGATGCCTTCTGTTCTGATCTTTCAGGTAACAACAAACTTGGAGGACAGGATTTCAATCAGAGGTTGATGGTGTATTTATATGATCAGCTCCGTCAAAGATACGGTTCTCTGCCAACACAAAAAGAGGAGATTCACCGCCTCAGACAGGCCGTGGAAGCAGTTAAATTAAACCTGACTGTCCATGAGGCAGCTACGCTGAGGGTGCTGTTGACTCTGCCAGCAAACAAGCTTACAAAAGAACTTGCAAAAAGCCAGGTAAAAACAAACAGTGCGCTAAAAGGCGAGGCCTCACAAAACACAAAAGACCTGAAAAATCTCGGAGACGCTTCCAAAGGAGAGGACAACTTTGTCGAAGTTGTCTTTGAAACAGAAATCTCTCGGGAGCTGTTTGAGATGTTAAATGAGGACCTTTTTGAGAAGATTCTTGTGCCCATTGAAAAAGTGTTGCAGGAAGGCCACCTGCACAAAGCAGAAGTGGATGAGATTGTGTTAGTCGGAGGCTCCACAAGGATTCCCAAAATACGTAAAGTAATTCGGGACTTCTTTGGAAAGGAACCCAACACCTCTGTAGATCCCGACCTGGCAGTTGTGACAGGCGTAGCCATCCAAGCAGGAATTCTTGCTGGGTCCTGGCCTCTCCAAGTCAGTGCTATAGAAATCCCTAACAAGCATTTACGGAAGACTAATTTTAACTGAAAAGAAACTCTTCCCAATTGCATTCCAGCTCTCCAAAAGGATCCATACTTATCTGACTGGCAGTGGAACCTAATCTTAGCCTTTTCTGTTCAATTTTCACCTGTTCCAGTTAGGTGTTGCTGGACACCTACCTGTGCTAAAGCTTGACGTTACTTTAAAGGTACAAACGAGTTCTGAAGTGTGCTGTGTTTACTTGGAGATGGGATATTGGATGAAAATGATGAAAATGCCAGTGATGACGCACCCACATTTTCTTGCTAAATTTTATTAGCAAATCCTGGAGTGATGTGTGTTTAAAATATAAAGGGAGTGTGACCAAAGGTTTGAGATGATGTGGTACTGAGGTATTCCTGGGTCCAGTGTATTTACTTGGGAGGACTGTGAAGCAGTGTTAACGCACAGAGCACTGGCAGTGTTCATCTTACACTTATTTATTAGATTGAGCCATTTGAGCATTTAAGCACCTTTCCAAAAGGCATCTTGCAGCTTAAATGAGACTGAGGCATTCACTTGATTCTTCTGCTGTTCATAACAGCATAATGGTATTGTTGAGGCTCTGTGGCAAATAGTCCCATGTTTAGGAAACCTTATTGAAAACGTAGCTCTTTCCAATGCAGTTACTTGGTCTCCAAGGGCTTCATCCCTGACCTGGCTGTGATGGTTAAACACAGGTGCTGCTGTTGTACCACTGATGTTCTCCACAGAGAACGAGGGTATATTGCCAAATATTCATACCTGCCCCTGCCTTATTTTAAAACTGCAGTGATTTTATGTATCTTGAAGCCGCACCTGCCTGTCTTCTCTTGAATTTGACCAACACGAATTTCACTGCTGTGCATTTACAAGTGTGTGACATGTTCTCTGTGAAGTACCCCAAGCCATACTGTCCTGGGGGAGAAAGTGTGGGACAGAAGGGATGGCCTGGATGAAATGTAGTTCCTGTGGTCCTAGTAAATGAAAATTGACCCAACTACTTTGTGCTTTTTAGCTCTTACGTGTTTTAAGTTATGTCATATCCCCACTCTAACTTGAACAGAGGTTGTCCTGTTGGGAAAGAAGCAGTGTGTGTAACTCAAGGTTTGAGGTGGCACTTCTTAGGACTCTTTTAGGCAAATAGGTCGCTATCCAGCTATCTTGAAAATGTGTGAGGATAACAAAGTTACTGATCTGAAAAAAACCTGAATTGGTGACAGTTCTCTCTTTGGAGGGATTAAGCAATAATCAAACACCAGCTGAATTCTATTACCTGCATGGAACTTTCTACAAAAAAAACATGTCATTTAAGACTGGTTTCAACATCTATCAGCCCAGTCTTCATCAGGTAAGCTCTAGTAACAGGTGGTTTTAAGGATTTTCTTGTCTTTTCCAGAATAATTTTGTTTGTATTAACCTTGCCAAGATAAAGTGTGGGGCTTAGATTTATTGTTTTAACCTATGACTGTATTAAAATAGGCTTATTACTCTCCTGGCACTAGGCCTGATTTATGGCACTGCCATAAATCAGTCGTGCTGATTCAGCTGTTTGCATAGCTATTGTCTAAATGCATCTTTGAAGTAATCCAATTAAAAACCTCTTAAATTGAATCATAGTTGCACACAGCCATTCCATCAGCATTGTTTAACTTGACAGAGCATTCCCAAAGTACTGCTAACATCTGTTTAATTTCCCTGAGCTGAAAACCAAAGTGGTTTTTTTTATTTGAGGATTATTTTTTTTCTTTTGTGCCTCTTTGAAAGTGACCCCAGCTGAGTCTGTATGGAACTTCCAGTAAGTAAAACTCCTGCAGTAAAAGAAGTGCCTCTTCAGTGACACCATGTATGAATGCCAATATACAGTGCAATCCTCAGCTGCTGCTGGGGCCTTTGCTTTACAGATATAAATGTGTGTGTTCAGCATCTGCACCAATGTCTTTAGAGTCGTTGTGGCCTTTCCTTCTGCCCTTCTGTAAGTGCATCTCAAAATCCACTGGAGTTACAGTAGGACTTTGGTGTTCATGTCTTTAATGCACTGTGTAAAACAAGCAGACCTGTATAGAAACAGAGCCACATCACAGTAAACTTAAACGATTAAAAGCTTTTGCAGTTTTAGGGCAAGTTAGGTAGGAGCTGTTAAAACTCTCAAGGAAAATAAATGAAGTACTTTTTTCTTTCACATCCTCCTTCATGCTGGGGGAGTTAAATCTCCTTCAGTGTTGATCTGGGAACTGGAAGGGAAGGGCAGGTTGTTTACTTGTAAAAAAAAAATTCACAAAAGGGTATTTATTCAGATTTCTATACAGGTTGGGTTTTTTAGTAGAGGAGTTACTGTGTACATTGGATATCACAATGCATCTTTATTTATTAAATTTTCTGAATTATTTATTTTGTATCTTTTAATACAGTATTTCGGCACAAACAATTGAATTTTAAAGACAAGTCCACTGCACTAAATGGATATTTCCAGGTATGCACATGGGCTGCTTACCAAAAGTCTCCCTGTAAAAAAGTTGATACTTGAAGGCTGAAATCTTTCTGTAATCCTTATGGTTGCCTGTGGTGGTAGGTGTGTAACAAATTTCTCTTAGCTAAGGCTTGTTCAGCGAGTTAAAATTCTGAAAGCATCAAGAGACCTCAACGATTGTGTGTTCCTAAATTGTTTCCCAGTGCACATGATGAAATGCATTTTATAAATAACATTTTAGAATGTTTTTAATAAAAGCAGTTGCTATCCCTTGGATATGTCTTCTTTTACTTTCTCAAGGAGATTCTGTGTCTTTCTCAAATTCCTTTGAAGGGTAGAAGATGAAGTTGTGTCAGCTCTGAGAGAGTTTCTACATCTGTGTTGTCTTGGGGAGCTGTAAAGTCTGGAGAGCCTGAACAATTAAAGGGTTTCATAAATGTTTCAAAGCTGGCAAAAAGCAGAAACGTGTCTCTTCCTGTAAGGGAGAGTTCCTGCTCAACTTCTTTCCAGTTTCTCCTGTGATACTGCCAAGAAAGTGCAGAGCAGGGGCAACAGGCAGGGCTTAGGGAAGCAGCTCCTGAGAGGGTGGTGTATGTGGGATTTTTGAATGCTGTGGGGAATGCAGTGGGAGCAGAGCGTAAGTGGGTTCTGCTCCATGCTCCTTCCTGTGAAAAGGAGCACCGGAGTCCTGGCCCATTTGGAGCCTCATTCTTCAGGTCTGCTCTGGTCCCCTGCCTGTCCCACTCTTCCTATGAGTGGTGTCACAGGACAAGACTGGAACCCGATCCCCAAATACCAAGGAGGCTCAGGGAATTCCTGTTCGGAGGAGGGAGGTCAGGGGGGTGAGGTGTGTGCCGAGCTGCAGAGCTACCACATGGCTTTGTTTGTGCTGGCTGGTGCCCTGGTGTTTGGTGGGTTGAGTGAGTTCTGAGCTCAGCCAAGTGGCCCTTCCTGGCTTCTCAGAGTGAGTCTCCAACATCAGGGTTGTGAGGAGAGGAGAGGCTGCAGACACTGGCTGATGTGCTTAAGGCAAAAGTGCCTTTCCCTGCCCACCCTAAGCCTGTTAGGGGGTTTGCTTTGGTAAGCTGTTGCTGCATGGAAACACAGCAGGAGCATTTCCTGCTGCTTCTGCCTCCACCCGCTTTTCTGAAGTTACAGTCAAATGTGAGGGATACAGCTTGCTGAGAGAAGGAATGGCTATTTGGCTTTGCTGGTCCAGCATTTTCTTTTCTCTCAGACTTTGCCATTGTTCAGTCTGCAGCCCTCTCAGCTGCAGTCTGGAAGCTGAGAGGTAATGTCGGCCTGGCAGTAAGCACAGAAAACCCTCTTCCCCACAAATAAAAGTAAATAAAGTAAAAATTACCATGCACTGATGCCTCTCCTCAGACTGTTTTCTCTGGACCTTGCAAAAGGGATTGGTCTCTGAGATACTGAAGGTTTCCCCTCCTTGGGCCTATGTACCCAAAACTTTCTATTGGGCAAGAAATTAAGTTTGTACTTGATATAAACCAGGTGTCAATGTTAAACTAATGTAACAGGGCTGTAGCCCCAAACTTTATTCAGTTTGTTGAGGTTTTTTAAGCAGTTGATGGGGATTTTATCTTAAGAGAAGATTGATTACATTGGTTGTGTTGGCATTGAATTTCAAGAGCTTCAGGAACTGCAATAAAAATGGAAATGACTATTTCTGTGGCCTTCAGAAGCAGACACATTTAGCTGACGCTTCAAGTAAGTGTACATAACCTGTCCTGCTGCTGCAATTAGTATGGAGGTTTACATTAACATTTACTAGCAAAGAGGCAGCTCCACTTGACTGCATTTTTTGGGATTCTTTCACAATGGGATTTTTTTGTAATGCTGAAGTAGTTATGTAAGATGCAGTTTTCAGTTATTCAGAAATCACCAAAAACTGACGTAATGGGGCACATTTATTGCCTCAAGAACTACCTAAGTGTACATGGGAATGTGCATATCTTAAAATTCAGCCCCAAGTGATGTCTGTGTCCACTCAACAAGCAGTTTTGTTTTTCCTGAATGTGTAGTCATTATAAGAATTATTAACTAAATGAGCATAATGTCAGAGCAACTTAGTTCAAATTAATTAAGACCAGCATGTGAACAGCAAGATTTATTTATCAGTCTTTACTAATGCAACAGTTTTAACAAATTCCATGAAAATCCCTGCTTCGTTATGTTGTCCCAGTGCTAATATGATAAAAACAAGTGATTTGTATAAAATCCGGAAGTTTTTGTAAGAAACCTGATCAATAGAACAGATTGTAGCTGTAGTAAACAGCAAAGCTGCGAGAAACTCTTGAGTAAGCTAGTTGTTTTATATGGAATTAAAAATATTGCACCTATATATATGGAATTCCAGAGATCCCTTGAGCGTTCCTTAAGAATTCACTCATTAGTTTTCTTTATCTTCTTATCCCAGCCTCTGCAATCATTTCAGAAAAGGCACCTCTTTGTTGTAACAAATTCTGTGGTGTATCATACTCTAGAATCCTTCCTGCATCCAGAACAAGCACTCTACAGTACAAGAGCAGAAAGATTACAGAAGAAAAATCAGCTCTTCAGCCATACTTTCTGGTACTAGTACAGGTATCTCTGGATTATGGGAACGCATTTAAAGGAAGTCATTTATTTTTCAAATGGCTTATCAAAACTTACTTACCTCTCTGAATCCATGACTGTGTGTAACCTGTGGGCTATAGTTAACACTGTGCAGTTGTGAAACTCTCTTTTGATGGTGAACTGCACAAAGTTATCTGTTTCCGTGTCAACAGAAGCTGTCGCCTCATCTAGGACCAGGATTTTTGTCTTTCGTAGCAAAGCACGGGCCAGACAGACCAGCTGTCTCTGCCCAACGCTGTTAAAAGTACATTTGAGAAGGGCAAGTCAGGCACATGGAGGAAAGGGAGCACAAGATAAAGCTGAGATTACCGTGGAGCCTGTCTGTACTTCTTTCCTAACAACACCTTATGCTTCTGGAAAGACTACTGAAATACATTCATCCTGCTTTGGAATTTTCTTTCTTCTCACTCAGCATATCAATAGTAGTTAAGGTAGGACTCTTCAACACCCATGGCTGAACTTTGAATCTTAAACCTAGTCTTGTCTTCAGTTTCCATATTCACACTATAGTGGGCACTCTGAATGAGCCAGACTGAATGCTGAACCACTTTTTAATAATGATCAGTGTAAAAGTTTGGATGCTTCTGTATGTTAGCTGTAGTATGTGCCTTCTAGAAATGTCGTCCCAAAAATGGTCTGTCCAAAAAATCCAGGTGGACATTCAGTACACTCTATTGAAGACCTGCCCCTTTGCTGCAAAAAGCATCAATATTTGTCTCCTCAGTTTAGAGTTCTTTTATTTCAAGTGTCACCCTCCCTGCATAACTATGGGTTTAATGTTTTACAAGTTAAAACTGAGTTGTTTTGCCTAAGCAAATAGAACAAAAGAATAAGCTGCCTGTATTTTGGTGGGTTTCAAATTTTCGGGGGGGGTTTTGGTTGATTTTTTTCTGGTTTATTTTTTTAATTTAAATAAAGGAGCACTTTTCTACCCAAATCTGATGAGGTGCTGCATGAATTGCAACACCACGCCTCCCTTCTTTACACTTCCTTATATACTTGAGCTGAAAATAGCCTACTCCCTTGGCTTCCCATACAGCACAGGCCATCAGAATTTATACCACTGTGACCAGTTGGTCACCTCAAAGAAACTTGCACTACCAGAATAGTTCTACCAAGAATGACAGGAGATGTGTCATTTTTATGCCGATACCTTCTGAAGTAAATTCTCTGGAAGGAACACATTACAGTGCTGGAAAATAACTGTATTAGCACTTTCTTGATTATGTACCTGAGATTTTCACCACCTTCTGAAATCTCATGGAGGAGCTTCTTTGGCAGTGACTGGACAAAATCCTTTAAGTCACACAGTTCCAGTACCTCCCACAGTTCAAGATCAGAGTGTTTTCCAAGTGGATCCAGATTTGACTGCAGTGTCCCAGAAAACAAGATGGGGTCCTAAATAGCAGCAGAATGTGAATGCACAATTCCAACACGATCCTAAAACAGGCTGTCATAAATCCTTACATTAACAGAGGGAAGTGAGACAAATAATCTTGGGAATGGATCTTTGCAAGGGAAATTGTAACAGTTTGAAGCTGGTGAACAGGAGGACAAAAATCACGTATGGTCTCTGTGAGCTCAGTTCTTCATTAAGGTGCAATATAAAGGGCAAGAGATTTCTTGTGCATTCTCTGTGCTCCGGTTCTGTGGCTGACTAAAGACCTGCCCAGCACCTGGCAATGGCCACAATACATGAATCATTACTGTACTTAGGTTTGTGAAGCACTGCATACTGCATTCATGAGCACTGTTAACAAAAATTAGAAGGCTATAACTCTAAGTTAAATATCCTCAATTTCCTATAGGAAAGATGACATATTCAGCAACAAGAATACCTGCAGAGATTTATAGACAGAACTAATGCTCCTGGAGATGGTGAACAGACACCTTGACCAAGTGCAGTCGCAGTGGCTGTGACCCAACGGGCCTAAGAGGCCAACAACAGTCACTAGCAAGCTACATGCAAACGGAACAGTGACAGTTTTGAGGGAGCTCAGTGACCAAACAGGATGGTTGAAGTGGTAGCAGAGCTTGTGCCTGTTCTTCATTTAAGCTGCACGTTACTTGCACTAGAACAACATTAAAGTAATTTGCAAATCTGTACTTTAATGTGATTCTCAAAAGCTGTTTGTATGATGCCTTAGGTTTTAGCTTTTATATTTTACAAATTCTGTATTCTCTGTATTCCTAGTGTGTAACTCTGAACTGCCTTGCAGCCTGTCAGCTGCTGCTATCTCTTGCTAACACAGACATAACAAAGCCTCTCCAGGCTTTCTCTTCAAGGACACCCAGACCATCCTAGGGCCGAAATGTGTAACCCAGCATCTCGAGAAGGGGGGCAAGTTGGGGGGGCGGTTACATTGTTAGCTAAAGTTTAATTGGCGAATTTATGCTGATATGCAAATGGACCAAGCCTATAATAGTGTGAAGAACTCGTGACTTGTTGTCCATCTTGGGTGTAGCCTTTGGCCTGCCCAGGGTGTACCTTTGTAGGCCTTTTTTAAATAAGTATCACCTTTATTCCCTTACCCTGTCTAGTCTCTGTTTCCAGGTTGGCCTTTTAAGGCATCAGTATGAGGTGTATTTGGCTGATGTGAAGAAGTTACGTGCACATTGTCAGCTTTGGTATTTGCCACGCCCTTGCTTCTATCCCAGATTTTCACCTTCATCCACTCTCCTGACCTATGCAGTTCAACACTCCAGACTCCACCTACTCTTCACACGCTTCAGTCTGCCTTTTTTTCACCTTTCAGTTCCATTCTGATCCCAGCCTGTAAGTTCACTGCACTAGTGGGTTCCTCTCTCAGTTTACTTGTCTGGACTCCATCCACAGTAAATCAGACTTGCAACTGCAGTTGAGAAAATACTGTGTAATTCACATCTGTTAGACGTTGTGCAGATTCGTAGAGTTTTAGCTGCATAAAACAAGACAAATGCTACAACCAAATATGTATGAATTGTGTTCTGAAGACCTGTGGCATCATCAAATTTGGTCTTGGATTCTCATTTTTGAGAATATAGTTACATCAAAAAGCTATATCAAAATTAGAAATTATATAAAAAATGGTGGATTTGCCATTCCCCCAAACAAATATAGTTCTCAAAGAAAAAGCGGCCAAGGATTTGCAGGACTCTATAGGTATCTTCATTTAATAATCTGTTTCTTGGAAAGACCTAAGCTATTTTGGTTTAAATATTAGCATCATTCCTGTGCATGGTCTATGGGTAGAGACACACAGGAAATATTACCAAGGTTAAAGTTCCAAAAATGCTAGGGAAAAAATCAAAGCCTTCCTTTGAAAAATGTCAGATGAATTTATTGCAAGTGATGTTAACACCATCCATTCACAACAATGTTTGTACGAATGGCATTCAGGGAATGTGCAAAAAGACTTCAGGTGACCACTGAAGCCATGTCCTAGGTTTTACTTTATACTAGAGCATTTCAGCATCAATCAGTTTACCAGCATGAAGACAATCATAATGATACACGACCTAATCTTCCTGCCCTCTTCTGTAGTAAGAAGGAAGCACTACGTGACAGATTATAGCAGATTAATTAAATACATAATACATAACTTGTGTATACATCACTTTATTCCCTACAGGCTTCAAGCATAGTTAGACCTATTTTAAAATATTTTTGCCCTCAGGTGGGACTTGAAAACACCGTATGTAGCTATTCTAGGTAAGACTGTTAAACTAAACACAGCATATAAAACCTAATGTCATACTCGTGGTCTCCATGTTTTGAAGCTGCTCCCATATAACTGCCAACATTCCATTGGAGTTTTATACCTCTCTAGGCAGCCTGGTGACTTTGAGGTTGTAATTTCTCCCAAAAATTGAATGTCTTGTGTTAGTCAAAAAAGAATAAATAGTTATCTCTCACCCACATCTCACCTGTGGAATAATGTTAAGATTTCCACGTAGATCATGGAGTCCAATAGTTGATATATCAATTCCATCAATGATTATTTTGCCTTCACACCCCTCCAGAACTCTAAATAAGCAATTTGTGAGTGTTGATTTACCAGCTCCTGTTCTTCCAACAATTCCAATCTGAAGCAGAAGTTTTTATAATAGAGACTGTAACTTTCCATGCTACATATTCTAAATGAAAAATTATATAGATATAGCGAATTATAGGATACAGTGAATTCAGTTCCACAGCTTCCAGTCCAGTTCTCTCAGAAGCTGTACAGCCAATGCCTGGTTCAGTGGGAATCCTTTCCATTTCCTCTCCCTTTTGTGCAGCACTCCTCAGCTCAAACCAATGATTTAAAACTAGGTCTCACCTGGTGTTCCTTGATCCCAAGCCCAATGTTGATCAGCACTAACCTGGCACCTTATTTCTCTGCACAAACATTCAGCAAAGTGGACAAGTGGTTTAACTTAAAATTTGGATCTTCTTCCTTAGAACTGCCAAATTCGTAAAACATTACTTCATTATCTTACAGGGATAAGAACTTCTACATATTTATATAAAACACTTTTCCTTTTCTCATTTGTCTTTTCTTTACTCTCTTCTCCACTTAACATCTTCCCTGTGAACATCATCTTGCTGCATTTAGTACTGGAGTCTCCTTATTTGTAATATCTTCAAAGAAGAAAGTTGGGAAGCAGAACTTTATGCCCCTGATTTATTTCTTATTACATACATTACCTTCTCTTTACTCTGTGTCTGAAAAGAAACTCCATTCAGGGCTAAACCAAGACCCTTCCTGTACTGAGCCTTGTAGTTAACAAACTCTATAATTCCTCTATCAGGCCAGCCCACTGGTGGTCTTTTAGACAATATCCACGGTTCCTGGAATTAAAACATAAACACGGGAGAAGAGTAAAAGAGAATGAAGAAATAGAAGAGTCCTGCTCCCAAGGGCTTTTATGCCTCTGTGCTTGATGTGGGCACTACTTTCAGTAAAACACAACAGCCAAGGAAAAGTGAAACAAATGTCTCCCTAGACATGAGGTGAGTAAGAGTTATGGGTCAGACAGGCCTCTCTTCCTCTCTTCCCTTTTTCAAATGCTCCTCTTGGTTGCACATAGCACAGAGAGTTCACCTGAGCTGTAGCTGCATTAGTCTGACTACAAAATCTACTGCTATGAAGGATAACAAAACATTTACTGGTCAAGGTAGGAATAAAACTGCTACAAAACTACTACAAATGTAATGAGGAAGCTACATATTATTCTCAAATAAAAATCCAACAAACCCCCGAAAATATTTAATAACAATTACCTGCTATTATCACTCACCAATATTAAAGTCAATCTAATTGGTCATTTTCTATCCACAGAAATGAAATATTCAAAATGAATGCTAAGCATTCAGGAAGAATGCTCACCTCTTTATCCACTGTTGCATAGTCACAAATTCTTTCAATTGAAACTGCATTGGTCTCGATTTCACATGCTCTACGCACCCAAACATTTAGAATCTGAATCATCTGGGGAAATAGGTACAAAAATAGGAACAAAATATTTGACTCTACTAGAACACAGCATATTAATAAAAAAAAAAACAACTTGTAAGATGGATGCCTAATCAGAGAAGCCAAAAAATGGACAGAATATGTTGGCACATCACATGAACCAATGGTTAGAAAATCCCGGATCTCAGTGTTCCTCCGAGCACTTCTTGTCTGCTTTCAGACTGCCCAAGGGTGGTTGTGATTTGCACTGACGTAAAAGCTCCAGATAATTGAAACTACTTCAGGATCCTCAGCAAGTGTGCAGTATTGTATGAAATGTTGAAAGGAAAAGCATACATGGCTCATGTTGTGTTTACATTATTGTACTATTCCCTAGGTAAAGCAAGCCAGCAATGCAGAACAATGGATTTGTAATGGAGGTATCTATTGGGTCTGCCAAATTTGTCACCTTCAAGCACTGGGGATGCTTCTGCAGACAGGATCATCATGGAATAGCCTGGGTGAGAAGAGACCCCTAAGATCACCTAGCTCCAAACCCCCATGGTACCAATTCCATGGTTAAATATTCCCACTTCTATAGGAAAAGAGTGAGCCAAACCAATTCTCAAGGTCAGCCTTCTGGAAATGTTGTTTGCAGCTAAAGAAAGAACCGTGTCAGATGAAGGTAAAAAACTGTGACTGTCATCACCAAGCACAGGATGAGATAAAGGAGATTGTTCTGTCTCTGAAGAACAGCAAATGGAACTCTCATGACCTGGGTGGGGTTTGGATATGCCATGACAGATAATTGTCTCTGTATTTTTTTTATTTCTATTCATTCGCATCTGTCAGCAGTGTTTCTGAAGCTCTTACCACAGTGAGAATCTGGACAACACTGGCTCCTAAGCACCACTAGATTAAAGAACATTGGATGCTTAGTTTCTGTCTACACAACACTTAAGATCTATTCTAACTAGCAACTCATCAATAAAACTTACCTTACTTAAGACACACTTCAAATATGTGGTTCTTATATGTTACCTTTGCAAGGGCAATGACAAAGTAAATAGTTTTACTGAACTTTTAAGTGAACATTCCTACATAACATTCAGTAAGCGAACAAGAACAAGGAATTAAATAGGAAGTTTAGTTGTACATGACTATGCTGCTTCTTTGGTTTAACAAAACACTTAAAAATAAACCTACTTTCATTAACTTGATTTTTAAATATGTTTTAATAATTATTATTCCATTTACATTCAAAAGTGGAAAATAATTTATCATAAGCTTCCTAGAAATAATGGAATTAAAAGGGAAACTCTGTCCTGCCCAAGGGATGTGGTGTCATTGATGCCTCCATGTATATTCACCTACTGAACTTCACTATAATTATCTTTTCATATGCAATGTAGTAACAGCAAAAATTTATACTATTACTTACATTTAGAGCATAGGATATTGATAAACCCACTGTAGAAGAACTCACTGTATTTCCAGACAGTGCTACAAACAATGCAGCAAAGAACACCATTAAATTTCCCAGAAACTCAAGCCTGACAGATAGCCACCTGTAGTAAATCAAGGCAAAGAAAAAACGGAATTACCCACCAATTTTTTTACAGCCTACTGAATCCTGAGATCATTATATGAGCAATTTACCCACTTCACGAAAGAGATAAGTACTATCATTCCCATTTTACAGATGAACTGGGGGGTCAATATGACATATTTGGAACTGGCAGCACCACTAAAACCAAAATGCATGTGTCTCAGCTCCCTTCCCTCCTCATACTGCTTTCCTGCTCCTCTTGTCCAAAAAAGGTGTAGGGCTGAAAATCAAACCAGGAATCTCTTTGCTCATCGGTGACTGTAACTCCACTGAATCACAAAGGAATGTGAGGAAATGGACTTTATTTCCTTTAACCCAAGACTCCAGTCTCAAGAACTCCCTGGTGCGTGTGAGTACAGACAGCAGGTTACTTCCACATGAACTGTTGAAATAGAAATTCAATTTGTTTGTAAACTCAAAAGAGGAACTATCAGCTGAAATGTAGCATTGTTCGTACTTATTACCTATGGGTAAACGTCTTTTTTCTTTTCTTCTTTTCTAAAATATTCTCATCCCAGACAGCATATGCATGTTTTCTATAAACCTGCTAGTTTCTGCTAGATAAAGAAGAAATCCTAGTGCTTAAACATGATCTATGCATTCATTACGAAGAGTGGTGGATAAATTGCTCTTGTCAACAGAATCACAGAAGGTGCCGAGTTGGAAGGGATCCACAAGGATCATCGAGTCCAACTCCTGGCCCTGCACAGGACCATCCCCAAGAGTCCCCCCATGTGCCCGAGGGTATTGTCCGAACACTTCTCTGTTTCTCAGTGGCTTCACTCTGACTAAAGCTGAACAGTGACTTGTGGAATTCCACAGAAGAAGGTTCAGTCACAAACGCAAACCTGCTGTCAAGTACCTGTTTGAGATGAGGTTGTTGTAGGTGCAAACCAAGTTCTCATACACAACATCGTTACTTTTCCTAATGAATCTCTCCTGGTGGCCAAATGCTCGGATTGTGGATCTCCCTGCCAGAGTCTCACTGAAATGGGAGATCACTGGGGACTGTGACGCTCCTGCCAGCCGTCGGATTTGCCGGGAACTCGCGATGTAGTAGCGCTAAGAAAACAGCACAGACAGGTTCCAGTTAAGGATTCTGGGAAGTAATCCGTGTACATTTTCAATATGGAAAAAGCTGGAAGTGTTTATACAGAAAAAAAGTATTCACAAACAGTATAGAAAAAATCCCTACTGTCTCTTGGGACACACCAATACTGTGACGATGACCCAAGTGCAGTATATAAATTACTGGCAAGGTTAAAATAAAATGACATTATCTCCAAATTCTATAGAAATTATGCTGTACCACAAGAGGTAGGTAACAATTAACTAGACTTCAATGCAACTGTCAAGTCAGAATGTCCTACATCTTCCTCAGATGCAAGCTAGCCTTTATTTCTTCAAGTATTTCAACTCCTTAGCAGACACTGCATCCAGGCACTCTTTTCCTTCCTCTGTTTTGTGATTTTAAGAATCTTTAAGGTCTTTAACTGCAGATCATACTTTGAGTATCAAGAAACAGAGATGAGGGTATTAGTCTTTCTGAAACATTATTTTTTGGTTTTTCTATAGCATAACTGACACAGTAAAAAAATTGCACAGGTAACTTAAGCATCATTCTATGCTGTTTTAGGGTTATCCTTCAGCTTTTAACTTTCACTATTGTATGCACCTCACTTCTTCGTGTAACTTCTTGCTGGGATCTATATCCATATTGTATCTTCCAGAGAAAAAGCAAAGTATGAAAAGAAACACATAGGTTTTTAAAATTTAGCAAGCATTAGAGGATATATTCAGGAAGTATTCAAATTTCCTTTCAAGAAGCCCAAAGACTTTTTCTGACAGTAATTTCAGATGTTTTGTACATATGGATGCATTTTTTTTTCACAATTACAAATAATTTGAGCCTGTATCCTCAATTGTTTTAAACATTTCATCCACACACATCTAGAAATTCCTACAAAAGACAATGCACTTACTTGGATAGTAAAATAAAAGTATCCCAGGGGAGTAACTACCACTATGAATAGCGGTGAGGCAGATGTGATAACCAGAATGGTTCCAATAACATCCAGCGTACAATTCAGCCAAGTTCTCAGGTAGAAATGGAAACAGACATCCACTACAAATAAATCCTGCAACAAAGAATCAAGAATTTCTGAGTAAATTCCACTAAAAACTTTGAGAAAGCATCCTTAAAAAATGGAATAAAACCAAAGTATCTTCCATAAACACTAACAGGATTCCCCTGATTATATCCTAACAAAATGTGTATTCATGTGTTGTTATTATTATTTGCCTAAAACCAAAATAGACTGAATGGCTTTTGGATTACTCATGGTAGTAGAACAGGCTTAGAGTGTTTTAAGTCCACAAGACACAGCTCTTGTTATTTTGCTACTTAATACTTTTTAGCTTACAAAAAGCCTCAGACTAAAAAGGAGGCCAGGAATTAAAATCCTAACTCTTATGTTCTCTGGGTAATAATTCTAGAAGTGGACTGAAATATTACTCTTAGTAATCTCTTAGTGTACATGGTAAAACTTTCTCAAACCCACTTCAGAATGTACTGCTACCAAATACTAGGGGGTTGAGTGAAACCTAAAATCAACTGATCTTTCAGTGTATTACACAACCACTCTTGGGTCTGTTCTAGGGAACACCATCCGCAGTCACTGTGCTTCAAGTAGTTTGTAATGCATGGCAACAATCTAGGTATGATGAGAGTAGGAAGTATTAAATGTTGTAGTAAATAACATGTGCTGGTGTATTAGAGATTCCAATTAAAGCCAAAGCAGTACAAAAATAGAAAATAACATTCACTTCAAGTCAATATACCTCTGAGAATGAATTTAATGTATTAGCTTGGACAACAACATTTGAATTTGACGTGCAATACACCATTGAAGAAAAAAAAGTATTTTTTAACAGACCAAGTTTAGGTCTGATAACTCAGTTACACTGCAGGAATGGTCTTTGAGGAATGGCCTCCCAACGATCTTGGATAGGGTCTAAACAACTTCTACTAATAACATGTTTTGATGGCTTTTTAACAAAATAGCTTGAGACAGTTCTTTAAGTTCTATCTGCTGAAACCTGCAGTACTTTCATATCACTAATGTTTTATCAATAATAAATTACAACTGAGTCACTCAGCTTTATTTTGATAAAACTGAAAATATGCATGAGTTTTCCCTTTACCTTTGTGAATCTACTGATGATCTGCCCAACTGGGTTGGTTTCAAACCGCTGAAGAGGAAGGTGCAAGACGTTGTCTAAGAGCTGATGATGCAAGACCCGGGAAGCAGACAGGGAGCCCCTGGTGACCACATAGGCACCACAGCAAACCAGAAGCCCTTGGGAAGGGATAAATTGAAAGACAGGATGAATGGCTGGGGTGGGAAAGGGGATGGAGCTTGTTTCTGTCACTGTTCTCTACCACAGTCAGCAATCCAACAGGCATGCTTCTTCCCTCAGTTTTACAAATGTACATATTTGCATTTTGTTGATACATCTTACTACTTGATAAGAATGTTTTTCCTGCCATTAAGTCTCTCCTGCTAACATGCCACTACACATCAACGCTGCTTCCCCCCCCAACGAGATGCCAATAGAACTTCATTACATTACACTTGGATGTTCCCAGAATCCACAAAGTATCATTAAATTAAACATTATTCTCTCTACATGTATTTATGTGCTCTTCCCAGGTTTAACTATTATACTGTGTTGCACACCCTAAAACAACCAGCGTTATTTCTTCACCAAAACATTTAGGGAGATTAAACTTGGCAAATGGTGAGAAAAAAATCAAATGTTCATCCTTGCCTTGAATGAATCCCAGGAGCCCATAGATACCAAGTTTATAGTTCTGTGATTGTTTCCATTCTGTGAAATCACTAACTTGTGCTGTTTCTGCAGTCCAAGTGCTAAGCCATAGATTTTGGCCAATGGCCATTGCATTCTGGCCTACATAAGCAGCTATGGTCAGCCACATCCAGCGCCACTCAAAGGCTTGTAGGTATTTTAAAACAACAGACATTTTCATCTAAAAATAAAATGAAAAACACACATTAAAAAAGAGGAGTTACTTGTAAAATAATTATCGTTGTTGAAGGCAAATACACTTTATATAATGGGAACTGGACATATTAAATTCAGCATCAAGAATATAAAGAATTTCTTAATTAAATGTGCTAAGTTAGGTATATAAAATCATGCTGTGAAAAATGTTTCCTCTCCCACTAGAATGTTCTTTAATGATACACAGACAATCTTGCTTGCAATACCTTCCAGTGTCAGACTTCCATATATGTAGATTATACAAAACAAACAAAGAAAAAGAAAATAAAAAACCCCCCAGCCAATGAACCAGCCAAGTGTGCAATTCCTGGCTGTTTGTATGAAGCAAATCTTACTCCATCAATGGGAGCAGAAACCTTTGAACTACCGCTCTGGGCTACTGGAGCCAAGGAAATTAGTGTCAGCAGGAGAAAGTTCTCATTCTTGGTGCAGATAAGGACTAATGGGGTCAAACTCAGCTGGGCCACTTGAAAGGCAGAACAGGTAGGAGTAGGTTCATGGATTTCATTACAAGGTCTGGAGTGAAATGAGCTGTAGTCGGCACAAACTGTTCTGTCTCTTCTGTAAACTCACTTTTTTCCAAGCACCTATTTCTACCACCTTGCTAGAAATTCACCTTCTTCACCCCTCCACCCCACTGCTTTTATTTCAATTAAACTATAGCCTCCCAGGAAGTTTCGACCTTCACCACACAGTTTCACCTGTTCTCTTCCATCTCTCCAGCAAGTGGCAGATCTTTTTAAAGGAGATTGCAGAAAGTGTGCTTCTAGCAAGACAATCCTGCAGTACTATTACCATGCAAATTTTCTAGTCTGTGCTCTAGCACAAAACTATTTAAAATTCCTAAGACAGAATGTTTTTCCAACAGTGGTAAAAGCTTTTTGCATATTCTTCTTTCTGAAACACGCAAAACTAGATGGACTAAGATGTAATAGAAAAATACAGCCAGTAGCAGATCATCAAAATAGAAGATCTCGGACTACACACTTAAAACTTGGTAAAAAACCTGTAAGGTATTATTTTAAATTCAGTAAAGAGATGTAAGAAACAAAAAACTGCAACTGCGAAAGAAGACATTTTTATGAAAACAAATGTCCAAGCTTTTTCTTTCAGCGATACTTACACCACCAGCAGCAACTTCCTCTCTATTGTTAGTGCGTATTTTCCACTGATCAGAGGAAGAGCTGCAAACAAGAAACACTTTCAAATCTTATCTTCCTGTGAATCATCAAAAAATGCATGCATTTACTGCTAAGCAAAAAAGAATACTATAAAATCACATAAATTTTTCCTACTTAACATACTTTGGTTCCCACAGCGAAGCAGCCCATGAACTGAACCCCTTGAATGTGGCACATTCACTGGATTTCTTTTGCATAAAGGGAATCCAGAAGATGAGCTCCAGACTCACATGTGCCAGCCACCTGCTATTGGGCTTTCAGGCTTAACCCACGTTTCCACAGCAAAGCAGAGTGGCACAGCCTTCAGCACGTGGGGCTGTCTTAGCATTGCATCAGTTAAGCAATGGCTCAGGGCTTTGTAATACCTACTCTTTGTGTTTCAGCAGCCCTTTCTGTTGCAGACTCCTGCCCAGCTGACTCTCTTCCTTTGAAGAACTCACTACAATGGAAAAAAACCAGAAAAATATTTTCAGCATTCATATACCATGAGTAGATACATACAGCACCAGAAGCCAAAAGTGAAAAGGGTTTTTTTCTTCCAGCTTATAACCTATAATTCTATAGCAAAATGTAGGCAGGAACGCTCTAAATTTTCAAGAAGTTCTTTTACCCATTTCCAGGAAAGGAAGAAGGAATATATTGAGAAGGTGGAATGAAAAGTAAAGATACTAAGCAACCACAGTATACAAATCTACTCACCTTCCACTGGGTTTGTCTCTTCACTTGTACGCTCTGCACTGAAGACTTGAACAAGCTCAGCAAAATTAGTCCTCCTTGAAATGAGTTCTTGGTAGGTTCCCATTAGACTTATTCTGCCCTCTTCCATCACTATTATTAGATCAGTGTGAGGTAGGAGGGTGAGGTTATGGGTCACCAATATACGAGTCTGAAACACAACATCTTCTGGTTTGCCATTTAATATAAACACTTACTAAAAGCAGATATTCTGGTATGATAGCTGGAATAATATAATGGAATTCTTTTGTGACTTCTCATTTATTTGTCTACTTTATTATTTTCATTATTATTATTATTGCTACTGTCGTTGCTATTTATTGCCTACTTTGCTAAATCACTCCTTAAATTGCTGATTGTAACATCAAACTATAAGCTTATAGCAACTTACTGTTCCTTGTACTTACCTGTTCTTTAATGTTTAATGTTTCTTACCTGTTCCCTACTCAGGAATGGCTTAGAATAGGTTGTAAAGAAGAGACTTAGATACTCCAGCTTTTAATATATTACATGCAGTTTGACAGTCTCAGTATTAAAATCTGCTTACAAGTCTACCATTGCTGGAGTTCTTGCTTCTGCCAGATACTTATAAGCCATGGAACAGGTAAATTAAGAACAGGGAGAAGGGAGAGAGGAAAATACAATTGTGAAGTAACGTTGACCCAATAGTAGGTATTTCATGTTAATACATGTGTTTTGCAGGCAGCAGTGGGAATAATCTGTACTAACTCATAACTCTGAGATTTTAACAAATCTTACCTTCCCACATGAATAGTTTTAAATGGGAGAATTTATTCCTTCAGATTCCACTTTCCCTTAGGAATTTATTTGTTCAACAAGAAGCCTTTTAATCTGTAACCTGTACTGGCTGTACCCTGTACTGCTTTCTGTTTAGCTTCCTTATTCAGAATAATTGTCATCAACCTGTTAGGTAAGAGATGAGCTTTTGCAGAATGACTGTAAAAAGCAGTTCATCCCCAATTTGAAAGGAAGCCATCCTACGTTACCTTGCTTTTTAGGAGACCTGAAGGGCCAATTATCTTCTCAAAAAGATGTTTTCCAACATGTACATCTACAGCAGACAGGGGGTCATCCAGGAGATACAAGTCAGCATTGCTGTACACGGCTCTAGCAAGGCTCACTCTCTGCTTCTGCCCTCCACTTATATTGACACCCTATGAAAATAAAGCCAAAATAATCCACATTTAACTAGGAAGTACTAAAGAAGACCTATGTATCATACTCAGTCTTGGCATTCTTTTTCTCAGGTAATCAAAGTTGATTTTATACTAGACATGAAAACAGAAAGGTAGCATTTGGATTTTCAAGTAATTAGAGCAAAGCTTGGGCTCTGTTGATTATTCCCATACCAAAATGGGCAAATGCAAGGTTGCTTTGGAAAATTAAACAATAACTTTCATTTGCAGTCATACAGGCATTTTTACAGTATAGTGGAAACCCCTGGAGAACAGAACAGGGCCTGTGCAAACTTCAGTATAGAAAAAAGCCATTTTCAAAATTATGAAGAGATCAGAACTCAAACAGAAGTTACATGCAAAGTAAGTAAGTTAAGTAAGGAGATGCGCAGGATGTACTTGGCTGAGCAATGATTAGTCATCAATTATCAAATAGATAATCATAAAACCGTAACAGCCGTAAGTTAACTTATTGTATCATTTCTGACACCTCAAATTCTCACCCTTTCTCCAATCTCTGTTTGATCTCCATTTGGTAACTGTTCCAAATCTGGCAGTAAAGCACAAGACTCTAAAACAAGTTCGTAGTATGGCCTGTTTAGATTGGAACCAAAGAGAATATTTTCCTGCAAACTGTCATTTTGAATCCAGGCCTGCTGAGAAACATATGCCACTGACCCCTAAAAAGAATTGGAAACAATTTTCTTTACTTGGACTTTCTGAACATAAAAAACCAGCATTTAAAAATAAATTTGAAATTCCAGGTTTGCATCAATGTAACCAGTAATTCATTCCAAAACCTGATTAATATTAAAACTTGTCATCAATGATTTGAGCATGGTTAAAACTTTTATTAAGTCAGGTAATAAAAACAATATGCTGAATATTACACTATAACAGCTTGCCTATCATTTTCATAAAAGCACGTATGATTTTGAATAAAACTGACTGAGTTGGGACATATAAAGAGCAAAGTCTTCCAGGAGAAGATCACAGTGACAAACACACATCCATTGTAATATGGATTCTATGCAGGAAACTGGGTCTGCATTAAATAGACATCAAAATACAGTTTGATGGTCTGTATTTTTACATAACATGATGTGGAACATGCCAGCTTTACAATATAAGATTGCAGGGTAGAAATGACAGCTGGAAATGCTCCCAAATATTTTCTTGTATTAAGCTACGTGCCCTCTGAAAATCTATTAATTAGTTCTGCTTAATTGGGGTATTGAGGAGTGGAAAGGGCAGGGATGCATGGACAATCTTACTCTTCTCTGAACCATTCCTTCAAGTTTCTCCATTTCTCCAAGAACAGCAGAAAGAAAAGATGACTTTCCAGATCCAACCTGTCCCACAACAGCAACTAAAGAGCCTTCAGGAATGCTGACACTCAAGCTGGAAATATCAAGGAAGACAAATTAGTTATCTTCTCTGCAAATACTCCATCATGCATGGGTTGTGGTCACCGTAAGAGAGAAAGACTGCATTACCCTTGGAATTATGAGAAATCAGTATTTTAGCTTGCACATCTTTTGACCCTGTACCATTTCATGAACTGCAATAAGGACTTTAGGGGAAAATTCACTTGTCTTCAAGTTAGAGGTTGCTGAAGGCAGCTCATACCTGGCCCCTACATTGCAGGCTATGGTGGCTGAGATATGGATGCTCACTGCCATGTTATGGAAAGATTCCCCCACCCCTGAGAGGAACAGGGTAAACAGTGTGGTGAGAGGGTTTTACTGGGTAGGTTCTAACCTCTTCAGTTGCCTTAGTAAAACTGAACAGTTGTACAGAGCTCAACAAGTAGGTTCTCCATCACACCCCTGGACCTGATTATATAATTTCCTTACTAACCCTCCAATGTGTTCATTGCACAGCAGTTTAAGCATAGCTGAATTAACACCTAAGTAACAACTTGTTAATAAATGATAAACAAAATGAGGGGTGGTTTCAGGCAGGAGAGACAACTGTGATTAAAGCAAACTTCTTGTTAGTTAGTTTTTTCCAACGGAAACCATGGCCCAATTTTAAGATTAGTATTCAATGCAAGGCTGCATAAGCTACCTTAACCTACTTGCAGGCAATACAAAATGCTATACCAACAAAAGGGCAACTTCCCAGTTAATTCTCCCCAAAATGCAACTCAGGAAAAATTGACAAGTTAAAAATTTGTTGCACAAACTTTCCGGAGCACACTGATCACACGGGATACTTTGGAAACAATACTTCATGTTCTTTTTGGTATGTATCATCATGAACCATTCTGAATCAGAATATATCAAAGCTGATCAAAATCTCTACATCACATTCTGCCAAAGGAGCTCATAAAAATAAGTAACAAACATCTTACTTTTTCAGGATTGGCAGGCCATCTTTTTCCCAGCGGAAAGAAGCACCAATAAAACCAACAGCATGATCTGTTGCAGTAAAGAAAATAGAGCAAAGAGTTGCTTACCCATCCCCTCAGTTGTGTTTCTTAATAATCTGTCGTGTAAAATCAAGACCAATTAAAAATTAGCAACCATTGCTTACTTCCACTGTAGTTCATGCTGACATCCCCAGGGTTAAGATCCTCAGCAAACAGAAAATCCTCTAAGCGGCGCAGAGAAACTTTTGTCTACAAAATGAACACATGTATATACATATATATATATTAAAAAAAATTATAACATGCACGTGCCCCCTAAATGTTTAAATATTATTTTTGAAGTTTTAGATAATAATGGGAAAACATATTCCCCGTCTTATTTGAAGCCAGACATAAAAGGTGTTTAGGTGTTTAAAAATTATTTTCTTTAAAGTGCTTTTGTTGTTTTCTTTCTAAAGTTTCTAAAGTTTCCTAAGTTGTTTTCTTTCTAAAGAATTGAAAGTGATCAGTATTTTTTTCCCTGAGGATCTACTGCTGGGCAGTTATGATTCAATTAGCTTGTTTTCATAAACCTGTGGTTTATCTATTTTTTTTCTTTGTTAAGAAATAGTGAACAATAACTGTCTCTTCAAAGAATGAAGACAACATTTTGCTGTGAGTACATTCACAAGCAGCTCGTATGATATACCCATACAAGTGTTAAAATCTACAAGTTCCCAACTCAGGTGGCAACCCTCCTGCTGTACCATCAGGCCTGAAGGTTGCTGATAGGGGATCCTCAGCAGCTCTATCCCTTTTTCTCCACTTCCTTCAGTGGTGACTTGACAAAAACAGTTTGTAGATTCACCAAGGGTCTCCCCTACTTGGTACCCAAGGGCTCCAATATCTAAGAGTGGCTAAGTGATCTAGGCTTGTGCAGCCCAAATTGTTCATGCTTTATCTTCTGTGGACTATGAAGAAGAGAGGTTGAGAGAGTAGGAGCAGAAGCTGAGTCTAGCCCACTGAAAGAGACAGAAAGCTCAGTCACAATTAGGTGTGCTACCCAATTTTCATTCCACTTGAAAGACTGAGAGACATTCTTTAAACAGCCTTCATGCTTTGCACTCCAATAAAAATATGTGCAGTTTCACCTCAATAAAATGTAACTTAAAATAATTAAGCTACTGAAACATGACAGAGTTCAAAATTTGCCTTTTATAGGTTTACCTGAGCTACAGCAGAGATCACAGATGGTAAATCAAGCAAAGGGTGTCGCAAAATGTTGAATAAAGAAATAGATGTGAACACTTTAGTTGCTGTTAAAACATTCTCTTTGTCCAGATAAAAGAAGACTCCAAATGTAGCCAGTGAGACCTTTTAAATAAAAAAATGAAAATGATATATGAAGAAGCAAAATTACATTATAACTAAAATTTATGCACAGATACTATTTTTGTTTTCCAGAGAACAACCGGTCTTAACACTATTCAGATTGAGGAATGGAAGGCATTAAGTGCCTCATTCTTTCCCTCAGCCTTTGTCACTATGTTTCCTTCCTAGTCAATAAAGGATCGAGATTCTCTTTAGCCCTCCTTTTGTTGCTGATGTATTTACATAAGTCTTTTTATCGTCTTTTATGGCAGTAGCCAGATTAAGTTCTAGTTGGATCTTGGCCCTTCTAATTTTCTCCCTCCCTCACAACATCCTCGTAGTCCTCCTAAGTTGCCTGAGTCTTATTCCAAAGGTCATAAACTCTTTTTTTTCCCCCTCATGTTCCAGCCAAAGCTCTCTGTTCAGCTCATCTTTTAGCACATGGGGATGGCCTGTTCATGCACCTTTAAGAGTTCCCTCTTTAAGCAAAGCTTTCATGTATTTAGAGTTCAGTGTTTGAGAAGGAATAGCTAAAAATTGCAGATTGAAAATGCACTCCCCTAAAACCTAAAAAAGGACTATAAAGAAGGCAGTTGACTTTTATGCAAAAGAAACAGTGTGATTAAACCAGTGCATGAGGTTCAGGAGCTTTGGGTTTGGTTTCTGACTTTCTAACACAGTTATTCATTATCTCTCTCCTTCTTCTGTAGTCATACACATAGCATTAGAACCCGAAAATTCAAATATATTGTGTTGAGAAATTTAATGTTTTGAGATACTATGAGGCAGCATTTGTGACCCAGTCAGCTACTAAAGCAACAGGGAACATGAGAAACAGTTCTACAGAAATTTATAGTTTTATAAACTAACCATAAAAGGAATACAGGTCAAGGTCAGCATGGAGTAAGTTGTCAGATAGCCAGATGACTTCAAAACATCCACTTCATGTTCTCTAATCCTCATGACCTTCCTTTGATAGGCAGGTTCCCATGCATAAAGTTTCAGGATCTAGACAATCAAATAAGCACATTTTAATACAACAAAAAAGCACTGACTATGCTTCAGAAATTAACTTAATATCCAAGTGTCATTTCCAAGTATTCAGCAATGCCAAACTAAAAAAATCTGAATGTTCTACCAATGAAAGCAAGACCTGATAAAACTCTAGATTAGGTTGTTCTCATGGGACATATACTCTAGTCACTCTTAATTCTTCAATGTCAATGTGTCCCTTACGTGTCATAAAGGATGAGATGGTTTCAAAACAGGAAAAATAACAAAAATAAGACAACTTTTAGAAGTGCTTTTCTTCTATGCTACAATCTTGCTTTGCTAAAAGTTTTCAGACGTCTATTAACGTATTTTACATTCTCATTAAAACGTGGTAGTAAAATTCATTCATCACAGCTAGTAAGCTTTTGAAATCATATTAAACCAGTAAATATTTTCCAAAAACCCTTTAAGCACATTATGCTAAAACATTTTCTCTTTAAACTTTTATTATTGTCAGCTGAAGTATTACTTACAAAACTTTAGTTTTAAAATAACTTACATATCTTTCTAGTAATATATAATAGTAATAATATAATAATAATAATATCTTTACAACCAAGCCCCTTCTTAGTTGCGGCATTACCTTTATTCCGTGTAATATTTCACTTAGTAGCTTGACTTGTTGATCTGAATACTTCATTTGGCTTTTCTGGTTAAAGGACAGAAAAGTTTTAATTTTTCGATGAACAAATGTAAAATACGCAGTGTACTGGAGGTAATAAATACCTTTTGTGCTATTTCTACCTTGCTGAAAAACACACTAGTACTGCAATTACAGCATTTTCAGGTATATAGTTAGTATTAAAAAAAAAAAATTAGATGGCACAAAGGATTAAATATCTTAAAATAGATATTTTACCCTAAAATACCATACAGAGCACATTTCAATTTTGCATTTTTTTTTTTTTCTTTATGCTAAATTAAAATCTCAACAGGCTTCAAGCTTCCAGGGTTTTCAGGAAGTATAATATGGTTTCAATCTTCAGAATCTCTAAGCAGGTAAATAAAGACAATAACAATTTAGTGTAACACTAAATACACACACATGAATATTTATGTAATGCTATACAATACAAAACACTGTATACATACAGGAGTTAGGATGAAACTTTCCTGTTATTGATTAATACATTGTTACTCAAAGAACCAAATAAACACAGAAATTCTCACTCCTAGACTACTACACTTAGGCACTTTTACATCTCACATTTCTAAAATAGTCTTCAACAGCCTCTTTCGTGTTTTGAGACTTATTTGTATACAACAAGTTGAAAACTTTTAGTCCTTTGTATTTCTTCTCTCTCTTATATCACATCAGGGATCTAAGTGCAAATAAGGGAGCTGCTGCACCTCACCTGCAGAAGTGGTGAGAGAGGTTTTTGGTGTTTTTTCAATGTCCCTAAACAGTCACAGCCTTACAAAATGGAGACCCAGATTCTTCACTGCACGTTACAGCATCAAAGGCAGAATAAGACAACTAATTGCCTTGATAGCAATGCAAAATTTGGGGTTGTAGTATTTTTTTCCAGTGGAAATTGTCATGGTAACAGGCAATAGAGTGCCCAGAGATCTGTAGCACCAGAGGATCAGAAAAGAAGTCAGAACACACACAGCACCTTCAGGCAAACTCCTGTAATCTCAGGAGAATGTGCTACATTTTAGTGAGCAGCTTAGCCTGAACAGGAAAACTGGAAGAGGGGCATAATCCTACAAAATCCCTTACTGAATGGAATTAGCTCATATTCAAAAATATAGCTGTTTCCTGAATTGAGTCATACAGTGATTTTTACTAATACAAAACTATTGTTTCAGGATAATGAAAATTTAGGTATCCAACCTACATGCTAGTTTAGCTATCAAACACAGGGCTCCCTTTCTGCAGTTACACTTCCCTAGTTGAAAAGAGCTGCGGCTTGGCACTGTTTATTTGCTGGAGCTTTAGCTCAGATCCAGCAACACTATTCTAATATATGCATAATCAACCTCCCCCTTCACTCCTGTATTATGACAGCTTAGATTCTCCTTATTATGCTT
The DNA here is from genome assembly GCA_013400235.1 of Oriolus oriolus. Taxonomy (NCBI): domain Eukaryota; kingdom Metazoa; phylum Chordata; class Aves; order Passeriformes; family Corvidae; genus Oriolus; species Oriolus oriolus. The sequence goes on along the minus strand of VXBT01003964.1, from coordinate 2,499,269 downwards.
ATTTAAATAACTCACCTTCAGTCTTCTTACTTTGGCTGCAATGAGTGCATTTATAGGTATAACCAAAAGCAGCAGTGCAACACCTGCTAGGACTGAGGGGCCAAGTTCTTTCCAGAGGAAGACAACAGCCATGATGATCTGAAAAGGTGCTGACCACAACAGGTTCATGTGGATGGCGAGCTCCAGGAGCTGCTGAGCATCTGCTGACATCAGGTTGACAATCTGCCCAGTTGTATATTGTTGTCGTGAGGAATTTGCTAGGGTTAAGGCCTGCAACCAGAAAATACAGAGGCCACAAAAGTCAGCAACCTTGATTGCTAAAAGGACAGCAATTAGGGCAAAGCTGAACCTGGTCAAACAGACTTACAACTCTCTATCACCTCATAAGCTACATATTATGACAGTAAACATTTTTATACCTCAGACAGCTACTTTCACTTCCACATTATTAGCACTTGCATTTCCTGTAGCTAATAATGCTGCTGCCTCAGCATATCTTATTAAAGATATTAAAGGTGGGATAAATTATAGATAGATCTCCACAGTGGTTAGTCATCTTTTAAACATCTAGAAAACAATGAAACTACCAGGTATTGAACTCAAAAACAATTTCACTAAAATCAGGAGAAATTGTAGCCTCTGAAGGAGACAGTGTGGCAAAGTTCAGTTTCTCATATTCACAACTACTACACAGTAAAAACAGTAATCCTGTATTACCCTTACTTTTTCCCAGATATCCAATCCAAACAGTTTTCCCATGTCACTTGGTAGATTTGGGAAATCAACTCATAATCAAAATAGAAAGAGTTTAGTTTCTACACCTATTTCCAGGACTATGTCTGTACAAGTGGCTCACAAAAAGTGTGTAATTTCAGGATGACAGTCTTACAAGAGAAATTCTCCTGAAATTCAAAATTATTATAAATAAATAATCATCAAAATACCATGTCAGTCTGTCAGTCTGTCACCAGTGTGTAACGTCCTGTGTTTTGATCAGGCTAAGTAAGCACGCTGTCTTTTAACAGTGTGCATTTTAGGTTTTGTTTTGAAAGAGAAGGACACATGATTACCTTTTTGTAGATCAGGCCAACAACTGCAGTCTTGATTTTGACTGCAGTAAGAATGTTGTTGCGATGGTGCAACTGAAGGAGAAGAGTTTGTGAGAGAACTACAAAAAACAGGGCAATAGCATAGCCACAGCCACTCCCATATGAACTAGGCTGGGTTTCACTGGCCACTATCATTGCTCTGAAAATAAAAGAAAATTAATTTTACATTCCACCCATTAAATTAACAACCAACAACAAGCATTTCATAAACTAAGACACTGTCAACTTGTTTAATTGAGTCTATTTTGGGTCTAGAGATGGTAAAAGATCACAACAAAATATAATGTTAAAAAAGGCAGGTTTTATCTGTGTTTTCCAATCTGTTGGCTCAGAAGCAATTCTCAAATACAAATCTTGACATGAATGTGCTATTGCTGACTTCTCTGACAATGGAGTATGAATAATGAATAAAAGAAAGGAATTTTATTCATGAATTTTTTTTTAAAAATTAAGTAATTGTACTTAGAAACATTGTAACTACCAACTATTAGAGCAAGAGAGGAAAAAAAATCTGCAGGAAAATTCTGATTTTTGTGTTAATACAAGATTGTCTTAAATAACCATCAGCCATGATGCCTTCAAACAGATTTTATGGTTAACCATTTTGATCAGGATTACCTTGATTTGGGGCATATTTTGGAGGTAACCAGTAATTCTGTTCATTAATCCCTTTCTTTATAAACATTCAGGTATTTGATCATCTCTTAACATGTCTATGGTAAGCACAATTTCTAAAAACCACTTCTAAGAACCTCATGATACCAGCAACATGATACCCGCATCATTGCAGTTTCCCATTAAACACCACTAAACATTATATATTTATGTGAGTTTTTTAAAAGTAGAGATGGAAAAAAATTGACAAAACAGAAGGAAAGTAAGTATATTTTTTAGTTCATTTTTCTTAATACTTGATTTTATATTTGTATATTAAATCCTTACAAGCAATATTGTGGAACTTTTACTAATTTTGTCTCAGTCCTTTAGCTATGAAATTTCTGATCTCTTTGAGCTTTCCTTCATTAGATCATTTTCAGCTAATCATTGGGAGGGATGTTTAGATACTGGTAACCCTTTAGCTTTATTATTATTTATTGCTCTTTGAACATAAAATGAAACACATAAAAACTTACTTCATTACTTGTGGACTCACAAAAGCCAGAATGTCAGCCGTAACTTTCAGAAATGCAACTTTAATCAATAAATATTTAAATGTTTGCCATAATGGCAAAATCAAAGATGGTTTGTGGAAACTTGTTTTCTTAAATAGCACTCTTTGGATGCAAGAAGACTGCAAGATTACAAAAATACAGAGAGAATTAGGAGAAAAAAATATTTTTGAACTTCACCCACATTTACAGTATAAAGTATGTAATATTAGAGTGTCCATCTAAAGCCATCAGGGTACTATTATCTGAAAAAGAACATTTCCTACAGATAAAAGAAAAGCTTTGGGGTAAGAAGTGAAGACTGGTTTTATTTAGCCTAGCCAATAGTTATTCAGGAAAGGATAAATGCAATTTCTAGGGTTGCCCCTATCATCCACTAAATATAATTACAACATACTTTAATCCTCAAATTATTATCACAGGTCAAAACAAAATGTATCAGAAAAAATAGAGATAAGCTTCAATATAAATGCATTCTTGTTTATAGCAGGCTTACAGTAACTTTATATTTAAAGCTGAATAACCCTTCTATTATTTCAGAATATTTTCAGTTGTCAAGCAACAATTTTTTTGGGCTCTAAAAAAAAAAAAAAGAGACTTTCTTAATCATCATAGTGATGATGGAAAGCAAACTGATAATGGATTTCTCTACCTGCCTGAAATACAGATGGAAAGAAAAGACACGGGGAAACAGAGAAGTTCAAAGAGAAAACAGCTGGATAGTTTTGATGAAATGATAATTCATCATCAACTAAAAATCACTGTACATTCTATACCAGTCACAGTAGATTCCTTATCACTAGAAATGTTGAAATGTAACCAGGTGTCTTTCGAAGAGGCAAGTTTGAACTTAAACAATTTGCAGAAAAATCCTAAAGCCATACTAGAGATCACTGATCCCAGCACTGAGGGGCCTCTGTATCCTACAAAATGTAGGCTGTTCAATAAACAGTTGGATTTTTTAGATCTTCTCCAGCTTCTAGACTCAACTTTAGAAAAGGGTATTGCCTATTGTCAGAATTATAGCTACCCTGAATCCTGGTGCAGACTTCTGGACTTCTTTTCTCCACTGCTTTTCAAAGGTAGGACACACACTGTATGGTGAATCACTTTGACTGATTTCAAACAGGTCATCCCTTTCCAATGGCTTCTTGTAGCCTAGAGATACCACTCTGAAAGAAAGAAATTAATTTAGACAGCCTGAATAGGCAAAAAAAGCAGGACTGCTAACTCAAAAAGCTAATGGTATAATCCAGTGCATACAAATAAACTCTGTAATCAAAGTAATGGATCTAATCCTATGAAAGCTACAGGCTAAATAGTGGAACATACAGTTACCTTCAGTACACTGAAATTCACCTGAAGTAAGGAGAGCTCATGGAGATTGTCTCACCTGAACAGAGAGTTCTGAAGAACCTTCATGCCTCAGAATCTATATTTCTCATACGTTTTTACAGAAAAATAAGGTATTTCATAAAAAAACCCCATGGGGTATCATTATGCACTTACTATTGTGATCTGGAATAAAATACCTTCTTATCACAGGAGGGCATTATCACTGAATCCCAGAATCATTTAGGTCAGAAAAGACCCTTAAGATGATATAAACAACCTAATGTTACCAAGTCTGCCCAAGTGTCATGTCTACACATCCTTTAAATACCTCCAGGGATGGAGACTCACTACATTGCAACTCATCTTCAGGCAAGGTAAACCACATCACACTGCCAGGTTTCAGCATAAATACAATGAAAATTTCCTTGCAGCAGACATTTAGCTGCTAAATTTTTCTTTTAATGAACTGCTTCTATCCACTTAAGTGTCAACAAAAACTAAACCTGGTCTTAAAAAACAGCAGAACAGGGCTGACGAATACACTGAGCCTAAAGAAACCATGACAGAAACACAGGTATCTGGAATTTTTGATAAGCATGTCAGCTTTGTGACAACTAAAAGCCAACTGTGCAATACCATTCATGAGGTGGTGAAAATGCAAAAAGAATAATGTTGACAATGCACTCTCACTTAAAGAACATCTCAAACATCTGGGACTCAGCAGAGACACATGCATGGACATTGGAGTGTGCATCCAGTGTCAGCTCCAATGCTCTAAGGGTGGTGAGGATCTCCCTCCCTTGAAGGCTGTGACACAAGCACAATGTCCATCTCCTCAGTGTGCCCTTCCAGTGTGTGTCACTCCTGTGATGCTCTTGGGGCTACCCTGGCTGCATTGTGCAGCACACAAGACTCAGAAATGGTTTTTTGGAGGTTGTGAAACTCTGGTGGGGGTGGACCTCGCTATCCTCAAGGGTGAAGCTGTAACATTAATACAAAGGGGTTTCATGGAATCATAGAATGTTAAGGGCTGGGAATGCACCTTTAAGATCATCGAGTCCCAACTCTCCTGCAATGGGCAGGGACACCCCCCCCCAGACCAGGCTGCTCACGGCCTTATCCAACCTGAATACTTCCAATGATGAGGCATCCACAAACTCCCTTCATAGCTGAAAAAACCTTTATTGGTTGGGTTTTTTTTTTCCCCTTCTCTTCTTTTGTTGCACATCGCAGAATTAGTTCAAACATACAAAGTACAGCCTGCCTTGAAAATTTGGGTGAACACCATGACACAAAGAACGCATCAATGTTGTATAAAAACACTGCACTCAGTACACTGCAGAACTTTCCAGAAAAACTGAACATTTGTATTTATGGGGTAGAATGTAAGGACTGGTAAATACAAAAGCGAACTCCTAACTTCAACAGGGCCACAGTTTAACTGAATACTCTGAATCCTTGAAACAATCTGATTTTTTTGAATCAGCTTATTAATAGCAAATACCAGCTTCAGTTGTCTGTAGCATTAAGAATACTGAATAAAGCAAGAAACAGTTCTAACACTTTCCACATGTTTTTTCCCACTTACAGATTTTTAGAAGTGTATATATCATCTAGCTCAAATAACTTTTCAAAGAAAAAACTGTTAAAATTTAGTAATGGCCACAAGACATAACACACAAAATTGTTTGAAGTAACACTGAACATATTAAGTGACAGGAAGTAGCAGGACTTCACAGAGTTGAACTTTCAGTTCCTATTTTTTGGTGGAAAATTTCCCAAGAAGCAGAGGGAGTTCCTGGTGTATGTGAGCAGGTGAGCAACAATAACAACTTGTGGCCTGCCATAAAAGAGGGAGGAAAAGGAGCATAAAATTGACTATGTGGGAAATACCTTACATGTACTACTGAATACTTGCTCCTGGAGATCTAGAAAGTTGTTATAATGCCATTATTAAATAAGGCCATTAGATAATGTATAAAACGACTTTTACTATGTATAAACAATACTCCCCAAAATATTTGAATATGATCTCTAAATGTTGAAAACTTTGGTTTTTGTGCAAAAAGCTAACAGCACACTCATGGTCAGGCTCAAGCCAGAATGATGTTGTGGAATGTAAGTGCACAGTCTACAATTCTGTGAGCATCAATGAACAACCACAACCAATTTAATAAATTCTCACCTGCTAAACCAGGAAAATGTTAATTTACTGAAGAAAGAAGCATTCTCTTCAGTGTTGCACTTCTGTTTAAAAAAGAACAAAGGGAAAAGTATCAATGATACTTGAAAGAACGACGTTCTTGCCGGTGTTTTTGTCTTCTTCTTTACTAAACATGTACTTTTTAGAAGGTATTTATTTCTGAGCTATCAAAAGGTCTATACCTATACAAACTTTTTTTTTGCCTGCCACCTTCTCCCACCAACACACTCTAACACAAGGTATGAAGAATGACAAAGGTCTACAGCCTCATGAATTAACAGAGCAACATAACTGGCTGTAAGAGGGTATTAGCCATCACCTTGGCTTGATTTCACACTGTTCACACATATCCCAGACTATGATCACACAAACAGTAAAGCGCAGGAGCTGGACTTGATGATCCAACTTGACAAATTCTATGATTCTATGCACCAAACATGTAAACCTTCCTTCAATCCAGTTAAAATCCTGCAGAGTTTAATTTTTTTCCCCCATTTGATAATGCAGATGTTATTAACAACTAACACCTAAAGAACAACAGGCTTCTTTCAGGACACCCTACGAAATAAGGCACTGATAACATGTACCGTGCATATAAATGAAAAGAGCATGAGGCTTGTGCACTGCTGCCAATTTCATAAGGCACTGGAGATAAGAGCAACAGAGGAAAACAAACACGGACTCTCCCGTAGCGCCCGAGGAATGTGCGTGTATCCACGCCCAGGAGCGACTGCAGCACACCCAAGGGGTGAGTTCTGTCCCTCGGTCACCATCTCCTCAGATTAATCCCAGCCTAAGGACGCAGTTGCAGCCTTTTCCAGCAGGTGCCGTGAAACACCCACCGGCACTCCTCTGTCGTTTTCCACAATAATTTTTGTTGTGCTTTCAGTAAAATGCTGAATGGTTATACGATAATGCGACAAATGACTGCAAACAGGAGATAAAGATGTATGTCCCCGATCCCCGACAAACACACCCGCTCCTGCACCTACGCGCCCTCACAACACGGTGCGCTCGGCTGTGGAGGAACACCCGTGGTCGTGCCCATTCCCTGCTTAAACCCTGCTCCCGTCTCTATCTAAGGCCTGAAGATTATTCCCTCCTTTTCCATGCAAAGGATACACCCCAGGACACATCAGCTGCGTTTCTAGGGGACAGAGTATCAGGGGTGCCGCAGCCGCCCGGAGCCCCACCGAGAGCCTTCGTTCCTCGTCTTCCCTCCTCCTCCTCCCTCCTCCCCGGCCCCGTCACCTCCGTGCCAGGACCCAGCGGCTCGTAGCGGCCCCGCCACGGCCCTCGGGAGGCGGCCATGGCTGCTGCAGTGCCCGCTGGGGGAGGGAAGGGGAGGGAAGGGGAGGGCGGTGCTGCCGCCGCTGCCTCGCCTCAGCCTGCCCCGGGCCGCTCCTGCGGCGCCGTCCTGTTCGCCAGCCCCGGCACCTCGTGAGGGGCACAGTGGCAGGAGCCGAGGGAACGGCCTGAAGCTGAGTCAGGGGAGGTGTAGGCTGGGTATCAGGAAAAGGTGCTTCACCCAGAGGGTGGTTGGGCACTGGAACAGGCTCACAGGGAAGTGGGCACAGCACTGACTGATAGAAGTGTTTGGACAGCGCTCTCAGGCACAGGGCGTGACGACTCTTGGGGATGGTTCTGTGCAAGACAGGAGTTGGACTCGATGGTCCTGATGGGTCCCTTTCAGCTCAGCATATTCTGTGAGTCTATGGTGCTGTAGCTGTTGAATGCATAACACATTCCAAAAATAATACGAATTGTGAACATTCCTTTTTTGATAAAGTTCAAAGATACGAAAATTTCTCTCACATAAAAATAGAAAAAAAAACCCAACAAAAAACCCAAGTGATGCCTTTTCCTGGTCTTAAAGTTAAGAGAACTGAACACAGTTAAGAGGGGAAAGGGTTTTTACCTTGGTATTTATTTAAGGATCCTTGGGTGCGCTGAAATGCACATTGAAATGCACCCCGAAATCCCCACCGAAGAAAATGGCCCCACCCAATGTGATGTGCATACAATCACAGGCCCTGCAAAAATCAGCACACCTATCAAAGATTCCCCAATGAGGGACTTGAGCAAGACCCCCATCTGAGGAACCTTCCCCCTTGGATGGGCCCGTCCCTGCCCACACAATGTGCTCTGGAGAGGACCCCGGCCTCAGGGGCTTCTAGAATGTTCAGTCTCCAGGCCCAACAGGACACGGGGTCTAAGGGGAGTCATCAAACCCAAAGAATTACAACCATGTAGGCCAAAAGCACCAAGAACACATAAAAGCTATATAAAAGAGTGTATAAAAGGGGTATAAAAGAAAAAGCAAAAAATCATCATGGCATCACAAGAACAAACAAACAAAAAAGGTGAATCCAGTTATCCAGTATTTACGTGTCTTTTTCTTGACTTCCTGTGGTTCTGGCCACACTCTCTTTGTCTCCTTTTGTTATCTTCAATACTCCGTGTGTCATTGTCACAGCACTGCCATTTTCTCATTCTTTCAGAGGGTCTTTCATCCACCTGGTGCCCTTCACATTCACTTGAATGGGGCAGGGCCAATTCAGGAGCACTCTGTGCAATCTTAACATTTGCACCTTGATTCCAGTAAGGACAAAACTGTAAATTTGGGGGCACTGGTGGAGGCATCTGCTGGTAAGGAAGTTGTTGACCTGATGGACTCTTTACTGTGTGCTGTCACGCTAAAAAATGGTACTTCTAGAGAAATAGAGACTTGAGTTTTTATCACTGTGAAAGTTCTGAAGCGTTGAATTTTGCATGCGCTATGGCTGAGACAATTAAAAGACCAACAAACTATAAATAACACAGAATGTTTGAGAACAGAGCTGATCTACTTTATTCCACCAGCTAGTACAATTGGAAAAATAAATGCGTCAGAAAAGAGTGACGTGTGAGGGGGTGCACGCTCTGTGGTTGTGCTGGAGGAGATGGAGAGGGGGACAGAGCACAGTGTCTCACAGTGGGCATGGCTGCGGGCCGTGTCGTGGTGGTTGCATGACACTTCAATGTTTTAAGGTGCACAATTCAGTTTTTCTTTCGTGGGCTTCCCCTGCTGCCAGAAGGAAGAGGTTGATGTTGTCAAAGCCTTGCAGTGGAAGCATACATGGCACGGGAACAAGGCCCTGGGAAGAACTGTGCGTGCCACAGGGTATTTCCTTCTCCTCTGAGCGAAACTGCAAGTGAGCAGCGAACAACTAGTGGGAAACCACACAATTACATGAAAATCGGGCTGAGGAACTGCGCTCCCCACGTGCCGCCCTAATCAGTGTGGTAAAGTATTGTGATAGTTACTGAGAAAATACACGTATACGGTGTTGGATGTTGTTCACTTCTCATGAAAAATTACTGGAGTATGATTGCTATCTTCAAAGCTGGATTTGCACCTGCCTTATGGCCCACAGCTGCCTGGTTGCTGCAAACAGGTTTCAATTGTGTACACATATTCAGCATTCCAAGTATATTTTGAAAGTGTTACTTTACAAAGAAGTGCATTTTCAAAAGTCATCCTGATGGCAACAGTGTGAAAAATAATCATTAAAGAATTTATTTTCCAAAGCATAAATGGTGTGCATTGCCTCAGTGCCCATATTTTGTAATGGAGGATTAGTTACCAACTTGTCAAGCCTATTTAGGAAGGGATTATCAATTTACAGGAATTGCAAACATCGGTGTAGTAAGACAGTAAATCAAATTTCTTCCAACAAGTTGGAGTTTTTTGTTTGCAATCTTTAGACAGCTTATTTTCATAGTTAAACATACTGCATTGCAAAGGCGTGGTGGGATTTCCTCTTGCTTGGAAAGGAGGAGTGCTCTTAAGCTTAGCGGTTAGAGAAGAATTTTTCTGTAGAAGTGGCTTAGATGTAAGAGAAATGAGAGTTTTTCTGAGAACAGGATTTCCCAACACTACAGAATCCCTGGGGGCAGAGGGAAGGTTAGAAGGGGAAATACTATTTGCATGTTACCACAGATCAGCATATCAGGGCTTGTGTTCTAAGAATTCGATCTTAATCTTCAAAAACCACACTCTGACGTTTTCAGATGCTATTTTATCAAAAACTTCTGGGGATAAACTCAGTTGTAATAGTGACATTCTCTTATTGATAAACCGATCTTGTACTGTAGTAAAATGAAGTTTTTATATTTTTTTTTCAGCTTGAATATTTAGCCAGTGTTGAGAATTTTTTAGTAGCTGGCAGTCTGTGGGCTCCCCTAAAAGTATCGGGGTTCATTCAGCAGGTGCCACTCTGACAGTCCTGAGCGCTGTGGGGGACAGTCAAGGTCTTGAAGAGACAGTGCCAGCATCCTCCACTGGTTTACATAAGGCACTTTCGAAGGAGATAACTCTGAATTTCAGTGGGAGAAGGAATGCATCCTTGTGGGAAAAGCACAAGGCATAATGAGTGGGCATAACAACAGTGCAGCGAAGCGGGACGGGAAACAGCTGAACTTTGGAGTGTTGCATCTGTTTGTGAGAGTGTAAGAGAAACTCAGGGCCACCAGGAAGGATTTACCTGGCAGTGGGCTGTCAGTAGAACGGTGTTGGTGAGCACAGTTCCCTTGTCACATGGCAGAGACATTAGTTCACCCCAGTTCAACAACCTGATTAATACCACAAAACTCTCTGGTCATTGATTTGGTATGGGAGTCCTTTCCCTCCACTGATTCCAGAGGGCTTTGAAAACATTTTGAGCAGGGTTATATCAACATTACTGTGAGCTGGTCTTATTTCAGTTTTCAGTTCAAGAGGAACTTGAAATTTTTTCTCTTTTCCCTGTTTCTGCATAAAAGAAAAAATGTTAGCAGTTTATTCACAACTAGTGGCATTAGGTACATGTAAAAGTACTTATGTAAGATTTTCTTCTAAGATCAGGTGATTGGCTCTTGGATAAGCCCAGTAAATGTTTTACTGGGGCTGTTACCAGTTTGGTTTGAGTGGTGTTGATCTCTCCATGCTTTAACTTGTATATGCATGGGTACTGTATACAGAGTGCATGCTGAGGCTCCCTGATTGGAAGTTTCTTGGGTGCACTAAGTTTTTTGTTGTAACAATAATCTAGATTGAAAACTAGGGAGAGGGAAGAGCCAGACTGACACTCTACCATTACTTGTTCTAAACAATACATGATGACAGTAAAGCTGTGCTTTTATGGTAATAGTTGGGCAAAGTGTCAAAGATTTGAGATGACAGGGGAGTGCAAAGGAATTACAAGAGCTGCTATGGTGAACTTTACTTCTAAGTGACATATTTGAGAAATGGAAGCAAAAAGTTAATTAAAGGTCATTTGTTGAGCTGATTCGATTTTCATACCAGCAGACATACTGCATCTTTTTCTCTTTGTGACTGCATTCAAAGTGGAAAAGACACCTTTGATGACACCTCCTAAAGGCTGTCTGCTGCAAAAACTTGTGCAGCACAGCTTTGATGAGCCGCTCAGATTCATAAAGCTGAAGAGACTGATCACTCAAAATAAAGTAATGAAACACATAAACACACACACCCCCCCTTAACTGTAGTGGAAAGAAACAAAGGAAACCTAGACCTTATGTTTAGAAGCACTATAAAGGATACACTGTACAAAAAACATTCCTGAGGTGCATTTGCATCATATTTGAATGTTACAGTATGTTTTTCTTCCTCCTGCACTGGAAATAATTGGGGGACAGATATAGGCAAACTGAGCATCCACACTTGGCACATGAATAATGCAGGGCTTATCTGTCTTTGCCTCACCACAAAGTTTAAAAACCTGTAGTCTGTACTCCTGTATTTACCCAGTGAAGTGATTTGTAAATAAATGAGCTTCGTGAAAACAAATATTTCTTCATTTTTTTTGCAGCTGGGATACAGAGGGAATGAGGTTAAAAAAAAACACTAATCAATGCCTGTGTGAGGTTTGTGGGACTCTAAGCTCCATCTCTCTGCCAGACAGGCTTTTGCAGACCCTCTCAGAATTTAGATTAGAAAATGAATCCTTGGAAAAGCTCAGATGATAATTTTATGGAAGAATAATTTCTGGAGACACAATTCTCAGCATTATTTTCAAGTTCTTACAGGAAGATCCTTCTGTCACCAGAATGACTTTTCATTCCAAGTTCCTTTTGCCCATCTCAGTGCCCCTAACTGCAGTTTAGTGACGCACTTAAAACCCCCCACACTGTGGATCTTTAATGGGTTGCACCACTGGTTACCCCACTTCCTAAACTCCACGCATGCAGGCATTGTCAGTAATTTGTGACATCGTTTGCTTACGTGTACATCTGCTGATAGCCAGAGAGGGAAATAGATTAAAAATCAGTCCCAACCCTCAAAGCCCAGAAACCACCCTATCTGCTGAAGTCACTCAATAGGAGGAGTCATAAGTTGCAGAAGCTTGACTACAGCTTTACTTTCTGCTTCCTACTCACTCACTTCATTGCTGTCATTCAGTTGTGTTAGAAATCTAGCATAAGGAAACACTCAATTTGCCACTTTTCTGTGGATATTACACATCACTTTTTCTCCACATGCTGAAATTGTGTTTCTTCATCTGTTTGATATACTGGGTGAAATCAGGTAAGAACCATTAGCTCACTTGTGATGTAGAATATTGCCTTTAATCAAACATTAAAAAAATGAATATTCCTTCATTTAAATTGGCCAAAAGATTAACATAAAATCTTATGAATTATGCCTAATGGAGCAGATGATTAGTAAAAAGGATTCGGTAACTTCGAAACTGAGACATGAGTTTTCATTTTAAAGTAAAGAGAACTAAGCCTGATACTTTATCTCTTGCTGTACTTTGCCCAGAGACCTGCTCAGGTATGTGCACTTTGTACAGAGTAGACGTAATCATGAAATAGTCTTAGAATACTAATGTGAGTTTATTGGTTATTACTCATTTGATAGGTGCTTAGATTTTCAACGTATGTGTTACATTTTTAAGCAGTAAAATTTAGTTACAAGAAAGACTGTACACTTAAGATTTTCCCTTTTTCAACCACAGAAGACAATTAAAATGCTTACCAATGTCACAGGAAAGTTAAAATTATACATTAACTCACTTAAACTGCATGTGTAACATCCCAATGCCTACGAGTATGTTTTGATTGTACAGAAAAGAGTGAGTACTCCAACAAGCGAGCACAAAGGGCAGCTGGGTATTGCGTCCAGTGTTCAGTGAGAAACAGGAGCTTGAAAAACTTCCCCCAATGACTCCTCGCTAAACAATTCAAAGTATTAAATCTATGAATCTATTTGTAGTACTTAGCTAATTCCAGAGTAACGACATCATCATTTCATTTTTTTTTCTCTATTTACTTTTGAAAGAATAACTTCTGTCATTTCACAGCCAAGAGTAAACGAGTTGCTTCCTCTGACATTTGCCAGCTAGTAAAGAGGCTTGTCAGTTAAAATAATTTCCTTGTGATAGATTCCTCAATCCCATGGAACAGACTGTGTCTGGTTTATTTCATTGTCATTTCACTGGTTTTAGAAGAAGTAATTTTTATTTCTACCAAGCAAATTATTTTAAAAAATCAAAACAATTAAAGGGATACAGAGCAGGATATTAATATGAATCTTTTATATGTTAGATATGAAGGAGTGAATTTTAAGGATCAGTGATTAAACATGGATTTAAAGACCACATCAGGCAAAACTGAGAGTTTCCTGTTGTGCCTTTGAAACTATAATCAAGTGACTGGTTTTATTTTGTAGATTAAGTTAGTGTAATGTAATTTATATTCTAGTTTTATCATTATATATAAATATATGAAAACTAGAAATCAAATGGGACACATATTATTAACATCTCAGTATCATGTCACATGCATGACATTTTACCAGGTTCTTGATTATTATTTTCATTAAGTTCAAGTCTACTTCAGCCGAACAGCTTTCAATTTGAGAACTTCTGGGATAAGTCCAAGCGATGAAATAAGTTGCTTTCCTGTATCACTATTTAGTTAATAACCTGCCTGATAATCTCAGTAAAAGTTACTTATATTATTCAGTGTGTAAATGAGGAAAACAATGGTATTTATTTTAAAATATAATTCTGTCTTTTTCTCCATGTAATAATTGCGGTTACTGTCATGACATAATGATTGGCATGAAACTTTTGTCTGGTCAACTTGCAGCAGGGAGTTTCAGTCTATTTTTAGCACTCTATCTTCAAGCCTGCTCTGGTTTGGACTATATCCAATTTTTATTTGTTATGTCCTGTCCAGAGGTGACCAGTCTGGTCCTTTTAGATACATGGTTTGGCCTTAGAGGTGATTGGTCTAGTTCCCTAAATTAGTGAATTAGTGTCTGTAGTGCCTTTACAGTATCTTTGCTGCACCTAGAGTGCCATAATTCACATTGTTTAGCTTTGCTTAGACCTGACTGTAGTATTGAACACATACTTCAGATACCTTGTAAGCCACCCACACTTGCCCTTTGCAGCTTTTTAAAGGGATGAAGGCTTGCTGTCCATCTCAGATGTGGTGGACTTGCGTGTGAGCTGTTCTCTGGGAAAAGGAGAAGAGCTGGAACTGCTTCTCTTATGACTCAAAAAAATTCTGAGAAATTCAGATTATTTTTTAATATTATTTTTAAGGAACTAAGAAGGTGCTAATTCTCTTCTCACTTTTGCTTCCTAGAAGATGACTTGTTTTGCAAAGATTTTAATGACAGAAGAGTTGAAAATGGTGCAATCAAGTACCAGAGAGACACAAGTCTTGTGTAAAATGATGTAGCCCACTAGAAGTCAAGAGATGAGCCCAGATTTTCCTGGCCAAAAACCAGCTAACACCATAGCAAAGGTGAAGAGGCCATAGCAAAGGTGAAGAGGCCATAGCAAAGGTGAAGAGGCCATAGCAGAAGAACTGTGACAGGTGTTGGGATTCTGCCCAGAGGCCTGAAGTGGTTTATCCACACAACATGACCTCAGCAGCCAAGAAAAATCTTTAAAGTGTGAACTTTGGATGTTGATAACCAGACAGGGGAGAAATGTAGTCTTTTTAGACTCTTGAAAATCTCCATCATCTTGCTGACGAGCCTAACCGGGTACACCCTAACTGTCCAAGTACAGACAGAAATGCTAAATCCTACCATTTGTCTTGTGCCATTGTGTATACTGACCTTAATTCTTATTTTTTCAACCTCAGAACAAGATCTTTTGTTTCTTCTGTCTTTGTTTCTTGGTAATGGTGCCGTTGTGGTGATCCAAAGCTAGGAAAGGGTTCTGGATCATCCCTGTGTTGTCAGGCAGCTATTTCTTATTGCTAGATCAAACAAACAAGGTCTAAGGATTGGCAGCACTGCCACCTTGGCCCAAAGAGGAAGAAACAACCACAACAGCCTTCCTGTTTATACAACACACAGTTGTTGTGAAAAAATTCTGAGAACCTGCATTTGATGGTGAAGTAAAGGATCTTATCAACACTGTAGTGTTGATAGCTACGAATTAGTAGCTATAAGGATAAACTGCACTATTCAGGAAAAATTAGGATAGTTTCTCATTTGAAGGGTTCAGAGGAGCATAGTGGTACCTGCAGAGTCATTACTTAAACTGTAGCTCCTTGTTCAGTGCATGTTTTGACACCTCTTTCCAAAGGTCAAGAGTGAAGAAAATGGAAGTTCTCCGCTTTCAGCAGAAAAAGATATGGAAAGAAAAGTGAAGAGGTGATATTTCAGGTAGCCCAACTCACCAAATGACTGTCTTAACATTTTCATGTTTTTCAGATGAGGAACAAAAATGCCCCGAATTTACAGACCTTAACATAGGCAATGCTTTGTCTGGAACAGAACTCCATGTTCAGCTACTCCTATACACAAGGGGAAATCAAAATTGCTCTGAGAGGCTCATCGAACACAACGTTACCGCATCTGAGTACCTTGATACAACCAAGAAAATTGTCTTTGTTATTCATGGCTTCAGGCCAACGGGATCTCCTCCGATGTGGCTGGGTGACATGAAGAAGCTTTTGCTGTCTTCAGAGGATATTAATCTCATTATAGTTGATTGGAATCGTGGTGCCACCACTGTGAATTACATAACTGCTGTGGAAAACTGCAGAAAAGTTGCAGAAATACTGAAGAATTATGTTGACCAGATGCTGGTAAGGCAGAGTGTTGCGTCTCTTCTGAATAAGTGTAAAGAGCATTGTTATTCAAAATATATCTATAGAGATGTCCAATGAACAATATCAAATCACATTTCTTTACAGAGGTTTTACTAACTTTACATGCAGTTATTACTGCACGTACTTAACGTCCCCTGAGTTCTTCCTTGCCTTTCACTGAAATGTGCCTGAAAGTGCAACTGATTTCTTGAACCAGCTGGAAGTTTTAGGTCTTCTGGAAAGAGTGAATTCACCAGTGGAGAGGGGAAGGGAGAGATGTTCAAATAGTATGCAGCATTAACAATTTACAAAGGCATTGCATTACTCTTTTCACTATTAATCTACTATAAATAAAGATTTTAAATTGGAAATAAACCACTGGCAAAGATATAAATATTAATCCCAAAATGGTATAAACTTGTCTCTAGAGGCAGTTGCTGAAACAATAGTTGATGCCAGTGGTCTTAACTGGGCTTTAGATTTATTGCTTGATCAAGTAAACAAAAGATGTTGTGATGTTATTTATGCCATTTTCTGATTTGTCACTTGAATTTTCGTCTTTTCTCACCACTTATTTCTCTGCCATTCTCCGAAATTTTGAATGCTGTGCAGTAAAAAAATACTCCCGTGGAATTTGAGAAAAACATCCAACGTTTTGAGAAAGGCTAAGGTGAAAGGAGAGAAAGCCTATCAGAATCTGTCCTCTGGGACTAGATAGAGTGACAGCAATTTGCAATTATGCCAGTAGATTTGTTGTTATGGAATATAACAATTAAGCAGGACTATGAAGAGAGTCTCCAAGTTAATTGCTGTTTACAGATCTGCCTGGCAAGCGTGTGTGAGTCCTGAAAGTGGTGGGAGGGGGATCTGTAGTGTCCCACAGCTATCACTTTCATGCTTACAAGCTGTTGTGAGGCCTTTGTTAATTTATTTTGAGACATACTAGTATTTCAGATCCTGTGTGTCACCCCATCATTTTGCAGGATTCCATCTAGTTCTTCAGTAGGTTTTGGTTTGGGTTTTTTTGAATACTGCCTGCTTTGTAGAATGGGCGTTTTAAGGCATGCATTTGGCACCATTATTCAGCAGTTGTGTGGGATAAGTATTTGTTAATGGTATTACATTTTTAATTTATTTTATTGGAAGGATAAAGCAGGGCAAGATTTTTTTTCCTCATTCATAGTTTTGGGTCATCTTTCTTATATCTGATAAATGTCTTCCTCTTCCCTTCCCTGTTCCCCTTCTAACTAGTGTGACATTTCAGGAGAAATGTGACTTGAGCTTCCTTTTTGCATTTTTCTAGTTAAAGAGTTTCATAATTACTACGCTTTAACTAATACAGAATCGCAAACTGAAAGGAACTTTGTAATTTCCATTTGTTTTTAGAACTAAAAAATTAGAAATATAACTTACAGTACTGACAGAAAGTGAAATCTGAATCAGCCTGCTTATTTCTGTTCATTTAATTCTGTGTGTAACTGTGGCTTTGGTGTTTTTTCCCCCTGCTAGGTGGATGGAGCTTCTCTTGACTCTGTGTATATGATTGGAGTTAGTCTTGGGGCTCATATAGCTGGTTTTGTTGGCCAGAAATATAATGGCAAACTTGGCAGAATTACAGGTAAGGCTTTTAATCCCAGTGCACATATTCTATTGTAGCTTGTATTGTTGTCAGAGCACTGAGACATCGACAAACGAGAACTGAATATTTAATGACATACATGACGAAAAATATAGCCCTGATAGCAGTTCAGGAAATTGGGAAAGTCTGCCTTCAGGACATAAATTACAGATTAAATTTTACAACATGGTTACCTCTCTTCTCTCAAATGAAGATTGAGTGTTACATCTGAATGCCACTTATGTTAAATGATATGCTACCCGAGTGTCTGACTAGTTGTGTTCTAGAGGTGAGAGAAGTTATATTGTGCATTTGGGTTTTATGAAGTATATCATTGGCATGGTATTTTCTGGGGAAAAGGACAGAACAAATTCTCCTGATTTGATCCCCGATGTTTTATTTGGGCATATATTCATCTGAGTAAATGGGAGATGAGCACATCTGTTTAGGGAGAGAGAGAAATTCATAGATATGAGTTGATCAGTCTTGTGGTAGGAATCCTTGCTTTTCTTTCCAAGTTGGAGAGAAAAATTTTGGGTTTTTAAATTTTTATGCCAGGAAAATGAAGAATCACTGCTGAATAATGCTCAGATGTTGGTCTTTTATATATCTGTAGAAGGAGCCCAGGATTTATGATGCTAATGTTTTTATTTAGGTCTGGATCCAGCAGGCCCTTCGTTCACTGGAGCACCACCAGAGTGGAGACTGGATCCTACTGATGCACAGTTTGTGGATGTAATCCATACAGATATTGATGGTAATGACAGAGCGTTGACTTGCCTATTTCAGCTGGAGGAAAGGCAGGAAAGCAAAAGAGAAGGGATAAGCTATCTCAGTAACACCCAAGTAGTGCTGCAGGAGTATATTTTGTGTTACCGGGAACATTCCTTTGCTGTGCTGATGCCTTTTCCTGGTCTTAAAATTAAGAGAGCTGCACACAGTTAGGAGGGAAAAGGGTTTTACCTCGGTATTTATTTAAGGATCCTTAGATGTGATGAAATGCACATTGAAATGCAACCCGATGTCCCCACTGAAGAAAATGGCCACACACGATGTGATGAGTATACAATTATATGCCTTGCAAAAATTAGCATATCTATCAAAGGTTCTCCGATGAGGGACTGGGGTGAGACCCCCCCACCCAAGGGACCCTCCCCCTGGATGGGCCTATCTTTGTTTACAGAATGTGTTCTGGAGAGGACCTTGGTTTCTTTGGGCTTTTAGAATGTTTAGTCTCTAAACTTAACGAAATACTAGGTCTAGGGGGAGTTATCGAACTTAAAGAATTATAACTATGTAAGCTAAAGGCACAAGGAATATATAAAGCTATATAAAAGAGTGTATAAAAGGGGGTATAAAAGAAAAGCAAAAAACCATCATGGCATCAGTGCAAGTGTGTATGAACACAGAAGTTGTAAGCATATGGCTATCACTGAATTAATCCCTTCTGAGACAGCCAGGGTCTGCTGTATCAGCTTAGTACACCACTGAGCCACTGCTTAAAATTCTAAATCATGTTACTGTAAGGTTAAAAGGAAGAACATTGTAGAGTCTGCTTCATCTATGCTTTAATCTGGTTTCATTTTTTCCCTTGAAAACCATAAATAAACCTTTCACACCACAAATGTCCCATTATTTGTGTAGTTTCATATCAGTTTCCTTAGTAATATTAAAAATTAAGCATTTTAGTTTACAAATTTGTGTATGAGGCTGTAAAATACCAACTTTTGTAATGTTCCCACTATATGAATAAAGATAATGTGTGGTAAAAAGAAAGGTAGGTCAGACTAAATTAACTTTTACTCATGGAATTTTGCTTGCTTTTATAGGACAGATACAGATTTTCTTACTTCGATTTGCTAGTATTCAGAATCCAGTGTTCTGCAAAAAATGGAAAATTGTACTCCAATGAAAACTGCTTTGGGAAAGAATTTTGGTTGCTGAAGAGAACATGAATTTCATAAATTTATTTATGTAAACAGTATCTCAGTTACAGCTGCTTCTGTTCTTTCCCTTTTGTAGCAGTAGGAATCTTACACAATTTTGTATACATTTGTGTGCAGCATTTTACACATATATAATATTCTTAAAAAGAAAAAAACCCTTGACTTTTACCTCATAGTATGACTTTGATTTACAATACAAAAAGAATGCTGTAATTGCAAACATTTTCTTTAAGACCTCAGTGATTTTTGGAGTGAATGTAATGATAAATAATTGCCTTCATAATTCTGTTTATGTTTTTTTTTTCATTCATTATATTTTTACTTTAGTGCTAGGTTTCAAGAAGCCTTTAGGAACCATTGATTTCTATCCAAATGGAGGAATGGATCAGCCTGGTTGTCCAAAAACATTATTTAGTGGTAAGTAAAATTGTGTTTATTTAATGAGAAAAAAAGTTTGAGATCAAATCAAAAAAGGTTAAATTGAATGAATGTACACTGCATTTAGTCAGTAATATGGGAGCTGAGTCTGTATTCTTTCTTTTCCATCCCTGTGCAACAAAAGAAAAATAATAAAGATATCTGAAAATAATCTTGCTAACATACATATCCCATCATATCATTAATATTGGCATGATGGAATTATGCCAATTTTATTTTATTTTATCATATATACAACCTGAATCATTATTTTTCCATGGTTATGTAGGTCAAGGCATGGGGGGAAGGTGTTTGTGTCCCTGTGGTTTGGATCCCTTGCATGTGACGTGGAAGGCAAGGCTTCCAAGTCCCCACTGTGTTTTAGGTTCCTCCTGGCTGGCAGTGATGAACAAGGTTTTGGTTTTGGAAATGTCTTTTAGGCTCTAGGATGAAAGCAGTTTTATGAAATGAACTTCTGATGCAGAATTTTGCTTATTTCAACCTCCATGAATCTTAGGCAAGGTTGCTGGCAATTTCTGTTTACTCTTTTTGGATATGTTTGTTTCTGTCAGTGTTTCCCATTACTAATCTGCACAGTGCTGCTACCAGTTAGAGCTGCTGCAAAGGTATGAGACTTCCACTTGTGTATCTGTGAATATGGGAGAATCCCTTAAGCCAGCATCATCCTCTTCTCTGCAATTCCCATAGTTTGCTTTTTCAGGAAAGGAAAGAATTTATTTTCCCAGACAACTAGAGAGAAGGATCTCTGTAGTGTTCCTCATGGTAATTTTTTTTTTCCAAAACTGTCACTCAGAGAGTGGTAAAGCACTGGCGCAGGTTTCCCAGAGAAGTTGTGGATGTGCCACAGGATGAACCATGGAAGTGTTCAAGGCCAGGTTGGATGGGGCTTTGAGCAACCTGGTGTAGTGTCCCTGCCCAAGGCAGAGGAATTGGAACAAGATAATATTTAAGCTCCCTTCCAACCCAAACCATTCTGTGATTCTACTTTGACAACACCTTTTCTTCATTAATAAAAATTATTACATATTCTTTTATTTTTTTTTCCTGAAGGATTTGAGTATTTGAAATGCGACCACCAAAGATCTGTCTTCCTCTTCTTAGCATCTTTGAAAAGCAAGTGCGACATAATAACATATCCTTGTGACTCTTACTTGGATTATAAGAGAGGAAAATGTGTTGATTGTGATGCTTTCCAGCCAATGTCCTGTCCAGTACTGGGTAACTGTTACCATTTCTGTTTTGGGCTGGGTGAGATTTCCTGGGAAGTTAAAGTACTACTGTTAAAGTAGTTTAAAGTTCTTGGGTTTGTCTGCTTTATCGTTATCTCTGCTAGGCACAGGTGCTGAATGCTCCTAATTTTTGGTCTTTATGCTTTCCAGTGTGGAATGGATTCAGTGTTTCCCCTTTCTAGAGAGAAACTGCTTGTACTTAGTTCATCATTTCAGGCTTTAAGAGTGTCTTCTCTCTAGAGTACCTGTGGTTTTTATTTAAGAGTAATAATGTTTACAGCAACTTCATGGTTTCTCTGGCTCTTCCTTTGAAATCAAGCTTTTATTTGGAGGGGATTTTAGTTGTTTCGGAGGTTTGTTGCTTTTAGAGACGATCTGGGTGCAGTTTTAAAAGAGCTACAATAGTGTGAGCATTTCCTAGTTGGCAGGGCTTTCTTGAGAATGAAATTTTAAAAATGTATAATTAGAAGCTAGCTTTCAATTTGTATCTTGTCTTTTTTTACATCCTTATATAAGGGTGTGTGCCCTATATTAGATCAGTTTTGAAGAAAAAGCATAGAATGACAGATCGGTGTGCTATTTTGTAAAAAACCCCAAACATAATGAGTCTTTTTAGTAGGACAGAAACACTCCAGGACTTCCCCAGCATGGTTATTAGCCTCATGTACTTGGACAGAATGCCCAAGGTAGAGGTGGAGAAATATTTCGCCAGTCAGCTGCTGAGTCTGGGAACTGAGTGGAGAAGCAGCATCCTTCTGCTGCAATCTTTCCTGCTTCCTGCTTTGCAGTGGCAGCTCTGCAGCCTGGAGTTAGCCCTCCTTGTTCAGTCTAGGTAGAGAGATTAACAGAGAGAGAACAGGATCATCCATTCTAGAAACAAGGACTGTTATCAAGTCCCAAAGACAATAATCATGGAATTGTATACATTTCTTTCTACGTTAAATCCATAAGCTTAGGGGGTTTGCAGAGTATTTTGGATTTTATTAAACAATAGCTACAAATAGGCTAAAGAATTTAAAAATATTTAATGATTCAAAAGAAAGAAAGGAAAGCTGTTTCTGTAAGTGCTCTCTGCAAATATGTGGATAAATTTTTGAATTTTTTTTGTTACCTCTGCAGGAGTTTGTAAGCACTGCTTTTTGGAGTTAGTATCTAGACTAAAGAGGTTACTATTACATTATGATAATTTTAGTGATACTAATATATTAGAGGAATTAAATACTTGCATACTAAAGTCTGTTATACTCAGAGGATTCCTTCGTTTTTCTCGTCAATTTTCTTTCTCAGAGGATATTTAGGAAAATTAAAGCCAAATTTGTGTGAGATTCTTTTGTGTAATTATATGTATATCATGATTTTACTAAATGTCTGAAATGAAATATTTAAACTTTGGATTTCAGGTTATCATGCTGATAGATGGAAAAAACTGTTGATACCCTATAGTTCACCAACAAAAGCTTATTTTGATACCTCGGACCAAGACCCATTCTGCAGTAAGTGACTCAATATCTTTTAAAAACCTCTTTATAAAAATTTATGACTGCTACTTTTTAGCTGATCTGGAGTGAAAGCATGTTAAAAGCAGCAAGTTAGTGTTAGCCACTGTGTAAAATGATGTAAAAAGCCATGAGCTAAGGGTCAGTTCACAGACTGGAAGAAGAAGTAATGATGGTGGCAGAAGAAAAAGTAATACAGTGTGAACTGGGAAAGAAATGTACCTTTAAAAGTAGTGGGATGGACTTTTAAGAGGAAGAAGAAAGACAGAAAGTGAGAATCAAGTGGGAGGGCAAAAGCTGGACTGATAGAACCTGCTTAGATGGGATCGATGATGCCATTTTCAGAGATCAGAGAAGGAAACTAAGACTGCCCTGGGTGGGGGACAGAAAAGAGACACCCCTATGCTCCACCCCAGGAGGAGATCACCCCACAGTCAACTAAAGCTACTCCATGTCTCCCCAGGAGTAAAACAGTGAAGGGAAAACTCAGCTGACTGCTTCAGAGTTATACTCTGTGGGAATGAACTCTCATGGCGTGGACTCCAGCTGCACAGTTTAGAAATCTACCTGTCCATATAGGTCCATCCTAGATTCTCATCCAATTTCTGTTGGTATTAAAAGACTTTAGCACCCTGAGCAAGTGCAACACACACTTCTAATTAGTTATGTGTAAGGTTCTTTGATATAGGGTATGGGGGTAGGCTTACAGGGATTTTGTGTGAAATTAGGTTTTCCCATTAGTTTTGTCCATCATCTTGGCAAGTTTTGTGACCAGGGACACATGGTCCTAGTCATGCTTACTGACATCACTGTATCTTCCAAAGGATTGAGGAGAGGTGAATGAAGTGATGGATTTTACATAATTTTTTTTACATAAAATTTGCATAAAATAACTCCTCTTCCCAGTGTCTTTCAGCTTAACCCAAACCTGTTACTACTGTTCTCCCCTGCCCCTCTGGTGGTGGTAGAAGGAAGAAAAGAGGGACAGAAATACTATCAAAGATAGGAGGAGGCACATGGAGCAGAATAAGAAATATTGTAATGACAGCATAAATTTAAGGGAAAATATGCAAAATCAAAAAGAAAAAAAATATGCAAAGTCAAGAAGGAAAACAAACCAGTCTGAAAAAGAGTGTATTTATTAATTAAAGCCTTAATTCTTAGATATTTGGAAACCTGAGGAAACAGAAATGAATAAGAGGTCTTGAAAAGAAGTGAAATTGTAAACTTGAGCAAGACAAGGCCTCATATGAGGCCTGGTCTTTTAGGAGAGAATGATAATAAGCAACATGCCAACAAAATAAAGTTTTGATTGGTGTCCTGACTGGGAACAGTAAAGGTGTGTGGTTCCAATACTGCTGGTGGCTACAGAAGGCCAGGTCAGAGTTTCTGAGGGCACAGGGCAGGTCAGGAGCAGGTCAGCTTTTTATTCTCCTTTGAACTGGTAGCATGAAAGTGGAGTCACTATTCCTATCATCCACCAGTGAATACTTCTCACAGGGTGGTCATACAAACTGTTTCCTGCTGAGGTCATTCTTTGACTCTTATGGTTTCCCATTTCTTTCTGCAGTGTATAACTACTTACTGGACATTACTACCTGGAATAAAAGCATTAGGAGAGGTTTCATTAAAGTTAGAATAACAGACTATGCTGGAAACTCAGTGGAGTCACAGATGAATAGGTATGTTGTGCTTTGTCTTTAAGTCTTTTTCATCACTTTATAGGACTAATTTTCTGAGTTTTCTAAATCTTTTAACTTGTTAGCTTGTAAGTTGAAAAGGTATCCTGAGTTCGTTAAGACTTGGCCATGGCACCATTTCCTGGTTGTGGCTCAGTGTCAGGGGCAATGCCCTCATCCTGAAATGATCCTTTCCCAGGTCCTTGCTTGGTACTGGTTTGGATCCTGTTCCAGCTGTCCTTGTTCTGAATACTCAAAGTTGATACATCTCACAAGATTTCCCAGTTTAAGAATAATGCTTAGCAATAATGGATATTACTCAGCTAACAAAAGCATGACTAAAAATAATATTTTTCTTTAGTGAAGCTTCAACATTTCAGCAATATAAAAGAGTCAAAATACTAACTGGATTTCACCGAGACATTGAAAAAATAGCAAAAATTTCCTTGACCTTTTCTACGAAGACTTTAATAGGCCCAAAACACAAGCTTAGGATCCTTCAGATGAAGCTGAAATCTCTCAATAATCCAAAAAGGTGAGTGTTTGTCATGTATCACAGCTGGGTATCAGCTAAGCTGCTCAGGATGTTTTCTCAGTAACCCGTATTTCCCTGCATTAATTTTTTTTAATTGCATATTCCTAAGTGCATGAATATTCTTCTCACCCTACTGATGATCAAATTTGTCATGTGGAAGAGCTGCTGTGTACATTTACATTTAGTGCACAGCACCTTGTACATGGAGGTGTCACACGTACTGTGTGTCACAGCTGTGCTTTCAAGGACCAGCCTGACTTACACCTGCATGGTCAACTTCTCCTCCATAAGATAAATTTTATTAAGCACTTTTGTGATCTTACTCATTTGACTGTACACAGCTTTGCACACTCAGGTGTGAAATGGAGCACTTCAGCTGCTTGTGTGGCTGGAATAGTTTATTTGGTCTTGTTGTTGAAGGTAAAGTTCTTCTAAGACCAGAACACAGTCTGTGTCTGCTTACACTTAAAATTAAATAATCTGCTTTTTTTTTCTTAAATTGAGTAAAATTACTAAGCTTTTATTAATTCTGGTTTAAAATATTTCAGCACTATTAACATATATTCATTTTTTAAATCTCCAAATTTACTTGTACAGTAACACTTGCAATTAAATTTTGCATTTGCATCTTGTGAAAAGAGCATATTACATGGAATCGGTAAGAAATATACAGGAGTAGTGAGAGTACTTTATTTGAGAGTTGTTAATTTGTTTCTTACGAATGGCAGATTCAAGAAAGGCAGAATTTAAAAGAAAAACCTAAAAATTATTATCAAATAAGTAATATCAAATGAGTAATGAGTGAGAATAATACTACAATACTTAGTAAGTCTTAAGTCAGCACATTTTATTAACTTCAGATATAACAATTTGAGGATTTTTTATATGGTGTATGATAATAGCCTAGTAGGAATTGGGCATGATACTTTGCAAAAATTATGAAACCTCCTTAAATTGATCTACTATTTTAGATTTACTGAGAAAGAGGAGGAGATGGATGGGAGAGACTTAGGAAGAAACAAAGCAAGCAGTAATCAAAATAGTACCCCAGAATGTACATACATTTGACTTTATTAACTTATTGAAAGCCGTAAGTCTCAAGCTCTCAGGTGAAAATGGCATTATTTTATTTGAAAGCATTTGATGATGAGAGAGGGTGAAAAGTTCTAAATCATATTCCAATTTTTTTTCTCAGCCCAGTGGTGATAAATCAGAAGATACATTTCATGTAAGCCTGTCAGCACTTGGGACTTTCTCAGATAATGATCTAGCGAGCAAACAAGAGATTTTCAGTGAACAGCCCTTATTGGGTTTGAGTTTTCATTCCTGTTAGTCAGACTCTTGTTAGTTTAAAAGTAAGATGCACTTGATATGCTTTAATATAGGATCCACTAAAGTCCTTCATGTGGAGCCTCGTCAGATTGCAGCTGTAGAGGCATGTTAGATACTTTTAGAGAGCAGTGAAAAATACTGTATTGAATCAGCAAGTGAAGGTAATTAAAATGCAGATGTTACAGCACTATTGGTTGGTATAATTACCTAATTGCTCATTGTAATTACAACTACCTATATTTACCTTATTTACGTATAATTACAACAATTACTTGAATACAGGATGATCAACTAGAAACTGCATTAAAAATATTTAAATTATTCATAACAAAGAAGTAGATAAAAACCAGGGGACAGATGCAGGGATAAAAGACAATAGGAGTCTCAGTCTCCCCAGGTCTGGGTTAATAGCCAGCTGGGAGTTTGGGGAGTATCACTGACAATTGCCTGCTTGTCCACTGTTCACACAGATGGTGTGTGAATATGGGAGTGCTGAAAGGTACACATAATTTTCATTCTTCTGATCCCTGAGATAAATCATTTTGCTCACCCATAAAACTGGAAAGCTTTGCTTACTTGTGCATGTCCAAGTGCCAGTTATCCCAAAAAGCTTGTGAATCTGTCAGTCAGTTAAAACTCAATTGATGAGGAAGGTGAATGTCTCAAAGATACTTAGCTCAGATACCTCTGCGGTTTTTTGACCAAACCAAGAACAGAGATAATAAAAAGAAGACCTTGTAAATAGCTCTGCTGAACAAGCGTGGCATGCCCATGCTTTTTAGTAGACAGCAGAGAAGCCATGTGGGGTGAGGAGTTAAGGAAGCCTCACCTAACAAAAACATTATTTTGTGTTTTGCTCCTTATTGGTGAAGCTGCTCCCTGCTCAGGGCTGCTCTCCTGTGAGGCATTCCAGTTACTCAATAATCACAAGCTGAGATGGATTGCTCTTCAAATGAGATACAATATGTTGGAAAACATAAACTTTTATTTCTAGAATTCAGCATTATGGTTTGGCTATTTCGTCCCCCCATGGTTAGATATAAATAATACTACAAAACTACTATAGTAGTGAAACACTGAATTCAAATCAAAACAAATTGTTGGTAAAAGACTGGATGAAATTCTATGCTTTGAGTTATACAGACCACCAGAATTTGTCTTGATCTTCTTAGTAATAAAATTACTGTCATAACTTTGGGGAGACCTTAAAAGGTGTCATATTCTTAAGTAGGAATCTGACAGTCCTTTCACATACAGACAGGTGCGGCCTGGACTGGTTTGGAAAGCTCATAATAATGGGTGACAGTGGAAATGCCTGGTGGCCTGTTCTCTCCTTTTGCTGTTTCACTGTATTCTGCCTCCCAGGCCGAGGTGAACTATGTGGTATAGCCACATCTGTGAGTTCAGAGCAATAGAGAAGATAATTTGAAATAAAATCTCATAGCTTGTGTGCTATGGAGGTGCCATCAGAGGGTGTGTCAGTCATTTGCCTGTTCAAACCAGCTCTCCCCATACATTAGAGTAGAGCATGAAAAGCAGGACTGTGACCTGCCTCTGCCCCAAAAGGCTGAGCATGTATGTTGACCTCAAAAAGCAAGATTTTCATCATCATTTTTTTTTATATGGCTCCCTTTGTGACCTCTTTATGTGCTCATGTAGTATTAGTCAGCTATGAGTTTTCTGGATGTTTAGAAGACAAATTTCTCTCTTGCATTAAACTTTCTTACACATGTTGTCATTGCAAGTGAAAGAGAAAATATTATGATGTGGTTCTCTACTTTCTTCTGTGAAATGAAAGCAGAGAAATTTTCCTGCCTATGGAATTCAAAACAAATTATTCAGGCCCTGGGTTAATAGGAACTGTGCAGATTTTGGGTCATTCTGCTAAGATTAATGGCTGTAATGGACAAAATTTTGCATCTTTGTACTTCAGACTAGTGATGATACACTTCTTTGCACCATCCACCTGATGTTTGGTTGTTTTTCAGTCCGTCAAAGCTACTCTAGGAATGCATGAAATAGGGTATAAACTTAGACAAGGAGACACTTCTTGTCTTCTGAGTACTGACTCTGAGAGCTGGTAGATACTGGATGGTTAATAATTCAAATACTGGAATATTTTTCTGTTAAAGTTAACTTTTTCTGTTGTGTATTTTTTTTCTTTTTCTGCTTTTGTAGGCTGCAGCTGTGCAGATATGATTTTGTACTGATGGAGAACACTGAATTGACCTTCAAACCTATCCCTTGCTCTGAGAGGGGTACATGAAGAGAGCTACTACTAACCTAATTTCTCTCAGAGCAGTGACATTTTGATGCTTCCTCAGGATAAAGACCGCAATGAGAAAGGAAATGAGATAAGCTAGATTTATTTTCAACAGTCTGCCTGATAATATGCATTACTTGTTCTGAGTGCCTTAGGCTGAAATTAATTCAAAAGTTCAGACATATATGTGTTTGGAAAATTATTTGAGTAAAGTAAATGTATCATGGTGGAGAACATGCACTGGTGTGTTCATTACTATTTGTTAGCAATGAAGCAACTGCTGAATTAAATATGAATTATCTGCATAATCCTGGCACATTATTTGTCATACGTGTATTTAAATATTTATTATTTGTAATGGCTTTTACATGGAAACATAATGATCTGTCTGCTAAGTGAATTTAATATACTGTACATGTGATCTACAGATCTAATACACAGTAGTTTTGCTGTGCTGTGTTCATTGGATAAAAGAATTCACATTTTCTCTTTATGTAATGTCTCAATGTGAGAAGTGGAGCAATAATATTTGTGAGCACATTTGTAAATTTTCCAATTTAAATCTGTTGTCTTTATGCTCATCGTAGATGAATGCTGTTGCAGACATTCAGAATTTTTTTTTTTTATAGAAGCTATGGACAGGATAGTGTTGTTTCAGATACAAACTAATTCTAAAATCTGAGGAGAATAACTTAGAAGTGAAATAAATGTATTTCCATTTTATTTCTGTTTGGGCCTCTTGGAATTAGAGCTTGGCTTAGTGCTTGGGTTGAGACTGATGACACCTTTCCACCTGTTGGGATGTGAGCAGGAATAAACGCTACGCAAAGATTCCCTCCTCCAGTTCAGAAAAAAAGCGTTTTCTTGTCCCAGACTGCCTTTCCTGATGGAACTGATTGGAGGACAGATGGGTATATTTTTCTTCAGTAAGGCTGTTTTATGTGTTTAATGCTGGTTTCTCATGCAAATGCATCCTATGCACATTATCCATTTCCTTTCTTTCCGATGTCCCCTCTGTTCCTACGCTTGACAGCAATGCTTGGTTGAACCTATTAACCAGTTTCATCTGAATGTCAGTGGAGTGGGATGTCCAAAACCTGTGAATTGTATGTTTTGTTGCAAGTCAAAAGCTGGGTTGTAAGGAAGATGGAATTTAGTATCCTAAGGCAGGGGAGGCACACTTTCACTGCCAGAGGCAGCTCCAGCATGCTGGTCAGTCCATGCAAAGCTCTGAACCAGCCATTGCACGTGCTTTTACTTGCTGGACAAACCAAAAATATACAGATTTGTGGACAGGCATGCTTATGGACTGACTTTAAAAAAAAATTTTATAGAAATAGTAATTATATTACTGTAGGCAATTACCATAGCTATAGTCAAGTGGTGCCTTTCTCAGCTTTAGCATTTTACTATAATCCTTTGTTCCTTTCCTTTCAGGGAGACCTTAGGAGATACACAGGAAAAGACACTTTAGTTTGCTAGTATGCATATGTATGAGGGGGTAGATTTTTAAAATTTCTACTCTTTTCTGTTTTTTGAAACTGCTGTTGCTCTCCTGCTTTCATTCTGCAGGTTTTTGTCCAGCCTTTCTCTCATCTATCCTAGTCTGACCTTAACAGGCCTCCAAGTCTTCTTTCCTTCATCACCTTCCCTCCAAATACCTGCTACTTCTATCCCTTCGAATAAGCACAGAGACCTGAAACTAGATTTCGAATGCCTGGAACTAGAATATTTCAATGTGTGACAAAGATATTAAGGCATAAAAATATATGAGACTGAGATGCCTTCCTAAAATTTTTCTGTTTTCCCTGCTGATGCAGGAAGGCACAAAGACATGACTAAGTGTTGCTCAGTGCTGTGATAAGGGAATGATAATATTTTATAAAGGGAATTATATTTTCACACATTTTAAACATCCCTATAAAATATGTGGGACAGGAATAGTGATTTTTTTTGCCTTGATTTTTGCAAGCTTTGAGTAAAAAGGGAAGAAGTAGCAGGGTTGATAACTCCGGAGGTTCCAATAAACAGCGCGAGACAGAAAGAAACTTTCTTTTCCTAATTTCCAATTTTAGCTGGTAATTTCCATTTCGTAAGAGGGACTCTTGCAGGCAGTGCATTTCCAGCACATAATTGCACTTCTCAAGTGGCTGAGCACTTGGATTGTAGCCTTGTGTCTCCCAGCACCAACAAAATGGCCTGTAATTGTTTGGAAATGCAGTGCTTTCTGTGGCTCTCTGCCACATGCTACTTTGTACTAATTGTGTCAGCTCCCTCAGACTCAGCAGCGGATGCCACAGTCAGGCAGAAAATGAAAATCTTCCAGGGAGTTCCCTGTTCTGAAGCAAGTGGTGGTGGTGGCTGAGGGGAGCAAACTTCAGCATCAGAGCTGAAGAGAGGCTGGACTCATGCAGTTCCACTTGTGCATTTGTGTTCAGAGTGCAAAATACCTGCTAACATTGTTCATTTTAATACAAAAAGGTGTCACTGGGGAAATTCAGAAAGGGCTGAAAACACCAAACCAGTTTCCTTTGAGAAAATCTTAGATGCTGAATTAGGTAATTTTAGACCAGTTCGATTTGAAATTAAAGGTTTGCCTTATACAACTCCCTAAATGCTCCCGTTTTCTCCTGGTTCAGTATTTGGCAATAAGCCCTGTTGGGTTGTCTGGTGATGCCACTGGGCTTTGATTTTCTCACCTGTAAAATGGAAACACCAATTTGTGATGATAAATTTGTTAACATTATTTTTTAAATTTGCTTGTATCTAGTTTGTTAAACAGTAAGGGACAATCTCTATACGTGGGAAGAAAGATGTATCCCATGAGTAAATGCAGGCTCTGTAATTAACCACTGTATTGTAGTGATACCAAAGGGATCTCATTAGTGTATACTTGCAGTAATGAGCTCTAAGTTGGTTTCATCAGATGCAACAAGCTTGGGAGACTTAATGCAGTATTTATATTTAGTGTGTAGTCACAGGGAGATTAAATTGTTAAGTGGCAGGTTTAAAAAACTCATAAAAACTTGTTTTTCCTGTGTGTGTGTGTAAAACTTGTTTAGTATTTGATAAATTCATCTTTACACAGTTTGGAATGGCATGAAAGGGAGGATATGTCCAGAAACTCATTAAGTGCTAGGAGTAGCTGGAGCAAGCAGGAGCTTACTTGGATGAAAGACAATGGATATAAGACAGGAGATGCTACATCAGGAGATTTGCTAAATCACTATCTTAATTCACGATAGGCTGAAATGGTCTAGATCAAAGACATGTAGGACAAGACCATTTGCTAGTTTAATTTGGGATGGCTTTATTGATTTCAGTGATGCTATATAGAGTTAAGGCTGTGGTTTATGATCTCTGCCTCAGATAAGGATTGATTACACATTGGAATTACTTATTTGTATAAGGTGAAGTGCAGATATATGATGGTGGAATTCAGGGCTCAGTTTATATGCAGCTGAGTGGAAAGCAATTTAATAAGGAGATGCTGAAAGGAGGTCGGGTATCTTTTTAAGAAGAAGAAAGCACTGTAAAAACATCTACTCTTTTTATGCAAGTTTTGTAAATAGAGTTATAGGTTACTTCTGAAGGAGCTTTTCAGGGTAATTAATAATCACATGAGGCCTTAATGTCCGGATGGAAAGTGATGGGTCAATACAACCCAGCTGATATGAGCCAGGAAGGAAGGATTCAGACATAGGGTCCTAAAGAGGGACTAAAACAGGGCATGTCCACAGTCACCTTCTGCATTTGACAGCTGCCACTGACAGCACTCAGCTGGTACCTCAATTTGTTTTACCACTTTGAAGTTTCCAAGGTTTCTTCTGAGCTTATCCAGAATGGTACCGAGACCCACTGGGACAGAGAAAGCACAGGATAGCCCAGCAATTGGAGTACTCAGTGGGAGGGGGACTCCAGGGTGACAGGCCTTACTTCAGGGGCTGGTCATAGAATGTTAATACTAAATGGTCAGTGTGTAACTCCCACAATTCTGTGTTCAGCTGTCGATTTCATGTGAACTGTCTGTCCTTTCTTGCAAGGTAAGAAGCAGCTTGTATGACTGGTGCCACAGAGCTGTGGGTTTGCTGCAGCCGTCAAGGAGGCTCTGCACTGTGGCATCAAAATCCAGTTTTATTTTCAGCCCTTGCATCCTCCTGTGTACCATAGGAATGTAAGAGCTGACTCCCCAGAACTGGTCAGAGTGCACTAGGTATGCTCCTGCAAAGCATCTTTCTGTTTAATTTCGTTTGAAAACAACCCACTCTGCCTGTTCTGAGACCAGTCTGAAATGCAAAGTAGGATGTGCTAAGTCAGGATTCAGACTAAAAGGCTTACGCAGATACTGCCAAGGTGCTGTGGATAAAGAGATCCAGGCCGTGGGTGTGAGTGAAAAGCAGGAAGATGACACCTGTTTAAAAAGTGGGAGTGTGACACTGTGGCAGCTAATATTTCTACCACAGCTCAAAACACCAGACATCCACTTGCTTCCTGCTTGACTGTTTGAGTATGAAGAGGTGTTGATTTTTATCATGTGTATCAAATACATGCAGTTTACATATTAATTGCATGGTGTATTTAACCTCCTCATTTCTATGTGATATCATTCTGAGTATGAGCATAAGGAGTGGGGATATCAGCCCTACTGACACCGTGTGCGGAGAAACAAAGGAGAAACCATAAATGGAGATTAGAAATATGTGTCAAGATTTCTGAAGAAATTAAAAAGTTGTCAGAAGAGGGCAGCCTTTTCACATAAACTATAAACCAACAACACAGAGAAAATACCTAAAATTATTCCCTTCACTAGAGTTATGCATGCCACTGTGGGGTTAACCTTGTTAAGGAAGCTGGAACATGCACAAAACTTGATCACAACAAGAATGCTTCTCTTTTGTGCTATCTTCAAAGGACATGGGCCTGGCTTTGTAGAAATATTTTTTTCCTGTTATGTTCAGACAATTGTTAGAAATGATTGTAAGTTGAGTCAACAAAGGGAAATGAAATCATCCTTCTTTTTAGTTTTATTTGTAGTTAAAGAGAAATGAACTTTGAATCCTTTGGGTATTAAGGACAAAAGATGCTTGCTTAAATATTGCAGAGAAGTAAGCCAATCTTTAGATTAAGAATGAACAAAGAACTAGAAAATTAAATGAATGATGCTTTATTAATGTATTCTTAATCATATCAATCTGTCTCAGTATTTATTCAAATACAATATGTAGTTCATGAAGACTGTTTCAAATAGTGAAATTTATGTCGTAAACAATTGGCAGACTACACTGGTTTCCTACAGAACTCATTGCTGTCAGTAGGCTCCAGCTACTAGTCTGTAACAATTCCAGTGAATTTGTCACTACAGTGGAAAAAGTGCCAAAATTTGAATGAGCATTATCTGTGACCTGATAAAGAGATTATGAAGATTGTTTGTTTTTTTTTTTTTTTTAATTTCTTGTTCCTGAGTGGAAGGAGTAACCTTGTGGCTGTGTCTCTTTGCGAGTAAATTGGCTCCTGGTAGGGCTGGACTACAGATCATGAACTCCAAATGAAAGGCCAGACCAGGCCAAATATCTGGATGGGGATTTGGGTCTAGACACTGGGCTGAGTGAGGACTCAACCTGTCAGTGAAGTTTTTAGATCTTGATTCAGCAAAGCCATTAAACTCCAGTGATTTAAATGATTGGTTAAGATAAGAATTAAGCACTTTAACAGAAGCCTACCTAATTGCAGTCTCAAGCGATTAAGTGCTTTTTGCTCAGAGATTAAAGATTATTTTAGTACTTAAAAACATCATAAAATATTTAGTTTGTGTATAATATGCATATTATGCCATTGTTCCAGTTAAGAAACAAACACACAGCATATTACCCTGCTTCAAGATAGCTGAATTTTGGATATTTCCCAATGTTTTGACTAGCAAAACACATGGGTTCCTGGTAGGTCCACGTTATTGAAGAGACACATATAAATTGGAAATTTTCCAGGAACAGTATGACTCTATCTGTTAGTTAAAATGTTTCCTTCTGAGCCTGGTTGGAGTTAGAAGGCTTTTATCCTTGTCTGTACATGTATGGGTGGTGGGTTGACTCCAGCTGGGTGCCAGGTGCCCACCAAAGCTGCTTGGTCACTGCCCTCTTCAGTTGGACCCGGGAGAGAAAATACAACAAATGACTTGAGGGTCGAGATGAGGGTAGGGAGAGATCACTCAGCAGTCACTGTCGCAGGTCAAACAGACTCAGCCTGGGGAAATCAGATGCATTTGTTACCAGTCAAATCAGAGTAGGGTAATGAGAGAGGAACCAAAATCTTAAAACCCTTTCCTCCATCTCGACTTTTTTCCTAGGCTTGACTTTACTCATGAATTCTCTACCCGCTTCCCTGCAGTGGCACAGGGGGAAGTGGAACAGGGGCTCTTTTGTCAGTTCATCACAGGTTGTCTCTGCCACTCCCTCCTCTGCAGGGGAGGACTCCTCATGCTCTTCTCCTCATCCTGCTTGGGGTCTCTCCCATGGGAGGCAATCCTGCATGAACTCCTCCAGCTGAAGTCCTGCCACAGGCTGCAGTTCTCCACAAACAGCTCCAGTGTGGGTCTTCCACAGGGTCACAAGTCCTGCTCCAGGGCTCTTTTCTCCACAGGGCCGCTGGTCCTGCCAGGAGCCTGCCCCAGTATGTTCGCCCCTGGCCACACAAACCCAATACAGTACAATAAAAATTTCTCCCCTCACAGAAGTTATTGTTAACTTGCCATTAGGACTCCTAGGCCACCTTTTCATTATGAATAGCTGCATTTCATTTTTTTCACTTTCTCATTTTTCCATTCCTTTCTTTCTGGACAAAGAGAGGAGAGAGACTGTTCTGGTCAGCCAAACTGCCCACTTTGAAATCTTGTGTCTTTATTGTGGAAAGATTACTTTAAAAATCTTAAATTAGAACCATTTTTAAAATAAATATAGTTAATGTATTATATAATACATAATGGTGAAGTATTTACCTCTATCAAGTGAAGGGCTTATACTGATTTATATCTAGGTAAATCCATCTGCCTTTCCTGCAGATGTTATTACTGCTCCATTTACCTCAGTATGCTCTGTTTGGTGTCAAGGACCTCTTGTTTCAATTGCTTCAGCTAAACTGTGTCACCTTTATTGGGATAGATAGGAAGCTTGCAGCTTTGAGGACATTTTAAGTACCAGAAGGATAGGGGTGATAAGTCTTAAAGAACAGAGCTGAAAAATAACAAAAATCATCAACCTGATCAGCTGTGTAAAGTGAGAGAAATAAAGGAAAACCAAGAAAGTCTTTCAGAAGGAGACAGTCAAAATAATGGCAAAAACAAGGTCTGGAACATGCCCAGGGGAAAGCAGGGAGATTTCTGGATGCAGTATTACCTGGGGAAAGAACTTTGAATTGCTAAAAACTAGGCGGGGTGTGTTGATAGACATAGTTCCATCCCAGGCTGAGCCAGATGGGGTTCATTCTAGTTCAGATGAGTGGGTTTTAAAGTCAGAGCTGGATCCTGAGCTGTCTGTCAGCTGAAAAAGTGCAACTCTCCATGCTGGTACACTTTTTTCTGGGAGCCATGCCACCCAAACTTGGCTCAGCAGTGAGCTCCTCCTTCCCCTGCCCAATCAAGCACAGAACAAGAAGTCTCTATCACTGGAACTGCCTGTGAGGCTGGCAGCTCACCCATTCCTGCACCTCCCTCCAGCAGCAACTTTCCCTCCCAACAAAAACAACCCCCAGGACCACAAACACTACTTTACTGCTTGGTTCTTAAAGGTGATGCTCACTGACAGAGTAACCTTGGTGTTTAAAAAATAGAAACACCTATTGCACAAAAACAATCCCAATAAACAATAAAATAGTTGACCCTCTTCAAAGCACAAAGACTGAAAAGAGAAAAAATTGAAGCATTACATTATCTGCTCCTGAATGGCTTTTGGGTTGCAATCAAAGGACTGGAGCAGGGTCACAGCTAGTGCCAATACTCCTCACTCCATGCCTTCTCTGCATGTTATGCAGAAAGCTCCACATTTGCTAAGTTTCAAGGTACTGTCCTTCCCTTTTGTTTACTGGGTCTTGACGGATTCAGCAGAGTCAGTGGAAAAATTCCTCCTGAGTGCAATGAGCTTGGATCAGCCCACTCCCAACCTACCCCCCACCAAAACGAAAACAAAAAAAGAAGTGATAATATCAACATCAAATCTAAAGCCAATGAAGGGGAAAAAAGTCAATAAACACTTACCTACATGAGGTGCAATGTTAATGAACTTTGAAAATGCAATCCATTCTAAAAAATAAATATAACTAGAGCTCTTGCAGCAGTTTTATCCCATTATCTACAGGGCCATATACACTGCACTTGGTTTCTGTCTCATGCAAGACTTTGAAGAAGAGATAGTGCTTTCAGGCATACAAATCACTAGAAGAAAGATCCGAGATGGAATAAAATAAGCTTGAAATGATTTTCAAGATGGAGATGCAGATTTTGCTTACAGCGTTAATATATTACAGTTTGGCATCTCTAAAATATAGCTGTGAAGAATGCTGTGAACCTGCTAATTAATAAGACTCTCTTCCTCAGACATTTCATTAACCTAAACATTTTCGTTTTCTGTAGATGAATGCATGCATGCCTGTTTTTAACCTTCGTACAATGGCTCCTAGTGTTATAATTAATTTATTTCCACTAGCAAGATGAGAATATTGGGTTATAGAAGTAATTCAAAATGAGTCATGCATAATTTATACTGATCAATATTGTTGAGTATGGTGTTTTATTTTCTGTTCTGACTTTTCATTTTATAGAAATAATGTGTTGTCAAAAATACAGAACTCTAACATTTAATTTATCATCTAGCTTTAAAATAGGTAAATATTTAGGAGGATCCAGAGACCTTCAAGATCATCTAGTCCAACCATCAACTCAGCACTACAATAAACCCATAAATGGTATCTCAAAGAGCCACATCCAGATGCCTCTTGAACACTCCCAGAGACAGTGACTCCACCATCTTCCTGGGCAATTATTCCAGTGCTAAACCGTTCTTTCAGTGAATTTTTTTTTAATATATCTAATCTGAACATCCCCTGGTGCAACTTGAGGCAGTTTCCTCTTATCCTTTCACCTGAGACAAGGCAAAAGTGACCAGCACCCACCTTGCTGTTGTGTGTGTTTGAAAATTCACGCTGAGGGCTGCTGCACTCTGCAGGAGATTGAAAGTGAACAAGGGGAAATTTTCTCTTATTGGGAGACTGGCCTGGTCAAATTTCTTCAGTTTGTTCTGCTTTGATTTTTCTTCAACTGTATCCACTGTAGAAGAAGAACCACAAGTTCTTGTTATCTGATAAACCAGGTTGGAAATGAGCTGTGAGGAAGAGGGTGAAAGGCATTAAAATACTTATTTTCTGTGAGGTCACAGGGTAACAAATAACAGTGATCAGCTCTCCTTTGATTTTTAGCCAAGGAGGGACTGAAAGATTGCCACCATGTCAGCAGGGTGATGAGCACCCTCCCAAATGGGTTGGGGCAGTCATGGGTGGAACAATTTACTGCTGAGAAATGATACCAGATTTAATGAAGCTGCAGCCTAATTAAACTATAGCCTTTGCATCTTGTCCTTCTCTTTTACCTTATTTTCTTCCTTCTTGGTGGTATTGCTGATGCCATCACTTTGTAGACAGGGGAATTTGGCAGGTCATTGGCTCCCTGCACTCACAGGCACCCAAAGGTTGTATGTTGGGTTGCAACTCTGATGCTGGATGAAATGGAATGATTTCCTTTCTATAAATAGCTCCCCTGTGAAAAGCCATCAGGTAAACTCACATGTTTTTCATTAATGGTTAAAGTTTTGTTTCCTGTCACAAGTGCAGCACTAAATATAACTACCTGGGTACTTCTTCAGGACAGATCCCAACTGATGTGAATTTTTACTACTGATGTAGTAAATTCCTTGTGAAATTAATTTTAAGTCCTCGAGAGAATGAGGCCTTTATTTATTATTTTATTTAGCAAAGGGAATGAGAACATTCCATGTTTGGGACAATAGGACACTTCTATAGCTGTAATTGTTTTATGTACAGTAATTAAGAACTTAAAATGTAAGTAGAGAGGAGTGTGCAGGAGGTGAATTGATACTGGTTAGAGGAAGGGTGTTGTAACTGTTATGGATGCAGGCTGTTGCTCTCCATGGCTTGGATGCCTGTGATCAGTGAGCCACAGGAAGACTCTTAGTGAATCTCCATAGGCAAAGTAAACCTTTTCTTGTTAATGCATCAGGTTAAAGTATTTAGGTTCAATCTTGGCTGTGAGCAGACCTAAACTTCTTATTTTAAACAATTGATTATAGATGATCTTACTCTATTTTCTTTTTTTCTTTTCTATTTTCTGCTTATTTTTTTAGTGTCTTTTGTGAAACAGTTTGTCATGTTGTGCCTACATATTAATTACATTCCAGTTGGAGAAGTTTATAACAAGGATGTTGTTTTTATTACATCCTTTCCCCCTCTCTGCCCAGTTTGGTAATAAATAGGTTTTCAGGTATGCAGTCATACACAGACTGTTTTGAATTAATGGCATTTTTCACTGTACAGATAGCTTTGGGTTCCCTGCTTTAGTATTCATATTCTTATTCCTCTTGTGATTGTTCTGGCTTACTTAGTGTTTATTATGTAGCACTCTCCTAATTATATGCTTGCAGATTCCAAAGTTTAGGGATTTGAGTGTCTATTATGTTCCTATTCCACAGCTCTTCATGAATTTCTTTCAATATGCTTTGACACTGCAGTCATTCCAGAAAATATCATCAAAAGTATCCTTAATGTCTTTCTAACTTGTTGAGGGTGGCACTTCGAGTTTGTTTTCTTTGTCATTCTTATTCCATATTTCCCTGCCAGGCATTTTGGGAAAGTGAAATGAAAATTGCAGAATGGCAAGAAGAGTGAGCAAGCCAGTAATTACCTACTTTGTATGCTTATGTTGTGAAGTGTTCCATCCTGAGTGTTTTGAAGATTTATGGATGTGTGCTTATTCAGAAGCATGTAGGGTTACAAATTTTTTTTTCTCAAGAAATGGTCTTGAGCCTGCATCAATCTGCTTAATCTGGATCTGGTCTCAACTAATTTTTTAGAGTAATTAAAGATGAAAGAAGTTGAAACTCCTGTCTAAGGGATGTTCAAACTATGGTTTCGCTACATGGCTGAATTGAATCGGAGAACAGACAAGCTAGAAAATAATAGCAGCAAAAGCAGAAAAGAGTTTTGGCACAGCCCGATTCCCAGATTTAGTTTATAGAATCCTCTCATACACAGTCATTCTAGCTGAATTGAGCCCCTGGCTGCTGTGGCTCCAGTTACTGGTCCCAAAGCCAGCTAGTTCTGAGTCATGCTGCCACAGCTGCTGAATGCTCTGCAAACCTCGTGGGATCTGGGAAATTCTTGCTGTGGTTGGAGCAGTTTTCCATCTTACCTGTTGAGTCAGGCTTTCTGCACATCAGTCTCTTCAGCACTTCACCTTTCTGGTCTGGCTGCTTGTCTTAAATTGAGAAGCTGTTCTGAAACATCCCTTCACTTTTTTTTTTTTTTTTCCCCTCTACCCTCATGATCCATTGCTTTCTAATTTCTGCCAGCATACTGTCAAAAGGGTGAACTCAGCAATGGAAAAACTGTGTGGTAAAATAAGCTAAAAGACATCTCTCAAACATTTGTAGCCCAGTAAGTTACAAAAACATGTCTCACTGCGCTGACTTCCAACCAATCGTATGAGATAACTCAGGGAAGATATAATAAAATGTGAGTGTGAGGATAGTCTGCTTCTACTGCAAGAAAGAAACATGTTTTAAAGCACTCCTTTAGTGTGTGTTTTAGGTTTTCTTTGAAGTCATTAAAGCAAAATGGCAAATAGCAGGAGTTTGGTGACTCAGTACAAAGGGGCTGAGTGTGTGCCTGTTGCAGTGTTTTCATTACAGCAGACACAGCAGGCATATTTCTGAATAATATAATAAATCTTCTTGTCTTCAGATATGAAGATAATATTCAACTGCTTGTGTTGCTTTTGGGAAGACAGTATGACTAACAGAACACTTCAATTACTATGACATGTCAGTAGGAGTTATTGCTGCTCAGATGTCATGTAATGATAGGAAAAGAACATAAAAAGAACATAAACCCAGAAAGGAAACAAAATATGATTTTTTTTCAGTCTACTGTGACATTTTAGCATTTTCTGGATCAAACTTAAAAAACTACTATCCGCAAATTCCAACTTGAAAAAGCCGAATCTGTAGCAGTTCTCATTGAAGCCAATATAAGTAGACAAATATTTGTTTACTATAAACACTTTTTTCAGCAGGTAAACTGTCACGATATGTATAAGGAAATACCATCATTCAGCTATGATACTGGAACTTTTCAGTTTAGTATTGTTTACTGTGCAAGTATCAGTGATCTGCTGGGTTATCTACTGAAGTAATCTGTGCAAGTAATGGTCTCGTGACATTTTTCAAACTCAGGGCATTGCATCTCATAGAGGTCACAGCAGATCTACTTCTCCCTGAATTTTATCCTTTCCAGTTGTGTTCTTTATGAGGTGCTTTTCTTGTTAAATAAGTAGCCTCAATTCTCGTGTCCGTGCTTTTCATACATAAAAGCTTTCAGTATCAAAGTACTTTAGCCTCCTTCAAACTTCTATTAAAACAAGTAGGAATTTTTGTCTGATTGCAAAGCACTGGGAAGGACCTTATCTGAATGCTGCATAACGGCTCCTCTTTATCTTTCAGACTTCCCAGACTGAATTGCTCTGAAAGAAGGTTTGGGCTTTTTTCAGTGAGAAATGATTACATAATTTTCATTATTCAATTATCTGTCATACATTGGAGGAGTTTCAGCTTCTGAAAGAGGAAGAAAGCAGAAAACATGGTTTTCTATTTAAAGTAGGCATTCCTTTTATCTTATTAGAGCCAGACAGAGTGTTAAAACAAAAGGATCAGAAATCATAAAACAAACTCCAAGAGACTGTTACAATCAGGGGTTTTTTTGAAGCTGAAGTGCTAAAATTATTGATGCAGCAATGACTAGCTCTGATTGCATCCACTTGTATCTAGGGTTCATAAGCAATACAGCTTTATGAACATGAACAATTTAACTAAAAGAGTTCATATCAGAAGTAATGTGGTTAATTCATTAAATTTATCTGATTTTTCTTTATCTAGTAGAAAGACAGACTTATGAAAAATAAAATATTTTAACCTACAGACAAAGAGACAAAGATGACAGAATACAGAAGAACCAAAGAAGAGTTTAGAATCTGGGAGAGTAGGAGAAATATTATCTATGCAGCTACACTATAAATGTGAATGTATAAGTCTGTGTAAAACACCATTCCATAGAAAATGCTGCAGGAAAAGGCAGTGAAAAAGTCAGCAATATTTT
The DNA here is from genome assembly GCA_013400235.1 of Oriolus oriolus. Classification (NCBI taxonomy): domain Eukaryota; kingdom Metazoa; phylum Chordata; class Aves; order Passeriformes; family Corvidae; genus Oriolus; species Oriolus oriolus. The sequence goes on along the minus strand of VXBT01003964.1, from coordinate 2,457,385 downwards.
TTTTGTGTAATCTTTCTGCGTTATTTTCTTTTGTAGAGTAAAAAATTCTCATATATTCTGGAATGAAGTAACGTGTCTGGAAGAAGGAAAGAATTCAGGCCCATTTAAGAAAGTCTGGAAAAAAAGAAGCAGTATTTTGTGGACATATTCTGATTCTCCCTACTGCTGGTGCCAAGCTTTCATTGATACTGATGGCTTCGGACAGTTTGGCCACAGAAACTGTAAATAACTAAGAGTTTTTTAGCCATTTCTTCTGGCTGCTCCCCAGAACAGTTCTGTGTCAAATCCTGCAGAAGAAATCTCTGTAGAATCTGTTCCTTCCTTGCCCACATGTTGGCAGCCAAAAAATTATGCCTCTCTCTCAGCTCTCCATCTGTAAAATGAAAAATAAGGGTATTTCTTTACCTTCCAGAAATGTTATAGAAGCACTAAGGCTTGTGAAGAACTTGCTATTTACTGATGGGGAATGCAAAAGTATAGAGGATGGAATGCCTTGAGAAAAAAATCTTTTTTGCTATTGAGAAATTCTCCGTAGCATTTATTTTAGTTTAACAATCCGTTGTAGCTGGCAGTGTTTTAGTACTAGAGATTTTAGACAGGTTTGCTTTTCTCTTTATTTTTTTGTATTACAAGTGCCATCAACATTTCCAAGTTGGACTGAGCTGTGCTAGACTTGATGGCAAATCAAGACCTTTACCTTACAAGATTCCCCTGTTTTTGTGACCAGCCTTTTATTGTGAATGGACATACTGCTTGACCATCACTAGAGTGTGGATTTAACTTCTTTTTACATTATACTTAGGAACCAATGGAAATAGCAGCTTGGGGCTAGTTCTGTCTGCTGCTGGTGTAGCTGCAGGTTTTACAAGGAGGAAGTTAATCAGCATTGGTAATGGGAAGATCGGGAATGTGGCCATTCCCACCCTGGAAGAGTGGCTGGACTCAATCCAGCCCTGCTGAGCTGGTGGAAGAGCTCTGCAGTTCCTCCCTGTCTCTGCTACTTGGGTGCTGTTTTGGGGAGGATTATGGTGTTAGGCTGTCATGGACAGCACAGAATCAAAGCTTTTAAAGCCTAATAAAACCTTACACATCAGCTGGTTTCACCTGGGGGAAATACTGGTGTCCAGGCCTTGAGTGCCTTGGGGGATGCCAGCAGCAGCTGACCCCATCCCATCCAGGATTGCTGTCCCTGGGGCAGTGCCTGGGGACGGCCGGGCTGTGGCTGACCCCAGCCACCTCCTCTGGCCTCTCAGACCTTGCTGAGGAGGTGGCTGGCTCGGGAGGCACCACAGCCACTCACTGCCCCAGGGTGCCTGGCACAGTTTTATTCACTGGGTTTTTTACAGTTCCCATGAATTGTAATGTCACAGACTCAATTGCAAATAGTGCCCCCTAGGGTTTGATAATTTCCGGAGGATATTGTTGGCCCACGTCCCAGGCAGCAGTGCCATGAGTCTTGTGGTTTTGATATATTCCTGTGTAGGGGGAGACAGCAGAGAGCAGAGGATGAGCAGCTCCATGTGCCCATAGCTGGTAAGAGCAATGTGTGTGTCCTGCCATGAGGCGCTGGTTCTCCAGTGCCAGGAGCAGAATGCCACAGGGTGTGGATCACCTGGCTGCCGGCTCCAGAGGAGTGCAGCACCGAGAGTGGGGCCATCTCAGCTACTTGCCATGACAGTGCTTTATGGATCACACATTTCCCAAATCCTTTTGTGAAGAAATATTCTCCACGCAGGATACAGATCAGAAGCATGAACATTTCAGAGCCTCCACGCTATTACAGAGCTGCTTCTCTAAGTGTGCACAGCAGGAATAATTTCTGGTGCTTGAAGGATATGATGGATGCCCTGATGACCTCTCACACAAAGTCTTTGTGATGGACATTCCCCGTCAGGAATACTTAATGACTAAAGTTGTCAGGGTTCAGTCTGGTACCACGTGGATTTAAAAGCTAATTGTACAATCAAATAATGGCCTAAGGCAGGAGGAATAGTTTTGAGAGGATTGCTTTGGGCCGTGGAGCCAGGTTTAATTTTACCTCATGTTTTAGGCTTATTTGGTAAACTATTTTACGCACAAGAGACTTTATACTGCAATGGGCATATCATTTATATGATTAAATAAATAGATCAGAGATCCAAATACACTGGAATGCTTCTCAGAACAATATGCAGTCTAATGCTTCCTATGGAATTAAATAAGTATGAGCCTGTCACCTTGAATTTATGGAAATGTCTTGACTCTAATGATACAATTGCAAGACTTTCCTACAGCCACAAAGCACAGGACTAATCTGGAGTGACTCTTTGAAGTGCAAATTGTACATTTCCCACAAAACACTTGAAGTAAAAGATGGGAAACATCAATTCGCACTGCTGACAAAAAAAGACTTCAGTTTGTCACAAGAAGAAAGGTTTTAAATTTGCAATTTTCATCTATAATATAAGGTGTTAATGAATTTTATATTTTATCCAGATGGGTATGTAAATTCCTTCTGAACTTTGTTACAGAGCATCAATTGTGCAACTACTGAAAAGGGTAGAGAGTGTAGTCAGTTGATGGGGAAAACATCTAATTTACCTTGTCCTGATTTTTTTTTTTCTAGTTCTTTAATGGATTTTGATGTGGTATCCTTCTCAAATGATGTGATTGAAATCAGTGAAAATACATATTTTTTTATTTTTAGATAAGTTTCAGATCACACCAGCTTTGGAAGAGGCAGAAAATTCCTTTCGCATTTCATCAGAGTAGACAATGTCCAACACTCTTACTAATTCAGTTTTCTTCAGATAATAAACCATGTTCAATAAATTAAAAGGAATTTCTTGGGGAAGAGGTGGAGGATTCACTATAGATGACCTTGATCCTGTGATCCAACAGTGGCAGACAGTGAGTTTTCCTCTAGTTTTTTTGCAGAAGCAGAATAAGAGCTGGAGAGCAAGAGTTCAATTCCTAAAGACAGATCTATTTTAACAACAACCCCAAGCTGGTGAACTGTGAGGCACAGAAAATTTTAAGGTCTGACTTCTGTTGAAGTTAAAATACTGCTTTACATCAAGAGTAGCTGAGTGACTTGCAACAACTTAATAGGAAACTTAAACATTCATAATTAGAGCATTCCCCTGATGTTTAAGTAGAATATTCTGTATTGCAATTTGTGCTGCATATTGCTTCTTCTTGTGTCACTGGATACCCCTGAGAAGAGTCTGTCTCTGTCCTCTTTATGCCCCTAATGTCTGTGTAATTAAGATAAAACTGGTTTTAAGTATCTGTATCTCTAAATTAGAGAGTAAGATGACCAACAGATTTTTGGTTCGGATTTACTCCATTTCCTTCTTCAGCTCTGTTTCTTAGGTATAATTTTTGTTTTGGTGTATGAAGTTGATTACAGACACAGGAATTATGCAACATGAAGTTGAAGCCTTTGTTAAAATGTGGGGAACAATCACCTTCACAGATCTATTCCCTAAATCTGAGTCCTAAGAATTATTTCATATCTGAAGCGTGTACACTTGAAGTCACAGGTGGCTGCATACATCTGGCCCTTCATAGTAGTTCCATCCCTGACACATTTAAAAGTTTTTGCTCTGGAAACACTCCTCAAACATGAATTCTATCTCTAATTACCAAGATTTTTTGACTACAGACCATTTTCTAAGTGCAGAACTGAGTCCAGCTTAGGTCTCTCCTATCTATGGAATAAATCACTGGGATGAATTTCATGCTTGGCTACAGCAGCATAAATGTAAAGTAGATTCATTGAGGTCCACTGGGTAGCTGCAGATTTATGTTGCCATTAGTGGGACATGATTTGCTAGAACTGTTTGCTTTTTCACTCCCTCATTCCTACAGTTTCTATACTAGTAAAATGTGGAATAGGTATTATTTAGCCTTAGTAGCATTCTAACAATTAAACTTCAAAGAGATAAAACTTGCCCAAATCAGGTATAAACAATAATATAACAAAAATGTTTTTCTTTCCTGAAGGTAGTAGGAAACCTGGATTTCCTAGGAGGTTGTAGGTTATGGTATCAGGCTGCTTTTCCATCTAGCTATTCCTTTGAAAAATGTAAGTCTCCTGTTAATGAAGATACTGTGGTCTTAGAGAAAGTAGTTTTGCATTTTCTGACAGTAGGTGCTGAGAAGAGACAGACACTATTAACTCACCCTGAGGGAAAGAAAGGCTGTGGGGTGAATTTCGTCCTTACTAAATACCAGAGAAGCCACAAGGGAGAAAGATGTTACCAGTGCCTCATTCAGAGGAAGGCTTTTCCCAGAATTCAGATGTATCTGTTACACATCAGAGAGTTCAACATCATATAACACCTGGTTTCGTGAGCTTTGTTGCTCCTGAAAATCAGCAGATTTGTAAATAGGAGCTTCTCTGAGTTAATATTATTTCCCTTGTGTAGCTGGAGGAAAACAAAAGCATACCAAAGAGGCATTGGATCTCTGAAAATTGCAGGGGGACTGTTTGAATAATCCATTCCTGTTGAATTCTCCCTATTCTATTCTGTGTGAACTGTAGATTTCCCAGGTGCCAGCAGCACCAGAGTTGAGGTTCTGTTGCAGGATGGGTGGTGGGGGAGGAATCCTGAGAAATTTCAGCCTTCTTTTTTGTGCCTACATTAATGCCAGAACATATTGGCAGAAAAAAGGGCAATGGAAAAATATTTTTCAGGCCCATCTAAAATAAGTTAGATATCAGCTTTGTCATGGGCATATCAAGAACTGCCTTGTCCTTTAGCGTTCATCATGGTAAAAGTTTTCAAGCCTTGTAACATTGTACTTTTTCTGTGACAACTCTCTCTATTTCAGCAAATACAGTGGATCAGCCCTCTGCTTTAATTCAGCAGATTGATAGTATTCCTTAGTTTATTGCAATATTACTGGCCTGCAATGTATGTCTGCCCTTGTGGCTACCTTCTCTTCTTTGGAAAAACACTTTCAATCCAGCAATTTATTGCCCAATGCACTTCTTAAAATGTCATATAAAATTGGATTTTAATAGACATGGTTGGTAATAAACTATGACCTTTTAGAAGATGTTGTGCCAATAAGTGGTTACAGACTGTCTCTCCTGAAATGTCTTCAATGATCCTATTCTTTCTCCAAATATCTGAATAATTCCTCCAGGAATTTGATGGTACTTCACAGACAAGTGGATAGGGCAAATAGACTCTCTTGCCTTGTGATCTGAAAAAAAGATTCTTGCAAACAGAGCAAATATGTAGAACAAATTGTATAATTTTTATTATGGAAGTCCATGTACAGTGTCATCACATCTAATATAGGTCATGGCTTCACTGAGATTTTAAAAGTGAAATTTCCCCTGGCCCAGCCACTTTGTGGTGGGTTTGTCTGGCTACGCTGAGCACAGACACAGGTTTGCCTGGCTGAGCACCTCCCCTGAGGTTCCAGGTGAGATAATATAAAAGCTTAAATCTGCTCTCCTATGGTTAGGGTGTTTCAAATACCCAAATTAACTAGATTAAAGTAACAGTGCAATTACGGTTTGGGTTGTGTTTCAGGCAGACACTGGAAGAAGGATTCAGGTACGGGTTTCTGCACTAGAAATATCAGTTTATACATGAGGAATTAATTGTGTGAATTGAGCAGCGTGTGACTGCCTTTCTCAGGGAAACAATTCTGTTGGTTTTAAAACTACTAAAAAGGTGACACTAGGATCAGTTTACATCATAAACTGCCAGCTACAAAATGTTCAGCCTCATTAAAAACTCGGTGTTCTGTGTAGCACATTTCACTTATTTGAATTGTGTAGTATGAGAGCTTAAGAGAGGAGGGAGTTGCTCCATATGGTGTCCTTCAGTTCTGTCCCTAAGCAAGGACCTTGATCAAGACTGGGCAACAGGTTGCTGGGCAGGCAAGAAAGGATACAGGAAAAGAGAAAATACATGGAATAACTTTGCAGGTGTTGTGGGTTGATCCCACCCAGCTGCCAAGCACCCATACTGCTGCTCGCTTCCTCTTCCTCTCCCTGTTATGGAAAGCTGAAGTGTCAACATGGAGACAGTTTGATAGGTGAAGGAAAGAGGCAGGGGAAACAAACAAACGAAAACCGAGGAAAAGTAGCCATGAACCGCCTGCTGTCAGCAAAAATGCCCAAAAACCTCTGAGCAACAGCCACCTTGAAAGCCAGCTCTCCCTGCCCTCCCCATCCCCTCGAACTGCCCAGCCCTTTCTTTCTGTATCTCATGATATTATGGTCCATAGAATAACCCTTCAGCCAATTTGTCCCAGCTGTGTCCCACCCACTCTTCTTCTTACCCATTTTCCTTTCCTCAGGGAAAACAAAAAATAAAGAAAGGCTTGACTCTGTGGAAGCACTGCTAAGCAATAGTCCAATATTGATGTGTTATCAATACTGTTTAGTCACAAATCCAAAACATAGCACCACATACAGGTTGCTCTGAAGAAAGTTAACTCCATCTCAGCCAAACCAAGTACAGGAAAACAAAAACATGATCAGGGCAAAAAGAAAAGATGGGTATCTATGGTGAGTTTTTGATGTCCTTAGTGTAGGGGAAACTCAGCAAGATTTATCCCTAACTGAGTCCCATATGAATAAGAGAAGTTCAAAGCTCATTCTACCTCAAATGTATGAATCAGACAGAATTTTAATTGTCAAATATTGACGGGAAGGTGACTTATTGAAAAGCATCTTGAAGATGCTTCTGGACAGATTTTCAATAGTTCTCTGAATATTTTTAGGATTTATTTGCAGAGATTGTTTTTGAAGATGTTGAAGAGCACAGGGCCGAGGATGGAGCCCTGTGGCACCTCACTAGTGACAGGTCACCAGTCTGATGTCACCCCAGTCACTGTAACCCTTTGTGCCCGCCCCGTGAGCCAGTCACTCACCCATCCATGATGTGTTTATCCAGCTGGGGGATGGACACTTCATCCAGAAGGATCCTGGGAGAGACAGCATCAAAACTTTACTGAAATCCAGAAAGGTCACATCAGCTGGCTTCCCCTGATCAGCTGGGTGGGTTATCTTGTCACAAAGATAACAAAAGGTTACCTTGTCACAAAAGGAAACCAGGTTTGATAAGCAGAACTCTCCTCTCATGGAGCTGTGCTGGCTGTGACCAAGAACTGTGTTGTCTTCCAGGTGCTCAGTACTTCCCAGAATTATCTTCTCCATAGCTTTCCCAGGGACTGAAGTGAGACTGACAGCCTGTAGTTTCCAAAGTGCCCCTTCTTGAAAATCAGGACAATGTTCACCATCTTCCAGTCAGCTGGGACCTCTCTGGATTTCCAAGACAGCTCAAAAATTTGTCGAGAGAGGTTTTGCAATGACATCAGCCAGCTCTCTGAGGATTCTTGGATGAATCCCATCAGGCCACATAGATTTGTAGGGATCCAAATGGAGCAGTCTCAAAATTTCTCCTGGGAATTGATCATTCAGCAGGTGCAAACTGTTAAGAAGTATGGCTTATCCTGCCTCTGAGGGTAGAGATCCTTGGTTTTAAAGGAAACAGCCAGACCTGTAGCAGTGTGTATGTCCAGAAAAATGTGCCTAAAATCCTTTTTGTAGGGCATGTAAGTTATTTATTTAGGATTGTGCAACAAATTCTTCACTGGGAAAGATGGTCAGTACCTTTTTTGCTATTTAATTACAAAATGTGTGTACAACATCCACTTCTTATGACAGCCTAGCACAAATAATTGTGTGATAATTAATGGCTTGCCAAAAAGCTTTCTTTTTTATAAACAACAGTTTATTCAAAGGGAATTTTAAGCAGGCACTTTCAATCCCCAATTGAAAGTATATCTTGGCAGACACTATTTATCTGCCCCAGTATTTGAAATGTAATAAACAAAGTTTGATGCACTGCAAAGAGAGAATTGAAAAGGAAGTCCAAACCCTTAAAGGAAGTATCAAAATGCACTGAACTCAGCAAAATGCTTTGAAATACATCATATTAAGGGTTAGGTGGCGGTGAAGGGAGGGTCCTAAACAAGCAGTAATACATTTGCAGTGAATGGAATACTGATTTTCTGTTGGAGAAATAATCATGTACCTCAAGAGAGCGATATAAATCCAAATAATGTTATATTTACTAACCATAGATACTTCTGAGTAAGGGAGGGTTGTCTACATGTACTCTCAGAGTTAAGTCCTTGCAGTTATTTTTAATGAAGTTGAATCTTGGTGTGGAGTTCAGGTCTCTTTATGTATTCAATTATTCATTTTTGTGATGAAATAACATTGATGTTTATGAATTCTATCAAGTAACATTTGATATGCACAGTAGCCTTGACCTGACACTACTTGTTTGGTCCTGCAGCCCACAGAGTGGATAGATTTCTCTTAGCTTCATTGCAATGGAGGATTAAAACAATTAGCAGGATCAATTCTGTACCTCTTTGCTTACACGGATATAAACTTCTGGACTTTTGCCTTTTCTGTGACTATCTTTCATGCTATGACTGACGATGGGAGAGAGTCCTTCTGTGCTTTATTCAGATCAGTTGCTGTTTCTTGAGTGGTAGATTAGCTATCAGGAATTCTATGTTCTATGAGAGCTTCTGCAGTTATTGCTTGGGTTGTTTTTTTTTCCATTTGTCTGGTTTGGGTTTTCTGGTTTTTTTCCCCCTTAACTTTCATTGTAACTCAACAGCTTTGTAATTCACTTTCTTGTGTAGTAACATGTATCTGTCAGGACTGCTGTAAGGATGAAATCCTTAACATTCATAAAGCATTGTGTTGCATTGGTAAAATAATGGAAATTATTTTATGTCACTATAATAATGAAAGTGACGACATCAAAGAAATGAAGTCTCTAATTATCCATTAGGATTCAGAAAGATTAATTAGCATACCGGTTAGGCTCTTTGAGTTGAAACATCTGACCTACTTTTCCTATATTCAACCATATGCAGCCTTCAGAGCTCAGCTGCCTGATTTAAGGCGTGGGTTCCTCATTGTTTGGCAGAATGTAACGGAAATAAGAGGAGGTGTGGATGGTGGGATGTTTCCTGAGCGTTTAGAAACAGCTCGGGCAGTCTGTATTTGACCCTTTGTATATATGAAACTGAAATGTCACAGTCAGAGGAACTGAAACTGAGTGTGAAGGTGCTAGAGAAGTTGTTTAACAAACATCTCTCTTTGATCCTGCCCTACTTTAACAGCAGAGAGGCATCAAGGTGAAAAAGGAACTGTTGCTAGGAGTGCAAAACTTAAATTGCACAGCTCCTTGAGAAAGCCAGCAGAAGCTTTAGCACACCATCATGTTTGCTCTATAAAGAATAGCAACAGGTTCCCTTTTCCCAGCCTGTCGTAAGAAAATAGATGTGATAATAGAAATAACAGTTATCTCTTCCTCTGCTGGCTTGATTTTTTTTTTCATTTCAAAATTAACAGATCAGTGATTAATGTGCATATGAGGGTGCTGAGGCCCTGGCACAGGTTGCCCAGAGAAGTTGTGGATGTTCCATCCCTGCAAGTGTACAGGACCAGGTTGGACGGGGCTCAGAGCAACTTGGTCTAGTGGAAAGTGTCCCTGCCCATGGCAGGGGGTTTGGAACTAAATGCTCTTTAAGGTCTCTTCCAACCCAGCCCATTCGACAATTCTATGGTGTGCAGTATGGACACTGCCATACTCACTCTAGTTAGTTACAGGTACTTGCTGAACAGCAATTAATTTGTTCCACCACATTCACTTGCATTTTCAACCAATGGCTATATCTTCTGTTTCTCTTGCTGTCTGCAGTTTCCAGGTGATGTTTTCTTTGCATGGCCTTCACTCCACTTTTTCAAAACTGGGCAAATGACCTGCAGAAAAGGACTCTTGCTGAATACTTGCTGCTAAAGCCCATATCTCTTTAAATATTTTGTAAAATATAAGCACTGAGAATTAGAGAGCGTACTTGAGCCAAACTGAGTTCATGTTGCTTCACAAGAGGCAAGAATTGGAAAAATAGAGATTTGTCAATGTAAAATCCTTTTCCCCTACATTTTGATTCTAGTATTACCATGAGCCTTGCAGGACAACTACAGCAAGACAACTACTTAAAATTGAAAGATTAGCTCCTTACCAGTCATAATATCAGTACAGCATTTTTAATAATAAACCATTCCTAATCACTGGGATATATTATCATTAGTAGTTCTCCTTTCGTAAGGCTGTGTCTAGGCCAGTGTTGAATGAACAGTGCTTTGAATACAGTCTTTGGGAAGGCTTATGTGTCTTATATATGTTTGTGCTACAGAAGAAAGCGCACCTAGCTCCTGCTTCTGCTTTGCATTTTTCTACTTTCATTTGAAAATGGTCATGTCCATCAATACACACCTGCCATTGCTGCAATTTATATAAAAAAAACGAATTCGGATACGTTTTCAGACACAAGTAGCAAAACTACTCTAGCAGCCTCTGTGCAGCTGAGAGAGTTGCATGAACCTGTCTAATCTAATTTCAGAGTTCCAGCTGCTGTGAGGTCAAGGAGGACAGCGGGTGAGATGGAAACAACAACAGCAGCAGCAGAAAGTAGGAAACCATTAACTAATTGGAAGAGAGAGGTGTCCGTCCTTTGGTCAGAGAAAAACCCTGATTAAAATATGTCAAGGGTACAGCTGAGAAGTTGTTGGGAAAAGGAGAGAAAAATGCTTTCTCAAACACTGTGATGTGAAAGGGAAGGTTAGAGAGATTGCCTGAGGCAGTAGTACAGAATTCTTTTTGAAACAAGGGGAGGCAATATTGTGGGTCTATACAACATAGCTGAATAGTAGTTATAGATAGGTTATATAGGCATGAACCAATGCTAAAAGATGAAAAAGAAAGCTGTGAGAGCAGCATAAAGAATGGATTAAAGAACTAAGGAAACAGTATTTGTATTTTTTCCTGTCAGACTGGAAATCTGCAGCTATTTTCACAAGGTTTCCATTAAGATTCATCTGGCTTCAATCTTTTTGTAAGTATGCACTCATAAGAAGTAAGGGTAAAGTCTGAAGATCCTGTGGTTCCTCTCCTTGCTTGTCCAGAACCATTTCTTAATGGGAGGACAATGGAATAAGCTCAAACCTCTCATACAGAGAATACACAGAATGGATTGTGAGGTACCAAGTGGTTCAAACCTAAGTGGCTGCTGGGTAGGGCTGAGCGTGTGAGTACCAAGGAAGAGCAGAGGATGAACAAAAATTTTCTGCTTCATTTTCTGAATTTTTCCACAAATTGTTGAGTTCTGCCCTTTCTCCAGAGCAAAATGTGAACTTCCAATTCTGCTTTTTCCAAGGATAAAACAGCCAGATGCAAGAAAAAGGAGGTCAGCAAAGCGAGGGAGGATTCAGGAAGAGGAAAATACAATGATTGGTGCATATGAAGCATGCATCATCCACACTGGCCTTTTTGAAAAAGCCATTTAAGATTTCAGGAATTACATATATCGCCAAGTATGTGATCCTGAGGTACTTTTCATGGTGCCTGTGTTCTCATTTATCTTTTTGAAGGCTTCCCTGTCCAGTCTAATTCAAATTGCTCAAATTACAGTCCCTGAAGGGCTGCTTTCCCAGGTAAAGGCTGCTGGAGAGCAACTTATTCCAGACTAAAAGTTTCTAGATGCATCGTTAGTACCTGGGGAATCCCCAGTTAATTGTTTATATTTCTGTCTGTCTAGTCTATATATCCTTATACTGAGACAAAGAACAGGGGCCATGGGACAAAAACTAGCTCAGGACATCCTTGTTCAGGTGGCCTGTCTGCCAGTCATCACCCCTGTCCTGACACTGGGCCAGATTAAGGCAAGAAGAACATGCTGCCTTTGTTTGCTAACGTCAAGGCAAGAGTCAAGACACCACAGCACCAAAATCAAAGTCATTAAAGTGACTTTTGCACATATTTTAATGTCCTTTAATGTGCCGCAAAAGGGAAACTTTCAGAAAATGCATTGCTATACATATGCTTGTCTTCTTTTAACATGACCTAACAAGAATATATAAAAGAGGGGTTTAAGAAACTAAACAAAAATTAAACAAAAACTATTGCATTAAATTCCATTAGATGAATCTATTTAAACTTTGTTACCAAGACACTGCATCTTCTCTTCCATATTAGCTGTATGTCCTTACAAAACACAAATGTAATCAGGAACAGGAACAAAATTATAAGAAAACTCTTCAAAAAATAGCAATCGCTTGTTCTGAGGGACCTTTCTCCTGAGCTATGGAAGGAGAGGTGCATTGTTTAGTCAAATCTAAGCAGAGGAAATAACCTGGCTTCTTCCTTATTCTAAGCTGCCTTACCAGTATGTTCACACTTGGCAGTAGAAATTCCCTTTGGAATTCAAAGAAGATAAATTCATAAACTTTCTGGGAAGTTGCATAATAGGAAAAATGTTGAATCATAATTTCCGAATCAGAAAGTGTGACTCAGTAGCTTTCTGACCACTTTTGTCTCAATGTGCTTTTTTCAATGATGCACTTCAAACAGTAAAAATGTAGTTAACAAATATGAGAATTACACTATTTATCACTGTCTTGCCTTGATTCAGAGGAAGACATGATTTCAACTTGCAAAGACTTGGTAGATGTAGTTAATGTAGCTGGCAGCTCTGTAGTACTTGGTGATAAACCATGACAAGGATCAAGTAAAGGCTTTCAAATCTGCACAAAATCCTGCTTAATTAAGTGAGATGTAACTTCTCAGCAGACGGTTTCTTCCTATCAAGGTCATCATTACAAAGTGTTATGGGATGTGATGGCTTTTTTTCCATTTCATGATGACTGGTTCCACTGGTTTTGTCTGCCATACACAAACCATTCATTTTTCTGGAGGATATATTCATTTATTCCTGTGATACCTTCTTCAGAGCTTTCTATTGATTTATGCTTTTCATCTGTCATTTATAAGTAACTGTTCCAACCCTTGTGATTTTTTTTAATCTATTCCCTAGATTCCTGTTGCTATTGATTTCTTTTTCTACTTTTGTATGCTATTTTTCAGAATTAATCCTTTTTGCAGCTTTTCTTTTTTTTTGTTTAATATGGATGGTAAGAAAACCTGGAGCAATCCATTGACTTTGTAATAAAGGACAACCAATAACTGTGGTGCTGTATTTCCAACTCCTCATCTTTCAGACATATATTACTGATTTTTGAGTACATCCATTACAGAACAGTAGCAAAAGGAATTGAGGGGTTTTTTTAATATACTAGCTCATTCTCTTTGTTGCCTTGCCTAAAAGTGCTTTAGAGAAATAATTGAAAAATCTCATTTCAATTTTGGGAGTGATTTCCACACAGAGTTCTCTTCCTCCTCTTAATTGTCCTTTAAAATTCCTATTTCTGCTTCTTTTAAATTCTGCAAGCAGGCTGATGGCTTGAGGCATCTGTAATGGAATATCTTACTTAAAATCTGTGCATAATGTCTCAGCAAAGACAACTGCAGGTCTGAAAGGGCTCAAGTGAATTGCAGGTGTTTTGATGGTTTAAAAGCCAACAGAAATGCCTCATAAATTGGTACTTTAATAAGTTAGGTAAGCTGGAGGCAGTAATTATAATTTTTATTTTCCCATAAAGCTCAAGCAATGCTGAGGTACTCATCTCTATACTCATCTGTGCCGTGAACTGCAATTGGAATTGTTGTCTTCATATATAGTAAGCTCAAATATTATTGTTACTTTTTAAAAAATCTATGGGGTACACAAAACTTGTTCTTTTCTGTGATTGAAAGAAACTAGCCAGCATATAGGTACATGCCTTGCTTTGGACCAAAGGAAGAAAATCAATCTTCCCAGCCTAACATGAAAGCTAAAGAACACTCCCTCTTCTCAAAACATGATTTCACCTATCTGGAAGTGTTAGCAGTAATAATTGTACCAATGATATTAAAAAAAAAATCTGAAATAAAATTTTTTAAAAAAAGTTTATTTTGACTGCCCTTAGTGAGTGTCCTGGTTGTCCTTACATTCTTGTGTGTGTGAATTTGGTCCTAGCAACATTGCTGAGGTTTCAAAATGCCCCTTCTAAAATAAAGAGTTGAAAAGCAGATTTTTTAACTGTTGTTTTTAATATAAAATTATGTGTCAAAGTCCCAGTCGCTGGGGTGATTTATTTTTCCTAATCCCTTTCCAATTGTGTTACCACATACCCAGTGAGTAATTGCCTTCATTGAGTGCCATTACTGGAAAGCATCAGCAAGAGCGTGAATTCCTTCCTTTCTCTTGATGCATCTTCATGTTTTCAGTTGTACTGCGATGCCTGACATCACTCCGCTTCCATGACAGGAAGGGTGTAGTATTTGCCTCAACTGCACGTTTCGTAGGAGCAGTCATCAGTCTTTCCAGCTACGATTTTCCCCACCTATCCATATGTTCCGTGCAATGTGTTTTCCCAGCACCAGACCTCCCAGGCTGGGGGAAGCTCTGGAGTTCTCTCCCTCGCACTGGCATTTGCTCCAGGACTGTGCTCTGTCACTCAACCTGCAGCAGCCCCGCTGGTGACAGCCATGCCCTGACAAAGGCATGGGAGATGTGTTCCTTTAAAAGGAACCAAAGGCTTGCTTTCTTCTATGTTTGTCTCTCAGTCAGTAGAGGAAGTGTTTGAAGCGCGGAGTTTTTGTTTGTTCATTTTAAAGTATCCAAATATTCATTTAGTAACTGTGTAGTTTTAGGGGAAGATTACTGGCTGATAAAAAACCAGCACCGATCTTTGATTTTTTTTAAAAGGAATTTTGCTGCTAAAAAGCTGAAAAGATGAGCAAAGGCTTTCACTTCAGTCAGTCTCATTGTTTCCAGGGAGTGGGAAGTGAGAAATAGACCTTATTTATGAGTGCTACTGATCAAAAGAGATAAAACTAAACCTTAGTTTTTAGTAGTCTAAAAGGGCTTCTTTGTACTGACTCATTGTTATGAACAAAGTGTTCAGAAACCACAAAAGACAGGTAGATGCTGTGATGTACTCCTGGAAATAAGGCCCCCTCATGCATCAAAATCCTTTTAATGCTCATCGGTGGGGGGATGATATGGAGAGTACTTTTTCATTGGGGAAAAAACCCATCCACCGTCTCAACTTCACGTTTAACAGCCTTGCTTTTGGTATGAAAGGCATTTGGGAAGTGAACCCATTACAATAATCAGGAGTGCTGCTCTAACAACTGCTGTCAGGCAAAGAGCTTCTGTTCTTGCTCTCCTCTCTTCCTACTCCTTTACTTAACAGCTAAATTCAGTGAACAGACTTAAGCTGTAATAAATAACTCTTAAAGAGACTGGCACTTGAGGGGATGGCCTTCAACTTCTACACTTTCCTGTCTCTTCTGAAATAAAATTTAAAAAAAATATATATTTTTGACTCTGATTTTGGATTCCAAGAAGTAGTGGCACAGATAAAAAAGAGCATTACAGCTGAACACATGCTTACTGCTTTAATTGCCAGGATATAGCAGGGTGGAAAATGCCCATCCAATGTGACTGCAGCTGTACCACCATGGTTTAATCTTACAAAGTAATGAGCTAACCTATAATGTGCTGAGTCTGTGTGTGCTGGGCTTATATAAGACTACTGGTACAACTATTTGGGCAAAAAATCCCTGCTCTCGCCAAATAGTTGGGCTACTCCAGTAAATATGTACAGATTCACTTAGGTATTTGAACTCTGTCCATTTACAGACTGTGGGCTTATTCAACATGTGGTTTTTGGCTAAGCACTGATTCCAAAATTGGTATCTCTGAGACTAATTAAGATCATTAACATACTATTGAACATTTTCAAAACAATGTAATTGAGACCAAAATTTGATTTCTGTATTGCCTGCAGTTTTGTTTGTGGTTTTGCTTTCCATTTGGAAGTGGAGCCAAGGTCACAGAATATTTCAATAACCTACAGTGGATGGCTGCTAAATGTCATTCCCTTGAACACAATTACAACTTAAAAAAAAAAAAAAAGTGCATTGTCCATTTGCTCTAAATGCATCTTTGATGGATGCTTCTGTATCTTTGTGATAGATTTTTTTTCCCCCTCCCCTGCTCTATAACTCAATTGGATGAAGTCTTATATAGCTGTAATAATCAATGGTGATATAAAATCAATTAGAAATTGGTCTGGCATTATGAAACTGAGATTCTGGGTCAGATTCTAGGTAAGAAGCAATCAAAGTGCTTAACCTTCTGCCCTACAAGGGGTTCAGGAGCTAATTTTCACTCAAAAGCATGCTTATACTTGTAATTACGCGGTACTGTTACAGTAGTATAACTATTTTTGACACAAGTCAAATTATCATTCAAAGTCTTAATTGTTGAGATGAGAAATTGGAAAAAGGTGAATGACCCCTTAGCTCATCTCAATAATCCAGCACTTTATTTTCCACCCATGATTCTGATATCACAATGATGGGTTTGCTCTAATTTGTCACCTCTGTCTTCTGTTGGACACTTCAGAAATCCTTCAAATTGGGCAATACCTTTGGGCAAGTAGAATGCAAATCTGACTTTTAAGTTGGGGCTGACTGGGGGAAAGAAAGGGGTTAGTAGATGTGCTTCTAAAAAGGAAATGTGAATCACAGGAGTGATGGTAGTGATTTGCTTATATTTCCTTATAGGTTTAATTAGAGATGTTACGTTTACAGCCTATTCTCCATCCTCCTCTCATTTTTTGACACATTCATACCTCATGCCTAGTAAAATTGTTCAATAAAATCCTAATTCTGCTGAAATCACTGCCAAAATACTAATTTCAATGGGACAAATGCTATAGAGATAGAGAAGAAAGATGGTTGCTCTAATTGATCTTCCTATCTCGACTACAGGAGGTGATTTCCTGCTCTTTTTTGCTACCTATCAGTAATACTAATATCTTCAAAATCCCAAACACAAAAAAAACCTGCCAAACAATAAACTAAACTAATAACTCCAAAATCCCAAACCAAGAAAAACCCCAAAAGCTGTCCAGAAAGATACACTTTACTGCAGAACTAGGATGACTCTTACATGACTGCTCTTTCATTGAATCATAGAATGACTGAGTGGTTTAGGTTGGGTTGGAAGGGAACTTAAAAATCATCTTGTTCCAACCCTCCTGCTATGGTTGGGGACACTTTCCACTAGACCACGTTGCCCAGAGCCCCATCCAACCTGGCCTTGAACACTTGCAGGGATGGGGCAGCCACAGCTTCTCTGGACAACCTGTGCCAGGGCCTCATGGCCCTCACAGTAAATAGCATAGACTACATGTGTTTAAAAAGACCACGTAGCACACAGTTATTACATAAAAGTGAGCATTTCCTCTTCGCTCTGAACAGTGAGCTATTGATGCCTATCCCATCTAAATCCTCTTCCTGCAAGACCTGAGCAATAAATGCTACTGCTCCCAAGTGGCCGAGCCATAGTGAAAGTACTTGTCTAGACTTTATTTCCCTTTCTCTCTCTTTTGTGCATTTCCAGTTCTATTTTGCTTCAGAACAAATGGATGTGGGAAAAAAAAAAAAAAAGAATGAAAGACATCTACTTATCGCTGTTTAGGTGATATGATTAGAAATGTAGATTTTCTATGTAGTCAACAGAGAGTTTTTCCTAAGCAGTAATTCAGATGACATCAGTTGGAAGGCATGAATTCCCACTTGGATATTTACATTTAATTAGATACTTTGTACTCCTTTACTGGAACACCTGGAGAAGAAAATTCATTGTGCCCTATAGTAACTAATATTTCTGAGCTTGGATTACTCCTCAGAATGCACTGTAAATTTGGTGTTGCCTGAAGTATATTTTTAGGAGGGAAGATGATAGGTTTGTAATTATGAACAAATATCTGCAGTAGTTGGTTATCTTTCTCCCTCAGGCTTTTCCTTTTCTTCATATTCAAATCTGTTGCATCTGCTCATATCATTCCAAAACCGGTTCAAAGCCAAGATTTTGAGGCTTTTTCCTTGGCTCTCCCAGCAATCTGTTTAACCGTTTATTAAGTGTCTATCACAGCAGTCTCTTTCTTACCCCGTGCACGTATTAGGAATCATTAGCTTTGTCACTAGAGGATAAGCATCCACATGGAAAAGCTCTGTAATGCACACAAGGTACAGTCTATTGACATTACATCATATGCCTTGTTATATTACCAAAACAATTAAGTTATCTGGTATCAACACTGCATGTACACATCACATCATTTTTAAATCAAAGCACTTAGCAGCAAAGAAATGAATAATTAAGAACACATAAAACTTATGCTGCCCACACAGTAAGTACATTATTCTTCTCAAGACTTTTACCTTAATAGACTATAAGCTCTTCAGTGAAGGCAGATTTTTGCTGTTGCTGTCCCATACTTGTCTGTGTCTGACATAATTGGACCCTGTGTGCTCTATAGCAAAAGTGGAGGAGGCCAAAGAAGATCTCATCTTAAAAACACGTACATGCATCTTGTAATTTTAATTCCATTCTAAGATGATCATTATTCATTCCTTGATAGTTTCTGATAATAACTGTTTGGCCCTTGTTTAATTTTGATTTTTCACTGTCTGAGAAAAATTTTTTTCTGGTGGAAACTGCATTGAGGTCATGGATGCCAAGAACTCGTTCCATGTCAGAGCAGTGCTACCTACACTGCCAGGTGTTAACCATGAGGATGGTTTTGATTGCCCTGTAAAACGAGCATGCCAAACTGGACACTACCCTAAATGAGCTTCCTGACTGGGAATTAGTGGCTAGCCCAGGGCAGCAAAGTCTTCTCTGCCACAGCAGGATGTGTCATACATTGCTTCACGCAGTTGGTCCCATTCAGTTCGTGACTTCTGCCACCAGCATTTTATCTCTCTTCTTCCATGCTTCATCTCTCAGACCATCTGTACAGCAAGGTGACTTCTGAGTGTGAAGCCATAGCAGCCTGAGTTTTGACATAGTCATATCCATAGCCATGGATCAGTACTGGATATGCTCCAAGACACTTCCACTGAAGAGGCCTGTGTCTTTGCTGCACAATCTGTGAGGAGCCTAATTGGCACACCTGCTTTCAGGCTGTTGTTGGGGAAACTTGCACGATTCAATTTTAAGTGTGTTGTTACTCTAACCCCCCTTTTCTAGGCTTATGTTACTGTCTACATCCCAGATCCTGAGATTTCAAAGTCTGTCTTTCCTCCGGTTTTGCTCCATTTTGCAAAAAGTTATAAATGCCTGGCACTATATTTTGTCATATGTGTGTGTATGTGCATATATATTGTATATGTAAAATTTTTTCTTAGCTAACAAAAGGAAGCTCAGTAGAAAAAGAAGATATTTTTAAATGTACATTAAACAGTAAACACCTTGGGAAGGCTGTGAGGAATTGCATGTATGATTTAAAATAAAAGGCATATATATTAAATAATTATATAATTGCTTCCATCTGCCCAGCCTTCCATACTCTCTTCCATTTCCACAGCTGTAGTTTGTATTCTCATGCCATGCAGGTATTTAGAAAAGACATGCACATAAATACATAATATAAATATTGATGCACTGAAGGGTCATGCATATTGTTTCTAAGACAACGTTACCTACCTCGTGTCTTCCTTGATCTTTGATGAACTTTCCCCAAGCCTGCCTCTATTTTTTTTTTATCACTAAACCATTTCCAACAGCAAGCGGTGGGTTCTTTTTGTTTACACTTTATATGAATTGTTAGTAATGAAAATTTCCTTCCTCAATGAAAAATATCAGATTTTGTTTTTCAAAAATAATTTAGCCATGCTTTTTCGGCAATGCTGAAACACACCTTGTTTGTTGTCTTGGAATGCTTACTGAATATTTCATGTACTCTGGAGATAATAAGCATTTAATTTCTGGAAATTTTTGTTTGCTGAGATTTACAAAAGGTGAATAGTCCCCTTTCTGCTTGAGAGTACCTAAAATGTGAATTCTTATCTGACTTGCTTCATGGTCATCTCTGTGTAGATAAAAGGTCTGGTTCTGTTCTCGTGCTCCTTGTTGGTGGTTCCTCACAAAACTGTGCTGCTTTATTTCGGGGTATTACATTCACAATACCAATGTTCTGGAGGACTTTAAGTCATACTTCTTGGAGAAATAGAGCTTGGAGAAGCTCGATAAACACCTCAAGTGTTGATAATCAAACTGTAGCTGGTGGTGTTACTGAGGCACTACACTTAAAGCTGCCCAGAGAAGCTGTGGATGCCCCACCCCTGGGAGTGTTCAAGGCCGGGCTGGATGGGGCTCTGAGCAACCCGGTCTAGAAGAAGGTGTCCCTGCCCATGGCAGCTGGGTTGGAATGAGATGACCATGAAGTTCCCTTCCAACCCAAACTATTCAGTGATTCTCTTGATTCCATGATTAAATACAAGAAGCAAGGAGAAGGGAAAGAAATTATCTGAAGAGGAAAATCATCCCACAGTTTAAGTACGTGCAGATCTGGAGTCACACAGGGATCTGGCTCCATGTATGAAACCTCAATAATTTCTTAACCTGTGTGTCCCAATGTCCTCAGCTGCAGAATAAGGTTAATAATATTTACCAGCCAGTAGTAGTGGATCACTCATCTGTCAGAATGCATGCAATAAAGTATAATCTCTGTATATTGGGCGGGATATCAGTGATTCTTCAGGCACTCATGACCTGATCCCTATTTTCAGAGACTGCTGGCAGAAACCACTTGGCATATTCCCAGGAGGGATAGCATGCCATCTTCAAAGGGTGATAAAAATTTACGATTGGAGCAGCTTGCCCGATTTTCCATTACCGGTCCGGCAGGCGGGGTTTTGCCCACGTGTTGCTGCCGGGTACCCCGGGGCCGGGCCGGGTGCCGCTGTCCGCGGTGCTGGAGCTGCGGAGCGCCGCAACTTTCGCGCCCCGCCCGTCCGTGCGCCCACTCGTTTCACGTTTTAGCGTGGCCTCTAATTAAACTAACTCCTCCCTTCGGCTGCAGGAGCCCGTAGGAACGGGGGCCTTCCTCTCCCTCTCCATCCGCTCCCCTTATTCTTTTTTCCCCCCTTTAAACAGAGCGAGTGAGCTTCCTCCGCCTGGGCTGTGCAAACTGCGGACCGCGCACCCCGGGGGCTTTAATTCCAGCGGGATCTGCCCCCTCCCTCCCCCGACAAACTTCGGGCGCCTCCCGCATCTCCCGGGACCGCGTTTCGGGGCTCCTGCCGCCCAGGTAAGAGGTGGGGGGCAGGAACCGAGAGATTAAAAGAAGGGGGTGGGGGCGGGGGCGGAATCCTGCGGTTCAGACCCAGCACAGCCCGAGCCGGGCTGGGGCTCGCCCCGGGGGCGGGGGTGGGCGCGGCGGAGCATCCTCCTCCTTCGGCGCCTCTCCGGGGAGCCGCGGCCCCCGCTCCCCGCACCGCCCCCCCGGCGCCGGGTGCTCCCTCGGCAGGTGCCTCCCGCCAGGTAACTTCCCCAAGTTTGGCCGGGGCTGCGGGTGGGAAAGCGGGAGAGGTCGGCTGGCTACGGGGGCGCGGAGCCCAAGGGCAGCGGGGTTAACACCTGGAGCAAAGCTGAGCTGTGCTTCCAGCTGGGCTTGTTCTGGGCATCCCTCAGAATCCTAATGCCAAAGCTAAGGGAGCAGTCAATAACGTGCTGGCATGAAGAAAGAGCATCGGAGTTTTGCTCGTTTATCCTATTTTACCTGCAATTTAATGCATAAGAATGCCAGTTATTTCAAATTATAGATCACAATATACCAAGCAGTTCAGCTCATAAAAGGTATTAGAGTGCAGTATGTAAATTGGAAATTGCAGGCTTCCTTTATTAATTTGGAGCTAGCATAATGTATTAAATTTTGCTGAAGTTAATAGTAAGAAAAAAGTTAGGCAAGAAAGATAGTTGTAATTAGCTTTGGGAGAAGTAATACAAATGCAAATGAGTGTGATGACACTTCAGCACAGACATGTTGCACCAAAGAAAACCCAACCTGATATATTTAAGTTCAGTGCAACCAACTCAGAAGGAGGCCTTTTTTTTTCTTTTTTTTTTTTTTTTGTCATTCTCATAAGTTTGGAGAAGTGGAAATATATCCACTGCATACATCTGTGTATAGATAAAGCATTTATGGTCAAGAAGGAATAATAATACGCACATGGGTCCTTACATAGGCCTGTAGGATTGCAAAAAGTCTCTAACTTTATTGTTAAAAACCTTGGGCCAAGAATAGGCAGCTGTAAATCCAGGGAAGCAATTATCCTTCTCACCAAAGGTATGGCCTGCTATTTATAGTTGTTGATACTGGGTTACTTATTTCCGATTTAACCTACATAAAATATACTTCATGAATTAAAATAGTTGTGGAAAACCAGCCATATTTTATTCCTAATGTTATAGAAATTAATGATGGAAACTAATTTTGGAGTTACATGTTACTTGTTACATTTCAGATACTTCATACCTGGTGCACATTTCACTATTTCTCTGGCATTTTTTGTACAGCTGGATACAGCAAGTACATAGGTGGTTGCTTCTGGTCATTACACAAAGTGTAAGCCAGAAGCACAGAGGCAAAATTGTTAAAAGTATTAATTCCCTTGTCTCATGTCTCCTGCTGGGCGGTGAGAAATAGGTGCACTCTACTGCAGCTCAAATCTGGTGCGAGTAGGAGGTGTTTACCTGCATCTTCCCATCCAAGGCTCCATCAGCTGTGTCAGTCAGAGATATGAGAGTGATTAATATGGGCACAGGATATTCACGAGGCTGTTGCTGGAGCTAACAGTTACAGTGGACATTCAGTTGTCAGTCTTGGTAACGTTAATAACCCCTGTACCACTGCGGAAAACTCAAAACACCAGATGTATAGTTTCTTTTCAGTTAATATGTAGAAATTGGGTGGAAATCTGTATCTTTCCTCTCTTAAATGACCTTTGCCTGTTTGCAGAGGACTGTCATGCGATCTGTGTGTTGCTCAAGCTGCTGGAGTTCTTATAGTGTAGTTATGGTTTGCTGTTTCTCTGAGTAGTTATGAATTTCAGTTGCACATTTCACTCTGGGTTCAGAACGAATTAAAAAATATCTGTTTTGATGTCAAGTAGAGTTCTCAAAATCACCAGAAAAAAATGCTTATACTGAAAGTCCCTTTATTACAAAATTCCTGCATTATGTAGGTTGTAAACATCAGAATAAATACGAAAAAGAATCCCACCAATCTTATTTCTTAAAGAAACAACAAGAAAAAGAAATAATGTTATGGATGAAAGCTATTTCTTAATATGGTTTAACTAAATTTTAGCAGGATTAATGTTTCCAATGCAAATTTTTGTGCAGGTTCAAGTATTAGGTGGGCGATATTACCTTCCTTTGTCCCTCCTTGACTTCTTGTTTGTGCTAAAATTAAGTTTCCCAACTGTGAGACGTCATGAGGCATTTTCACAAGTAGCAATTGAAATCTCTTAACACGCCTACAAAGCTGAAAGCCAAGTCATCTATTTAAAGAGTGTTTTGAAGTAGGTGCTTTTCTTTGTTGGTTATCTGGGCAGTGGAGAAACAGTTTATCTGACATCAATTCCCTTGGAATATTTGGGTTTTTCTGTGGAATAACTGAACTTAATGAATGTGGGGAATTGGCATCAGATTAAATCTTTATCCATGGTTCAGCTCAATTAAAAAACTTAGGAGTGCCTTCAGCTCAAGGGCTTTGTCTTCAAACACTGAATGTAGAGAACCTGTTACAAGGTCAGCTAGAAGTTATAAGGAGCAACAAATGACCACCTATGAAGCCTCTACTGATGAAATATTTTGTGAGAAGGACAAAGCAGTCTGCACCTTTGGAGGGAAACCACCAGGAGACCAAATATCTGTTTATCTGAGTATCACAGTCACAATATTTAATCTCTGATCTCCTCCTAGTGCATGTTTAGCTTACTCTGAGGGAAAGAAAAGTCTTGGCAGAAAACAGAACAGTACCAGCCTTTATGAAAGAGAGAAACAAGCACTGAGGCGGCAATTGGAGCTGAGGCAGGAGTCACAGAAAGTCATAACATGACATCAGGGGTTAAACTTAGGTGAAAGTGGAAAAATAATGGCAATCTTTGTCCTAAAAATCCCCTCAGTCAAGGTGTCGAAATGAGATATTGCTTTTATTACACTGTACTGATGCTCAGGCATTGATTTTTCTTTTATCTGCTGGTCTGCTTCTCAATCAGCAGAATTTCTTCATCAGCTCTACCTTGCACCTCACAGCTTCATGGGGTTTGACTGGGAGTCATGACTGGGCTTCTGGAAGGCAGCATGCCCTTGGCTGTGGGAAAACCAATATTAAATACTATGTTGATTTTCACAGTATAATGCTTTCTTCTTTTCTAACCTGTTTTAAACCATGATTTGGAAAGTAGCTTTGCTTTTTTTTTCATTAAGCCAGCTTTCAAAACCCAGAGCCTCCAACAATGCTGGGTTTTCCTTTCAAACAGAAGGCAAAAGCCCCACAGCAATAAATCCAAACTAATGGCTGCAGAAGCATTTCCTTCCCTCTTCACCCCGTAAACAAGAAATTTCTGTCACAGAACCACATTTAGCTGGAGCCTAGAATCAGGGATATGAAATATTGGATGAACAATAGATTTAGGGTGGCACATTCTCAGGAAGCTTGGTCAGAATAAAGACCTCTTCAGGTCACAGAGGGTCAGTGTCTGCCCTTAAATGTAGAAGTTTCTGGCTCACGTGGACCAGGTCTTTAAAATCACAAGATGGAACATGGTTATGCACAGGAAAGTTATTCAAAGAATTTCTTGAGGATTTTAAAATTTGCTAGCCACAGTGCTTTTTATCTTATAGAAGCCTAGACAGCCAAACTCTGGAGCGATCCTTTGAAAGAGATGTAGGCATAATTCCAATAAATATTAAAAACTGCTAGACTACTCTCAAAACACTTTTTGGTAAATTATGCACTCTCTGACAATATGAAGGTATGATTGCTGGTATGGGTGGAACATTACCAGTCTCATTTCCCTGGGATTTATGCCTGCTTGGATTTTGCATACTCAACATAACAGGAAAAAAAGCCCTAACCAACTGTTTCTGTCTCTGTTGGTACTCCCACTCAAAAAAATTAGGTGTTTTTTTGACTTTTCCCATTCTTCACAGTTATTCTGCTCTGACTTGTATTTTTTTCAATTCCATCAAAATTCGTTTAGGTCAGGCAGGGGGGATTTACAAGAATAACTGTGCTAGTATTCCTTGTTAGTGGTAATAATGTAAAAATATGTAGTATCTAGACAACATTGTAATTTAATAACTTATTAAATCGTGATCAGATTTCTTAGCTATACTGTGTGATGCTTCACTGGAATGTATTCAATAGATCAAGCTCCAGCTAATTTAGTTTTTCTAAACAGGACTGTACAATATTATTGCAAACATTTGTAACTGTACAGAAAAAAAAAAATAAGCCAGCAGGGACCAAAGTTGCTCTCAAGCACATTTGGAAATCCTGTGCATATCAAATAGCACAACTGGGACTTACTCATTTGTTGGTGGTTAGGAGAGGTGTCAGGCTTTGATGAACCTACTCAGACTTTAGCACCCTGCTGGTATGCACCTGAGCAGATCCCCAGGTCAGCCTGGCATCTCCCACCCCTTAGTTGCTCTCCATGAAGACTTGCAAGTCTGTTGGCCGCTGTAAGAGACTGAATAATTGATTTCTGCAGCCGTGCTCCCATGCTGGGGGAGCTGGAACTTAGCTGTGCTTCTGCACTCCCTTAAGAACACAGGACTGCACGGTTCCTGAGCAAGTTCCAGCAGCAGTTCACCATTCCCGTCTGTGTATGATGCATCCAGATATTTCAGGGTGTTTTCCAGTCATTAAATATACATATGACACTCATGCAGGGAGTCATTATACCCACTCTTCTGATGGGAGCAGGAATTTTTTTTCCCTTATTTTTTCTTGTTGAGTCAGAGCAAAGGGCACACCTTGAAAATTCCCCCTTTACATTCCAGCACTGAAAAGAGAAAGTTTTGGTCAGAGCTTGTTTGCTGAGCCATAGTATCTGCCTTCATCCTTCTAAGCATCAGGCTAAAATGTGTCAGCACAAGCACACTTGCACTGAAACGTCTTTATGTTGCTTTGGTCACCTTAGGGAGCTTGGAAGTCTTGCTTCCAGCCTCACCAGACCAAAAGGCACTGGTGGAGTGTCTCTATTCTAATTTTGCTTCTCCATCCACTAAAAAGAAAAGTGAGGAGGTGCTTTAGCCAAAATCCCAGAAGGAAAAAAATGTAAGTTACATCAGCCTCTGTGGGCTTCGGATGAGCGTTAGAGACAAACCAGACCACAGCAGCATGTCCAGGGCATGAAAGGTGGGCAAGTGATATACAACATCTTTTATTTATTTCTTTTTACAGAAATTTAGTTAGCTTATCTAGTGTAGTGCCCCACTTTCTCCTTTAAAGTGTAACACAAGAAAATACATCTTAAACCCCACCATTTTCTAATGGAAGTGTAGAGTGGGGAAAAGAGATCAGAATACTGAATGCTTCAGAGAAATGCTGATGTTTAAGCAGTGTATTTTGTCCCTGCTCCTTTTTCTCTGCTCTTTGTTTGTTGTGGATCCTCATTTTAGACATGAGTGTCTCTCACAATGTTTGCAGTTTGGTTTTTTTTTGTTCTAACCTTTCAGTATTATTCTCCATATGTGTTTGAGATCAAAATAGTTATCATCTGAATTTAATTTAGTACACCTTTCTCTTTGTGATGGGCTGCTGTTTCAGAGGGTACAATGCCACTATTAATCATCATAAAGAAAATGCATGAAAACAGTCCAAAATATGTGTCAGGCACTTCAAGGTGATGGATGCACAATAGATGGCCCCATTATTATCACTCAGTAACTTGAAAACTTTTGGTCCTCACATTTTCTCACTTTAAAACATCATTAACTTGTTCATGGGATCCAATACTTTGTGAAAAATGTATTCCTCTTCTACTCACTTTTTCCTCATCCTTCATGCTGTATTGACAGAGCCAGTTACCTGAAATTTCTTAATGCATTGTAAGTTTACTTCTCAGTGTATGAGGTAGCACAGAAAACCAAAACAAATTGTTTTATGGAACAAAAGTCAATTATATTGATTTTGATCTGTTAATGCAAAAGCAGACTATATGAGTGATTGTAATTAGGGAACTTATGTTTATTGGTCACTGTTCTATTTACTCCTTGGATTCGTTCTCTTTTGTGAATCAGAAAGACTTAAAGACTAAAATATCTGTGTCAACTGAATGTGGCTGATATTCTTCTTCTTTTAGGATTGTTACAAAAGTTATACAAACCTAGTGGGATTGATCAGTGCAGCCCACAAATGTTCCCCAGTCAGATCATTCACATGACCTGATCTAACCATTTGCAAAGTAAATGGTTGCAGTTTCCACAACTGTCTTCTGCTCTCTATGGTGATACAGCCAATTCCTGTATCAGAGCCTGTAATCCAAACAACTGGATGAAAAATCTTCAAAGCTAATGTCATCCAATATTTAAACTTTCTATTGCAAAGGAAGGGTTTTTTTTTTTTCATTTTGGGAAAAAAGCCCTTCTTAAGTCTTAATGAAATTGCCATGAAGGTTCACAGTGTTTCATGAAAGTGAAATGGATAAGTTTCTATACACAAAAGAATGGAAGAAACCATCTTTCTAAAGGCCCAGCTTAAAACATATTTGCCTTCATTCAGGAACCATTAATTCACAGTTACAATATGTCTGTAGGTAATTTTTGTTTCTCCTAACAGTACATATGTTGTTTTCTTTATAACATTAATCTGACGTTAAAAAAGTTCAATCTTAAAAATATTGCAACTCTTCCATTTTTCACTTTAAATTTTAATCAGAGAGTATGGAAGAATCAATAGTTACTTAAACTTTGAAAGGTTCTGAAAGCAAACCTGATTATAAGTTAGTGACTTAATGATTTAGTACGTTACTGAATAATCAATAACTGCTATCTGATGTTCTGAATCACTCTTACTAAATATGTTTTGGAAAGTTTGTAATTACACCACAGAAGTTTCTGGCAGGCATGCTGAACTGAAGAAGACATCATCAATGACACAGACAGTGGATTGAGAGCACCTGCAGCAAGTTTGCAGATGACACCAAGCTGAGGGGTGCTGTTGACATTCCTGAAGG
Organism: Oriolus oriolus; assembly: GCA_013400235.1. Classification (NCBI taxonomy): domain Eukaryota; kingdom Metazoa; phylum Chordata; class Aves; order Passeriformes; family Corvidae; genus Oriolus; species Oriolus oriolus. The sequence goes on along the minus strand of VXBT01003964.1, from coordinate 2,429,348 downwards.
ATGGGGCCATCCAGAGGGATCTGGACAAGCTCAAGTAGTGGCCCATGGGAATCTCATGAGGTCTAACAGATCAAGTCCAAGGTGCTGCACCTGGGTCAGGGCAACCCCTGGTACCAACCTAGGCTGGGGATGAACAGACCCAGAGCAGCCCTGGGAGAAGGACTTGGGGGTGCTGGTGGGTGAGAGGCTGGACATGGCCCGGCCGTGTGCTCTGGGAGCCCAGAAACCCCCCGTGTGCTGGGCTGCATCCAAAGCCCTGTGGGCAGCAGGGCAGGGAGGGGATTCTGCCCCTCTGCCCCCTCTGCTGAGACCCCTCCTGCAGTGCTGCATCCAGCCCTGGGCTCCCAGCACAGCAAGGACAGGGACCTGCTGGAGCCAGGCCAGAGGAGGCCACCAAGGTGATCAGAGGGATGGAGCAGCTCTGCTGTGAGGAAAGGCTGAGAGAACTGGGATTGCTCAGCCTGGAACAGAGAAGGCTCTCGAGTGACCTAATTGTGGCCTTCCAGTGCCTGAAGGGAGCCCACAGGAAAGATGGAGAGAGACTGTTTACAAGGGCCTGGAGTCACAGGACAAGGGGGAATGATGTTAAACTGACAGAGAGTAGGTTTAGATCAGATATTAGGAAGAAATTCTTTGCTGTGAGGTTGGTGAGGCCCTGGCACAGGAAAAGCTGTGGCTGCCCCACCCCTGGAAGTGTTCAAGGCTGGTTTGGATGGGGCTCTGAGCAATGTGGTTTAGCGGAAGGTGTCCCTGCCCACGGCAGGTTCCTTCCACCCCAAACCCTTCTAAGGTTCTATGATTCCATGAGAGGCCCCTCTTCTGATGTCACAAGAATCTGTGTTCCAGCAATGGATTTGCCATCTCAGTAGAGCCGTGGCTGCCTCCAAGCTGACAGCTGTCCTGGGCTATCTGTTCCATTCTGGGTGGGAGTTCATGGCTTTTCACCTTCCATGCACACAGGTGGTGTGTGCCTGCTTGGAGTGCGGAGCAGGAGTGCTTTGGCCTGGCGAGGGCAGCGCTGGAAACTTCTGGTGTGGTATGGACCTTGTTATGCTGCTCTTGTACTGCCTCTGAATTCAAACAGGCAAAATCTTACCATGATACTGTGTAAACAATCCTGATACTGCAGGGAGGTCCTCATCAGATAGTATCTGGTTCCACAGATGGCCCTCTGAGGGAGCTTGTATTTATAAGGTCTTTGGTAATGCACTAACAGAAATGAGGTTAAAAAATGCAGTCTTTGTAGCAGGCAAAGTAAGACATCAGTGATAAATTTAATTATTTTAAATGCATCAGACCAGGTTCTGATTTCAGTTACGTGGATATAAACAGGCCTGCTGGTACCACAGACTTTTGTGCACGCAAGGAAGGTCAGAATCTTGTCTCAGGGATGTAAAAATGCATCCACTTTAGACTTTATAATCTGTAATAGAAACATTTAGTCTATCCTTGGACTTTCCTTAGGCATAAACATTCAAAATATTTATAGGTGGTTTGTAGGTTTGGTGATTTTTAAACAGTATTTTGGGGTTTTATTTTTTCCTCCTTTTTTTTTTGCATGGCTATATAACTCCAAACATTTGATGTACCTGCAAAAACTCTTGTGTCATGCTGCCATTTCAGAGAGATCCAGCTGATATGTGAGGCTGGCTGCATTAACAATGGCTAGAGAAGCCATTTTTGCCTTCCTTCTACCTATAACAGGTATTTCACAGGTGCTGTGTGGAGAGGAAAGCTGTTCTTTAAATATAGAGTTAAGTGGCTAAATTCTACTTCATCTGCAGTGGTAACTTCCACTTTTACAAGGCAAGTGACATTCTCATGATTTGCCAGGAAGCTGGCATATTTTTTTGTCACTTCCTACAGATATATGGAGTGTATGCTTGCATAGAATAAATATTGTTTTTTTTAAAAATGTAGCTGTGTAGAGAAACTTATAAATTAATGATACTAAAAAGGATACTTAAGTCTATATAGTTGATATACTCAGTCATTTAAACAAGACAAAAGCATATAAAATAATCCAGGCAGTAACAGAAAGAGCAAAAAACATAAAAGTTGTTGCAACCCCCAAAATAAATTCTGCAAAGCCATGGATTTTAATGGATCGTGCCATTGAGATGGCAACAAATCTCTGGAAATACAGCTGAAAGCCTCCCAGGTTTTTATGCCAACACTGCTTCAGCAGAAGTCTCATCTAAAACAAACTTCAGACTTTGTTAGAGTCCTTTATATGACAGATTTATCCATGTTCCCTGATTTCCTGCCAACTGACTGCACCTGGCTCACTCTAAATTAGTTACAGTTAATTGTCAATAAATGTGAAGAAGGTCCTCTTGCCATTTTCTCTTGGCTGTGAAGCTGGTGAGTCTCATGGCTATTTATCAGGTAGAGTTATACACGCAAGTTTAGAGGAGAAAAAAAAGAGTAAAATAGCGAGTGGTGGTAATTGTCTTATTATTTTTTTCCCTGTGTGAGTTTTGATGCAGGATATGTGTGAGCACAGCTGCAGTAAGGTGGCAATGTTATTTAATTCAGCTGAGTCCTGGTTGGATGGGCTATAAGAGGGTGTGAGAGGTGGCCTGGGCTTTTTTTCTACTTGTGTAAGGAGAATTGTTGATTTAGAAGGAGTAGGGAGAAGGACACCGTCCAGGTAAGTTTTTGTTTCTCTGTTAGCCTAGTGTTTTTCTCTCTTGTAGCAGCTTTGGAGGATAATATAAAAATAGATTCTTCTCTGTGGAGATAGTGATTAGATTTTTTTGTTTGTTCCATTAGAGGATATTATTTATGCATCTCTTGGCTTTCCTTCAACAGGCCTTGCAACACCAAAAATTTGCTTTTAAAATGATTTTTTGTATGATTTCCTTTGTAAAAAGAAAAAGGTGAAAAAAGAGGACTTTTTCCTGTCCTCTGACTCTCCTGACCTGTTGCACCTGCTGTTCCTATTGATTTGACATTCTTATGGCTTGATTCTGTTGTTGGTCATTTTATTCCTGTATTTGAGGGGCTGAAGCAGCACTGGTGTAAACCCAAAGGCTGTAAAGGTTAATTACAGACTTGCTAGTTAAGCTTTTTTTCTGCAGTGTAGTCCCTATTAGAAGAAGTGTTCTTTAATTAAAAAATGTGTTTGCTTGAGATAAACCTGTTTGCCTGCACCTGTGTGAAAAGTGAGGCTCAGGATTCAGAGGGGATTAATGATTTTGAATCTGAGGCAGTTTTCTGCTTCTATAATGGAAGCCTCCTGTTGAATTTTCCTTAGGAAATTGAAAGTTCTAATTTGAACTTTCAGTTATATGTGTGTCAGTTACTGTTCTTTGCTTCTTTCTTTTTACAAATTATCTCATAGAAGACAAGAAATACGTCAGGAATGACATCTATAAGGCTCAGATTCCCTCTCTGTGCAGTTTTTTGTTGTGAAGTGCTCAGCTTTCACCCAGTCCCTGCAGCCTCTTCTGCCTCAGTATTTCTTTCAGGGGTGGTGTTGTGGAGAAAATGGCTCTGGGATCTGAAATAAAACCTTACACATCTTGCTTCTTTTGTTCTCAACTGGAATACTATGGATGTGGTGTCTAGGGTTCCTCCTAGTAAGGTGGCTTTTTGCTTCTGCCTACTAGTTGTGAACTTTCAAGCCAAAAAAGCTTTTTTAAAAGTTAAGCATTTCCTGGTGAGGTTCTGATGTTATCACAGAATGGTTTGTGTTGGAAGAGACCTTAAAGATCATTTTTTTTCCACCCCCCACCATGGGCAGGGACACCTTCCACTATCCCAGGTTGCTCAGAGCCCCATCCAGCCTGGCCTTGAACACTTCCAGGGATGGGGCAGCCACAGCTTCTCTGGGCAACCTGTGCCAGGGCTTCAAGAACCTCAAAGAGAAGAATTTCTTCCTAATATCTAATCTAAACCTACTCTCTTACAGTCTGAGGCCATTCCCCCTTGTTCTATCCCTACGTGCCCTTGGAAAAAGCCTTTAGGTACTGGAAAGCGTCTTAATGCTTTCTTAGTTGTAATATTTATATTACAGCTAGCAGGGCTGTAGATACAAATGCCAGCTTTCTGTGGAACTCTAGCTTTCTGCAGACACAGTCAAAACAAAAATTATCTTGGACATTTTAACTAATTGTAAAGTAGGTAAATAACTAATTGAATACCATCTGTTTGCTTGGGCTGAGAATCAAGGATGTGTGTCTGAGGCCGAGGAAAGAATATATTTCTTTGAGGAAAGAAACAGAATATCTCTTTTACAAGATCCTGATTTTATAAAACTATTTCTTTGACCTTGCAGTGGTAATGTGGATATATTTTTAGGGCATTTATTCATATTTGTTGTTCTACTTTTTTGTTTTGGAATTCCCATTTTCAGTTGTTTGCTTCTCCTTTCCTCTGGGGGTTAAATAGTCAAAAAAGGACAAGGCAAAAACAAACAAAGCTTTTTATCATCCCTTTCTCTCATCCCTCCATGTGCCTGAGAGGGGACAGGGAGGAACTGTGTGTGCTGGCTGGGGAGGGCACTGTTTTGCTGCAATAACAGCTGCTCTAGGGGGGCCTCAAACAAGCTCTTCACAAGAAAATCAAGGTGTTTGTAACAATGGGGAGGTTCCCCTGTGCAAAAGGGTTACCTTCCACAGCCAGTTTTGAAGCAAAAGACAATTTTCATTCTGAACAGCTACAGAAGTGCATGGACAGATACTTTGTGATTTGGGCTGGTGGTTAGAGCACTGATTAAATGCAAAAGTGAAAGTTTGGGAGTCAGAGCCAACAGGAAAAATTACCCCTCCCCTTTAACCAATCAGCCAAAACCCCTTCTTGCAGGAGCTTCCACTGCCTTCCTTCCCTCCATGTGTGGGGGTAGGTGAGAAAGGCAGAAACTGAAGTACAGTATTCTACATGTCTGCTTTTGTAGCATTCCTTAGGTTCTTATTCTGTAAATAATACTGGGATTTTAAGTCGAATAAAGCAGAGATATTTTTTCACTGGAGATTATAGATCAGAATTGAGAATTATAGATTATAATTTCAGTTGAACCTTTTGTTATGGATGGGTGCTGCATCCATGAGTTTGGAAAATAGATTTTTGAAAAATAAAAATTACTGTAATAGCAATATTAAAAGTATGCTTAATCAGCCAATATGTAAACATACCCTTATGTTAATGTAGCATTTTCAGGGGTTTTTTTCTCCCCCAAGTTTTGTTTTGTTTTTTTTTTCAAAATTGTTCTGTTCACAAGAATTTTATAGCTCTTTGTGATGGAAAAAAGGACAAGGAATTTTCTTATGGAATTGCTGCCAAGTTTCCCACGTGTTGGATAAACTTCCCAAATATTCATATACCAGTTTCTGTGATAGCTGCCTTTAGACTAGAAATGACATTCTATTTTTTCCAGCCAGTCCTGTGTAAGTGGTGCAGTTCTGCCAAATCAGTATTTGATTAAACAGATCTTCTGAAGGAGCAGATCTGAGTCAGAGTGCTATAAGGGGAGGTGTGTGGGGGGAATAATAAATAGGTAAATGTTGCCGATGCCAGTGATGATGCCCAGAGGAGCTGTGGCTGCCCCATCCCTGGAAGTGTTCAAGGCCAGGCTGGATGGAGCTCTGAGCAACGTGGGATAGTGGAAGGTGTCCCTGCCCATGGCAGGGGGCTGGAAAGAGATGAGCTTTAAAGCTGCTTCCAACCCAAATTATTCTGTAATGTGAAAAATGTGGTGACTGGAAGACACAATTGGTCCCTAAAAGCCCACAGGGAAAAGCAACTGCTAACACATCTCAGTGTTGTAAACCCCAAGATTTAAAAAATTCAAGTTTTAAGTTAATTGAGGGGTTTTGCCTCAGGAAATTTTCTATGCTATACAATAAGACTTCTAAGAGATTCAGTGAAGTGCTGCTTGTTCAGAACTTTTAAACCTGGCTGGATTAGAGGTTTTTTTTGGCGAAGCATTTTCAAAGCAGTTGATTTTGATTTTGTAGTAGCCTGTGAGGTGACAGTCTTGAGCAAACAATCAGGGAGGTTCTGAATGAGAAAGCATTTTTACTAGTGAGTGTTTATTAAAGTAGAGTTATAGATGTGTACTGAGGAAATTTATGGGATTTCTTTTGCTTTCCTTCACCCAAAAGTATATTTCCCAAGAGTTATAACTAAAACATTAAATAATATTTCTTTGTATAGCATCCAATAATGCAATGGCTGGAACACAAGGAAGTGGAGGAGTAGCTGGGTGGATGCACTGGATATTGGCAATAATTCTGATGCTGTGGGGTCACCAGATCAGTGGACAAGGACAAGGTAAGTGAAGATCTTTTACTACAATTTGCCATTGGCACAATATTGTTTGGAGAAACAAGGGTGTGTGATCAAGTGCTGAACTTCTGTGAATAGCTGACAAGAAAAAAGAATATAAAAAATCTGAGGTACTTCAGTGGAGAAGTCAAATGCTGTTTGGAAAATGATGTCTTGATGCCTTCAGGGATTATCCAGGTGCTTGAATCTGTTTTCATGTGCTCAGCGATTGAAGTGTGCCTTGAAATAAATCTTCCCTCTGTTGCTGGCTCTCTAGGTGTGGAGAAGCAGTTGTTTAGGAGATTGTAGACATGGACACTTTGTGTTGTTTGGCTGTGATATCGGCAGTGAACCTGCAATATTCAGAAAGGCTTTTGTGGCCATGCTATAAATAATGTCCCTGTTGCATTCCTGTCTCGCTCACTGATGGTGGTGCATAATAACAGCTGTAGGGATGCAGAGAGGCACAGGAAAAAGTCTTCTTGGGTTTTCAATTTTGAGAAATGAAGCATTATTGCATGTTATCTGAGGGCTGCTAACAAGAGAGGTAAAACCAGACTATTGTGCTTCTTAATATATATTTAGAATGAAAGATGCTTGTGTGTTGTGTCAAACTGGGCAAGGGGGAAAATCTCATTGAAAATTTTGAGGCACTGAAATTAAAGGGAAGTGGATAGGCATTCCTTTTTGAGGAATTCCTTTATCAGGCCTTCAGGAAACTCATGTTACATGTGAGCTGAGATTTCCACATCCCAATTTACTTCTCAAGTGGGGGAAATGATGTATGTTTTTCAACTAGAGCCTATCTGTTCTCTGCTATTACAGTCACTGGCTACAAGCACGATGTTGGTTAGTGTGTGCAGCCTGTGCTAGGTCCATTTTCCCAGGAGTTTGGGCTGCAGGAAGAGTTCTTGGCAGGTTAATGGTGTTCACTCTTGTTGGGTGCAATTTGAGAGGTAGGAATTGGATGTAAACTGTGCACTGCAGTTCTGCTGCAAACTTCTGTGAGACTTCTGTGTGTTGCCTCCACAGATCCTAAAAGCCAACCTGGCAGCCTCTATAGGACTTTAGCAAGGAAGTGCCATGAGTGTTTTGCAGGTAGTCACCAGCTTTTCTATGATATAAATTGTGTTTGTACAAAAAGGGGTGTTGCTTTTCTAAAATGTCCCTTTTGACATTATGGTCTTTGAGTTGGAAAACCAGATCTATCTGAAGACTGACTATTTCGTGGTATTGTGCTAAAATGTGATGGGTGTATTAAATTTCAGTTTTATGAAATACTGGTGAATGGCATTGGAAAGAAACACAGATACAGCATCTTGAGAGTTTGTTTTCAAAGTGGGTGATGTGAGGGGGCTTGTGCTGTGAAATATTCTTTATGTGGTTCTAAACCCTTTGTGAGTTTCTGGCTGATGACAAGATAGTCTTGATCTGTGAACTGACCTTCAGTCATGTAGTTCTGGGTGTTTCTGTTTTCAAATAATTACCAAATTATAACTACCTAATAGCTACCAAATTGTAGAAAAATGAAACTAGTAAGACAAAACACTCTAGAATGCAAAATGTCTTCCTAAAATTAGCAGTAACCCTTAGTGGAAAAAGGATATGAAATGCCATCATGTTATTTTCCTTTAATTTTAAATAACTTTGCTAGGTTGTAATGAAGCTTTTGAATATTAAATACCTCTTAACAGGTCTAGTGTAATAAAACTGGCTGTGTTTCAGTCTTGGTAGGCTTTGTACTCTGATGGAAGTGTAGTGTAGACTTTTGAGCATACACATTGCAACTGCTGTACACTGCTTGAACCTTCATGTGAGAAATGTGAACGTTAAACGTCAAGGAAGTAGCAAATTATAAACAAGGAACAAGTATTTGTTGGCATAATTACATACACAGGGTATTTAAAAAATGCGAAACCTCTAGGTTTCTGGATACATCCTTAATTTTGCTGTGGGTTTCTGTTAACACTTTATTTTTCCAAAGTAAAAAAGTAAAGCCCTTTGGCCATGCCTTGCAGGAACCTGAGAAATTTAATTTCTGATTAATTTGAGTAAAATTAATATTAATTATGAAGTTTGGTTATTTGGAGTCTATCAGGACAATGAAATGAAGAAATAATGATTCTGTGTCTGGGCATAGAACCAAAAGTGTTTAAAAGCCATATGGCTGCATTTAAAGAAAACAGCTTCTGAGCCACATAACTTCAGTGTGAGTGGGTTGCTATGGAAGTTAGAAAGAAATCAACATTTGTTCCACTTCCATTTCCAATCTGAATTGTAAACTCAGATTGAAAACCCTTTGTTTTTTCAACAGCTCTTTCTATCTGTCTCTTTGTACATATTAACCCAACCCAAGAATTCTCTGGTTTTTGAAATCCATGGGGCTGCATCTTGCTCTATTTGTGTGTAGCTTAAGACTAGATACTTCAATCTACCCAGTGTAAGTGTCCAGTAGAGACTGGAGTAAGAAAGAAACTGTTTTAATTTATTTTGCACTCTTACACAATAGAAAAATGTGTCATTTTTAGAGTTTTGCATCCATTCTGCTTTTCTCACTTACCTGAATATTGCAGGCTTACTCCTCTCTCTTCAGAGGAGTAAATATATTTTGGCTATATTTTGTGCACATAAGTAACTTTAGAAAAATATTTATCTCTTTAACATTGAGCCATGAGTAATTTGAAGAGTATTTTGAAACAGACTTGTTTCTCTTGGTGAACTTGGAGAAATTGTATATCTGGAAGTCTGAAGTTACTTGAACAATAAGCAGGCGATTACTGTTCAGTGATATCCACAAATAGTGTTAGTATTGATATTTAAGACAGAAGATAAATAAGGAGTCCTAGAATCTAATAACGTTCAGACTTGTAGAAGAAGTGAATGTTGCTTAATATCTGGAATTTCACTGCTGTATAGATGAATCAGGTGCTCTCTTTGAAGCTCTGGAGGTGCTGGTTAAAAGCGTGTCTGCTCTCTGAAGAACATAGCAGTAATGCTGGTGCTCTTGGATGCATGCTTCCTGCCCAAGAAGAGCCTTTCAAATCTTTCTTTTCAGAGCTGTCAGGGTACAGTGTTGACAGGTTGCTTTATTTAATGATCAAGCATAAAGGCTGTGCAGTGTGCTACAGCCAAGAGGCTTCAGAGCTCAAACAATGTGCTAGAAAGCAGTGGGTGTTGCTGGCTGGCCAACCTCTGACCCCCTGCCTGCAGGAAGTTTATTCCCCCCAGCACAGGCCTAATGGGGGAAAAGCATCTTAACTTTTGAATTTAAACAGTGTTTTAGCTAAGTATGTAATATTTTTGGTTCCTTTTTGCATTTTGTAACTTTAACCAATGATAAAGTAGGTCATGCTCAGCCAGAATTACGGCTAACTTGGAATATATAGGAGTATATGTCAATATACCTTCACAAACAGAAAAAGGGAGTCTTTGCTGGATTTCAGAGTCATCAGGTGGCTGCTTATAGCTGAGAACAAGCATTCAAATTGCCTCCATTTCACCTTCTTTTGTCTGTGCTGCTGACAAAACCCAAATGTTCCCCAAAACGTACTCCAAAACCAATGAATAACAATGTCTTCCCTCAGTCCTGAAATCCTGATATTACTGTGCCTTGTTAATAGTGGGGAGGAAGGCAGATTGAGGATACCTGAGATTTCTTCCCAAACCCATCCTTAGTGCTGTGTTTTGGCCACGAAGACCAAGCTGTGGTGTCTGTTTCCAACGACTGCACTTTGCTGTGGGCTGAAGCAGCTGTGTGTAAGTTTTTCTCTAGCTCAGCTGTCTCTCTGACAAGGTAAGCAAAAGTGTTTTGTATATATGGAGTGTGTATGTGTCCACATATAGTTTTGTGATACTAAATTACTGACAGTGATTTTTGATTAAAAAATGTAAACCACCAGAGAAGTGAAAACTGTGTGTAGAAATGGAGAGTCTGGGAACTGGCTCCAAATTTCACACCTCAGCTAATCCTGAAATGGTACACGGGTGCTGTGGTGTCATGATTTGCATCCAGCACTGCCAAATCTGCCGAGTGCACGTGTGTAACTTGGCTTGTGACTCCCAGTGGGAAGAGGAGCAGCCCCATGGTGACATGGAATGGGATCCAGGTGGCACTGCCGCCTCCGAGATGCTGCCCAGACCAGCCATGTGCACATCCAGCTCCCAGGTCACCCAGCTCATCCAGAGCCTGTGGCATAGCCCAGCAGGGTAGGATGGATTTGCATGCTCAGGGGAACAAAGCTGAGATCTGTTCTGGGTGTCTGATACGAGTTGACTTGCAGGTTTTTTGTTTAAAGGGTATTTTCTGCTATCTGAAAATCAGTCCTCTTGCATCAATCTTTGAAACTCACCTTTAAATAAATAAATGTGTGAAGCTGCAGGTAATGTATGAATGCTCTAAAAAGCATCTAATGGAGGCTGGTCCAGCTTTAAGAGGGAGGTTGGACGCACATGCCTTCAGAGCTCCCTTCCAACATGAGCATTTTCCATGATTACATGATAATGTTTAAATACAGAAAAAATGCTCCTTTAAAAACAAGATAAATTATATGCTTCCTAACATTCCAGCAATACAATGCAACTCCCATCAACTATGTTAAAGTCAGTAAAATCTTAGCCCAGTAACTCCCTGGAAAAAGGTACCTTTTCATTTCTGTTTAAGCAGAAACTTTTTTCTTTTTCTTTCTCTCTCTTTTTTTTTTTTTTTCTCCTTTCCAGTTTACAGGTAGGTCATCAGATTAGAGCATCAGCTGCTGGGCATGTTTATACTTAGCATTGCTCAACATCTTCCCTGGAAAGAGTTGTCCCACCTTGATTGTTTCTAGCAGACATTTGATATTCAGCATTCGATATTCATTTGATATTTGATATTCAGCATTTCCTCAGACTGTGCCAGTATGTGTGTGTCCCATTCAGAAATCCCATTTGGAATTTGCTGAGATGAAGAGCTGGTTGGAATTTCTGCTGTCAGCAGGGCTGGAGTAACAGTGGATTGTGCCTGACACACACAGGAGCAGCTGACCCTGGAGCTGATCTCCTGATCCCTCCCTGGCACTGCAGTGAGAAGGCAATGCACTACTGTTGCTGAGTAAAATGGGGAAGGGGAAAGGCAAAAAAGGTTTTTCTGTGATTCCTCTTGAATCTCTAAATAGCCTTGCTTCCTCTCATTAGGAGCAGCAAATACAATATAAACACTGTCAGAAACCGGGGGAGAAAAAAGTTAAGAAAAGTCAGAATAGGTTCCTGGGCCAGGCCAAGTTAAAGTTCCATTCCTAGTTTGAGTGTCTCTCTATGCTGACACCCTGAAATATTAAAAAATTTTTCATATTTTTGGGCTGGCAATATAAATAGGAAAAGTTAAAATTGTTCCTTAAAAATTATACATGCATTTTCAGGTGTATTTGAACACATCTTCTACGTGTATGTGATACTTATTTTAAAAATGTGTCACGTTTTGGAGAATGTGTACTAGGGCAGGTGTCCTGTGAATAATCTGGTGTAAATGGGACTATCATAAGAAGAAAAAATTTGTGGAGCCAGTCAGTACTCATAAAAGCCACAGCAAGGTGGGACCCTAACTGTGTTCTGTCATTTATGCTGGAAAAAATTCTTATCTAGAAAGCAAGCATTTGGGATAGGAGAACTGGGGAGAGAGGTATTTCTGGAAGAAACTCCTGTACCCATTTATACACCACCCTGTAATCACACCCCAACTCTATTTAAGTATACTGTAATATTCCAATTTAAAGGAAATAATCTCCTACTATTTGTATCTCCTTTTAGCTAAGAAGGTGCTAATGAAATACATATGTGCTTTTAATGTCTCTCCAAAGATTACCAGGATGTGTTGTAGAATATCTCAAATTGTTTTAAGGTAATCAGTTCACATCCTGTGAATGAAAACAAAGCTCATTCCAGCAAAATAAAACTAATCTGTACTGCTCTCCTGTGGAGGATTCTATTGCAGAGAGCAGGTGAGCACTCATTTGGTCTCCTGCACTGAGTCTCTGACAGACCTTTGCTTGGATCCAAATCTAGATTAAACCCAGGGGACAAGTTTAAGCAGTCTTTGCTTGTGCGCTACCACCTGTTCTAAATTCAGGTGGTATGGCAAGAATAATTTGGGATAGGACAACCAAAGCTCCTCAGGCAGGTTATGTTACACTGCAGTTATTCCTTTCATCTTGATGCTTCCTCACTGTGGAATTCTGGTGGATATTTGAGTTAAGTGATGAAGAAGCTTAGTAATGATGGGGCTAGACCTGCGTCTGTATCCTCACTGTAGGTGTGTGAAGGCATTTAGAGATATTTGAGTGAGTTCTTGGAAACAAAAAGCCCAAAACCTTTGTTCTTGAGACCAAGATGTACTGTGCTGGAAAGAACAGGAGATGTATGTGAGTGGTACACCTAAAACTCATGTTCTCACTTTTGCCTATGCAGATGATACACAGATGATGTATTGGATGATACACTGTATAGGTGGAAAGGTGGTTTGTATATACACCTGTGCTTGGGAAAAAAAAAGTTTGAAGTGCAAAAAGAAGTCTTATTTCTGGTTCAGCAGCCTGTATTGGAGGGCTTCAGCTTTAGTGAAAGAAGCATCAGCCTTAATGCAAAGTGACTGCTGCTTGTCTCATAATAATGTTCTCAAAATACATTTGAAAGCACAGTATCAGCCTGTACCTTTACCCTACCAAAGTACCAGTATTTTTTTATAGCAGTTGAAGTACTAACATGATTTAGTACTTAACCTTTCTCTCTTGTACATTATGCAGCTTTGCTAATGGATAGCAACACTGTATTTTGAAGGGAGGATTTTTTTTGTTTTAATGGAATGGTTAATAGTAACCACTTTAAAATTGGCAAGTAGCTTTAAAAATATATATTATTGGCTGTTGACTAATAATATATCACATTTTTTTAAAAAAGAGGTCTTAATTTGCGTAGGCAACACTCTTTGTAGAAACTCTTGATGGAAAAGAAATCAGGAGAGTGTTTCTTTAAGGTATTCTCTCCTTGTGTGTGTACCTGCCTCAGGTACTGGCTCATCGAAAAGTGAAATCTGAAAAAAGGCCACTGCACATACCACCTTGTAATGCAGCCAAACATTTGCATGAGCTGTGGAATTTAAATTCAATCACAAAGCATGCTTTGCTTTCAATCAATTATATTTCCATTTGTCATAAATCCATCTTGCAGGCAAAGACACTGCACAGTTAATGCAACCTACAAATACTGTGTTTTTCTTTAGAATTTGTCTTCATGGACTTTCACAAAAAGTGTAATTTATTAAGCATGCAGACATTGCTTTTCGTGGCCAATAATCAGAAAATACTTCATGTCTTGTCTATTTCAGAGAGATCCAAGGTAACTCAAATAGTAAACAATTAAATATAAGTCACCATCATTGTAGATTCCACTACAATGTAATTCTCAGAAATCACACAACAGAAGGTAAGACTACTTCTAGCATTAAGTACCGGAGGAGATGACTTGAGCAGAGTACCTATTGCTAATGAGGAAGTAGAAAATTTGTGGTGATAGTGCTAAGTAGCCAAGAGAAAAAGGGTTCTTATTACTGAAGTGACAAAAACCCATGAAGTTTTTGGTATACAGTCATAAAACAGGTCGAGAATTCTCACGAAAAATGTGAACTATCTAAGCATAAGTTTAGGTTTTCCTCATGAGTAATTTGCATTAGTTTGCCTGAGGTTATTTGCATGACTCTCTTACGACCTGAAAAGTATCTCTTTTCTGTGGGCTGTGTTGTCTGTAGCTGTTTTCCCCCAGGATGGTTAGTCTGCATCTTTGAGAGGTGAAAAGCCTGCTTCTGCTGGAGAGGTTCTATAGGGAGCAGGAAATGAATTGTTCCATGCTGGTGAGAAATGCATAGGAAATTAGACCTGATGTAGGAGATGAATGCAATACCTGAAAAATAAAAAGATCTCCTGTTCCATACACAAAGAGCACAGGTAGCTCTGTTAGCCTTCAGTTCGCACAGCTTAACTAACCAAAAATCAGTGAAAAGGATGAGAGCAGGTACTAAGAAGGTTTTACCTTCTTAGTAGAACTTATGTGGCAAAAGTAGGTGTTATATTTTTATTACATGGAAAATTAAGACAAACTGAGACAACCTCAATGTTGAACACTTGAATTAATGGCCTAATGCAATTCAAGATGTAGAAAATTTTTTAACATCATGCTATTTATTGGGCCATAAATAGCTAGGAAGAATGTTTCTGAGATCAGGTGTCTGCTTTGTGTGGTTGGTTTGTTTTAGCTGGAAGGTTCAGTGTTTACCATTTGCAACAGGTTAAGTCCTCAAGAATGGCTTTCCGGGAAGCTTTAGTTTTGAATAATGAGAACTTTCTAAGGAATGTGTGTGTAATTGAGAGCCTCAGATGTCACCACCTGGAAACAAGCTTTGATGATGCAGATAAGTGTTTGTGCTGCTGTGGCAACTTTTGTTCCAGGTGGAGCAGGACTCACTTCCCATTGTGTAGGAATTAATTATTATCCTAGCACTAAGCTCAAACCCGATTTTTACTTTTCTTTCCAGAAAGCAAATTTACTTATTAGATGACAGGATGTGAATAAAACCACCGCTTCATACAATTTGAAAAGTTTCACTTTATATAATTTAAAGTCTTTCATTTTGGAAATTATGGTGCTCTTGATGTTTTAACAGAATGTATGAAGCTTCAAAAATGTTCTTGGCAGTCACTGTGGTAGTAAGCTTCATGAAAAATAATAAAAATTGGCAGTAAGGAGAATGATACAATGCATGTAATATAAAACACTTTATCCTGGAACATGTACAAGTACTAAGTGTCCTAATGTATATTTATTGAGATAGACCTTGGAGTTTTATTTATGTTGCATTTTAAAGGAAAGTATTTCAGGATTCAGTTGTCTTTTTGCCCATTTTTCATACACTTGTTTGTAAAAGTTACCATAACCATTAAATGTTAGAGCTTGGTGACTTGAAATTAACCTCTAAAAGGATATTGCAGGAAGCTCATAGTTCAAACAGGCTTTTTTGATATCTTGGGTAGCTGAAATATATTTGCTTTTAATCAAGGTTTCTTTTACTGGTCAGTTTCTGTTTGGGGTTCATCTCTTTCAACAACAACAACAAAATTTAAAAAGACCCAAACAAACCCAACAGCAAAGTCATTTTAGCCTTTCTGAAAACAGATCCCTCCATAAACAAGTGCTGTGAAAGGTTTATTAGAGTGAGGATGCCAAGCCTGGGTTCCAGCATTAATGGCTGCTTCCCTACAAGTTCAGCCTTTTCCCATCTTTCAGCTCCTGTGCTGGCTGGGTGATGTTTGGGAGCAGATACCATTTTTTCCCCTCTGCCACTTGCTGTTCTGTGTTTAGATCCTCACTTCTCCAGGAGAAATAAATCCCAGCAAATGTTTTGGAATGACAAATATTCACTGGAAGAAAGCCAGTAAAAGTCATCTCAAGTTGACTTTACTCTTGGTAATTGGGACACCAATTCTCAGCTTCCAAAAGGGAAAATCTGGGGAGAACTATAAAAATGTATCAGAACAAGTGATGGTCAGTAACTACTGAATCATGTGAGGATAGAGAAGGGGCATCCTTGGCATGATGAGTGAAGCAAAGAGAAAAGGTCATCAATAGCCCTTCTAGCTCTGCTTTGAAGAAAATTGAGAGCAGCCAAAGACTATTTAACTGCAGGTCCATAGAAATATAAAGGCAGGGTGTCCTATGCAGTGCCTTGCATGTGAATCTGTTAATTGCAAATTGTGCCAAGTCCTATGTAGGCCATTTCAGTGCTCACCCTGGAGGTGAATTATCTGGAGGTCTTGAATCTTTCTGTACCTCAACACCAGTCCTGGAATACATCCAGTGAGGTCTGTCTAAGAAATATTATTTTTTTAAAAAAGAAAATTGTTTGGTTATACTTATTGGGTGACATTTTATTAAAGTGAGGAACTTCTCATTAACACTCGGTTCAGGGAAAGCGGTCTTCAAAGAATTATCTCATGTATTAGATGAAAGTGTTCAGTGATTTGCAATTTCAGAACAGTCTTTCATTCACAGTTTAAAAATTGCCAGCAAATGCACAATTAATTACATAACAATTTAACTTTGACAGCTCATTTCTGGATCAGATAAAATAAGTCACAGCTTTCTCATCTTGCTAAATGATGTTTCACTGCTTTGTGCCTATGCTTCATAGTTGTAGGGTCATATCATTAAAAATACATGGGGAAGAATGTTGTTTCCATTATTTGAATATGTAGTAGAAAATGCAATTATTTCTTATCTGTTTAAACCTATCACTGTGAAAGTGAGTATTTTCAATTTTCTCGGTCTGTGTTAAAAGTAGGGGATAATACCATGTGACAGATTTTTTTTTTTTTTGGTTGCTAAGTTCAGGCAAATAGTACAGAAATGTTTCAATCATATAAGTTAAAAGCAAAACCTTGCTGAGAAGAACTGAAGTTTTATTTTGCTGAAAAGAAATACTGTGTTGCATAGTTAGAGTCCAAAGCATGCCATGCTCTTTATGATCTATCTGCAATCTGTTTCTTTCAAAAACTCTGGCATTGATCATTGCCAGTAATAAATCCTATGATATTTCTCTAGTATAGAAAAGTAGCCTAGGGCAATTCCTTTTTATGTATATTGTAAGATTGCGGATACATATGCATGTGTATGTGCCAAGCACTTTCCTGCTGGTTTGATTTGCTGCAAGATTTTATTATTCATTAATTTGAAACGAGTGAGTAATCCCATTCACATGAGGGATCTGTTCGTGAAGTGCACTTTGAAAATTTGTCTTCAAGGGTAAGACTCGTGAATCACATGCTATAAAACTTTCAGATGTTTTGCTTTAGACTAGTATAAAGTTCCCAAGAGAACTTTGAGAAACATGTGGCTTCAGGTTTCACAATGTTTATACTTGGCGCTGTCCACTCAAGTCTAAAAGTTCAAGTGTCTTGTGTAAAGTCATTTCACTTTTTTTTCCCTTAAAATCTTCGTTGAAGCTGCAAAGATGATGTTGAGCTGTGTATAGAAAGTGGTCAGGTGTTCTCAGAGTGGCTGGGGTTGTAAAGGTCGTCGGTGCCAACCTCCCTGCTCAAAGCAGGCTCAGTTAGCAGAGGCAGCCCAGGAACATGTACAGACACCTCTGCAATACAAGTATTTGGGAGATGTAGAATTATTATTGCTCTCTGGACTATCTTAAATATATGAGGGGGAGGGTATTTGCAATTCTAAATGTAATTTTGCATATTAATTTATGCATGTGTGTGACAGGCAAACTGTGATTGTTTCACTGGGCTGTCCATCAGCGGGAGAATGAGCTTAACAAATATGTTCATTCTTGTACAAACCAGGAGGCAGATGCTGTGCTTGAAGTGCCACTGTACACAGCATGGGCTCATACATGTCTGTTAAGAAAAATAAACACAAGCATGACAGGCTTCCTGTGAAACTGCTAACTTCATCTGGCAGGTCACTGTCATTATCTCTGACTTGAAATGCAGTGGAAGCTTTAGAATCCCCCACCCCTCCAAATCTTTGTTTTTATAGACCCTGTGTGTGGAGTAAGGTGTTTGTTGTGAGGAATCCTTTGTTTTGGCTTCCAGTGTGCTTAGACATTCTGAATTCATAGCACATACAGCCTTCCCCTGTTCAGCGAAACAGGCAAGTTAGGTGTTTTAGCTCAGTTCAGATCTCTGAAGGTATGAATATTTAACCAAATTGGCACCCTATCTGATGGAATTTTAGCTTGGTCAAAAAAAGCTTTACAACCATGAGTCAAAAAAATTAAATTGTATGCAAAGGGTCTCTTGTCTTCTCTATTTATTGCATGTGACCTTGTGTTACTGTTTTTAATAGTATAAGTATTAAATCTGCCTTCAACAGTCCTGAACACTTGTGTGCAGTTGATGAACCTATTTCTTCTATGGAAAATTGCTTTATTCATTTTGTCTACTTTATTTGTTGTGCTCTCTTTTTACCCGAGAAATTTTGCTTTCCTTCACCCAAACCCTTCTAAAGAGCTAATTTTGTGACTGCTTTCAAGCTGAAAATGAGTGACATGCAGGGTAAATGTGAAGAAGGGTGTCGTGCTCACAGGCCATGTGTAAGTGAGCACCTGCAAGATTTAATTTTGTAAGCCCTCAAATAAGATGGACAGCTACGCTTTTATTAATAGACCCTAAATGTGTAAAACTGGCCAAAATTCTGATAAGATTATAATTCAACAGCAAAGCATTTGACCACTTTTGGACCCTCTGTTGTGCACAGTTTTTATTCACATCAGCTCTGAGAGAAAGTAGCGATTTATGTCGTCCATCCCAGCTGGCTCATAAATCTTACCATTTTTGAATCCTGTCTAATAGAGTCCTTTGTCCTTTACAAGGCCAGCCACTGAAAAGGCCTGTGACTTTCTGATAACAGTTTGTGTAAATTTGGATTATTTTTCCTCTTAAAAAGAAGAAACTCTTCATATTCCTCAGTGTTTTCTAGATCTGACACATGGAACACTTCTAGAATCAGCATACAATTACTAGCTTCTAGCACACTTCTTCAACAGAGTCTGTATTTTAAAGTGTATGGAACTTCCAGAGTGTGAGTTTTTGCTTAACCTGGATACAGATCATCTAAATACATTAATACTGTGAAAAGGTTACTAGGCAGTTGTTAGAAGAGGTGTCTCTTGCTGAGGTGGTGCTGGGAAGTAATGCAGTCTAATTAAATTCCACAGAAAAATCCAGAAAGCGTTTCAGTGAGGATGCTTTATAAGCTTGCTTAAGGCAGCAGTCTCCTCTCACTGTAAAAGCATGAAAACAAATGGTTCTAATTCTTCTTGTTTTCACAGTAATAACTGTCATGGGTTAAAACAGATATTTCCATTAGAGCACTTGTATTAGGTTAGCTTAGCTTGTTGAGAGATAATAATGACTTTCCTCCAAGGATGAGGAGGCGGAAAAGAAATCAAATTAATATCAAAGGAAGCTGCAAGTACTTTGTAAGTAAATCAAGACATAAGTTAGGGCAGATTTTTAGTGGAAATAGACATAAAGGATGGTGGTGGGTATTATAAAACTTTTTTCTCGCATCTTAGAAGTTTCCTTGTGGAAGTACAGAAGTTTTACTTCAATTTGGATGGAGGCACTAATGTATTGTGCTAACATGACATCATTATACGTCAATTCTCCGTGATATACAAGGAACTGCTTGGGAATTTTCCTTTGAGGGCAAAAGGAGTTCTGTAGCTATGGTATACTGGTTTGCCTTAAGTGTAATCTTTGGATTATAAACTGAAATAAGCAGTGGTATAAATTCCCAAGAGAAATAACTGATGCCCTATCCCTGGAAGTGTTTTCAAGGCCAGGCTGGGTGGGCTCTGAGCAACCTGGTCTAGTGAGAGGTCTCTGTCAATGAAAGGGGGATTGGAACTGGGTGGTCTTTAAGGCTTCTTCAACCCAAGCCATTCTATGGCTCTATTTTGAGATTGGCAGCAAGTCCCCTCTACAGGGGAACTTTTCCTTGTATCATGCTGAGAAATCACACATCTAATAAAACATTATTCATTTTATTGCATTGCACAGATGCTATAAATGGTATAGATAGCTGCAGGAACAGGAAGAATTTCGTTATTTAAATAATCTTAATGTAAATTTTCTGTGTGTCTGTCTTTTCATTAACGTGCAATGTGTAGGATGCAGTGGACAGGATTTGCATATTATTTCAATAGCAGGGTAAGAAAGTATGTTTGTTTGTTAAGGAAGTTAGAGTCTTAGAAATGACTGTCTGTTTCTGGGATGATACCAAATGCTGTGTCCTGTCTCCTGAATGCACAGTATTAGTAGACCTGGGGTGGTGCCATTGCCTAAGTTGCTGTCTTAGCAGCTTGGCCAAGTTGTGAATAAGGTACAGCATTTTTTTCTCCCCAGGCCCTCAAACCAAATCAGTCTGAAAGTGGTGACTCCTGGCCTTGGGTGTTTAGAACCATCTCCTGGAGCAGAAGCACTTTGCTGGCTGCCTTCCGTGGTACCTAAGACTGGGATGCCGCTGTTGCTTCCTGTACCTGGCACCTCCAGCCATTGCGTGGGACTCCCCTCCTTTCTTCCCTGTCTGGGTTTTGTGCTTATTTTGGGGGAACAGAGAGGTGCAAAACTACTGAAGATTTGTTGCTCAAATACAGCAGCGTGTGTCAGCAGTGTGAAGCTCCTCTCCCTGAGGAGAGCAAGGCTGTGTGGAAGTGGCTTCGCTCCTTCTGCAGCTGCCAGCGTGGCCACCTTCCCAGCAGGGCATCTCCCTGTGCGTGGGCTTTCCCTCGGGATAGCACAGGGAGGCTGGCGCTGTAGGGAAGTATGGCACCTTGCATTCCATGGCACCACTGCTCCCCTCGCCACCCTGGAGCTTCCTTAGCTCTCTTGCTCACATGCACGTCTTGAAAATGTGTCTTGATGTTTAATTCATAACACCAAGCTTGCGATTAGGGCAAAGTAGCTGCCTCAGGTTTGGAGCTGAAGGATCTGCTATATCAATTTATATCCTTAAGTCAGGCAGGGACTCGCCATCAAGCGTTCTGGCAGGGGACCAGCTAAGCATTACTGTCGCATTTGATTCTTTATTAGGCACTGTAAATGGGTATTGGAGTTCAGAGAAAATAAGATCTAGCATAAATACTGGCTTAATTTGTGTATGTTGACTGGGTTTACACCAGGCTTTGGTTTGTTTACTTTCAATTAGAGATAGTATGGAAAAAGATTTATGTGATAATCCATGCCGAAGAGCCAGTTACTAATGAAGACATTGGTAATTCCATGAGTAATTAAATTTCATCTGAGCTAATTACTGAGGTATTCTAATTCAGAAGCCTCTAGCCACAAATACTGAAAATCCATTTATTTAACTCAGCTTTTACTTAGCTTGTTGCACTAGCTGATAACACACATTCATTTCTAAAGCATTTCCCTTGGGCGTCCTCTCTTTCTTGCTGTGGATGAGTGTCTACAGGCACTTCCTTTCTGTTTGAAATACAGTAGAAAATGGTCTTCTATACATCCAGGTCCACAATAAAGCAATCCAGTGAAGTTTCTTATCTTTGAGTAGAACAAAAGCTTTTGTTGAGGAGAATTGAATCCATATTTCACCTATCTTGTATTATTTTCCCAGTTATTCTCTTTCCACACATTATCTCCTGATGTATCATGCTATGTAAAGCTTTTTTTAGTAGTTATAATATGCTCTTATGTGACTGGAGATGATGGCAGAAACTAATGGAAAAGGACTCGACTCATTTATGATCAATTCAGAATCTGGCTGCAGTGAACTTAATGAAAAATCTTAAATATCTAAGGACCTGATTGTACTTGCATTTGAACATAGCTTATAGAGAGTTTATTTTATTACTTGATGAAAAAATTAACTCAGGCTTTTATAAATGTATCCTTTTTGCAAAGAAAGGCTTTACAAGTCTTGGGAGCAAAATGCAGAACTTAGTGTTTGTGCTCACTTTTGCAGATTAAGAGCCTTACTAAATTTTTTCTCAATAAATAATAAGCACAGGGTTACACAGTATGTTTTAAGTAAGGCCTGTTTTTTCTTTAAATGAATAATGGTATTTTTAGGTAGTAAGTTGCTTGAAAATGTTTTCCTAGAGAGGTGTTACATAAGAAATATTTCAGAAACTAGAAAGATCCAATTTTTGAAAAAGGTTGAAATAATTTCTAGTATTACTTATTCTTAATTTTCATCAGCAGTGCAAGTGGAGGCCCTGAAATCTCTGCTAGAAACTATTGCACCTGATATAAACCCCCAAGGATTTTTAGGGCATTTGTGTTCCCCAGTGGCCTTGATACCTCTTGGGGTTTGCTCTTTTGGTGACTGTGCTGTGAGGCATCCTCTGGCCTTGGCTATAACGTGGGGGACCTCTTTCCCCATCAGGGATGTGTATCCAACTCTAATGCCAAACAAAAGGACATTGTTTTTTGTGAGATACGGCCTGTGGTTTAGCATCAGAGCTGTGGGAAATCTGTGAGAAGTTGCTTCAATGGAAACGTGGGCTTGGACTTGAGTTGTGAAAATTGCCACCAAGACTAATTTTGCAAGTTTGAAAGAAATGCTACTCAACTTATTTGCTATGCGACTTTCCATAAATAAATCAAAAAATGGAATTTCAATTTTCAGACTTCTCTGTAACACGTTTTGCCCATTTATTCACCTTTCATCCCTTTAAAAATCCAATCAGGTTAAGAGCATTTTAATGCACTTCTAATATGTGCATTACCTGGAATTTTAGATTAAAGCAGAAAATGGGTCTTTATGACTGTAGTGAGTGATGTTCAAGGGTTGCTTTAGGAATGATAAAACTTGTTCCATTTAGTGTGTGTTGTGATCAAAATACTTTGCAATTTAAAACACATCCTCTGAAGATCACCTTCTGTGCTGGGAAGTTCATACACCATCTGCTTTGACCTGCTCTGGAGACAGAGAAGTCAAACCAAATTGTGTTGCTAATAGTAAACATGATGAGCACAGCTCGGTATCTCTGAAAGGGGGGCTGGTCCACAATAGTCACGCAGTGAATGTGGCTCTGGGACCCCTGCACTGCTCAGTTGTTGGTTTTATAGGTGGCAGGTGCTCAGACTGAAGTGATGGGGAAATGTTTCGAAGCCTTGAGAGAAATAGCTACATAAATCCGACTGTGCAGACTAATTGATTGTAAAATGGCTTATGCTGGTTTGAATTAGTTCTCCTGTTTCAGGCAAATGCTTTTCTCCTGACACTTGATAATTGAAGGATGAATGCAAAAGTGATCTGTCAAAGCTGAGTGCTTAATGTTATGATGCACTGGTTCCTCCTAATGTTGGAGGAAGTTGGATTTTCTTGCTTCCTTTGCAGAAAGAGGGAAAACAGAAAAGATCAGCGTTCACTGGACAACAAGTGGTCCAGATGATTTGGAAAATGAAAAGTGATTGTAAACAAGGAAAGGTGATGAATTATTTGGTGTCTTCAGTTACTGAATTAGATATGGGTTCAGTAAGTGGATGTGGGGTTGTGATAAGGCAGGGAGGGAGGTCCTATTGACGCCTTCTCCTGGTCTTAAAATTAAGAGAGCTAAACACAGTTAAGAGAGGAAAATTGGTATTGATTCAAGGATCCTCGGGTGCGCTGAAATGCACCCCAAAATCTCACTGAAGAAAATTGCCACCCATGATGCGCATTGCAAAAATTAGCACATCTATCAAAGATTCCCCAGTGAGGGACTCAAGTGAGACCCCTCATCGAGGAACCCTTCCCCTGGCTGGGCCTGGCTTTGTTTACAGAATGTGTTCTGGAGAGGCCCTCAGTGTCTGGGGCTTCCAGAATATTTGGTCTCTTGCCTTGACAGAATATTGGGTCTAAGGGAAGTTATCAGACTTAAAGAATTATAACTATGTAGGCTAAAAGCACTAAGAATACATAAAAGCTATATAAAAGAGTGCATAAAAGCGGTATAAAAGAAAAAGCAAAAAATCATCATGGCATCACTATTAACTGGCAGGTGCCATCTCTACTGTGGGTTACTGGATGAATATACTTATCTTGAAGTTAGCTCTTCTCTTTGTGGTCTGGTGTGTTCCTGGTGGAAAAAGCAATGCTGAACACATCTTTGTCTTACCTTAGTTTTTGTCATAATTATGTGTTGAAGTGCTTGGAAAGAACAAAGTGTTATGAAAACGGTCTGTTACAAAGGGGTGAAGAGCTGGAGAGAAAACTCAAAAAAAATGTTTTCATGGCAAAATCTTTTTCTGTAGGCTTATTATTTTAATTTGTACTTGATCGTTTTTATTTAGCGTATAGTCATGAAACTGAGTGGCTGATTGGGTCACCTTTATTTTCAAGACCTATTTTTACAAAGGGGAGGAATAAGGGATAACCACTTTAATTGAAAGATCCTAATGATTCTCTGTCAGGTATGGAAACATCCCATGAAATTAAGCTGAGTCTTTTTGTTGACTTCACTCAGCTAATAGTCACTTAGAGTCACTGTAAAATTATTACAGTATGAAATGGGGTTACCTTTGTGGCCTTGATTTGAAAGAATTTTGATAGATTGTCACAGTGACTTCTCTTGCATTTAATGTACATGATTTAGCATATTAAGACTTAGGATTTATCAGCGTAAAATGAATTCAAATTACAGGCTTATAGATGAAATACAGCAACCAGCTTTGTGGCTGACCCATGTCAGTGACACTAAGGCACGTGCCCTGTGGTAGGGTGTGAGCATTCCTGAGGTTTTGGATCTTCTTTGCAGGGAAATTATTTTTTTTATATATATATATATTTTTAAAATTCAAGCCCACTTATTGGATATATTTTTCATACAGGAAAATATTATGCAAAGTATACACATCTGAACTTTGTAGTCTTTATTGTGAGACATTAGGAATAGGAGGCATATTAGTGTGTTTAGCTTTGTGAAGCTCTATATATCCTATAGACACAATCTGTGTTTTGGTTTAAGGTAGAGAGGAAGCTGTCAGGCATTAACTGTAGGGAAGACACCATTCTTCAGTGCTTCTAAGCTTGTCTTCTACATGATGTTTGTAATATCTACACAGCAGCTAGTGACTGTCAGACTTGGTTTTTTTTTTTTCTTCCTTTCCCCTCCTGATGTAGACTGCTTTGAAGAAATTTCAGCTTTTATTCAAGTCAGTCACAGCTGGGCTTGATACAGCTCTGTAGTGCCAGGTTGCATTTGGGTAATTCTCTCATGACACCACTTATTTTCCTAAAATGTTTGCAGCATTCCATGAAAGCCAGAGAGTGAGGAGAAGCTCTTTTCCTGCTTCATTACTGAGTGTTTTGCTCAGATTCCACTACTGGATGGGAAAGGTTGCCACTAGCAGTAGAACAGACTCAATCATAGAAAATACTTTTGCCTCAGTCATTGCTAAAACTGGAATACTTTTGTACTTTTGAATGGTAAAATTGGTTGTATAGTCTGATGTATTTAGTGCTATCCCTAAGACAGGCCTGTGCCTTTGCAGTGGATAATGCAAATATATAAATAACTGGAATAAGGTAATACCCCTTTAAATAGCTGCCATGGTTTTCATATACCTGGGTGACAGCTGGTGAGCTACTAGAAATATTTGAACAGAACTGTCTTGTTATCAGCATTGGCAAGATATTCCAGAAACCTCCATTCTAGCATCCAATTTTATCTGAAAACTGAACTACTTGTATCTTGGCTCTTTGAAAAGAACAGAGAAAGGAAAATTTAATTGAAAGTAAAGCCTTTTGCTTGAATTAGCATTCATAAAAGCTAGCAGATAGCTAATAAGTATGAGTTGTAACAAGTTTTTTCAGACAAAACTCCGAAGAATGTAGCAGCATGAACAAATACGTAAGAACTGATCTTTTTCTTTCCCATCTCTTTTCATCTTCTGTCAAATATGTACTTTGCAAGTTCTAGTTTTTACTAAAATAGGTTTGAAAGTTCAAAGTACATATTTTACATGTCTTGGGAAGAAAATAAATTTTAACCCGTTCACTAAATAGTTAATACATGCTTTTATTTCTCTTAGGCTTTAGTTTCAGTCCATATTGGTAAGCAATTGGTAAAGTATATTTCAATAGTAATTTGTTTGGAGACTTCTTCAGATCAAAACTTTCTCCTCTTCCATAAGCCAGTAGTGCCTGGAGACTTTGAATATTGTGGTGTTATTTACTTGGAAAATAAGCTTGCCTAGCTATTAATATAGAAATTAATATAGAAATCAAAATGTCTACTATTTATATAGCTGGAGGATATTGCTACTATTCAGGGGCAAAAAAAAAAATCTACAAAAATGAGTCCATTTTGAGATGACAGGAAATACACTCTTAAAATCAATGTTTTAGTGAATCTTGGAACAAATTTATGTAAGTACAGTCACCACCATTCATAGCTCAGGAAAGGCAAAATAGTTAAGGATTCAGCTGCAATTAACCTTTGAGAGCTGTCTATGTAATTCCCATTTATGTCTTTCAAAAAGAAGTCTTTATGCATCTCATTAATTTGATTCAGTTGCTTCTATTCAAAATGATAAGAATGTATTTGAATGCGTGGCTCCAAAAAATCTGTTGGGCAGTTTTATTTTGCGTGTGTTTTGCAACCAGCCTGCAATTTTCCTCTATAATAAAGTCACATAAATTTAGAGCCCTGTGAACACACAAGTCAATATGCATTAGATGGATGGTAGGAGGATAATGTTAGTTAAGGCACTCACAGAATCTTTGGGTTCTTTTTTTCTGCTCTTCAAGATTTTGGTGTTTGGCTGTCATCAGCAGTTTGCAAAGGTTAGCTGTTAAGAGAGAAAGCTCTAAAAAGAAAACGTGTCCTGTGTATATGGTGTTTATACAGCAAGGCTTAGGTGCTTACCCTGCACGCATCGCTGTAATGCCAGAAACCATCACAAACGTTTAAGGCTTTGTCCCATAAGGTGGCAAAGTACAGTGCAAGCCATTTCAGAGAGGAGAACTGAGCAACTGAAGTGATATTGGGACAGGTTTTAGAGGCCTGTCTTCTGTACTGTGGTATGCTGATGCTGTTGGCAGTGCTAAGCCCAAAACTGAGCCCTCTTGCAAGTTCCCCTGGATAGTCTTGTTTTTTTTTTTTTGAACCCTGCAGCCCCCTCTCATTATGTTAAGAGTCATGTTACAAATGATGGTACTATTTCAAAGGCTGGATTACTTTTTAATTTATTATTTAATTGCAATAGATGGTCTCTTACGGTAGAACATGTTGCTTTATGCTGTTAATTTGTTCAGTCTCTAAATACAGAACTTGGGGTCTTGAAAATTCTGTTTATATATAATTTATGTACAGCTAATTTGCTTCTGTTTGACCCCCAGCTTACACAAGACGAGGGAAAGCTCTGTTGCACAAATATTTAGGAATACATTGAGAATACTTTCAAAGAAGTTACAGTATTTTTTTCTCTACATTGTGAACTCCTTAGGTTGCTTCCAAACTTTCCTTTGTACTCATAGCTGTTTCACTTCCTGCCTTCAGATCTTCTGTATGATCTGTTGCTTACCAACATTTACTGAAGCTGAGGCCTAGAGGTCTCTTAGATATGTAGACAGAAGACAGAAAGCATGTGAGGATTTTTTTTTTTAAATAAACACTTGTGTGAAATAGGGAGACTCTCAGTTGAAGTCAGTGAAGTCAGATGTTGACCTTTGGATTTGTTGAGCTGCCAATTATCTGAAACTGTTTCTCTTCTCCCTTCCACTTGTGCGCCATCAAGAGCACAAACACATCTGAAGTATGCAATTTTGCTTGCATGAGAGGTATAATGTTGGCAGAAATAAAATGATTTTTCTGCCTACTGTGCATATAGAAAATAAGCTATAGTTATTCATGTATTTTGTTCTAGGTGTGAATTCAAATCTGTAAAGTGCAGCTTTCTATACCAGCACTCTTGAAACAATAGTTTTTTTATTAAATATTATCTTGCCACCTTTTAGAGCAGACACAAACATTTTCCTTACACTTGTTTATAGAAAATATGCAATGTTTACTTAAAAGAAAAAACTAACAAAATTGTTTTCCATTTAAAAATTGTTTGTACTTTATACGTCACATAATATGAAATGAACTTCAAATGGGAGAAATTATCTAATATTCTGTAACCTGCCTTTTGCACTGCACTATTTCAAGTTATTTGTCCATAATTGCTACATTTTTATGTAAACTTCAGTGAGTTTACAAAGCATCTGCAATGAATCATTCCCGTTGGAGTTTCAGATGGCATCCAAGCTTGGTAACAGAAGGTACAAGGGATTAATATTTCGCTGCAAAACAACAGTTTGAGCAGGTGGTACTTGATGCTATTACACATATAGGTCACTTGGGAGAGTGCTTAATCACTGAACTGAATATTAATTAGGACATCTTTCTCAGCCAGTTTTTTTTTTTTTTTTTTCAATGAATACTTCTCAAGGAGGAGGGGGAAAAAGACCAAACCCACCAAAGTCTGGGGTTATGAAAATTAAGGTGCTTGCTGTAAAAACTTGCTGTATAAATTGAGGTTCAAATTTTTCAGGGGGACTAATTTTGCAATAAAAGAAGTCTCTGCGAACTTTGAGTACAAGCTGTGTGAACCCAGTCTTTCTTCTTAATTTCTCTTATTGAAACTTTTCTCTATCTGCCTGGATTTCCCACTATCCTGTTAAACACCTAACCAAAAATACTTGGTCACTTGAAGCTGTAGGTTTCCATAGGTACAAAACAGTACTTTACAAAGTTCTGGCTTGAGAACCTGAACAGAAATGTGGATTTAATGTATCTGAGTTGAAAAACTAAATTCTTCATATAACTTAAAGAGAGAAACAGCTGACTTTGTTGCATGAGTTGCAGAATGTAAAATCTACTGTCTTTGACTTGGTTTTCTGTACCAAGTCATGCTTTAAACAACTTCTAAATTATTCAGGTTCTTGTTTTAAAAGGTGTGAAGTCTGTTTCTAAGATGCTAGAATGCCCTGAAGCGCAATATTAATCTGATTTGGTCATGCCTGACTCTACCATGGATTAATTCCTCTGTAATTCAGGAATCCAAATCCACAGGAAGAGCTGAAGGAGTTTCCTGGAGGGAGTGCTAGCTATTGCCTCTGCAGTAAGCAGCTGACATTGACATACCCTATCAACACTCCTCTGCTGCACTGTCTGAAGCTCCTTTAGGAGCTTTGATTTTTCCCAGGGCTCCGTTTGGGAGCTGCTGGCTGTCACAGCTGTGTGACAGTGATGAGCAGCAGGAATTTCCCTCTGCCCCAGGCAGGGGCATGGAGAAGGCATAGCTGTCTCCTGGAGTGGATTCTTGAGGCTTTTCCACTCGAAGGGATGAGGTGTTTCACTTGGAAAAATGGGCTTTAGGCATTGAGGAAGTGAAGGATGGTTGGGAGAGGGCCAGTGTGGGGCTGGGACCTCCCAGGACCTTCCCACTGCCTGCTGAGTTCAAAACCTGCTTCCCCCTGCTCCCACCAGCTTTTGCCACCGAGCTTTCTGTCCTTTAGCAAAAGGTCCTGGCACAGTGTCTTGTGCCTGTGCATGTTCAGGCAGTGCACAGTGCTTTCACCTGGGCTGGGTGTTCCCATGAACCCCCTTGAGCCACCTTTCAGAAGGTCAGGTGTTCAGTGGAAGCAATGCACACCTGTGGAGGTGCTGCAGCTTTGTTTTTGCAACAGCATCTTCCTTCTGAGACCTGGTTTAGCATCATGAAATGATGAAGTACTGTGAATTCTACTGCTCTAACATTTCCAGCTATATTTGGGATAACATCACTTCGTGGTCTGTGTTTGCCTGTTGAAAACTATCACTAAAATTTAGGTTTTATATGTTTAGGTGAGACAGTCCCATGCATTTGAACATATTTCCATTGTGGAAGCTGAACTTCTTAGCTTAATTTTGTGTCTTTAAATGTTTGGGAGGGGAAACATTTTGGGAACAAAGAGGAGTTCTTTAGTTCACAGATGGAGTTAAATATTTTTTTTAAATATTGAAGGTCGTGAGCTAATAGTTGACTTCAATACTTAGGTGGAAGATGTTTATCTTTAACCACCTCACAGTGTGTGAGGTGTCCATATAAATACAGACTACGGGAAACAGATCTAGAGAAAAGAGCAGGAAAGCTGAGTTGGAAAGGAATTTGTGATGGACTCTGAATTAGATCCTACATATACATAAGCAGTGGCAGCCAGATGGTGTGGTCAGATCCCTGGGATAAGGAGGTAATGCAGGCAGAGGACTTGGGGGCAAAATGGGAAATGTGTCTTGATTTCAACAGGGATAAACAGAAACCCTTGGGTGGCTGGGGTTTGGAGTGTTGGTACTCAGAGCAAGCACCAAAATGAGCTGGTGCCTAGGAAAAAAGAACAGATGTTGCTGGAGGTTAAAATGATGGATAAAAGGTGTGTAGCCTGAGGAATGCAGGAGAGGGAACTAAGACTTTTGCAGGAGAGCTAGGTGGTGTAGGTCAGAAGAGTGGGATGGAGGTAGACTGGAAGGGGATCCTGAACTTTTAATAAGAAGCAGAGAGTTGGAAAACTGATATTTGAGAAGGGGGGGAAAAGCAGCACAGGACTGATATAGATTTTTGGTAGAAGGCAGTTTATTTGGGGGAAGTTGAGTAGTTTGACAAGTCTGTAGCCACCAGAGCATGTTGGCTTCCAGAGCCCACAGTGGTGCTCCATGTTCTTGACTCTCTTTGTCAGCAAATGTGTGAAATTGTTCTGGCCAGTTCTATCCCTGAAAACCCACCGGGTAACAACTGCTACCATTTACTCCTCCAGCTCAAGGGGAATAGGCCTGTTAATGTTGCACACGAGTTCCAAACATTTATAAGTGGACAAACAAGTTGCGAAATAAGTGGAATTTGGTTTTAATTCTGAAGAAGTAAACAAGGATGTTGCATGCAATAAAAATATTATTCACAGAAAAACGAGGAGATTAATGAGTCTTGCGACAGAAGTTTGCCTCCAGTTGTATGTTGTACAGTAATCCTTAATTATGTTATCCCAGGCTATTTTTGTTCCAAACTATTCTTGCCTTATTCAGGTTTTTGGATGGGCAGAGTTTGTTTAATGAACAGATGTTTGCTGTTTTGTACAACATGTGGCCTCAGGCCTCATTTCCTGCATTTTATTCAGACCCTTACCATGAAGTCAAAATGATTCTTTTCCTCAGGGGCTTTTCATGATGCTCATCACTGTAATATCTGAATAGCTTCTCTGAAAATAATTAATTTACCTTCACAACACCCTTGAGCTGTGCAAGTTTTATCTATTTTTACAAGCAAACAATAATGGAAGAATGAGATCAAGATGAAATATCCCCTCTCTTTTCAGAGTGCCAAGTCTGAAACATCCAAGACACTCTCAGGATGGTCACTTTTTTCAGTTTCTTTTTAGGTACAAATCATTAAATTTTGGACTTTTATTTCCAAATTTTAGTGCTTGCTTATACGGTGTGGAGAGGTTTAAACTCAGGCTAAAGTAATAGTCTTTGGTGTACTATTGTTTGGATTTATTAACACTAGTTATGTCAGTTTTGTTTAAAGAATAAAATAGTCTAGAATTTCACGTTTTCTAAGGGAATAAAAATGAGTGCTTCCCAATTCAAGTAGGTTATGAATTTGTAGATATTTATATGTCAATGTATTTATAATACAGCACACAGCCAATTTTTAATCATTTGTAGGCTGTTTCACTCAGGTTTTGGTAAGAACATAAAAAATGATCTGTGGAACTTGTAATTTGTCTCTGAACTAGTTAAATCAAACAATTAAGGAGTGAACATAAAACATCAGTATGAATAGAAATTAATTTTCAGTGTCATAACTAGAGCAACTATCTAGAAGAAGTCCTGACTATAAAGGAAGCATTTGCTACAAAAATGCTTTTCATGATGTTGACAGGAGGATTTTTTTTTTTGATACAAGGAAGCAGCAATTTTAAATTATGGTGCTTGTTACAGAGAGGCTAACTACTCAACCCACTGAAGTCCAAGAGCATCTTGGAATACTTGCTCTGTCCTGGATAAGATGGTACCTTCCTGTGTGAAGCTCATTTCTTGATAAATCCAGCTTTTTGCCTTACAGAGCTGAGTCATTACTGACTTCTCAGTAAAAATCATATTTGGAAGTGAAATGTACCAAGTTAATTTGAAATAAAACCATAAACGTTTATAGGCAACATCATAGCTGGTGAAGCTTCAAGCTTGGTTGAAGTTCACCATCATGTCAGCTGGAGCCAGAGTTCACTTCCCCTGTATTACTTGTGTGCACCAAAAATTACTCCCCTCACAAGGTGCTGCTTTAGGAAGACTCTTTGGCTACCCCCTGTGTTAGGCATATGGAAGCCGTTGTGCTTCATATAAGGAGGAATTTGAAAATATTCACTTGGCTGTGAGATTGAGTAAAGATAGTAAGCTTTATGGCTGGGGGCTTTTTCATATTAGGAAATACTCAGTTTCAACCCCTGTTTCAAGTTTAGTTCAGTGTTTAGTTTGTTTTTATTAAATTGCATCCAGTGATAGTGGTAGCGTTTAACAAGTGTGTGTGCCCCTTTTCTTCCCCCTGCTTTGTGTTTAAAGGCTTCGTGTTTTTTAAGCTTTTGAAGTGTTTATGTGCCTTGTTTCAGAGACAAGTCTATGGTTATAGGTAAGGGTTCACTTCTATAGGTCAGTGTTACAGAAATAGATGTGCAAGCTAACATCTGGAGGGCTCAAACACGCTTACTAGAGGTTCTTATCAGCTATATCTGGTAAAATCCTGCTCAGACCAGTGATTGCTGAAGTCTCTGTTGCTTTTTGACCATCTCATTTCAGGGCTGTGTCTAGGTGGTTAAACACTTAGACTTGTCAGCTCTGAGCATTTCAATGAATGTGCCCGTTGTGGATAATGGTTTAACATCTCTGTGCCTAATACTCTGCTTGGTAGAGCTATTTCTGTCACAGGTAGCTGTGAGATGGTCAAATGCCCAGATACTGGGCTGGGGAGGCAGTGCACAGAGACGAGAAATGCAAAGGCTGCTTGGTGCCCGGATCCCAGAGCTGTGGGACCCCTGGGGGTTTGGAATGAACTAAGAAATGGAGTTTTGGGCCATAGGAAGCCACTCCTACAGGAGTGTGCTACTGGTAGGACAATTTAGGTCCTGAGGTGATCTTCCTCCAATTCTGAATTTCAAGAACCCACCTGCCCCAGCTTGTTGATAAGGATTTGTTGGTATAGGTACAGTTTCTTTGTTCAAATCCCAATAAGCCACTCAATCTAGAGGAGACAATAACTAGTAACTTTTTAAATAGCTTTTGTGGTACAATTTTGTTCCTTCAGCTGTTCAGCCTCTCTCTCCATCTCCCTGCTGCTCAAGCCTGCACTGATACACTCCTCCCAGTGGCTGAACTTGGCAAATCCCGATTCTCAAGCCAAAAAGCTGCCCTGAACTTTTAGCAGCCTTGAATATTTCCTTGCTTTGGTCCACTGTAGCCCCTAGTGTAAAATCTAGGATGGTGGCAAGCCTCCAGGACATAGCAAGCAGCCAGGGGCAAACTGTGCTGTTCATTTGATGGTTCTCTTCTGAAAGAGAAGTGTTTGCAGACCTGTAAGCCAAGCCACTGCTGTCACTGCTCCAAGTTGAGCTGCTGGTATGAAAGCAAGAGCACTAGCAGGGTTAGGCTGTTTGGGGAACTTTATTGCTGACCTTTGGATAGGGAAATGGCTTCTAAGTTAGTGGCAGGGCTTACGTGGAGAAAGAAGCGTGAAGAAAGCTTTGTTCATAATGCATTCTGTGCTTGGATCTTGCGGATTTTGAAACAGCACAAAAGGGGAGGAGAGGGAGGACGGATGAGTGGCACCATATGGGCTGCTGGAATAGAGAAGCCCAGTTGTGGGTGGGGAGCATTATGCTTATTTAATAACAAAGACACTGTGTCTGTGCCAGTGCACAGGCAACGTGAAAATAGCAGCTCACATTCTGCTTTTTCCCAAACTGAAGCTGTCTTTTGAATGACTGGATTTGACAAGGTCAAGATCTCTGTCTTGTGAATTTGACTGATCTTAATGACCTGGAACAGGGCAAGCAGAAACCGTCGCTGTCAGAGGAAGGTTATCCAGAACACCAGGAAGAGTTAACAGAATCTAATATTTATGAATGCAGTGGTGAAAGTTGCTAACACAACACCAAAATTTGCAGCGTGCTACCTGAACCTCATCGTCAGCTCCTGCTCTGCCTTTCTAATTTGTGGGCAATTTGGCAAAATTCATCGGTGTTTTCTGTGACTGTTGTGTGTGCACACACATGACAAACATTTTCCCTGTCATTTAAGATGCCAAATGGACTCCACTGACATGTTTGTTCATTTTTTTTTTTTCCAAGTGCTGCAGGAACAGTGGGTCAGAGTGACAATAAAAAAAATGTTTGGGTTTTTTTTTTCCCCCCAGTTGTATCTGTGCTACAGAAGTTGCTGTCAGTCATCTGTGACCAATACATCTGGAACTGACACTTCCAGCTGAAACATTTGGGGGATGTAAACAATGCTGAGAGCTCCTAGGAGAGAGTCTCTTTGTCTGTGCTTTTGTATTTTTTAGCATAGTGAGCTCTGTATTGGATCCTCTGGATGCTGAATGCTATGAAAATTAGAAAATAGAAGGCACGTTTTTGATATTCAGATTTACTTATAATCTCATGGTGTGGAAGTAGGAATTTTTAGACTAATTAAGAAATTAAGTAAAATTTTTATTTTGTATTATGATTTCAAAGTACTTGAAACCAGGTAAATCTGCTTTGAATTGTGTTGCACAAATAGAAAGCTATTTTATAACTGTGATCTGATCATGCTACTACACCACCAAGTACTTACTGTGTGAGTTCAGCAAGTCACTTCTGCCTTTCCCGTTGATGTTGGGTCATTTTTGCAATTAGTTTGGTGCAAAGATGTCTTCACTTTACTTTCTGATCTTAGTTCTGCAATGCTGGGGAAGACCACTGGATGGAACTATTACATTTTACTTAACAGGATGATGCAAAACCATGCTGAGACTGAAGTATGTATTCCTAAAAAAATATAAAAAAGCTTTTATTAAATAGTGGCATTATCATTAATGTTTTATTTTTAAAATGCATATAAAAGCTATAAAGAGAGTAGATTTTTAAATAGTACTTCTATGAATCTCAAATTATCAAGAGAGGATATTTTCTCTTTTGCCATCTCTAGTTATTCTATTTGGAAGAATCAGAGTTGAAAAACAAACAGAACTTTAATTATACTTTTTGAAGTCATGAGGGCTTTTAAGAAAGATACTGTGTACCCTGTGCTGTAGTATTAGCCAGCAGATTACCCAGCCAGAAGTTTTTCAAGACTTAGTATTGTTTGCCAGATAGCAAAAAGCTTCCACTGTGGGAGATGTTAGGCAAAAGGCTTTTAAGAAGTCATGCTTCAATTATTCTGGTTAATTAGAAAGAAAGTAAGTCTGTAATTAAGGGAGTAGTTCTTCCTTTTTTTTTTTTTCCCCTCCAAATGAAGTTGAAAGTTAATTTGGAGCTAAGATTATGGGGTTTATTTTCTCTTGCCTTTCACTTTGACTGAATGGACATGATAGCTGCTGTCATAATACTGAGGGACCTCCAGAGATGAAGATTTTAGTTGATCAGCAGTTTGAATTTAAAGAACTAGCTCCAATATTTGGAAACTTTAACAGATTCATGTAATTTCAGATTCTTACTAAGATACTTTTTGTGTGGTGATAGCTGCAAAGGGTTAGAGTAGAAAGCTACTTTTATAATTTGCTAACAAGGCATTTGCTAAAAAAAAAAAATCATAAATTTCTGTGTATTGTGGTAAACCAGACCCCTTTTGAAGATGGAACTATGATAATAGAAACTCATTATGGCATCATCCCCCAGGCAGTGACAGCAGGCAGATTCATTGCAACCCTAGCTCTGTGTACTCACACTGGAGCCCTGAAATATTCATTTGTCTCACATGTGTGTCAGGAGGTGTTATGGAGGGAGACCACGTTCATGGGTGGTTAGCAGCTGGCATGGAGAAAGGGTGGCATGCAGAGATCTTTCTTCCTTTCTTGTCCTATTTGTAGGAGTGGCATTGGAAAAAAGGAACAAAGCCTCAATGCCTGCAGTACCTTGTAAATCATGGGATATTTAGCTCTTTTTTTAAGGAGAGAAACAGAGTCATTAAATATACCATACAATATGAACTTTTTTTTGAGTGGGTTATACTTATTTAAGGCGAAACAGACTCTGAAAATGTAGGAGTGCTCATGGGCTTTCTACCAACACAGCAAGAGGACTTAAGGAGCACAGACAGAAGTTCAGATAGGTGACTGCAGTCCTGGTGAAGCTGAGGACCCTTTGCAGATGGTGCTGGGGTTTGCCAGTGTGGTGGCTCTAAGGATCTGCATGTGAAGTACTGAAATTCTGCTTGTGTTGTGAAGATATCAAATCTGTTAAGCGATACCAAATTTAGGCTAAATATATAAACCCATTATTCCTTCTGAAAGGGAAGGAAAGGGTGCCTGAGAGGCAGCCTTCTTAATTTGGAGGAAATCCAGTCATTATCAGGGAAAGACATGTCTAAATTGCTTCATGAAGGAGAGAAATAATTAGTTAGAGCAAACTATTTGCTTCATTGTTTCTGTCTTTCTTTTCAGATTGCTAAAACCCAACAGAGAACAGCTGTTTCCTAAACTGGATTGACTAAGCCTGCTGCTTTCTCTCCTTTATTATGACTTGTGTGAGCTGGTAGTGGAGCTGTTTTTCTCTGCTCACCTTAGTAGTTGTCTTGTAATTGATTTCTTTTTTTTAAAGAGGATAGATTTCACAAACTAAAAAAAATGCCTTGTTTTTTGAATATTTGAGAAATGTGACTATTCAAGTTATAAGTAAAACCAAAAAAATGTTATTTTTTCTGATAGATTAGCCTTTTCATAATGTTGACCACTTGCATTCATTCAGCCCTACTCTGACTTCTGCTGTAAAAATGCATGGCACCTTAAAGATGTCACTATAGATACTTGGTATTTTGATGTATTTCCAGCTAGATAACTTCTGGTTGTGAAGAATTGTCTTACATGGCTGCTGGTTTGGATGCCATTGTTCCTTTAGATGGATGTTGATTTAATACATATAACAAAACACAGAATACAGTTGGGATGCTAAGTCTGGGTGGAGCTTTCCTTTAAGGAAAGGGAAAATTAGTTCCGTGGTATCATTATCAGCTGCAATGCCAGCATCTGCCTTTTGCTTCACAGCACCTCCCAAGTGCTGGAGTTCCCAATCTGCCTGGCTTCACAGCTCCTCACCTGCCTTGCTCCTTGCAACTGAAGTACCACAGTGTAATTGAGAATTTCAGGCTGCACAAGCACCAGATGATGAGATTTTTTTTTTTGTTTAAGCCTAATTAACTGTTAACTTGTTAATTGGTGGAAATTCCTACATCAGAGATCAGAAGTTTGTGCTGCTAATTATCATGATCTGGTATGTGAAACTGTGCTGACACTGGCAGCATTGGCAGACTGGGATAATTAGAAGCAGAGAGGAGCAAAACCAGAGTACTTATCTAATTGATTTGATGGAATATTCAGTTTTTCATTGCTACTCCCTGCCTCAACAATAGGAATCAAGTATGAGCTGCTAGACACTGGAAGCTTGGTTAGCATCGGAGTATAGGACCATGCTCTACCCACACAGACAATGTATGAATTGGTGTAAAAAACTCTTTAGAAGTGCACATATATAGCTTGCACAGCTCTTAAAAGGAGAGCCAGAGCTCACTGGTTTTGACTTTTTGGCTGCTGAAGTTCTTCACGCTTTGCTTTTTCATACGTAGTTGAGGTGGTGTGAGTTCTTTTGGGTTTTGTGGGGGTTTTTTTGTTTTTGCTTTAAGGTGGAAGTGTGTCCTACTTGTAGGATAATATTGCTGAGCCTGTTATCTCTCTGTATTTGTTGTCTTTCCATTTTGTTCTTTATATTCACTGTCATATGTTTTTCCTTTCTTTGCTTTCTTGTGCTCTTTTACTTGCCCGGGTAGAATTTTCTTTGCATTGTGAGGAATGGTGGGGAGAAGTTTGCTCCTGCAGCCACCTGCCCAGGCAGTGAGCACAGTGAAACGTCGCACTGGTGCTTTGCAGGACAGGGAATGTGCTGGAGTGGTAACTAAAACCTGGTTTGGGTTTCATTTAGTAATATAAAGAACTAGACAGATGAAGCTCAAGAGCAAAATGCTGGATGGATATTTGCAGAGCTGGGTAAAATTAAAGGGGAAGAAACAACATAAAGAAGGAACACAGAAGGGAAAAAAAGCATTGAAAGATGAGTTAATGGATGCCCACTTGTGCCACGTGTCATGGAGCTGTAATTCCATGGGAAAAAAGGCCAAGATGGATGAACAAGTGAGAAATGCAATTGCAGATAAGAGGGGAAAAAAATTGTGTGGTGAAAAGATTCAAGAAATAGGAGGAATATAGGAAGAAGTTAAGGGAATATAAAAATTGATGAGAAAAGTGAAGACAGACTTAGAAAAAGATTACACTTACTTTTAAAGGAAGAGTTTGAGATGAAATGACCTCTTTGTGCAGGTAGAGAAGGTGCCTTTCTCTCCTGAGAAATCCTGAAGCACAGGGAGAGGTGATGCTGCTGGTGGTGGTGGCATCTCTGCTTCACATGAGTGCAGAGTTTCCAAAGGATGTGGTGACTGCTGTGCCATGGGGGTGCCCAGCAGGGCAAGAATGGGGCTGGGGGTGCCCCAGTGTGAGGCTGCAGCAGTGCTGGGGAGCCCACTGAGGCTGGCCTTGCCCACCAGGGAGTTAGGGATGGGAGCAGCCATGTCCTGCAGGGAAAGGGGCAGCAAGCTCCCTCTCCCAGGCTCAGCTTCACCTCTGTGGTATTCCCACTACTGCTACTGGGAAAATTTTCCCCCTTACTTTAGTTACCTGCCTCCACTTTGCAATTATTGGTATCTTGGCACACTTTGGGTTTTTTTTCTTGAGTAAGCTGGAGTTGCTGCTTTGTCAGGAACGTGGCCAGCAGGCAGTATTTAGCCTCTCAGGAAAATGCAGTTACTACTCTTCAAACATCAGCCTCTGCTAAAGAGGATTTTCTGCTTCCTTGGTTGAAAACAGCGTGGATTTTGTCCTTTGTTCTCCAGTAAAAATATTCCTCCAAACTAAGTGCTGGAGTTCCTTGGATTTGAAAACAGATGATGTAGTATAGACCTGAGCTGAGTCTTCTGTCCCTCCAAGTCTTGGCAGCTCCTGCAGGGTAAAAACCCAACAAAACCAGACCCTCCCAGCTCTTCCAAAGCCCATCCTTAATTTAACATTCAAATATCTTCCTGCAAATCCAAATACCTAGTTCAAATGTACCCCTCTTCCCCCAAACCAGCTGGGAATTTAAAACTCAATAGAAAATACAGTGTTTTAGTAAGGAAAAACTTTTTGGTGCAAATCAATATGTTTTAAAAAGACTATTTCCTCATCAGAGCGAGCTAGGTTTTTCACAGAAAAAGCTTGGGGAGCAGTGTGGGGAGGAAAATACCTGACTACAGCCCATAGCTTCACCAGTGTGGCTTGTGCTGGGGCAGTGAGGTTGGAGTTGCTGCTTTGAACCGAAGTGTGCAGTCATCTGCTGTGTTTGTGTGTTCTGTTTTCATAGTTTTAAAAAAAACCCAGACAGTTTTGGGTGACCCTAGATCAGTTGTTACACATCTCCTGTTACATATCAAGTATCATATTGAAAATTTACCTTGTAAGGATTCCTATTTCTTTTAGCTGTTCCCTTTCAAAAATATTGAAGATTTTACCTGCAAATACTTGAAACCTGCACACTGATCCAACGAGAAAAAGGTGCATAAAATATGTGATATGTGATCTTGACTGTCAGTCATCTGTCACTTGCTCAGAGTTTTTCTCTTGGAGGTGGGAGGAGGTTATTTTCCAGCGTGCACGTTGGTAGGTTTGGCTGCACGCTTTCTATCACATGGATCGTGTGCTCATGTATAGAAATGTGACCTGTAACTCTCAGACTTTGGGTCCCCAGGTAGATGAATGCCATGGACTGATGAACAGGGACATTTCAGTAACATCTTCCCAAGTTAAACTTGACAGGTTAGAGTTGTTCTGTGCGTGTCTTGTCACATAACACCCAGAGAGCATCAGGAGGGTCAAGTAATATCTGAAAATGAACTAATCCCAGTGAAAGTCTGTACAAGCTTTATGTCAACTTTTTTGAGAGCATTTTTTTTAGCTTCTCACTTTGTGTGCTTTTTCATGGCTGTAGTCCTGTGCTTCTAGAATTAGTTTGTGACACAGTTAATAGGAGCAAAGGCAAGAGATTTTTTTTCCCCCTGCTGTTTGATTGTAGTCTCGTCAATAAGTAGCTGCCTGTGCCAACAGTATCCTAGGAGAAATGTGGTTTGGGATTTTGAGAGGTCCAGGAGATGACAGCATAGGAATTAGTGGGATGCTGGCTGCTTCTGTTGCAGCCTGTTCTCTCTCTGTTTCTGCATGGGTCCCACCCCCTAGTGAAAAGAGTTCCTGGAGTCTGATGGCTGGGATTGGCCAGAAATCAAAGCAGTAGATAGATGGCCCCAAACACAGCTGCCAGAGTGCTGCTGAGTCAGATTCAACTTGCCTTTGGCCCTTTCCCAATTTGGTATCATTGGCAAACAGTCTCCTTTCCTGTCCTGGGTCCAGGTCATTTATGAGGATGTTGAAGAGCACAGGGCCGAGGATGGAGCCCTGTGGCACCTCACTAGTGACAGGTCACCAGTCTGATGTCACCCCAGTCACTGTAACCCTTTGTGCCCGCCCCGTGAGCCAGTCACTCACCCATCCATGATGTGTTTATCCAGCTGGGGGATGGACACTTCATCCAGAAGGATCCTGGGAGAGACAGCATCAAACCTTTACTGAAATCCAGATAGGCCACATCAGCTGGCTTCCCCGATCAGCTGGGTGGGTTATCTTGTCATAAAAGGAAATTAGGTTTTTTAAGAAGGACTTTCCTCTCATGAATCTGTGCAGGCTGTGACCAGTGACTGAGTTGTCCTTGTGGTGTTTTTCAGCATAAACATGAATGCTGCTTTCAGCTTCTCTTAAAGCTTAATGTGTTTAAGGTGAGTTCTGATGGTGGAGTTTTTTAATCCATCAGGTATGCTGACCGTGTGACAGTGTATAAAGCACAGCTACTTGACAGTTTAGCACAGGAGTGAAAGGCTTTGTGAAACATCACAGGCAGCATTTCTGTAGTAACACAATGAAATTTCCAGGTAAAATTTGTGGAATTACCTAACACTTTAACCCAGTGCGTGTGTGAAACAGAACAAGCAAAGCAGATTTTTGAGATTTTCAAAGTATGTTTTACGTATTTTATAACAAAAATGAGAGACTAAGGCATGCATTTTTTGAGTATTTATGCATATATATTTTATCTGAAAACAGTAAAAGTATTTCTAATAAATAGAAGTCATAAAATAGTTACAGTGTGCTATAAATTTTACAGTGTGCAATTTATTTTACACGTGGTAATGCAGGACGCAGAAGAGTAACACTAAATAAAATCTGATGCAGTGAATTTGGCAGAGTACTAACTGTACATTTAGATGATTGTGCTATTAACCTCTTTCATATACCCTCTCTAGTTTGTGGACTACCTTTTATTGCAGTAATAAGTGAGAAGTACTACCATTAGCAGTATGAGATGAATACTGCCCCCTTAATTCAATTTTCTCATCCAAACTGTTATGACAATGACCTATATGGTCTCTAAGATGAAATTGATTATGGTTCAGAGGGCCAGCATATGGCTTATGATTCCCTCAAGTACTACTTAAGCCTGAGCTTGATGTTTTATTTAGCATATCTTCTATAATAATTAAGCTCAGACTAGATTATTGTATTAGTTTTGTGCGGTTCAAACAACTTTTTCCAAGGAAAGAACAGCACTTCAGAAAACCAAGTGCTTTATATTTGTATAGTTTTTTAGTCAGAGCCAGATGCTGCTGCAGCAGCTGAAGCTGCCTATTGCACAATCTCCACCTGTGCTCCTTGAGGTGTGCATCAAGATTTACTCTTGGATTATTTGGCCATATATTCTGTAATACAACATTCTTGTAGTCTATATAAATGTTTGTGCAATGTGGCTCAGAAGGCATTTTTTTTAATCGGTCATTTTCATTAATGAAACTTGTTTCCTTTTAAACTTTGATTGTCACTCTGGATAATGGTACTTTTGCTGTGAGTCTCTCACAAGCTATGTGAAAATATTTTGTAAAAGAGCATCATTTTTCTGCAAGGTGAAGCTTCAGCTGAAGCTTACATCTTATTTAAACCCACAGAATTACTCAAGAAATATTTTTGAATGCACCAAACCACAGAAAACATTTAGTGTTTGTATCCTATACATACATCAAGAATTATTCCTCTCTCAATAGCTCTCCCTGCTTTGGTTTTCCAATAACTAACATAAATGAGTTGACACTAAAGAGTGAATGGGTGCTAATGATAATGGAGCCCTTAAAAAGCCCTAATAATTTTATAAATCCACTGAAAACTGGGTGGTGGTTTCCTGTAAATTAATGCATGAGTCTCCTCCATGTGAATATGAACTGTGAAAATTTTTAATTTCATACTTATTTTCTGTAATTTTTCCTCCTTTTATATGCTTGTGCCTTCATTTTAATGACTCTTTATCTTGGTTAGGTCAAGTTTAGATATCTAATGAGTTTCACTCACTTTTTTCTTTAAAGGTGTTTAAAGATTGGGACTGATTCTGTGTTATGAGAGCTGTAGGGATCCAGCCTTTTTGTATCTCTTCATGTTCAATTCTGTGTACAGTGGAGCTAATGGAATTTACTTTTCTCTGCATTCTGTGAAAGGATTGGTATTTGTGCAAAGATTAAAATTCAAAAGGCAGCCATGATTCACATTAATTCTTTCAAAGGAGGTCAGAAGGATGCGTTCTACAGTAACGTTCCTCATTGCTTTTTCCAAGCGTATTGAGCCTTGAAAACGGAGAGAAACTGAAAAAAAGTCTGTACTCTTGAAGGCAAGGAGACTGAATAACAGCACGGATCGGAATCCAAATTCCAAAGGCATAACTTAGTCTTAGAAATTCATTTTAGGAAGATGTGGCACAGACTAATCCTAAATTCTGTCATAGGTCGCATGAGACTGTTCTGACATTTAGAATGGTCCTCAGCGTGGCAAGCTTTCAGGGTGACATTTAGATGGAACTTTTTAGAAATATATCACCTACTTGGGGAAGTGCTGTGGAGTGGAGCAGATTTATAGAGCGAGGAGCCTATTATGCAGAACTGTAGATCACTGTCGTCCACCACTAAAGCCAGCTTTTTTGCTTTTTTCTCCAAGTGTCCTTTGCCTTTTTCCTCTCCTTGGTCAAGTAACAATTCAGTTTGATAGCATTCTTTTAAAATATTTTTGCTGGGAACACTAAACTTCTATCATTTGTCTCATTGCCTGCTCAATCCTCCAGATGCTTTTTTCTGCTTTTTCTTCCATTTTGCTTTCAGCTGCCTGTTTGCTCCAAAGTTTGTGATACCAACACGATGTACATCTAATAATATAGTTGGTTTGGATGGGACATCCATCATATTACTGTGTACTGTATATATACAATTGCAAAAACATAAATCAATGAAAAAAAGTAATTTCTAGAATGCAGTGTTATTGTGTGAAAGTACAGTGTTATCCTGAGACAAATGTACTGTTATGAGAGTGGAAAAAACATTTCAGAAAAAAAGGGAGAAGAGGGGGCATAAAATGACTGCAGGTACCTGTTGTCAAAAGTTCTGAAATGACTATTAAACACACTTTTGGGGTTCTGTAAATTACATGGTATTTTCTCCAATATAGATAATATTTTGTAGAAATTTGTAACCATAGTGTTTCAGGAGTGTCTAATATTTTTTGATAAATCTGTGAGTACTAAGCATTATTTCTAGGCTCTGTTTTCCTTAATCTGCTGGCAACACAACTGAATTTAGACTGAGTCCAGAGGCTCAAATCCCCAAAGCTTTTACTTGTGCACCCTCTTTTTCCCAGTGCATCCAATTCATCCAGTTATGTGGAGCAGGGCCTTGGCTGGCTCTTCATTTGGATTCAGCAATCAGCTTAATCAGCCATACACGATAGGTATCCTTCATCAGTGTTTTGAATGAGGGTTTCTATTCTGTATCAGTGAGAAAGGCTGATAAATAGGTGGAAATAGGAATGACTTATATGGATGCAATGTGCTAAATTCCAAGACACAGCTGAGTGTGAGTATCAGGAGGCTGTTTACTGGTGACATTACAGAAATAAGTGATGGAAATTTTAAGGATTTGATATTGTAACAATGATGGATTGTTTTGTGTGGTTTTCAGATTAATTGATTAATTCTTAAAGTCCTCTTTACTGTCACATCATCTCCTTTTTCTATGTTCTCATTTATATTGCCACTATATTCTACTGCTATGGAAGTATATTCTAATTAACTTTGTCACAGACTAGTGTAATTGGAGTTACAGCTTGGTAAAGCTGAGGGTCAGTGCACCTTCATGATGACTAGGGGATTAGGAAGATATTTAAAAACTTACAGTTGATAAAAATGCATGAGAGGAGAGCCAGTTATTAACCTGATTTCAGCTAAAAAGAAATCTGCTATGGCTTTTGTAATATTAAGAGTCC
The DNA here is from genome assembly GCA_013400235.1 of Oriolus oriolus. Lineage (NCBI taxonomy): Eukaryota > Metazoa > Chordata > Aves > Passeriformes > Corvidae > Oriolus > Oriolus oriolus. The sequence continues at coordinate 2,384,853 of VXBT01003964.1, read as the reverse complement.
TTCTGATTTGTGAAAAGCTCACTGCATTCTTTTTCTATGCAAATTTCTTAAAATTATGTGAACTCTTGATGCTGCAAAATGTAGGATGCTCAATTGGTCTAGCTATGCAGATGGAATTAGGTATTTTTTGTGTTAATGAAGAAAGGGAAGTATCTGACATTTGATCTTTTCACTTAATGATCTACATCCTTATATAGAGACTTGCAAATTAAATATGGCAGACTATCATTCACTTCACTCTGTAGAACTTGAGAGAATGGAACTAGCAAAGACTATTCATGGAGTGTAAGACTGTAAAAGATTCACTCTGCAGTTCAGCAAGTAGACGGAAAACTTTAGAAATTACAGTGTCAAGCCAGGCTGAAATAAATGTGTTTGTGTGGAGTATGAGAGTATCGGCTGTCCTATTCACACCCCAAAAAACCTTATTCCCGACATGGTGGTATGTTGGTACAAATTTCAGAGAAAAACAGAATCCTGGAATGGGTCAGGTTGGAAGGGACCATAGTGGGTGTTTGAGGGCTGTTTCTGCTCCCGTGCTTAGGAGGAGTGTACTGGCTGTCAGAGAGCTCATTTTCTTAATGACAACACTTGAAGAAGGCTTCAAAGCTACAAAAGAGCAAAATAAAATGATTGGAATCAGCTTTCTGCATTAGACCTTTTAGGGAGATCAGGAAGGTGAGATAGGATGTTGCTGGTTTAGTTTATTCCTGGTGTGTACGCTGCTATTGGAGTGAACTTTGGGTGTCAGCTTTTGTGGGATGTTTTGACCCTCCTTCGTGTTGTAATGGGGTATCTCAACAGCTGGAAACAAGTATCTGCAAAGTAAAACTTGTAAAAGCAAGATAGTCTGTAGTAACAGTAAATAACTTAATTTGAACTACTATAAAGATCGATGTTAATTGATTAGGGTTTTTTGTGCCTTACAAAAAAAAGCCTAGCTACAGCTCTTAAATGAATATTTGTCCCTCTCTAGGTTTTTGTAAAAAGCTGTAAAAATAGACTGATAGCTAGAGTGATTAGAAAATGAGTTGTTTCTTTTTGATGTGTTTTTGAATTATTAAAACAGGAAAGAATATAAATTTCCTTTGTATACAGAAAGGGAAAGAAGCATGATCATAAAGAGTTCATGGCTGAAATTATGTAGTAAGGAGTCTTAGTTTGAAAGGGCAAAAGAAATCAAGGAGTTGAAATAGATTTTGTTTTCTTGGGAGATGGCAAGCTAAGTAAAAAGACATTTTCTGACTTCATTTGTACCTGTTAATGAAGTTGATGGCAAAACCGACACAAGCAAAGCAATGAACTCCATGTTGGAAGTAGTGTTTCTGTGAATAACTCGTGCTGCCTGTTCAGATGTTGCTGTAGCGAAGATGAACAAACAGAAGACTCTGGCTTCACTGGACTCATCGCATAAGATTTCTACAGAACCACAGAAGATAAATTACTGCTCTTATATTAGGGGTTCGTTCACATAACATTTTGATAGAGCTTTATCTTTCAGCTTGTTAAACTGTGAAGCGTTGCTCTTTGAAATCCCACATATTTTTCCACATTTTTCGTGGAGAACAATTTTGTCTTTGCTATAAATGACCACATGGTGGCAACATTAAAAAGTGAAACCCTAGAGCATGAGCTATAGATTCACCGGCAAGGCGAGGGTTGGGTTGTGTAGATTTTAGGGAGAGAGGGTAAGTATGAGCAGGTGTGTCTGAGGATATGTCCCAACCTTCGGGTTTTATATCAACTTCCACAGCTTAAGAACTGATGCTCACAATTTCTGGCTTTGCTGAGGAATGTAGGAAGAGAAATTTGATTTGGAATGAAACATTGTCAGTCTTTGCTCGCACCTATAAATTTTTGTGATGGGTGGTGATGTTCTATTCCTGAATAGATGAGTTACTGCTCTGTTGAAAGCATTGAGGACAGAGCTGGCTGGTAGTTGGTGTGATGCACAAAAATATTCTGCAGTGTTACCTCGATAAAAGACTAGTTCAAAGAGCCAACCTGCTGCTAGTATTAATACTCATCTGGAAGTTTAGATTTAGCACAACTAATACAGGCAGCAAATAAATTGATTTTTAGAATTCTCAGTTGCATATTAAAATGAAAGCACTTTAATATTTTCTTTCTAGTATGATCAATACATAAAATATAATTTTAAATGCATAATTTCTTGTTTACTGCCATTTCGTAACTGGTTTGTGTCGGTTTTTTTCTGAATGCGAGCTTTTTGAAGTCCTTGAGACTTCAAAAAGCTTGTTTCTTGAGGTAGGTGCAATTAACACCTGCTTGAGTATTGTAATGTGCTTATAAATGCATGCACTGAACTCAATTCCAGAAATCATTTTACAGAGGTATGATAGTTTTCCATTGTTATAGTCCAATAAAGGGAAGAAGTGTGATGAGGTGAATTTAAGCCTTGTTGATTGACCAGTGAGTGGACTGTAACCTGTTTTTCAGGAGTTTGGTCAGTGGGGAATTGGGTCTCTAACTCATGGTTTGCTTTTGGCTCCTTTACTGGACTTGATTCTTAATAAGTAGGAAGAGATTCTAAATGACTCACTGGAACTTTGAACTGCTCCAGGAGACAATTAGGAGAACATTTAATAGTAAAAGATTTAGTACTCAGGCTGAATAATGGTAAGACATATTAAATCATCTTGCGTTTATTATAGTATTTGAGTAAAACTGACACAGAATCTACCTTTGCTCATACAAAACTGAGAAAGAGGGGAATAAATGGCAGCTGTATGTCAGAATTGATATCAACTTATTGTGAAGCACATCTGAAGCAAGTAAGTGTGTGCTTGCACGTGAACACATCTACACAAAAAAGTAGCCAGCCCCTTAAACAGTTCTGCCAACTGTCATTTAATGTAATGAAAAGGAATTTCTATTTTTATCTAAACTTTTAAGTAAATGCCGTGGCACTTTTCTACATACTTTCCATGGTTTTTTTTCCAGTGAAATTTTTGTCGTCCTTTGACTTGTATGACAATGGGATAAGTAATTAGCTTTTCCATAGGCTGCGTTAGCTTTATCTGGGAGAAGAAAATTAAGGAACAGTAATATTGAAAAAGTATTTGCCTCCAAAGATGGCAAAATAAAATCAGTAATTTGAAGCCCGTTAAACTAAGAGGTTACCTAATAAATCTTTAAATAAATCTTTGTAGGGTAAATATACCCTATTGTATACTACCAAATTTTCATATATTTCAATTCCATACTAAATGGTGTCCAGGCAGGACTGGTACACATTGCAAGAAGGAAGAGTAGTGTGTGACTGGACATATATGTTTAATATTTTGTTGCAACTGTCTGTCTTGTAGCTCCAAGTAAAGATTTAGACTTTTGCCTTGTGCTGGGAGAAGGCACAGACTTTCCCTTTTAAGGCGATGACATCCACTGCAGATGTTGCAATTTATCACTTGGCTTTAACACAAATGTGACATGATCTCATTAAACTTCTGCCACGAGGTTTTATTGCTTTAATAATTTGTTGCAATATTTATAGAATAATGTGATGAATTGTATTGAATTTATCATATTATCCAAAAAATAATGTGACAGAACAGTAAATCAATCCCACTTTAGAAAGTGTTAAAATTGTATTGTCTTAACATTCTAGATCCAAGCGTAATAAGATCTCCTCTGAAAATTAAAGGGAAGCTTATTAGCATGAAATATTTCATATTAGACTGATTAGTTTGGGTCTTGATCAAAAATCTCTCAAGCAATTATCTGGTAGCTGCAGACTCAACTTTTTAAAACAGAGTGTCTTGGCAATGCTCTTGTGGAACAGACTGAATGCAGGAGCAGAGAATAAAGGATCACTTGAGGCCCTTAGCTGAACTGGTTCCTGTCTGATGCTGATTTTCTTTTAATTTGCTTGAATAGTAGTGAGACTGTTCCTAGAAGTGAAAGAGCAGCAAGGAGAGTACATGAAGAGAGCAGAGCAATTTGTAACAACCACTTCTTTTTGTCTCAACTGCCTTTTGAAGGAACCAGTTGCTAATTCAAGGCATCTGTGAAGCCCCAAGGAGAGCTGGGCTGTGTGAAACACAGGTATTCCTCTGTACCTGTAATTACACACCAATAGCTGTTAAGTAGCAAGAGAATAATGTAGTAAAGGAAGGGGAAATAAAAAGCTTAAATTAATGACAAAAGCAGTCACTAGTTATTTGATCCTCCAGGTTATGATTTTTTTTAAATTTGAAATATGCTCTGTATATGTCCAGCCTCCTCCACTCCATACATTGATTCATTCTAGAGAGATGCTGTGGTTAATTCTAAAACTGCAGTTATTGCTTTTATGAACTCCTGTAAACCAAGTAATCCAGATCAGGAAGCAGGACACCAGTGTGGTGAGAATTACCTACGTGAGAATTACCTGTGTGCAGAAATACTCCAGACACCTCTGATGCAGATCCTTGACCTGCATTGTCTGTTAAGGATGTGGTGAGAAGAAGAAAGGATGCAGACAGATGTGAGAGTACAAAGAAATAATTAAACAGTAATATCTATTTGACTCAGCCCATCAGAAGCCTTATCAAATTAAGGTTTCTCAGACACAGAAGTAGCTTTTTAAGGTACATAAGAATTATATTAAGATTTATTTTGTGAGAGTGCATGGGATGTCATCTGAGCATAATACATAGTGTTCTTGTTTTATAACAAAAAATAGAGAGACAGGGACTCCAATTTTGGTCTTTCTTAAGGGGAGACACATAAGTAGCCAGAGTAATAACTGTGATTTCTGGGGCAGCCTGGGTTTAAAAATCAAAATATCTTTTGCTTTCATAATTCGATATCATGTCTTCCTATCAGTGTACATCTTCAACATTTTCAGATAAGTCAAACTTCTGTCATTATCAAAATGAAACATTTGCTCTCTTGTGTATGGAACTGAAGGAGAAGCATGTTATTTGCAGTTCAGTTCTACTTGAAAGTATCTCTACCTCTGGAATGTGTGCTGCTTTTCTCCTTCACACTGTTCTTGCATGTGTGGCAAGTACTCTGTTATCACTGGGTGCAGGCACGTGACTTCCATGATGTGCTGCTTTGTGATATTTGAACAGACATCATGGGAAATGTATCTCAGCCTGGAAGCATAGTCCAGGCAGAACAGAGATGAGGTCTCTGTCCCTTTCTGAGCACTATTGAAATCCACTAAGTGGAATAAAAGTGATAGGGATTTTCCAGAAAAAAACCCGTGAGTTTTAATTTAACGTCATCTTAATGAGATATCTCTAGCTTTGTCCATCTTGAAAGTATCTTATTTCCCCTTTTTCTCTAGCATTACTCTGCCATCTTAGTAGATACTTGGCAGTTTCCATGACAGTTTGATGGGAAGGCTGATGGTCTCTTCCAGCCTTACCTGTTCTGTGATTCTTTATTTCTGCAAACACCTTGTGAATGAATGTGTATTTCTGCTGGCTGCTTATGAGTTTCCAGGATGTTTAATTTGCTTACAAACCATCCCCAACAAACCCACAAATTATCCCAGACAATCACAAGTGCTCTCTCCAGCATCGCTACATCATGTCAGTCTTGGATATTTTGAGGAAAATTAAGTGATTAAAAGGGAATAGAAATTTTGAACCTGATTTTGAATGAGTAGTAGGACTTCAGGGGTGTGAGTTCGTATACTTGCTTTTAGCTGCTGCTTTCTCTGGGCTGCCTTGTCCAGGTGCTGACCCAGAGCCCCAGCTTTTGAGGTGAGTTTCTTTCCACCAGTGCTCTCCATCTTTACCTCACTGATGCTTTGGAAGCAGGGAGGAAGAGTTGGCATGACTCCTTGAATATGAAGAGTGGCTTCCAATGGATTTGACAGAGACTCAGCAGAGAAAACAAGCCCTCAACTCCAGCTGACATTTGAAAGATGTTGATGAGCTTTCCTTAATAGTTTAGTGTTGTATTTTGAAATAGTTTATGAATTTTTTTTTTTTTTGGGAAATCAGTGAAATAGGGCAGGTAAATATTTGTGGCACTTTCATAGCAATATGTGGCACAAGGACTGTTCAATTCTTCTAGAAATAGCAGCAGAGCTTGGACCTTGGAAGTTTACACTATGTAGCTATTACTGTGAGACTGTATCACATTTCTCCATTTTTTAAATGGTACACCTCTGATCTTTAAGGTTGCTCACAGTTAATGTGTTTTATTTACCTTAACTTGGCACGGTTTTGATTTCCTCTTGCTCCGTCTTGAAGAGCAAATGAATAGTAACTTGGTGACTCCCTTCTGATGCAGTTGGCAGTTGTCATTTCCACACATTTTTCCTAATGTAGGGATAAATGAGATGTGGGAATACTAATTTATTGGAAATAAATTTAGAAATTTTCAGTTCTAAAATTTACCATAAAGGCTATACATTTTCTCCCTCACCAAAGCCTTCATTGAGGCAGACATTCAATGCTGCAGGAGATAATCATGCTTTAGGCACAGGTTTATATTTTGAGAAAATTTCAGTGCCACTGGAAATAATGATGCATAAATGAGTAATAATAATGATAGGGCTTAAAGTGTCTTGGGTTGTTCTGAATTTTTCTAGGTGTGCCTAAATTTCAAGTTCAGATAAAGAAATATTAAAAATCATTAGTGAAATCTTACAATTTGATTGCTAAATTTACAAAGGATGAAGGCAGTGAATCCCAAATGAGTCTGTTCTCCCAAGGGAGCCAGAAAGGGGAATAACCATGTCAGCTTCCATTGCAAGCACTAAACCTGGAATTTAGAGGTGCACATCTTAGTAATTATCTGCTTATACCTTTCAAAGAGTACCTTTTAGTGGTGTAATCAGAACTGTAAAAAGGAAGTAAGTTCCTCTTGCTAGTAAATTAAGAGCTATTTGAAAAGCCATTGGAAATGCTTGAATACTTTACTTTCTTAAGAAGAGTAAGTTGTACAGATATCTGTAATCTAAGCAGAACTGATTGTGAGGATTTTTGTTTTTCATAGTGATCATTTCAGAGACAAATGATTCTGTAAGACCTTGAAAGTAAAAGGTCACTTAATGCAGAATGTACATCTGTACAATTTATATGCCAATTAATATCCTGATTCATGGCAGACAACTGAATTAAAAATCACTGTGGTTTCATGCCAAAATCCATAACATAGCATTCATTTTGCTCTGCATAATAGAATTTTATTTGGAGAAGATATTTGACTAGATGAAGACATCAGAATGTCTTGGATGAGAGTCTGGCAGTAATCCCATATATTTGCCATCATTATATTGTACAGTTGTCACCGTGTCTAGTATTGGAAAAAAACCCTTCTTTTGGAAAGCTTCCTTTGCCTTCCTGTGGCTCCCTTGGGGAGAATTTAATGGTTTTGGAAGGATATAAGTGCAGTTAAATTCAAAAATGTATATACAACTTGGGAACTGTTCAGGTAGTTTCCTTAAGGATTCAATTATTTCCTAGGGCTTCCTATATTTGGATCTGGGATTCTGTGGATGTGGAGTATGTAGGGAAGTGGTGCAACTCTCACAAACCTTAAACTGTTGCTTTGCAGCACAGCAGTAATCAAGGATTTTAATTTAGCACTGACTCTTCCCTTTCCAGATTCTACATATATTTTCACATAACCTTAAAAAAGTAAGTACATACATAATATGAAACATAGGAAATAGATTAATCATAAAAAAAAAAGCAGTTTACATGATATTAAAAAGTAGCCATTAGAATTCCCTCAAGATGTTTAAATAGGAGTTATCCCCCTAAATTATCAAAGGATTTCTGAAGGTCTAATCCAAACTGCATAAGCTAACGGTAATTTATAAATCTTCCGATCTTTTTTTTTAAAGTTCCTAGGCTGATCAGTAGCCTAATGCATTTACACTTGGGAATTGTAGAGTATCACTTTAAATGATTAAGTAATGGGAGAAGAGCTTAATCTCTTACAGCTTGTCTACAAGTAAAGAAGATCAAAGACTGAGTGATCAGGTTTTCCAGCTTTGCTGCTCTTTGGAGACTGGGGAAATTAAAACAGTCCCTCGTAAACTTAGATTTGTAGTCCTGTCCTGAATAAACATGTTCATAAATATTTGGGAAGCTAAAGAAGAGGACAATTTGTCATATCTCCAGAAACAACTATTACCTTCTTTAAGAACTAATATATCAATTTACACGAGGTCTGTCAGCTCGGTGAGATCAGCTCCAGGATAGCATTGGCTGGAATTTCTCATCAGGAGTTGTTCTCCTGGAGTGTTTGTACCTGCTTGGAAGCACTGCATGCAGAGCCTGTGCCATGAGCTTCTGTGGCTCCGAGCCCTCCAACTTTGGAGGGAAAATCATCTGGGAATATCCCTCCTAGCTGTGCAGTGGCTGCCCAAGGGAACGGGGATACTCTTGTAATTCATGGTGGTGATGAAAATGGATTTTCTCACAGGAGTTTTGGTTTCTCCACCTTTCTGTAGTGTAGTTGATCTGACAGCTGAAGCAGATTTCCCTAGGTAAATGGGAAATCAGGTCCCTCTGGCACTGGGTGAGATCCTCATTTGAGGAGCCACTTGGTCATTTTTATATGTTCTACACTTTTCCTTCTGTTTGTTTTGCAACTCTTTTTGCATCTAAATTCACTCTTTTTACTGCATTTTAATGCACGTTAGATAAACTGTGCTTGGATTCCTTTGTTACCCTGAAAAACCAATTGTCTCCTGCAAAAGTAAAACAATTGAGCTGTTACCAGCTCATCAGTCGATGTTTATATTCGAAGTGAGTGGAAACAAAGCTCCCTACACGTGAAGGCAAATTTAAGCAAAGCCTGGGAAGCTTGAAGAGTAAGTGCTGGGCACAGGTTCTTGGAAGCTTTGCGGATTTTCAGAGGGTATAATTTCCACAGGAATATATGTGAAACCAAGGGTAGTTGTGCTTCAAATATAACTCCATTTGCATCGATTATGTTGTCCTCCCCTGTGAAGCTGAGTTGCAATGCCTTGAAATGTTTTCGCTTGGAAAAGGGGTGTCAATGGCTTCAATAAAAAAAAGCCATGTGAGGAGTAGAGAAATTGGTCCCAATACTTGGTCAAAAAAAAAAAATCTAAGTTTAGCCAAAAAGTATGGGGATTCAAAATATGCTTAATTTAATAAAAAAATTTATGGATAGAAGGTTTGTATATGATTAGAAATGCCTAAAATGTGTTTTTCATTGTAAATCTTGCACCTGTGAAATTTCATTTGATGGGTAGATTATTCTGAGCAAGGGACCAAAGCAAAGTAGCCAAATGACAATAATTTGATAAGGGAATGAGAATGTATTGTAGCCAAAAGGATGTGGGTGCAGTTTTTTAAATCCTTTGAATGACTAGCTATCTCTTTAAACTTCTCTTATTAAATATGATATTTATAAGCAATTTTTAAAACACTCGTTGAGTTTTAACAACTTAATGAAATCATGTAGACGTAATGTTTTTGAAATAGCTAATAACTGTAGTGCTGTCTGCTGCTATAGACTTTTATTTCATTAGTTTCCAACTTAGTAATTCAGTTAAAATTTCAAAACCTTTACTACAAACTTGTGTATTTGACTTTGATTTGATTTAAATGATTGAGAGAAGCCAGCCAAAGGAAGAAGGCGCTCCATAAAGATGCTTCTGTTAAAAAAAAAAATTGAAACGTGTTTTCAAGAGAATAGAATGCAGATTTGCCATTCATGTGTCAAAGGTAATCAAAAATTTCAGACTGTAAGGAAAGTTTACTAGTTTTATATTTAAGAAATTATTTTCTAGGTATAACAAAAGTATAAAGACTTGAAAATACCTTGAAGTCAGAAGAAAGAAAACCTGGCCTAATTGATTGAAAAATGCATGAAAAGGAAAGAATGTAATAAACATTTTTGCTTATTTGCTGCTGCTTTTGGGATATTTGCCAAGTGTATTTCCTAGAACAGGGCTTTCACTACAGACTGAGTAGAATTAGGGAGTCAGATTCCCCAGTCCCTTGGAGTTGGACAGGTTGGATTTTTTTTTTTTAATACCTAGAATACTCTTAGAAAGTACAACGAGGAATACTGTAAAGACGCTTATATCCACTTCTCTGGCATAGTATGTTATGCATTCACTTAGTTAAGCTACCAATTTATTAAGTTTGATGGTATTAAAAGGAAAATATTTCCAATGGTTCTTTAATGAAAACATTCTGAAAATTTTCTTTTTTCTATGTAAAATGATTCTTTTTTTTCTGTTGACCAAATCCAGTTAAAATAGAGAACATAAAATGTCAAATTTAATCTGATTCTGAAGTATGGAATCACATTTAAGTTAGTATAGGAATATTGTTTTCATAAATCAGTTGGGTGAATAGTATGCATTGAGTTGCAGGCATAAAACTAAAAATATCCTAGAAAAAGTATGTATGGTAAATTAACCCATAAGTCCTTTGTTCATGTCCCAGGACCTATCATTACACAGTTCAATATAATCTGACTTAGAGGTGAATTAATACCTGGCTATTGTTTTGGAGGTCCAGGAGCTGAGTTTAAAAAAATAAAATAAAAATTAATTTGAATCCTGATTAAAACGTAGTTCTCTTGAAGAACCTTTTCTTTGGGGGAAAAAAAAAATCCTTTAGCCTATACAAATTCATGTTTGTAAGGACTTTTAAAAGGGACTGTTGTTTCAGGTAACAGCCATATAAGTCATCCAAGGCAGAGATGACCCAGGGTTATATCTCTGCTTTTGAATGGAATGGAGAATTTATTGGTGCTTTGCTTCAAATGTCAGAACAACTTTGTACCTAGTGGGATAAAGTTCTTCTAATGTCTTTCATGTGAGAGCTCTTGGTCTTCATGCCAAGATGTACAAACATTACTTGGAAAATATCAGTTTTTTATAAGCAAGGATTGCTTCTGTCTGAGCTCTAGCTCCTGCTGCAGTGACAGTTGGATATTTACATCAAATAATTGCTATTTATATGGAACAGAACAGGGTTTACAAGTAACCCCACATGGTGTGATCCTGGGTCCTGAGCAAGGCCAGCAGTCGGACTTTGGTGATCCTTGTGGTTCCCTTCCAGCTCAGGATATTCTATGACTCTCTATAATATTGTATTTGAGCGTACTTGCACGGATTGTGAGGTTTCCATCCTTAAAAACCCCAAAGCCAACTGGACATGGCCCTGAGCACTCAGGTCTAGTCTCAAAGCCAGTTTTCACACTTCATAGACTGGCAGATTTGGTTTTTTTTCTCTGCCTCTTTCCCCTCAGCCTTGCTCAAGAGTTGATTTTAACAGTACTGACAACATTCTGTACTACAGTAGAACATAGAGAAGGCACGCTGTAAAGAACTGCAGAGGCATTTCACAGTGTATGCATTCTTTTTATAGGTGAATATTCCATTCAAATGTTCAGTTGAACAAAATTTAGGTAGTAATTAAAAGTGTTTAACCCACATAAAAAAAATTTACGTAGGTTATGCAATTAATTTTATTACAGAAATTGCATTTAACTTAAGAACTGATGACCTTATCTTAATGCAGTAATGTATTTTTCATTAAAATGGAACATCCTGTTAGCCAGGCAATAACCAGCCAGAAAGGAAGAGATGGAAAAGGTCCACAATATACCATGTACAACATCTGTCTAAAAGAAAAAAATAGCCAGTAATGCAGCATTTTTCAATTTATTACTGTGTCATATTGGAAAGTTTAAACTGTAATTAAATGGATGGGAACTACTAATACACTGTCATTTTACAACTTGGATGGCTTCTACTGCTGAGCTGTCCTACCTCCTTCAGTAAATTACAGCTGTTGCTTGGTCTTTTACGCAGGCTTTCACACGTGGGATGTATTAATCATCAAGGAAGATTATTGAATGCATTTCCAGACACAGGAACAGCCAATATTTCTTCTGTCAAATGCACCTTCCACCTGTTTGCTGCAATGCTCTATGCATTTTTAGGGGTTTCTTGTCTTTGTTGTATGCTGATAACAACATAGATCTTGCAGATGGAGTTTTCTAGATGACTTAAGATGATAACTCTGAAAGAGTGAATATATTACTATCTCTGCTTTTGCTGTCATGAGGTTGTTTACTCAGTACAGCATATTATTGTAAGTGTTTGGTATTAGCAGCAAACAATATTTTTAGCAATGTTATACTGCAAGGAAGAGGGGATTTTTATATGTAACAAGTGAATAATCATGGATTGCCTATAGAATCTTACTCCAGGCTGCGTACTTGCAGGTAGTGTACAAAGAGACCACCTAGGGTGGTGTTGATGGTGTTTGGACTACTTTTCCTCTCTTCAGATTATTAAACTGCTTTTGATGGCAGGTAAAAGTATTTCATCTTTTGTAAACTATGCTTTTAGATGCCAATATTTTGGAAACAAGTCAGTTGGGTAGAGCATGTTTTTTAAAAATTCCCCAACTTCCTATGATGCCATGATGATTTTTTGCTTTTTCTTTTATACCCCTTTTATATACTCTTTTATATAGCTTTTATGTATTCTCAGTGTTTTTAGCCCACATAGTTATAATTTTTTAAGTTTAATAACTTCCCTTAGACCCAATATTCCGTTAAGCCAAGAGACCAAACATTCTGGAAGCCTCAGACACCGAGGGCCTCTCCAGAACACATTCTGTAAACAAAGCCAGGCCCAGCCAGGGGGAAGGTTCCTCATGAGGGGTCTCACCCAAGTCTCTCATTGGGGAATCTTTGATAGCTATGCTAATTTTTGCAAGGCATATAACTGTATACACATCACATTGTGTGTGGCCGTTGTCTTCAGTGGGCATTTCGGGGTGCATTTCAATGTGCATTTCAGTGCACCTAAAGATCCTTAAATAAATACCGAGGTAAAACCCTTTTCCCTCTTAACTGTGTTCAGCTCTCTTAATTTTAAGACCGGGAAAAGGAATCACCTAAGGCTTGTTTGTGTTGCCAGTATTGAGAAATATTCTTTTGGATCAGCTAGAGATTCTTACTAATATCAACACACTGATGGATCTGATTCTGCAACCTTTGCCATCAAACAGAAAGCAAGAATAAAGGAAAAAAAAACCACCAAGAGAACAGGAAAATATTAACAGTAGATGTTCAAACGATGAACAACTCTTTTTCTGGTTTTGAATAAAAAAACAATTTATTGCTTTGGGAGAAAGAAATTCTCGGTTGGCTAATTTTAGGTATTAGTTCTGTTTTATAGTAGGCTTCAGTAGATGAAGTTCCCAAGGAAAGTGATGTGTACAGCAAGAACAGTCTTATTTTATTAGATGGCTTGGTAGGTTTTATAGCTTATGTTTAGCTGCTAATAGTGTTCATTCTTCCTTGAAGTGGTAAGAGAGAGAGCTGTAAATCTTTGTTTTCTTGAGCTGGATCAAATACTGTAATTGTAGAAAATGGAAAGAAAAAAAATACTGATTTTGTTTGGTAGTGAAAATACCTTTTGCTTGCTTATATGGCTTTTCAAATGCGTAAATAATCAGGGGGCTAATTGTCCTGGCACAGTAATTACAGTCCTTGAATAGAAAAATTCATTGACTTAAGATAAGATTCCTTGAATTTCAGTGGATTTTACCTTCATTTTAGTTGGGGTTTTTTTGTTTGGTTGGGTTTTTTTTGGTTGGTTGGATTTTTTTGGGGGTTTTGGTTGGCTGGTTTTTTTTATTGCTTTGTTTTGGTGGTTTTTTTTCTGTGTGGTGGTGGTGTGTGCATGTGTGTTTATTTTACTTTAGCTGGTGACTATTGTCAGGGCAGTAAAAAGAGTAAACTGAGATAGATAACCATTTAATGTGTGGGGGTTTTTTTGTGGGGTTGTTTTTTTTTTTGTTGTTGTTGTTTTTGGTTTTTTTTTTTTTTTTTGAGGCAGGAAGCCACCCCTGGAGATCATATAATCTAACCACCTGCTCAGACCAAAGTTGCTCAGGGTGTTTTGAGTATCTCCAGGGGTGGAGGTTCCACAGTTTCTCTAGGAACCTCTACCAGTGTCTGACCACATTCACAGGAGGAAAGTGCTGAAATTTCTTCTGTTTTAGTTAATGTCCATCTCCTCTTGTCCTGTCACTGGGCACCACTCACAAGAGCCTGGCTGCCTCTTGTTTGCTTCCTCTATCTGGTATTAACACACATGGATCAGATCCCCCAAGCCTTCTCTGCTCTAGGCTGGAGAGGCACAGCTTTCTCAGCCTTTCCTTGTAGGACAGAGGCTCTGGTCCCTTAATCTTTCTGGTCTTTCCCTGGACTCCAGAATTTCTGTCTTGCACTGGACCCAGAACTCCAGGTATCTCTCACCTGAGCTGACCACAGGGGAGGGATCTCTACGATCTGCCTAATGCTGCTCAGGAGTTTTGTCCTTTTATTTTGGTCCCTTTTTGCTCCAAGATTGCACTGCTTGGGTTGGTGTCCACTAGGACCCCCAGGACCATCTCAAGATACCTGGTTTCCAGCTGGTCAGTACAGGTGCATGGGGTTTTATTCCTCCCCAGGACTTTGCATTTCCCATTCATACAGTTCCTGTCAGCATATTTCTCCAGCCTGTTGAGGTCCTTCTGGATGGCAGCACAATCCTCTGGTGGATCAGCCACTTCCCTGGTTTTGTGTTGTCTGCAAAAATGTCATGCTTTGTGTGTAAAGACGAAACTTTTGTCTCCATTGCAGAAATCATGAATGGAGAGAGCCCTGAGGCTGCAACACCTGACTGCTGCTGAGCTCTTGGTTTTTAGAACAGTTGCATGCCAGTTATTAAAAGTTTTTGCCTTTTTTTCACTAGACATTTTGCCATAAAAATGAATATAGTCTTATGGTCAAATCCTAAATGTCTTGGTGATTATTTGATGATGTCTTATGGATGATGGTCATAAAATTAAGCTGATTGCGTTAGCTATTGTTTGTTGTAGATGATGATCCATTACCCACCTTAGCACTCCTAAATCCGATTTTTTTTTTTTTACTTTGATATTTATTATTGTTAGTGGTACTGTATATAGGTTTTATTTCAATATTTCTTTCAAAGGTAATTACATATGAATATATGAATCGCATATATGAATAGCAAGTTGGTTATACTTCCGATTTCTGCAAGGAATTATGACTTCTGCAGTTGTTGAAATCCTACCATTCCTAAGAAATTAATGAATTACCTTCAAGGAGCTTGATTTTTCTTGGGTGGGAAGGTGGACTGGGGCATAGACAAACTTTCAACTTTTGTTAATTTTTGCACTATCCAATAAATGTACCCAGGCTTCAGTGAGATGGGCACAGTTAGTCAGTACAGGATAGCTATTAGCACCTAATTGAGGCCTTCCAGTGCCTGAAGGGAGGAAAAGATTCTTTGCTGGGAGGGTGATGGGGGTGATGCTGGAACATATTTCCTGGAGAAGCTGTGTTTGCCCCATCCCTGGAAGTGTTCAAGGCCAGGTTGGAGGGGGCTCTGAACAACCTGGGCTAGTGGAAGGTGTCCCTGTCCATGGCACGGGGGGTGTAACTGGATGATAGCTAAAGTCCCTTCCAAACCAGGCCATTCTGCGATCCTATAACTGAAGTTTTAAATGTTATTATTTCTACCTCATTGTGAGGGAGCAAATGAAATGTCAATTGCAAACAATTATATTTTTTTGTTCAGTCTTCTCTTTAAAAATATTGCTGGGGTTCCAAAAGTCACTCCTGTGCCTTCAAGTGACATGTCTGTGTCAGCGGTGTTCCTGGAAGTACAGAAAGATCATTTGAGAGGGTTAATCAGGGAATGCAAAGTTTCTAACCCATAAACATTTCAGGCAGGACTGCAAACCTAAGCAGAGCCTTAAGTTATCTTCTTGTCTCTTATGGATATGATGCTGTGAAGGTGCTTCAGGTATAAAAACTTGTCAAGCAAGGAGGAGTCTGTTCAGATATCTGTGGTGAGACTGTGCGTGGAAGGGATTTACTGGCTCACATGGCAGCTGACAAAGGAGAGCCAATGGGTAATAGCCTTGGTGGAACAGGAAGTTTTTTGCGAGGCAGTGAGCGGGGTTTGCAAGGCTCTGAGGTGTTGCAGAGGGATGTGTTATTTTAGCTGTGGCCCCAGAGGCTGTTCCCCAGTTTCATGGGTGGGGATTTGGTGTTTGACTGCCTCAGCACCCAACATGTGAGAGATGCCTTAGCAAGAGGTGCTTGGTAATTGGGGTGGGCAGAGATTTATATAGGCAGGGAATCTGCACAGAGTGTCCAACACAGTGCTCCTGCTGCCAGCTGGGAGCGAGGGAGAGAGGAGCTGAGGGAATCCGTGTTTCTCCTCCTGGGTGCAGGAGAGTTTTTGGCTCCTCTCAGAGATCCAGTAATTTGGTACATGAATACTTTAAAGCCCCTGCAGGACAAAGCCAAGGAAGTTATTTAAAGGCCTGATCTGTTTATCCTGGGAGGAGTTCAAAACCTTCTCACCAGGGCTCTCCTCAGGGTGCATGCCATTGCTCGCAGGAACTGGGAGCTGTGTCTGAAACGCTTTTTTAGCTGTCCCTAACTAAGCACATGCTTACCTTTTTTTTTTCTTGGAGCAAAGACTAACAACTTTCAGAAGGAGTTTAACCTGGCATGTGTGATTTTGCATTGAAGTGGACTGAATCACTCATGCTGTAAAGGGCAGATGAGATATAGATGAGGAAACTTTTTCTTCAGTGTTTCTTGCAGTCCTTCTGCATGTTGCTCATTGCAAACAGAGCTGGCATGAGCACGTGCAAATCCACTGCTTTTGCTCACCTCTCTGGCATGGCAAGAGGAACTTCAAGTGCAGAGGTCAGCAGGTTAAACGTGGGTGGGAAACTCATCTCTCTGGAAAACAGCCAGGCTAAGGCAGGTTACTCTGTACTTTAAATTTCAAACTGAGCTTAGAAACACAGCCACTCTTAGCAGTCAGAGCCTGGCAGCAGAGCAAACACCTGGTTTAGAGTGGCCAGATGTTGGTTTTGGCGATCCTGGCCCGAGACAGACTAATAGACTAGTGAGGTGACAGGTTTTCACACACAGAAGATATGATTGCTATGGGAGATGCAAAAAGTATCTTATCCACCTTGTGGAAACACAAATGCAAAAAAATAAACCACAGGGAAGAGAACAAAAGGTATGTACTGCTTGTTAATTAAGACTGATGATATTAACAGAATATTAATGAGGCTGCGATAAAAGAAGGGTTCATCTGAAATGTTAATGTGAAGCAAGACTTGATCGAAGTTACTAAATATAAACTCTGTATTTGATTAATTGCTTTTTGTTGTGGTGTATTTTTGGATTGTATTTAGCAACTACCTCTGAAAAAGTAATTGTGGTGGGAATCAGAGAGTAGTAATTGGAAAGCAGGTGATACAACAGAGATTATGCGGGAATGGCTGCTCATCTTTCTGCTTTGCCGTGAAGAAACAGGAATTTAAATTCAAGATGTTGCAGTCAGCCCAGGCAATGCTGGCTGTGAGACTGTAACTATAGAGGGAGCCTGTACTCCATCGAGGGAAATGTGCCCTGGTGTGCACTGCACTGAGAAGAAATATAGGTACTTCTCCTGGCATGACAACCTGAACCCCCTGGGTGACATCCAAACTTGTGTAATTGCAAGACCTAGATGACATTAATCACTCAACCACAAATTGAGTTTCAAGTTAAAGAAGTATTTGTCTGTCTTTCACCAAATACACTGTTCTTGAATACATAATCATTTCAAATGTTTGTTGGGCTTGGGGAGAAAAGGTGAGCTCAATGTAGAATGTACTGAAAATAAAAACCTGTCTGACCAGTTCAGTGGTTTAACTTTTAATGAATAACACCTTTTTTATGGTTCTAAATTTCATTTTTTCCTTTGACACAGCACAGCTCTATTAATGCTGTTCATGTTTAAAAAATGTTTAAAAATCCCACAATAGATCTTCCTGTAGTGAAAAGAGCCTGATTTTTAATATTTTGCTGGAATTCAAACGTTAAAGTCCATAGCAATAATACCCAACAAACCATATGCAGTATGAAAGGAGAATTTTATCCATTTGCTGTTTGGAATACATATAAAGACGTTTCTTTTGAAAAATGAGCAGCAGCTTTCTTGTACAACTGCCTGCCTCAGTCTGTGGTGATATCACTGGAGGTAATTACGAGGTGTGTATGAGGAACAGCATGTAAAATCTTTAAATAGATGCTCATCTAGGAGGATTCAGCACTCTGTTAGATATATTCAGGAGAGGTGCTTTGATTTCTAAGATTTTTTTGATAACACCATGGTGGGAGGGGTAAGGAACATGCTAAACTGTTCTGAGAGAGGGGCAAGCAGCCTGCCAGTCTCCCCTGCAAGACAGCAGGCTCTTCCAGATGAGGTGACTTTTTTATCCTACAGATTGTGTCAATGTTCATTATATTTTTTTCAGCTCTGCAGTTAAATACAGGAAGGTGAAGGTGAAGTTTCCATTAGAAATGGAATGATTGAGAATAATTTGGAGAGAGAAACTTTAGACTTTTAGGTTTTAAGCAAACTCTTAAGCATAGCATTTCCTGAATCAAGGTATTGATTATTTTCATCATTTCTCTATGATTGTTTTTTTGGATACAAGTTATGATATTCCTATTTCCTTTAAAGATGCTAAGATTCATTGGTAATGAATTATTAAAGCATGGAGCTAAATTTCATTGATGCCTGTAGAGTAGCATTCTGAGATTGTGCAGGGTTCTGTCAACTTCACTCTGAAATTGTTCAAATTGAAGTATTGTGAGTAACCATGAGATTATATCTTTCCAATTGGCAGCACTGATTAAATTTCTTAACTTTCACTTTTCCTTTAAGTGGTATATTTCATTAAGTATCTCAAGGAGATTTTTAGACTGTAGTTTTGGATGGGCATTGGCATAATTTGATTATAGGAACTTATCAGAGACATAATTTTATTATTTTTCAACCAACTGTCTGTCATGATGGTCTTTTCCTTTTTTAAGCTTCCTGAAATGGTTATGAAAAGTACACCAGCCTGCTTCTAAGCAGAACACATTTCAAATTTTCACATTTTTACATCATACAGGCTGCATGTATTGCAGTCGTATACCAGATTCCCACACTCTTCTCTCTATATTGAAAAATTGTTTTCCAATTGGAATTGCAGCATTTTGCATAAATCTCAGGGAAAGAACAGTTCAGTGAGCGTGGCTTCTGCTGGCTTTGCAATGGAAATTTTGATTCTCGTAAAGTTTCATGCAACATTATGGGATTCTGCAAAACTAGAGTAAAAATTTTTCTCTAGGGTTAATAGAAAGTTTATGCCCCAGGCATCTGGAGGTAAGTCTAGGATAGAGCTTTTGGCAGATACAGCTAAAGAGGAAGCCCTTTAGTTAGATAGAAGTATGGAAACAAATGCAATGTTGTAGTGCCTTGATAAAACATTGTTAGCCTCTTGCTTAGCCCCTAATTAAAGTCTTATCTGGTAGGTGTAGAGTTTGCAGAAGGCTATAGAAAAAGCTGCATTGCCATCTGTGGGAGAGGTGTTTTGGGTAGACATTTGGAAGACAGTAGAAGACGTGCTCTGAAACACGTTAATTTAAATGTATTGTTTCTGCTGAAAAGAGGAGTGGGATTGAAATCAGCATGCCTGTTCAACACAAAAATTAAATTACAGGTGGTGTTACGTGCTGATTCAGGTCCATATGTTAAAATAATTTGTGGGAGGAGCTGACTCTTTCAATGTTCTTTTCAAAAGACATCCCAACTTCTTGACACCGTTATTGCTCAAATGGTAATTAAAGGAAGTCTTGAAGCAGGAAAGAGAGAAAACGTGCAGTGCATTTTTGTTCTCTTGCTGGTACACATGAAAATCTCATTTACACCTCTGCAAGTTACTGAGTAAAATCTTCCACTAGTAAGGCATAGGGTGTGTGATCTTGGAACTTCTTGCAAGACCAAAGGATTTATCTAGTAAAAATCACTTTTTGCCTAAAGAAAATCAAACAGAATTACACATCAGTTATGTAGGGCTGCATCATCTTGCTATGCAAGTTCTCAACAGGGTTTTTACTGGAGAGGAACAAGTTTTAACTGCCTATTTTTTTTCCTTCAAAAATCTAATATTCATAATGGATTAAATGCTCATCAGTTAGAGGGATCGCTTAGGCTGGCTGATGTCTTCTTACTGTCATTCACTTTGCGGACTGCCATTCTAGGTATGAAAAGAGAAGAAAGAAACCTTCTGTTGAGGGTTATTTTTTACAGTTCAGTCTACAGTGGGGGTAAGGAGAATGACAAATTAAGATATAAAATGTCCCTGGAAGGTGAAATTACTAAAATATCCATGCATTAGTCAACTCTTCTGTGAGATTTCTTAACAGTCTGAGGAGTAGAAAGGTCTTTCTAGAGAGGGAGCGAGCAGTGAAATTGATGTTTTATGTGTGCCACTTTACTGGCTCTTTGTTTAGCTGGAATAAATCTGTATGAAATGGCATCATTTAAAGGACTACATAATCTGTGGGAGTTGATGATGAATTTTTAATTTGAGAAAGACTGGCTTTTTACAAAATAAGCCTCATGATCTAAGATGTAATGACTACAAATTGCTGTTTTAAATGCCAAGGCTGTGGCTTCATTATTTTTTGCACATTAAATAATGATTTTAATAAAAGTCTAGAGTTCATGTTCTCTTCTGAAAGCTATTACCTCTCAGCTACTGGCATATACTTCTTTGTCTAGAGGGCAAAGTGAGCAACATCTCATATTTTTCTTAGACTCTATATGAAAGCATTAATTTCCTTCTGATGCTTTGATGGAACTCCAGTGCTGTGGGGCAAGTTAATGCAAAATGATCACATTTTCACTCATAATCAATATAGCTGTATGACAGTGGGCATCTATTTTTCATTTCAGTAAAGCTGAATAATGTGTGGATTTTGTACAAAAGGCTCCTTTTGAAAAGCAGGGATGGAAACAGCATTTTTAGCAGGAGGCTGAGTCACTTGTTTATATCTGCAGTTGCCTCCCAGCAAAGAAAGATCTCGATGTGTTTCACCGCGAACATTTTCCCTTATCACTTACCTGCCGCATTTGAATAAATCAGATTCTTGCCATTTTACTTAAGGAAAGCAAACAACTAGCTATTCATCTCCTAAGGTTTTGGTGGAATTATTTTTTCCTTTTGAGTATCTCTCTGGTCTTGGGCTCCTTACGTCAGGGTGCTGGAAGCAAAAGCTGCCAGAGACCGGCATAAGCCTTGTTCATTATTGAGAAGGAGAAGGATGGAAGGAAAGAAAAGTGGTTTTTTTTCAAGACAGAAGTTGAAGTTAAAGCGTCTGTGTCTGTGATTCCAAAGTCTTTAAGTGCCCAGACATGGAAGACTTGAATATTTGTGTATCATTATAAAAAGTTTGTGAAGGACTGTCTCCTGTGGGAGGGATTCCACCCTGGAGCAGGGGAATAGTATGTGGAAGGAGGAGCAGCAGAGGGTTGTGATGAACTGACCACAGCCCCTCTGTCCTCCTGTGCCTCTGGGGGGAGGAGGCAGAGAAAATTCGGAGTGAAATTAAGCATACGAAGGAGGGCTGGGGGGGAAAGGGGAAGTTTTTAAAGATTTGGTTTTATTTTTTATAGCCCTATTCTGGTAATAAATTTGAATAATTTTTCCCCAAGTTGAGTTCGTTTTGCCTGTAATGATGAGTGGAGAAGGAGCCTTTTATTACCTTTTTTTTCTCCCCTTTCCCGATGAGGAAGGGAGTGATAGGGTGACTTTGATGGGTACCTGGCATCCACCACAAGAGTTCAGTACTATGTTTGAAAAGTACAAACTTAAAATCTATGAAAATTTTAAGTGCCTCAGCCCTAGTTACTAATATTAATGATGTGTAGTAGATTGTTCTCATTATCAAGTGGTCAAGATTCAGAATATGTTAATATAGTATATTTAATCTTTCAAGAGAACAAATAGAGGAAATTTAAGTCTTTCTTAGGCTCTGTTGATGTCACTTTTCTTGTATAATAACAACCTGTCAAAATATTCTAGTAGAAGATAATTTTTTGTTTGATTATTTCAGTAAAGAGTTATAAATGGAAAATATTGACCTCAGAAGTCAAATAACAGCAGGTGTCAGAAATCGTGTAATTATAAACCGCTGATGAGAACATTGTGAATTGCATTATGGAAGATTAGCTTTACTTTAAAAATTCTATTTCTGGCAGGAAAGTAACAGTGCAAAAATTCTCAGAATTCCTGTTTCTTCTCAGTGTGGGTGTATAAGATAATTCAAAGTACAGTATTATGCAAATGTGGGGGCAGGGAGCTGGGAAAAAGACCCTGGTCATAGGGAGAAAAACTTTGGCATTCTGGGAAAAACTGGCCAACTCTAGCTCATGTGATAAAGCGGGTATCAAAAGCCCCTTTTTGATTCGTGATATGTAATTGTGAACTTAAACTTCCCTTGGAGCTGGGTCGATACCTGTTGCACAGCTGCAGCTGTCCGTGAGGCTCCTTCTGCTTCCACCACCTGGAGTTCTGAGCAGGATTTATGGATTGTCCCAAGTACACTGCAGCTGACTAATCTCAAAACAAAGCATGCCATGGTTTTGCCTTGTAAAAGTGCTGTAAGGTTTTTGTAGTTGCATAAATTCACGTGGCAAGGAGGGGACCAGACAAACTGAGGCAGATCTGACAGGCACAGAGATGTACATTGCTTTACTGAGGGACTTGCAGATGCTTTCATGTGAACAAGTGGTGATTGTAAATTCTGCCCCTTCTTCAGAATGCTTCTGCCTGCCTACACAGCATGACCCTCCTGTTATCTGTGCTCTGTGTCTGCTGGTTGTCTCTTCTTTTGGCCTCTCTTTCTGCCAGGAAAATGAAATATCTGCTTTTGAGGTCAGAGAAAGAGGTCTTAAAAATTTGTTCTTGTTATATTATTAGATGGTTTTCTAGCCTATGTTATAACAGGCTCTTCATTTGTTTGCTTCATTTAACTAGTGAAGAAATTATGTGACGAGCTTTCAGCCTCATCAGGTAGGACAGATTTGGGCACTCTCAGATTTAAATATAAATAGATTGAAAAAATCTAGACAGCGGAATGTGGAAGTATTTCTTTTTTTATTCTGCAGTTTTTGGAGGTCTAGCACCCTCAGCAAATGCAGTTGACCACTGATTTGTCATCCTGAAGACATAATTTTTCATCAGATGCCATCTGCAAGTATGGCTAAACCTTTCAACCTGTGTCGGACACAATTATCTTGCTACTTACAATTTGAGAAATACGAGACCATTCAGTTGTTAAAAGTTGATCTCCATGTTCTCATTTACATTGATATTGTTAGTAGTTTCCTAAATTAAAGAGCCAAAAAGACTGTACCAGCCAGAAGGGAAGGAACTCTGAAACATTACACACTGGATTCTCTGGTAATTTGCCTTTTTTGTTTGTTTCTGCAAGTAACAGACAAACTCTCCAGTCTGGTGTTCTCTAGGATCCAGCTTGTAACAAAAAGTTATTTCCTGGTTGGTTTTGGTTTTTTTTTCCCCCTCTGGAATCCAGAAATTTGGTGCATTAAGAGAGCTGCTCTAACCAAGACTGTGAATATCATGAGAGCAAATCTAGGTCAGTGAGAGGCTGATACCAAGGCATGTTTTGAGCGATCATATACAGAACCATCAGAGTTCAGATGCTTGGGGTATGCAAAAGCAGTGTTATCCACAGGGAATCAGTGGGAAACAGTCCTTGTTCTGTGAGCTGGGGGCTGCCTTTGGGTTTTGAAAGTCGGCACCATTGCTGAAAGGCAGACTTTTCTCGTTGAGTGGTTTTACCTCTGTTCCACAGAACTCTTTGCCTTCTAACAGCCAGCAGGAGAGGGGAGCCAGTGTTATCTGTCTAGGGCTAGGAGAGGAAAAAGGCCTTTGGTCAGTTATGATCCTGCTCTTCCATGCTTTCCATCACAAGGGAACAGATGCATTAAATATTGCCAGCGCTTGGTTCATGTTCCTGCTGTGACAAAGCTGCAGCTCTACTACTGGTCCAACTGGACTGTGCTGCCAATCTTTCCACACAAGTAGAAAAATAAAATCAGTACTAAGTCTACTGGGCCAGGTTCGTGGAATAATTGTATTTCTTGTTCACATGTTTGCACACTGGTCATGATTTGAAGCAGCTTTTTGGGATTTATGTAAGCTTTTAACTTTGAGAGAGATTACAGAGCCTCCTCTGTTTTGTGTTTAGGTCTCCTCAATTTTCTAGCTGCTCCTCATTTCCACTAGCACAGTTATGCTGCCCCTATTGCCTCCCAGTCCAGTTCCTTTGGACTGATAACACCCTCATACCTGGGACTTGTATCCTGTCTTTATCCTTGACTTTGTGGATGTTTCCTTACAGCAGTAAATCACACTTTACTTTAAGTTTTATCCACCACTACCCACAAATCACTCTGTGTGCTGCAGTGTATTACTACTGAATCTGTAAATAAGGGAATAAATCATTGGTTTCTGACTTGCAAAGAATATGCCACTACGTAGGAAAATACATCAATTTTTAATTCATTTCTGAAGGTGACCCAGAAGCAAATGATCACCATGCAAGTAAAATAGAAATACACATATAATACAGTTCCCTGATGAAGAATTATATTTTAAGAGCATCTGTAGGATTTATGATTTCATATTTATAATTTGCATATGCTCCATATTTGTTTGGGAATTAACATGCTGTAATTTCATAGCTATGTAAATAAATTCAGTGGGAACTGCTGCCATCTCCTGGCCGATAGATAAATTAAACACCAGGCTCGAAAATTCAAGCTGGTATTGCAGGGAGACTTTCAAGGTCTTCATTGCTAAAGCTGAGCTTAAAATTCCCAACTTTCAATATAAAGCCCTTGATATTTGAAAGGGTGGCGTTTTTGATGAGATTCACTTGAGTTTAACATGAAATAATGTCACTATTTAGTTACTATTATTTATTTTTAGCAGGACTAACTTTGGTAGAAATATTAGGGCAGGTACCTTCCCTGTAAATATTTGTGCTTCTAGATTATGAAATTGAATTTTTTATTTGTAAAAAAATTTCTGGTTTTTAATTGCAAATATAAAGGCCCTCTGATGCCTTATAGGACCTTTCCCAAGTGAGGTTACCATCTCTAGTAATTTTTTTTTTTCCTTCTTCCCCAACCCCAATGATTGTGCTTAAAGAAATGCAACCAATCTTTATGATTCTGTCGCATACAGAAGATGAATTGGGCAGACAGCCACTAACTTCACTATTTTATCTTTTTACATTTAGGTGTATGACTGGAAAAAAAAGCTGATAATATAAATAATAGGGAGAAAAGAAAAAGTAAACCTGTCCAAAGAAGGGAGTAGGAAAAGGAAAGATGGTAAAAGTCTATTCCATGTGAAGCTGACTAAATGAAGGACTGAAGTTAATCTCTTTGTGGGTTTCTGTTGTTTGACTTCAATGTAATTATATTGTGCCACAGAGAGATGACCACATCATTGTTTTAAAACTCATCTGAATTTGAATTGTAGAAGCAAAAGAAAAAGGTTAAAAGTGTAGTCTAGAGAATGAATTAAGACAGAGTGGCTTTGTGGTGCTTTGATGTTAACCTCACTGAAAAACTACGAATTATTTCCGTGGTGACAGGAGAGGATTTGAGGAATAACTAGAAGAAGACTATAATAGGAGTTTTCCACAAACACAGATCTGTCTTTCTCCAGATGAGTTAAGACAAATCAGTATGTTGCTCAATAGATGCATAATTTATGAAAATACTGATGTAAACAGCTTAGGGAAAAACATGAAGAGTTAGTATTGTCTCAGAGCTTAGATGTTCAGCACCAGTGCCAACCCGACTATCTCAGCTCAGTTATGTGAGTTTTCTCTCTCTGGATACAGCATTAATTAGACTTGATGATTTTAGAGGTCTTTTCTAACATCAGTGATTCTGTGATTCTACAACCTTTTCCTTGGAGAGGTGTTTTGATCACTTAAACACACGAAAGATTTCATTGTGTTTTTGTGAGGATCAAGATGATGGCGACAAGGTCAACTGTGGAAAAAAAAATTATGAAATTAATTTAGTCTAAGTTTTGTAGGATCATTTAGTTTTGAATCATAGTTTACTCTTTCATCATCTCTTTCCGTGGTGCTGCTGTAGTGCCAAACACAGCTTTTGTTATGTTATTTCTTTTTTTCTGCAGAGGTTGATTGTATTTCCTTGCTTGTGAGGTAGTTTATTCTTGCATATAATGTGCTTTGTGAAGGTCTCTCTATCCTTGCCATTCCCAGCCTTTTAGGAGAGTCTGTCTGCCAGAATGCCGCCTTGTAGTGATGCCATGATGATTTTTTGCTTTTTCTTTTATACCCCTTTTATATACTCTTTTATATAGCTTTTATGTATTCTTAGTGCTTTTAGCCTACATAGTTATAATTCTTTAAGTTTGATAACTTCCCTTAGACCCAATATTCCATTAAGCCAAAAGACCAAACATTCTGGAAGCCTCAGACACCGAGGGCCTCTCCAGAACACATTCTGTAAACAAAGACAGGCCCATCCAAGGGGAGGGTTCCTCATGAGGGGTCTCGCTGGAGTCCCTCACTGGTGAACCTTTGATAGAAATGCTAATTTTTTTAAAGCATATAATTGTATACGCATCACATTGTGTATACAATGCATTTGGATGTGCATTTTGGCACACCTGAGGATCCTTGAAAAAATACCAAGCTAAAACCCTTTTTNTAAACAAAGACAGGCCCATCCAAGGGGAGGGTTCCTCGTGAGGGGTCTCGCTGGAGTCCCTCACTGGGGAACCTTTGATAGATTTGCTAATTTTTTTAAAGCATATAATTGTATACGCATCACATTGTGTATACAATGCATTTGGATGTGCATTTTGGCACACCTGAGGATCCTTGAAAAAATACCAAGCTAAAACCCTTTTTCCCTCTTAACTGTGTTCAGCTCTCTAAATTTTAAGACCAGGAAAAGGCGTCAGTAGTTGGTGTGCCAAGTACGGGTGCTGCTCTCTGAGGAGAGGTGCTGTGGCAGGACACCTGCAATGGGGCATCCTGCCCAAGCCAGCACGTATGATACAGAAATAATTTGTCTGCAACAAAATTAGGCTCAGAAGTAGTTTGTATCAGTGTGTGAGGCTGTACTGGAGCAAGTGGCCTCAGGTTTGGGCCCCAGTGTGGTGCTGCTGTGCCGCACTGCTGCTGCTCTGCTCCAAACTGGCTGAGCCATCCCTTCACTGCAGTTTTTGGATCTTATTGCTGTGACTCAAAGACATTTTAACACCATAAAGCAAGGAGGGGAATTGCTGACCCCAACTGATTGATTATATATAGTTGAATACAGCGCTTGTGGTTGGTGTAATGATGCTGCAAAGTTAAGTGTCTTTGCTTGCATAACTTAACTTTTAAATTTAATGTTGTAGTAACAAAACTTTAAATTATTTCTTTAGATAAAGATTTTAATTACATACATCTGAACACGAGTTCTTGGCTCTACTGGGTATCTTAAAGGATCTTTTCTGACATAAACCCCACTTTTCTCCAAAGAACTGCCACTGCACTGAAATGTGCAGCAGGTGAAGGAAATAATTATTTAATGAAATATACAGATAAAGCTTCTGGTGCCCAAACCCCCCAAACAATCTGTACTTGAGGAGCTAATTGTATTTACATTCTACAAAATAGATCAGATTTGTTAGAAATGAAATTATAAAAAAAGCTTAGAGGTAAGTGGGTAAATTGTTTTATTCCACTGGAGAGAAATACTGTAAACTTCAAGGAATTTCAGATGTTCGTGACAAGTATGACTTTAGCCCATGGTTTTTAAAGCTCTTTTCAGTAATACTTGAAGACATCTTGTATGATTGGAGTCTTGCATTTGCACGCCCTGTGGTGGTATGCATAATTGACTAATGATGTCTGTAATTTGCCTGTGTGATTAATTCATTTGGAGCTATAAATATTCTATATTAAATTATGCAGAAAGTCAGCAAGTTTTTCACTGATTTATTGCAATGAAAAATTTCTGTATTTCTTTTTTGTTCACTAACTAAAAGAAGAAATAGAAAAAAATCAAATGGTAGTTTAATGACGAAAAAATTGTAGCAATATTAAATTATATAAGTGCCCAGTTTTCCTGTCATATGAATAGAAGGAGGAAGTTTCCTTAAGCTGAGGATTTTTTAAAAACTTATTCTATTAATAGTTTTACAAAATCATTCTATTAGCTTATGTTTAAGTCTTTGGGGAACCCAGCAGAGAATAAGTCTTGTGGAAATTCTATTGGGTGTTTTCATGAGTTCTGTATGAAACTTTTTTTTCTCTTAGATGAACTGAAATGTTCTAAGCAGATTAGAAAAACTGAAATGTTTTCTTTCTCGTAATGAAAAAGAAAAAAAAAACCCTGAAAAGTATTACTGAAATGCTCAGAATTTTTGAAACAAATTTTTCTATTGTTTATATAATGGACTAATGCATTTTATTCTTTTCTGGTTTTATTTTGAGCTTACCAAAGCAGCTTACTGGCATGTAGAGGCAAAAATTTAATAGGGTGACTGTATTTTACATATCTTCAGTGATTATATGACACACTGCCTGATCTAGAAGAACCTATAAATATTCTGGATAACTTGGGGGGGGGGAGGAGGGAAAAAGAAAATAATGATTTATATATCTCTCTTTGTTCTTTAAACAAATAAACAGTTGAGAAGACAAATCCTGTTGTGACAGCTTTGAAGAGATGCAGAGATTAATGAACTAATCTCAGGAAGGAAAATGTGGCCTGATTAAATCTTAAATATTTTCCTGTAGTTCCTCACTGTGTGTTCAATCACACAGTGTATCATCCTTGAAGTGCACTAAGACAGCACCACTGATACTTGTGCTGACTTTTTTCTAGGAAATTTTAGACTGTTTTGCTACTAAAGTAAATTGGGTGCAAATTATTAGTAGCTTGTGTCACTAGCATCGTTTCCATGCATAAGTATACGCAGAGCATGGTCAGGACTCACGATTATTCTTTTATGGTTCAGTTCATCTTAAAAAAACTCTTTGAGACATCCATGGTGTTTCAGTTATTAGTAGGAGTGAGATTTTGTACTCAATGCTATAGCTTAATCTTTTGTTAGCTGGGGCTGTATTCTTATATTTGGTATCTACTGCTTTGATCCTCCTGGGGGACAAAAAGATGTGAAAGCAGTAGTGAAACTGAGAATACTGATGTTTAGAGTGGCAGTTCCCAGGTACCATGTGTGTCTGTGATGAGAAAACATCACCTTGCCCATGGTCTAGGAAAGGTTGCAGTGACCAAACCCTAAAAATCCTGGGGCTGACTCCCAACAGGATACACTGTGTGAATTCTGAGGACTTCAGACCAACACCTGGAGGACTGAGAAACAGTCTTTGGATGAGGCTGACAACAAAATCAGGAGTAAGCAGATGAGGTGCCTCTAGTATCTGAAATGAAAAAAAGTCAAGAGCAACAATATAGGGGTGGGTTCTTTTCCACTTGCTTGTAGCTTCCACATTTTAAACAAAACAAAGTGGTCTTGAACCCATCTTTGGATGAACTGAACCATTCTGGGGAGAGGCAGTAAGAGGGAGAGTTCATGTGTTGCTGGAGTTACTAGAGAGCTATGTGGGAATTACATGCATTATGGCTGGATATTGAAGGATAATTCAGCTGTGGGAGTTTTCTGTCCATGTACTTAAGAGGCTATATTTGAACATGCAATTTATAGAAGGATTAGCTAATCTTTGGAAATACAAACTGGAAAAATTGCAGTCTGAACTATATCAAAGCTCATGATGTTTGCCATAAAGCTTTCAGGTTAAGCCCGTGTCCTATGGAACATGTTAAATGAATGGCACTATTAGGAGCTGCAAAAGTATGACATTAGAAATATTACAGGACTAATTGGCACTACTTTTACAGACCTTAATATTGCTACTTTAAGTTCTCATTGTTCTCTTGCATTACAAATCTCTTGATGAATAGCTTTTTGTACAGGATTGTCAGATTCAGCTTTGACAATTCATTTAATTTAATAGGTTGGTAATTCAGATAGGTTAACTCCACAGTGAAAGGGTCATCCTGAAAGTGTCTGCAACAGAAAACAAAGTGTAATCCTCTGCATCTTTGGTAAAAAGAGTCAGAAGATTGTTCACATCTATGGTTGCTTAATCAGGAAAAATGTGCAAACCGTAGGATCCAGGTCATATGTGTTGTCCATTAAATTTAGGAATAATCAATTTAAGATAGAAGTAGCTATAGTTACACAGTAAACTAAAAAATAAATTGAAAGTAAATGCCAGTATGTAGTCTTAAAAAAACCCTGGAAATCCTAATTGAAATCTTGTTTTAATAGACCAGATTAGCATAAAATTCATGCTGTGTTCCTGACAATATAACCCAATAAAAGATCAGGAAACTAAATCAGTAATCTGTCATTCATTGAATGACAATTCTATATGGTGTGATCCCATCATAAACCAAAGCAAGGAAAATGCTTTGAATGTCAAATCAACATGGAAATCAAATGTAGAATCTAATTATACTTTTTTTTATAGTGACAACATAACAGCTTTAACTACAGTAATATCACTCTCCTTCCTGAAGTGTGACTTTTAACAGATATAGAAGATAAAAGTGGACAGGGTACAGCAGTGTACTGGGAAAGGATTGGGAAGATGTGGATTCTGTGGGTACTGATCCTGTTGAGGTGACAACAGGACGCTGGATCAGCCCCCCTAGTGTGCTCCCTTGTGCTTAGTGGGGAAAGTATCTCCTCTTGCCGTGCTCATTCTCCTGACTGCAGAAACGAGTTCAGCCCCTCTGATATTATCAGAAGAGCGGGTTTGGTTTATTGTGCTTATTAAATCTGCAGGGATGGAGCACAGGGCTGCCACATTTATCCTCAGACTTCCCTGATTACAAGAGACTTCTTTTTTTTTTCACTCTTCTTTTCAGCACCTTTGTGTTTTCCTGTCTTTGTCCTTTTCCCAGTTAACCTATCCATAATTACTTTGCCCTCATTTCTGCTAGTTTTAGTAAATCCATACCCAAATCTGCTGTTTCTGACACAGTTACCCAGGTAATCTTGGCCTTATGGTATCACTGAAAAGGTGACCTGGGTACTGCTGGCTGTGGGGGAACTCTTTCATGTGCTCTCCAGTGCTCTCACTTTGTCTGTGCAGTTTTTCTTATGTAAGAACCTAGTAACCACCTACAAAGGTCAGAAACCATCTTACTTCTGTCTGAGAGGATGAGGACCAAATATCTGAAGGGTAAGTTCTACTTAGGGCAAGAAGATGGAAAAGCCCAAAATATCATTATTCCCCATCACAGATTCTGTTCTTGAAAGGTGACAAGCCCTGCAGCAGTGGAATCTGACAGGGGCCTTCAGGCAGCTCCCTATTTTATTTCATCTGCAGTGCCAGGAGCTGCTGTGGTAGATTTGTGCTAGACTTCAGTTTCCAGAGATGTCTTTGACTTCAGGAACTGAGTTTCATCTGTCAAAACCTAGACACTGGGGTTCTTGAGAAATTCTCTGTAGGAAATTAGTGCCCCAGTAAATTGTTCCAGTCCCAGAGCTGCAGTGGACCTGAGCCACGGGGTCATCATGACATGGTGTCATCTCAGAGTAAAGCCATGTAGCAGTGCTGTGCCATTCCATACTACATCCCTACCACTGTTGTCTTCCTCCCTGGAATATTGTTCCTCTTGGTACTCATTTTAGTGCAGCTTGTTGCTTTAGAAGGGTCTCCTGAACCCCAACTTGGGGTGCTGAACACTCATACCCGCTTCTAAAGTTTACTCCTAAGAGAAAATGGAGATAGATCTATTAAAGAAATGATTATAAGAATCTCATGCATGTGAAGGTTTTAAACCTAAATGCATGGTATAGTGAATAATTATTAATTTCACAGTAAAACTGGAGTTCATTATAAGGTAACCATAAGACCAGGCTCACATATTCTGCATCTTGGAAGCAATGCACTAAATGCTCTTGATGTCTTTTAAATGTGTTGCCTTTTGTTATCTTTAAGGTGTGTCTATTAGGGATTGAGTACCTTGCTTCCTACTCTTTAGGCATGGATAATAGATATGTAGGGTAGAATTTACATTTTAGTTGATGATCTTCAATTTTTAAACTGTTTTCAAGGGATCTTTTATGAAGCCTGGAAAGGAACATTGTTTCCCAGAACTGCTGTGAGTTCAGAGTTCAGGAGGATTACAGAATCAGGTCATGACTAAAAATTATCATACATCATTAGGAACAGATTTTGGTGGTAATGTGTCTTTAGAGGTACTGGAAAGTTCAGTGAATTCATCTTGCTTTTGCCAGCTTCTTCATTTCAGAATGGAACACTTGGAAGGTGTTTTATTTTTGAAGTGATAGTCCTTTCTGTTGTGATTGGACCTTATATATGTTCTTATACATGTATATGCAACTTTAAGAGTATGTCTGCCAGAAATGTGGTGGAAATTAACAGAAGAATGTGCAATAATATGCCAATGTGTGGTCAACACAGGAAACAATTTTCTAAGACTAAGCAGATTAGAAAATGCTACTTCATTTTTTGAAGTGCAGAGAAATTTCATCAGGTCCATGCAGAGGTGTTATGGTAACTTTTGCTGTAACCTTCTTATGCATTTGCCTTAAGAAAATTTTACTAAATAATTCAGAAAAAAGTTGGTATGTCAGAAAATATTTAAAAGGAATATCTTCCTGGACATTTGTCATTTAAGACTAAAACAACAACCATCACTTCCTTCTAACCCACTTATGGGGGGGAAAAAAAGCAGGTGCTGTAGATAAATGTTAGATAAATATTAGAAATACTGTCAAACATATTAGAAAGAAGGGAATTTCATTCTCTGGAACAATTTGTCTTTGCTAAAAATCAGAAACTCTGAGGACATAATTTTGTGCTGCGTTGCTGCTAAAAGCATGTTATCCACCATGACAACTTACCAGTCAAAACATATGTATGAAACAAAGATGCTGAAACCTGAATCCAGATGTCATAAGGATTTCTCTGCAGAAAGTCTGATCATTAGAAACAAACATACTTCACAATGGTCACTGATGCTTTATCTTCATTAAAGATTTTTTTTTTAATTACTTTCTAATTTGAGTGCAAAAGGTAAGTGCATTTCTGATTCTGCTAGAGAATCTATGGAGGTTAATTCCATTTATTTATGGAAAAAGTAAAACATTATGCATGTTTTAGAACTTCAGTGGAGCTAGGCTTTTGTTCACATGGCATAGTGCAGTGCTATATATATGTGTAGTTTCTTGAGACTCTAAAGTGGTACAAATTGGGGAAACTGGTCTTTTTCCCCCTATTTATTATAGCTCTAGAAAACAGAATATGAATTTAAAGAGGCAAAATAAAAAATGAGGAAATGACTGCAGAAGAGGGACATTTTTTCTTTAATTTGAGGAAAAAGGTCCCAACAGAGTTAAGGGCCAGGAGAGAAATGTAGCAGTTTAAGTAGCTTTAAGGGTCTAAGTCCTTCTAATGTTTCATGTATTAAAGTCAGAGAATTGAGAATTAATTCAAACTAAATGTCACAAAATATGGAAATATGACTCTAACTTTATCATTTACTAATGCTTTATGGTAATTGTACAGCTTGATATCTCTGATCTTAGATGAGATAGATTTAAAAAAAATAGAGCCCAGTTTTTAAAAGAGATGCTTCATAGTCTATCTTTTTACTACATGTGTTTTCCTACTGAAATGGCCTTTAGGCATTGCAGAAGTGCAAATAATTAATAACTAGCATTACTAAAATATGAGGCAAGGAAGTGTCTGTCATACAGTTAATTTTTTGCAAACTATAATTACAAGATTTTAAAACTGATTGTAATTACTTGAACATATGGTGAGAAATAGGTAATGAAACTGTTTTTTAATTGTGGTATAATGAGTTTCTGGATGTTCAATACTATTTCCACTGGGATACCAAAAAATTTAAGAAGTGAGAAGAAAGAGAGAAAAGGAAAAAATTGTCTAGCTTGGAGTTAGTTGTATATTTGAAATGAAAGAAAATAGAATTTAAGAATAGTTTGTGTTTTTTTTAAAAGAGTCTTCAGGTCATCTTTAGGTAAGGTTGTTATTGCATAGGTTGGGTATGATTGGAGAACTTGGAAATCTGTTTTTCTTAATATTTTACAATAAAAGTTATATAAAGTAGTAAATTGCTTTCTATTCAATATCTATATAAATGCAGAGTGACTTCTCTTTTATTTGGCCATGTAGATGAATTGTATTATATCTATGATGAACCCTTCATACTTGACTCTTCCCCAGCTTTTACACAGCTTTTGCACTGCCTAAGCCCACAACTCCCCCAGTGATTATTCTCTAAAACCTCATTACACTCTTCTGTGCTCAACAAAGACCTGCCCACTGTGGTAAACCAGTGATAATTACCAGTGGTGTCACTCAGGGGCTTTGAGGATATGGGCTCAGGGTTGATATTGGCAAACGTTTAACGTGCAGGACAGAATCAGATCTTATACCTCAGGGTACTTAATTTGGAAGAAATGACAGTTTTTGGGGTTTTTGTAGCCAAAATATGAAGGGACATGAAGGATTCATAGCCTAATGTGTGTTTCTTCTGAAACTCTGAAAATGTAGTGGCACACAGCTCAACTCCGAGATAGAAATCATCTTTACATTGCCTCTTCTGCCTGAAATATGCAAGGAAACAGTGACTGTTGTAGCCTGTGATGCTCTTCAGTTCCTTCCTCTGTATCTGTATTGGCTCCTGGACCCTGCAGTGCAGTAGATGAAATTCCGGTCAAGGGAATATTCGTTTGCTGTAGAGTTAGAAAGCCATCCCCTACTCCACTCAGCCTGCTCAAACAAATAGTTTTTCCTTAAAATGGTGTTGTGCACTTCCCTCCCCACCACAAAGTCAGTATTACTCACTAAGAAAAATCATTTAGTTGTAGACACATTTTTCTACGATACTCTACAAACCTATTCCATCATTTTCTGTAACTACTTTCCTTTGCTACAGATGGAAAGAATTTTTTTTTTACTGACTTAACTAGGAATAATATTTCTTTAAAAATAAATGTTTTAAAAGCAGAAAAGTACATGGCTTTTTCTTTTAGTGCATGTCCATAACAAGCTCTTTACATTTCAAAATGGTTGTCAACATATCACTGCCATGCTTGTCACAGCCTCTCTCTAAAGCAGTTAGAGTCAGAGAGTGATTTTTCTGCCAGAGGAGCCTGGCAGTGATTACAAGCCTGGCAATACTTCTGCTGTGCAGAAAATTATTATTGATGGTGATAAGGATAAGCCTGATGAGGGAAAAGATGTTCAGCTGAGTAATGTTAGGGGGAGGCAGGGAAGGTTGAGTTTTAGCACTGAGCTGCCCCTGGACATGTCCAGCAAGAAAATAAAACCTTTTTGTATTTGGTACTTGAATCGACAGTCTTAATCATCTCCTGTGTTTTCCCAGCTATTTTAAATTATTTTTCTGAACAGTCCATTAATATTTCTAGAGTATGTTGATGGTATCAAAAGGGATATATCAAACTTGTTTAAGAACAGGGCGTTTCTCAGACCATGAACGATAGCCTTAATACAATGGGAGGCTAAATATTTAAGATTAAAAATTCCTAATGGTTTTCCCCCTGCATGTAGCCCGCTGATGATTTTTGTGTACTTATTTTAGTATCGTACTTGTTTTTAATTCCATGTGGAACTCTTGGTTTCTCCTCTATGATTATCTGTAGTGCAACCATCTTCTCAAGTGGTAGCTTTATATTGATCTCTGTTTTCAGAAAAGTAGGCTCTAAGATTTCTGTGGATCAGATCTGTTACACGCATGGGAGTTATGGTGATGTCGAGCAGGAAAGCAAAGCCGACAATTGTTGAGAGGCCCAAGTGTGTTGCTTCAAAGGACCTACTTGAAAGTAGCCATTGATGTGCTTCTAATTGCTGGTGATAGAATTCACCCAGTGCAGCAGCTCTTGAATCTACTGCTGAGTGCTGTAGGAGCTTGCAGTGTTTTGGTGAGACATCACTGCTTTTCACTCCTGTGTACCAGAAAAAGCTTTGATTGTGCTGCATATAAAAGCACCAGATTCAGCCCTGTTGTTTTCCCTGCCCTCCCTGAATCATACTCACTGGGAATGAATTAAGTTAAAACAGGGAGGGAACTTAACTGGGTACTCTTTAGTTGTATGTACCCAGGATATCTCTGCCTTTTAATGTCAGGCCTTGAAGAGGGCTAAAATGTGGAAAAGCATTCTTAAATTTTAAGAGGAGGAGCAGGAAGGTAAAAAACCCCCAAACTTAAAGCTTGCCAAAATTGAATTTTTTTTTAGTATGCAGGCACCAAGGATATGTCTTTATTAGCAAAAAATACAATTTAGTGTAGTTTGAGAACTGGCATTTGATTTGGTCACTTTATCAACTGCTAGGATGATCCACGGCATGATTTTGGTCCAGGCCCCATCTCTGGAGGTGCTCAAGGGCAGGCTGGATGCAGCTCTGGGTAACCTGGTCTAGTGGAAGGTGTCCCTGTCCATGGCGCAGAGGGGTTGGGCCTAGATGAGCTTTCAGGTCCATTCCAACACAAATCACTGGATGCTTTTCCAGAGGTGCCCGAGCATTTCTAGGGGATGGCACAGTCTGGGGCTGTCCTGGGGCCAGCGTGGCTGGTGCTCCTGTGCCTGGTGGTCAGGGACCTCAGTGCAGTGCACATGAGAGAGGCTGCATGGCTCTGGAGGGTGTGGATGTATGTGCTGTTATGGGTGTGGCCCAAATGCATTTTGTTTTGATCCTTTAGGGATTTCTGTTTGGGACACCATGTGGTAACCCTGAGTGTCTGCAAACAGAAGTCGTGATGGGAGTCAAAAGCAGCACAACCTTTTCTGGGTTTTCAAAATAATTTTTCCTGCAGAGCAGTAATCCTTTTAGTGCTGGAGGTAGAGGAAACCTGCTATGTGCGGATACATCATAAATGCAATATATGTGAATTTATTTGTAACCTCTCTGTAGGGAGTTGTGTTGAACACAATGTCCCTGAAGTCTGTGGGGAGATGACATCTATGCTTTTAACTATTTTCTTTTAGGTGCTTGTTCGTCCGTGCCTAGCAAAATTTCAACCAGTACTGGAAGCAAAGGGCATTTACAAGAGGGGAAAAAAAAACCAACCCAAGATACACTAATAGGAACCTCTTGGACCATCTACTTACAATTACCTGCATACTATTTAAAAATCTATTGAGCTGTGCCATGAGCTCAGCTCATCCACAGATTAGGAGGTTATAGTCTGATGTAAGGTGAGCTGCTGAAGTTTTTGCACGTGAAATTTCTTTCTTTTTTTTTGCTTAAAAGAAAACAAGGCAGTGTAACAAGAAGAAATCTGAAGCAAAAGCATATCTGAGGAGCAGCAGTGTTGGGGTGCATTATGTCATGTGTGCTGTGCCCTGGGCTCCTCCCATCCTGTGTCACCGCGCGCTGTCTGTGCCTTCTTAGGATGTGGCCATCGCCCCACAAATGGCACAAGCCAAGAATAAACACTGACCTTTAATGCAACCTCTGCTCCTTTCACTCTGTCCTCTTTGACCCTGAATAAACCACTTCAGTTCACTGAGTGAGCAGAAAGCAAACCAAAACTTACAGTTTTGTGTCAGTAGCTTGGCTTAGCAAACTCAGAGAGCTCCTCACAGATAAGTGCCAGGGACAGAAAGCAGGATCACAGTAGCGGCTGGGAGCCTGCCTGTGGCTGCCAGGGAATCACAGCCTGGAAAAAGGCAGTTATGCCTTCCTCTCCCTGTCTATTAGCAGATCTGGGTATTCACACTGCGTGTTACAAGTTTTTTAGTTACTTGTGGTACGTTTCTCAGTCCCATCTCTGTATGAACAGTAGGAAAATCCCATCCTTCTATCTCCAAATGAGAATTTGAGACTAGTCAGTCTCAAACTTGCTAGACAAGAACAATACATTTTTAGCTGATATATAAGAATATATGTACTAGACTGCTTTCTTGAAAGCATAGTTGGTGGGTGAGAGACTGAGATATTTTTAAATAAGTTTATTCTGCATCTCTCACAGTGATAAAGTATCGTGGCTGATGTGAAATAAGTAAAGGTCTACTTAGGATTGCATCCATTGGAGATAATAGCTAAATCTTTGCTCTGAGCCCCATGGTATTATTTCAATTCTATAGTAAATATTTTCAATTTCAAAATGAGCTTCAGAGGAATCTCTTGCAGGTACAGTCTCTTGGCTGCTAGAAGGATCCAATCAACTTGATATAATGTCGTATTAAAAACTGATCTACAGACTTGTTCTAGAAAGAGAGGGAAAATATTTTTAAAGAGACAAAAACCAGATATTTATGACAAGTCTGTTTTATTCCCTTTTGATGTGTCCATGCCATTACTGCATTTGTGAATAGCAAAAGACAATGAATAAGTAGCCACCTAACTCATAGCCATTGCTCTGCTGTTGATACCATTTGTGTGCATGTAGGGGACAGGGCAGGTACCACAGGGCATTCGGGAGGAAAGTTATTGAAAAACCTACCAGCAAAATTGGAGTGACTAAATCTGTTTAACAGTCACTAATCAAGTATATGCTACAGTGCTTCTTTAAGATCACATACATATCTGACAAGATATCTTGTAAGTAAGTCTTCATTCAAGTTTTCTTTTTGTAATAAATACCATTTTAGAGGAAGCTCAACTGCATATTTCATGCAGCAGCTGACCTTGCTCCTGTTTAATGAAATCTATTTGAGCAGGAAGAGAGACAGAGGTCTTTAAAATATAAGTAACAATGAGGAAAACAGATTTTAGTTTGCATTAAAAACTCACAAAGAAAATTCTAATATACTTACAGATGTTTTTTATCAGGTACAGACTGTTGTAGTAGATTATACTACATCATAGTTACAGTATCACATAGTATAATAGAATAGAGGAAGAGTACTGGGGTTTTGAGGATAACAAATGAAACTCAGATTTGATTAGCTTTGATTTCATTAGGCTTTATTTGTTGCTAAGGAAATACTCATATACATGCTAATGTATATTAGAAAGTCACTAGCCTTAAAATTCCTCTATCTTGCCTTTTTGTCAACATGACCTGTTACAAAAAGAAGTCTTTAGCTGAAGGGATGTTCACAGAAAAAGAAAGTTCCTGATTACTGTTTCATGAAGAATGTCTGCGGGTGGAAGACGTGTTAAAACTCATCTTCCTTTGCCCTTGCAAGTTGTCAGCAGGCAGCTGATCCATAGGGCAGAGACAGCAGCACCAGGAATGCTGACAGGGACAGCTCAGCACCCCCCAAACTCTTAGGGGAGCCGGCTCTGCACCTCTTGCACTGTGGTGCGGATTTTGGAGTTTCGAGATGCTCATGAGTGGGAGCTGGCAGCAGCTCCAGGTTCTGCACCCATGTGTGGGCAAGGCAAAAGCAGCGTGCTCTCTTTCCCTGGCTTCTGCTGTGGGGGCAGCAACCTCTTGCAGAGGGGTGGCAAAAAAAGACAGCTGAAGGCGATAATGTCTTGCACTAGCACAGCTAAATTTGCGAGGTGTCGTCGCTCAGCACCCTCATTGCCAAGTACACCGTGCTTTCCATCGCGGCTGTGGAACAGCACATCCCTTTTTGGGGGAGCAACGGGCTCCACGGACACAGCCGAGCAGCAGATGTTGGCTTGGGGGGTGTTTGCCATCCTGGGTACCCCAAAATGTTGTTGCATTCCATATCAATCTGTGCCCAAAATGGTTGAACTCTCCTTGAGAGCCTGTGGCTGGAAAATGGAGCTGGGGGCGGAGTGAGTGGAGTTCTAGCCCTTGGCTGAGTAACTGAGGGTTACTCCACCATTTTTCCATTTTTCCCCAGGGAGTTAATAATATCTAACAATTTCATACCTAACAGTTTACTGTTATTTTTTGCCTGTTGTTATTTCTTCTCTTTTTTTTTTTAGTAAACTGTTATTTTTTCACTTATATCTTTGTTTTTCCTTATTGGTGGAAAGAGATTGGTTAAACCAAAGGGTAGGTAACTCATTTTAGAGTGTCCCTCTTAAACTGTCTTAAATCAAGACATTTGCTTTCATAATTTAGTACTTCAGATAGCAAGGAATAGACTTTTTGCTGCTCTGTGAAATATTATTTGTGGTGTTTTTCTATCGTATGAAGTCAGTTCTAACTTGAGTTGAAAAATATTTTGCTTATCTTTATTGCATTTTTCATGTTATAAGTAAATTGTGCAGAAGATGAAGTCTCACTCTCATGGGGTTTAGATTTTCTTGTTTCAGGGAGCACAGTTTCTTCTTTACATTTAAGTGCTTGGCATCAGGGTGCTGGGACAAAGACATCCAAAAAGGTGGTATTCGAGGGAAACTGAGTGACTTTGAAATCCAAAATTAATACTATTTGTCAGGTCCTTACAAAAAAATGTAATAGCATGTGATTCTGAAATTATGTTACAGGCATTACTCAAATCTAAGCTGATATTAACTAAGTTGAAATCTTTTGATTGCCCAAAAAACCATGGTATTTCAGTCTTCTGAATGTAAAAATATATTTGGAGGTAATCCTTTCAGACCTGACAGACTGAGGCAGAGTGGTGCATGCTGCTCCATCAGATAAGTGTTGTTTCAGCCTCAGTGAGGGAAAAATGAGTTGTCATTTGGAGCACAGGGTGACTGACTCATCCCAGAGTGGCTTGGTACAAGTTTCCTTCCTGTTCAAAAGCTCATCATGAAAGAAGTTTTTTAAAGTTGGAGGAATTTGTGAGGATTTCTAGGGCAAACTCAATTTTAAATTTAGGGATATTGAAACTTCATTAAGTTTGCCAAACATTTGACATTTGGAAACAGTTCAAGTAAATAAAAAGCGTATATCTGAAGTTTTAAAATGTTTTAGCTTGATTGACATTTTCTGTTTAGTGCTTTCCCTACATCTTGAGTTATACTTCCAAATGTAGTCTTATAAAATGAATAATGCTTTTAAATACCTTATATTCAGTGGTATATTCTGTCTTCAGGAGTTCACAAACCCTTTTGTTTTCAAAGATATCTATTTTCACTTCTAAATTTCATTCTTAATTCTCTGTAGAGTTGAAATTTAAAATGGAGCCAGGTGAAGATATCATACTATATTTTGCTATCTGCCACTTAATGTGAGTTTTATTAGAAAATCAAATGGGAAATAACTCTTTAGACAACTGTGTCATGGAAATGGGGCTTTGATTTTTTTGATTCCAAAACCTGTGCATCAGAAAGAAATGGAAACAGCGCTCTCTCGGTGGTTGTTTAGGCAGGTTGGATCCATATGGATGGCAGGCAACTGTTGCGCTTTTATGGACTTGAGACCTCAGGTGAAATATCATTCTGTTTTGTAACTTGACCTGCTAAAAAATCAAACTTCAATACTAGCAACAAAACCCCTCCCAAAAAACCACCTCAAAGAAAACAAAGAAACAAGGAAACATAACCAGTTTAAAAAGCTTTACCAGTTTATCAAGATCCAGGTGTAGGAAAAAGGGAACAAAAGTGACATGAGTCAAAATCTCAGTGGAGTATTGGCAGAGGCAGGTGGTAGCAGGAGCTGAAGAAAAGTGGAGGAGCAGCAGTAGAGGGGAATGCTATTATCCAGCTTGAGGTCTGCTCAAGGTGACTTTTTGAGACATGGAGAAAAGTTCTGATTTGCCTTCTGAAACAGACCCCAGTGAAATAGTCTGTTGAAAAGTGTTCAGAGGAATTGCTTCTTGTACCACAGAGTTTTGCATCATGTACTTCTTAGGTTTGGGGTTATGAATAGTTTGATGCAGGGAAAAAAATCATACGTTCAGCCTTGGGCACTTTTCTCCATCCTAGGTCCTCAAGCTAAATGAAGGAAAAAGATTTTCTAGAAAAGCACAGCACAGTGGATGCAGCCTAGGCCCTATTTTGTTGAGAGAAATTTTGGGGACCTAGGCTGCAAACATTGTTTAACAAACACTTTAACAGTAAGAACAATATAAAAATCTAAGACTGTTGGGAGAAACCTTGCTGTTAAATGAAGAATGTAATTTGATGATTGAAGAGGTCATAAAACTCTTCAAAGAACACTTTATAGCGCTGATTAATATAATTCATTTAATTAAAAAATATAATAGTAAAGAATGGAAAAATAACTTGAAAAAGAAACTGACTTTGAAGAGTTCTCCAAAATGTTAGCAGGAAGCATGTTAAAAGAACCTAGAGGTTTATAGCCTGGCAAATGAGTGATACCAGGAGGTCTGTTCAGATTGCAGAAAAAGCTGAAAATAACAGGATGTATCCTAGTGCCATGCCTGTATTTCAGAAAAAGAGAAGAATTTATCCAAAGTGAGGCCAGAATACCAGCCCTAGCTATTTCTGATATAGCTGCTTCTAAATGTTTCCTTCACTGGTGTTGGAGCTTTGTTTTTTTTCTAGTTGGTAGGTGTGTGAAGATGGATTCAGAGATCTAGAATACAATTCATACAATTGGGAGGAAGACAAACCCCAAATCCAAACAAGCCCAAACACAAAAGCAAAAAAACTCCCACCAGCAAAAAAACCCCCAAGACACACAAACAACAGCAACAAAAATCCCTACTTTTTTGTTTTGTTGTTCTTTTTTTATGTTTTTATTTAAGCAAGACTGAATATGGAAAGGTGTGGTCCAAACCATAGCAGATGTAAAATGGTTTGGATTTTAACTAAATTTATTCTTGGCACATGAGCAGTGTCAGCCTGGTACACAAGAAGAGTTGAGAAGCTGCTGTGTCATTGCCCTTTGTGCAGTAGTCTGGAAATGAGCATGCTCATTGGGAATGAGATCTGTCTCCTAAACAGGCTGCTAAAATCATCAGAATATTTGGGTTTTTTCCTGAGTGCTTGTAGTGTCCCTTTGTATAGCAAGGGAATATTCCAGCAGTGTCTGGAATCCATTTTTCAGGTAACTATTGTGAAAATGCCCCCTGAGAAAATGAATTACTGGGGATTAGGAAATTGTTCTTGAATGCCTGATATCCAAGTTTAAATGCACTTTGCCTTCATTAAAAGTGGGTAGGTGAACTGACTTTTAAAGCACTGATAACAGCATGCTGACACGGGTTATGTTTTTCAACACATTAGTCGAAAAATGTGTTTGAAACTTTTCAGGGTTGTGCTCAACCCTGAAAAAAGGGAGTTTTGTGTTTAGATCTTGTTAGAATTGATGTCTCAGCTGAAGATGATTTAGACTAACCTGAATTTTACTTTCAGAGAACACAGCATTTTTTTACCCTGCTTTTCCTTCATGGAATGAAGTAGGTGCTTAGCTCAGCTCCTAGTATCACTTGTATTGGGAGTCTGAAAGACATTTCACTATCATTTATCTGCAATTTACGTCCACATTGAAGTATGCTGACAAATTCCCTGGCTGATGCTGATTGTCTATGTTACTTTTTCCAAAGACCTCAGTGTGATGGCTCCCATACATTTCTCTGTAACTTAATGGTGCGTCTGAACCTTTAAACTTATTGGCATAAAAATCAATAAATAAACAGAATGTAAAATACAGCAAGAGACTAGACTTGAAAAATTCTTGTATCCAGCCTAGAAACTGAAGATCTCTCTTTGTCACTGTAAGTACAGGTACAGCCAAGGCAGGGCTGTAGTGCTTTTGGATAGAACCTGGTTTGGAAGACATATTAGCTAAAGATGCACTAAAAGTGATGAATTACTTCCTGGTGTCATAGTTGTAGAATTTCTTTTCTGCAGGCACGAGAGAAACTGAAAAATGGAGTCCTATTCCCACCTATGCTGCTTCTTGGCGTAACTTAGGAGTTGGCACACATCCATGTATGGGGAGGCTGGTATTATTCTCACATTTAGTATGTGCATCGTTCAGCTGTACTCTGAAGCTCTCTGGGTTCAGTCCACTTGTACTGCTAGTCTTTCCACCTGCTAGTCTTCATATAGAAATGTTTTAAAAAGAAAAGTTGGTTTGTAATTAATACTTATAAAACTCGGTGCCTTTTATAGCATGCTTTGATTTTCAGATCCTTGATT
This sequence comes from Oriolus oriolus, assembly GCA_013400235.1. NCBI lineage: Eukaryota > Metazoa > Chordata > Aves > Passeriformes > Corvidae > Oriolus > Oriolus oriolus. The sequence continues at coordinate 2,340,897 of VXBT01003964.1, read as the reverse complement.
GTACAGCTAACCATATTTCCAGTCCTATCCATTCTATCAAAGGCCTTAAGAGAGTACCTTACAACTTCATAATCTAGGTTTTTGATGCAGAGTTGAAAACGTTGAGAAAAATGATAGAAGTCCAGGAAAAAAATAAAGGTATTCCTTGGGGAATCCTCTAGTTGATGAACAGCACTTTTCCTGTTATGCCTGGGTAAACAGATTTATTCATTCAGCTGGAATTAGCATCATGCATGAACCATGGGACAATGTTTTGGCAAGAAAGAGGCTTGTTGTGAGATTTCCAATAAAGAGTTGAGATGAAAGATTGTATGATCACTTAATCTTGTTAAACGTAGCACAGAGCACTAAGTGTATTAGAGCATGTATTGAAATGATAACAAATCCTGACGTTAGGCCTCCTAGAAAACAGTCCTTTCTTCACTCAGTTGCTTCTCTTAGAAGGGATTTCTTTCCACTTTGGAGCTATTTACTCTTCCCTTTTGTTGTTGACTAGCGTGTTTTGATACGTAATTTTAATTTTTTAGCTTGTAAATGCTTGCATTTATTTACAAATATATGCAAAGAAAACCCTGGACAAATCTGTATGAAGTAGAAATCTGTATTGCATAACTATACAATATAATCTATAAAATCCATATAATAATTACAAAATTCTATACATTGTGTATTTTAAAGTGTGTATCACATGAACATTTGTAATCTAGTGTACAGCTCATAGGTAATATCATGAATCAAGTGTTAGAAATATCCACATCTGTTACAGGAAAAATCTGCATCTCTTATTGCTTTCAGGGGTAGTTTTGGAGGGGTTTTTGCTAGTTTATAAGTGCTTTACAAAGTGAATCTTGTGATCATCAACTTCATGGAGGACAGGTGAGAGGGAAGACAGTTTCAGTAAATAGATGTGACTTCTACTTGCTGCTTAAAAATTACTTCTTGGTTTTGATAGGAAAGTTATCACTGAGGCAGGAATTAAAGTTGAGATCTTCTAACCTGTTTTCATAGAATCATGGACTGGTCTGGGTTGGAAAGGACCTTAAAGCTCATCTAGTTCCAAAATCCTTGTGCCATGGACAGGGACACCTTCCACTAGACCAGGTTGCTCTGATTCCCATCCAACCTGGCCTTGAACACTGTCAGGAATAAGGAGTCCAAAATTCCTCTAGGCAACCTCTTCCAGTGCCCTGCCCCCACCCAGTAGGGAATTTCTTCCTAACAGCTGATTTAAACCTACCCTCCTTCAGCTAAAGGCCCTTCCCCCTTGTCCTATCACTATATACTCCCTTGTGAAAAGTCCCTCTTGAGTTTTTTAGAATTGAATTTAAAAATTAAATAAAAATCTAGAATTTTGTAGACTTAAGTACTCAAATGCAGGTGTAGGGGCCTGAAATAAAATTAGTCTTGTATAACTGAATGTTAGATGTACTGAAATACTAACACAAACATTTGTGTTTGGGCTAGTATTTGAGTGTTTTGGTAAATAACTTGACATATTGGCTTTGTGTATTTGCTCAATGTACACCTGTAGCTGCAAAACACATTTATATTAGGGGATATGTCTGCATATTCTTTTGGTGAAGGTTCATAAAATAGAGGGTTATAAAACTACGCACATCCCAGCCACTGCACATTCTCTGGGTACTATCAGTTGTCCCTTGTTCATGTCAAGTAGCTCTGCGTACATGCGTCATCCCTGTAATTTTCATCACATTAATGGGATTCATTAGCTGTTTAGGAGGAAGAGACATGTCAGATGTTGTAGAGTAGAAGTAAGATTAACTCTGAGGTTTTATTGGAAACAGCGAATTAGTGTCCTGCGAATTCCCTGCGAAGGTGTGTCTGGTGTGTGTGTACAAGGTAAATACGAGTGGTGGTGACTAAAGGCAGAACTCCCACAGCTGGGCACATACTTTCCTTTTTGATTCCAAGTGAAAGTGCTTGGAGCAGTTCCTGTCCATAAGGATAGCCAAATGTCAGGGATTTGATAGCTATGAATGAGTAGAAATCCCGATAATGGAAGTGCTCACGTTGGCAGCTCTGTATGGTGGCAGGCGAGGAGAAAGAAAGAAAGAAAATAGGTTACAGTATTTCAGAATGTAATTACAAAAGGTGACTTGAATTTGATTGTCTGCAAGAAATGCTGATAAGGGTGAATCTCTGTGCACTTGGAGGTCTGAATGCTGAGGCCAGATCAAGTCTCTGCAGACTTGTGTGGAAAAAGCACAGCTATTTCATGACCTCCTTCTCTCTCCCATTAGGCTCCTGCCTTGTAAAAGCAGGACAGACTTTGAAATACATTTTATAAATCCAGAAATGACCATGTACTTTTCAGGTCTGGCTGAAAAAAAAATTACTTCCGTTCATTCTTTGTGAGAAGAGATTAAAAAAGAAAAAAACTTAGGGAATCCCTTTAATTAAAACAGAGTGAAGTAAATACATGTGCCTCACTCACATTTTGTTCTCATATAAACAACATAGAAGAAAAAAAGTCTTAAAAGGCAAGAGAATATGCTGTTGTATGTAAAAACTCATACTGTAATTTCTAATTATAACTCTGATATGAACTTAATTGCATTTTGTCTGTAGGAGCAGTTTGTGATGAGCTGTGGCTTGTGAATAGGCTTTTCCTGCTTTTTTGTTTTTCTTTTCCTTTTTATCTCCAGTAATATTTCTGATATGTCAGCAGCAACCTGAAGTTGTATAAAACCAAATCACTTGAAGGTCTTCTGTACAATCAGAGTGCATTGGCTCTTTCACCCATACCCTGAGGAATGGCATTGCCAGCATGCTCCACTATTTCAGCCATGTTTACTTCAGCTTCTTTAGGCAGTGCTGCTTGATCTCAATTACAAAACAAGTGTCTAGAAAGCTGACTGACTCATTATTTGCTCCCCACTCCATCCCCCTTCTTCATCTTTCCTATCTGTCCTTAACACCTGTAATTCCAGTTTATCTTAATTATAGAAATATCTCATCTGGCAGCTACTCTACACTCAAATGTTCATATGATTTTTATTGGAAAAGGAAGGGAAGAAGTTATCTTGTGGTGTCTGAAAGTTTTTGTGAGGCCCAGGGCTTGAAAAGGAGACCTGAAATTAAAAGCAGGGTTTGGGTTTTGTGGGGTTCTTCTTGCTCACAGGGTGTATATGTAAAATAGGTGAGGGGCAGTAGTAGGAGACACTGGAGAAATAGATGGAATTGTTTCTGGATCAGCAGTTTAAATCTGCTCCTGCTAAAAAGCCAGACTGATACCCACTCAGAACAGGAAGAGGTATAGAAAGAAGATATCCTACAGTATATATGTGTTTCTGATGAATGCCATACAAAAACTTCTTGTAGCTCTTGCAGGGAGGAGCTCTCTAGTCACCAAGTAAAGAAATATGGTGTTTATGGCTGGCTTGGAAGGGTTTGTAATTCAAGCCTCAGTTTGTTCGTAGCTGACTTTATTATATTGCATACCCGGGGGATACAGTGCAGCCACCTAAGTTACTGAGCTTAACTGCTGAGACCACTCCAATATCATCCTTCCATTTTTCCTTTGGTATTGATCTTGAGATTGTGTCTTTGATTTTAACTATTTCAGTTCTATATTTGCTGCTTTCCCTTTACTTCCCATTTATATTCTAGTACATCTTTGGGCTGATTTTCTGATTAGCTGCATGAAAATCCTCCGTCTCCTGGGACATTTGAAATAGTGTGGTTGGCTTAAAGTGCATTTACTCAGACGGTAAGACCACTTGGTTTGGGAATTTTTTGTTCTTTTTCTTTAAGCAATTTTTCAGTTTTGGAGGTTTTCTGGTTTGGTGATTTGTTGCTGTTGTTTTTGGTTGTTTTTTTGTGTGTATGAGAGAGAAGGTTTTGTAGGTGAAATGTACCCCAAGCATGTAGTCTGGCTATGTTTTGACTTCCAATGATCAAGTTTTCTTTACAGAAAGGGCTAAAAAGCAAAAGTAGCAATGAATATGTTCAGAAATCAAATGGCTTGTAGTTCCTCAGAGGGATCTAAAGCTGAAACAGAGTACAGCAGATGCAGACATGTAGTTTGCAGTGCTGTACATTGACAAACTTGAAGGCTGTCAACAGAAGGACTCTTATGGGCAACAAAATTTAGATAAAATGAAATTAGGCATGGTTGTACTTATCTGAAATTTAGTTTCCTCTAAAACTTATAGTATGACTGTTTTTGGAGGAGTATTATGGAGTCTTATTTTAAGATATCTCCTTAATGCATCTCCTACATTATGATGGGTTATTTTTCAGATTCATAGGCTAATGCAATGGGGTAACCCTACAGTGAAAGGCTCTGTACTTCTGATGTTCTGCAGGTAATTAGCTATTGCACTTTAGCTCATTACTTCATAGGTGATAAATTTCTTTGGGGAAAAATGCTTTTAAAGAGTTTGACAAGTTTAATTAATCTATTAAAACTTTGACTCTTGAATGAATTGACAAGAAACATCATCTTGTTTCAAGGGCAGCTCAGCTACCATCCTCTACCACCATGTCAAAATGGTACTAAGGAGCACAGACAGGACTAATTTGACAAAGGAAAAAGGTGGTTTTGTACCTGGACATCCAGAGTACAGTTTTGCTGAACAAGCAACAGAAGTAAATGCTGTCCTGGTACTGTCCGTATAAAGTGGCGACAGGTAATTAGTACTCAAAGCAAAATAGATTCCTGCAGTCAGGTGCCATCCCTTCTCCACTGGGAATGGTACTACTGAATCTCAAAATCAAGGAAAAGAATATTAATGTTGCACTTGGAATGCAAATTTGAGTATTCAAAAGGCAAAGCAAGACTTTAGGCTTCCTTGAGTGTTTGCATTCTGAAGTGTTTTAAAGCAGTGTATATTTTTTCTCTTTTGCCTCACTTGAGGTACAAAATAGCTTTAAGAAGCAGCCATTTGTCATTCTTGGTTTCTCTTTCTAGTTCCATATGTTCATTTCTGTTTCTAGGCTGCTGTTCAAATCCTGCTCTGAAGGTGGAATTCCAATTTTTTTCTGGGTTTTTGCTTTATTAGTATATGTGGCATTTCTAATATCTGACTTTAAAAAATATATTTATTTTTTACAACAAGTTTGTAAGTCAAAGTAGTATAATTACTGGTGTTTTGTTCAGTTATGAGGTGATAAGACTGAAAGCCAGTGGGCACCACTTTGAATCACTGAAAACGTGACCACATCTAAGCGTACTTTGCATTGTGAAACACCCAATATATCAATCAGAAATCAGGTGGCATTAACACAATTTCCTGATGAGACTATTCAGCAGCTGTACATCAAGGTTTGGCCACAAATTAAATGAAGAAATAGTGATAATTTTTTCCAGTTTATTTCAGGGACTTTCCTAACTTTACGGAGCAGTATCTAATTAAAGAATCCAGTTCCTGAGGCCTGATTTAACTGTAGTCATCTTTTTCTTTCTTCTTTTTAGTTTTACAATTTCTTTTTGCTTGTAATCATCATTCTGAACAGGAATAGCCATAATCCTTAATAGGAAAGAATGCTGTTGATATGTCTTTTATTGCTACACAGCTCTAACTTATTCTAAGACAATATTGTTCCAACTGGAAAATGAGTTAGCAGTTAATAAAAAAAAAATGTAATTATATAATTAAAGACTATAATATCACAAGCATAGAGAAGATTGAAGGTTCAGGGGGAAAAACCCCCCTCTTTTACCTATGTGGTAGCTGGCAAAATTTTGTCACAAAATCAAATTGTCTTACTGACAGTAGGCATGAAAATAACCAAAGCTGCAGAGTGGAATGTGTCAGTTAATTTAATGTATATGTTTTATCAAGTAGTTTTGTCTTTTTACAGATTAAATCAAACAAAAGCTCAGCCAAGAGCTAAGCTACCATCATTTTTTCTCCTCTTGCTCCCTTCACGATGGATTTGGTGTATACAGGTCAAGGTGAAATGTGTCTGTCCATTGAAACTTATGCATCAACATCTAGGTATTGGCCAGAGTGTTGCCACTGCCATCCAAATGGAGTAATGCATTTGGAGATTTCTGGCTATTGATTGAAACTGGATACAAAATGAACAGGGAATCACTGGGCAGTTGTGGGGTTCCTAAAGGGTGACTGGCTCTTAAACTGTTTTCTAGCAGAACACGGTCCCATTGATCCAGCCCTGGGAGTGCTGAGCGTGTGGGCACAAATGCATGTGCAAGCAGTGGGGCTGGGCATGCAACTTGCTGATTTATCAGGAATTGTTTTCATCATACGTGGTACTGCCATGGATGTAGGGCGGCAGCAGGAGATCAGTGTCCACCCTATGGACACTTGCTGCTCTTGAAAGAGGGGTAGAACAGAAGGTTTCCTGCAAGGATTTCTTCTATTTGCAATTCATGAAAGGCCATTTGCTCCAATTTGAGTGAAGAGTGTTTAGCAGCAACATTAGTACTTGCATGTACCTCAAGGCAAAATATTTTCTTAGAGCCCTGGGTGTTCACTTTTAAATCTACTAAAAATATTTATCACTTCCTTCACAATGTCCTTCTGCATTAGCTGTGTTTTGGATGAAAGAGTAACCCAGGCAACCCAACACTCCAGCCCTTAGGCAGCCTGCAGGCAGTCAGGCTTTACAGAATGATAATAATAATAAAAGACCCCTCATAGTGCTAGCAGCAAATTCAACAGCACTTTTGACAGGTGAAAGTCTGTACCTCTGAGGTAAAGCAGAGGGGAAAATAGGCAGCATGACAAAGTGCTATTTCTGTTAGGTTTATAACAGTGCCTTGGAGATTTAATAAAATAAGATTTTTAGAAGAGTTTGGAAACAAACTGAGCCATATAAGAACAGTGTCCTGAGATGAAGGGCCAGGGCAAGAACTGCAGGAGAAGCAAAATTCTTCATGCTCTGCAGCAGCAGGGTGAGGTATTTATACCTGACGCTCTGCAGCAGCCACAAAGGGCTGAGGACAGCAGTCCCTTCCCACTGCCTTAACTTAGTGGCGGGAGAGGCTGATTTGGTTGTGCAGAGCCTATTTGCAGTCTTGAGCTTGTTCTCACACACCATGGAAAGGAGGACTGTCTGGAGCAGGCTGTGAACAGGATAAGTAGACCTCAGCTGGCTCAAGCAGACAATCCCTCCTCAGCAGGAAGACCCCACTAGTTTAAACATCAAGGCTTTCCTGGACAAATTCATATCCTCAGACTGAAAGGTTTCAACACTTGATGACAGATGACATCTATTTTATCTATTTCAATTTCTCTTACTAGTTTAAGAAATGTTTTTGCTGAATCAGTGGAGAGGAGCGATTTCCCAGGAGGGAGAAAACTGTTCTTTGCCTTGGACGATAACTGATCTGGTGCCAGGGAGAGAGGGACGGTGGAAAGTAAGAGGCCAGGGGAGCAGGAGGTTCATGTGAATGGACATAAAGTGCAGAAAGGTGTGAGGAGCAGCCCCTCAGTCCACAGAGGACATGGCAGGTTTGTCTAGATCACAGAGGCCCAGGCTGGGTTTGCTAAAACTTGGAAAAAATACATTTAGAAACAAATGCTTGCCCTGCTTTGGTGAGTTCTCCCTTCTTAAAATGGTAATTATTCTGATTAATAGCCCACCAACCCCTTGTTTATTGTTTTTATTCTAAAAGCCTTCAGGTCTATTTTGATTAGATTTGTTCAGTCTAGCAAAGTCTCTATAACTTAAATGCTTTGGCCAGCTGGTGATCTGGCCTTACCAGGCAATGGCACAGTGTACATGGCCTGGAACTGCAGAAATGTACACCTGTTCACAAAGCGAGGGTTATGTCTTCCTTTGGGTTGGCTGTACTTCTTCCAGCCTTACTGTAGCATCCATTGTGCACAGCAGACTTGAAAATTGCAGTTGGGACCCTGTGATTGTGGGAATAACTCTAAAAATGCTTTGTTTTTGAGACACATGAAACTTTGCACAAGTTTGGATGTGTTGACCTTGAGTTACTGAGTGATTTTGTTAAGAGCTTCATAACTCGTGTTCACACCTTGTGATTCCTGTGTTGGGAGTGGCTGTTCACTTCTTCCCTTAGGTTTGCTGATGCCACTTATTATATATAGTAGGTTAGTAGAGGAATAACATAAATTATTCCTGGCTGCTGGGGTTTTTAAAATTTATTTCAGCTGTTAGCAAGCTGTATTTAGGATTCTCAGTTATTTCTTTTGTTAAGATAGAGAGGAGAAATGCTTGTTTGGGACAGCAAGATGGATCAATGTGTGCATTAGATACCTAAATAAGGGTAATGAGTTACAACTATCCCATATCCTAAACAGAAAAAATTAAAAGACTTGATAAATATCAGTTTGTTAGGTGAATGGGGTAGATTACCTTTTCGGAGAGATCCTGCTATATACTATGATCTATTTTAACTTATCTGTAGAGGCAAAGGCCTTATCAAGATTATTAATTATTTTTTATTTGGGTTTCCATACTTCCATTTGGTTTTGTTTTTCCCTTTTACTGACAAACCTTACATCTAAGTTATAATCTGCATTTTGCTCCTCTTCCTGCTTCTAGGGGGTTAAATTAAGTTTACATAACCTCATCTTCAGACTACTGCTAAGAATGTTCATAGTACAGGGGTGTTAGCATGAGTGAGGATGTCATCATGTGCAAAAGGAAAAGATGATGAGATCGTCAGATGTAAAATGAAATTTTCAGTTTTTTATGTTCTTCTTGGCTGTATGTGTATTTGGGTAGAGGCAAGTTTTTCTGCAAGGCTGCTGTAGCACTCATGCCTGCACAGGACTCTGGGACTGTTTCTTTTGGAACCTTGTAAAGCAGAGAGCTCTTCAGACCCTTTAGTGGGCCTATCAGTTGTCTGCCCTAATCACAGCCTTTTATTATATTTGAAATATGCCATGGCTCAAATGAAGTTAAGGAGTTGCATCAGGCACGCTGTGGGGTTTTTATGGTATATGTTTTTCACTGCAAGAGATCTTTTTTTAACTTCTTCAGCTAAATGTATAGCAGCTATAATTGGAGCTGTAATTTAGTAGTCCAATTCATATTAGATGATTATTCTTCCTGTGGTTTTTAATAGATAAACTAAATGGATGACAGTTGTATGAATGTAGCATTGTTCAGCAATGACAGATTTTTTCTGTTCGCCTTTATGGCTGGTATATTATTTTTTGAGAAGCTGAGGCTTTGGAGCAACTTCAGATTCCTGATTGATAAAGATCAAATAAAGTACTAAAATAGGTATGAAAAGTGACATAGAATATGTGAGTGGCATGAATTTCAGCCCACCCCCTCCCTGCTTTAAATTGGTCGACGTGATGAGCAAATGTAAGTTATTAAAAATCTGTGTGTGTGTGAATTTGTGTGTGTAAAAAAAGGAATGAAATAACAGCAACCTCAGCTACAAATCACAGCAGATCACACACAAAATCTGCATAGAAACAGGGTTGTTTCAGTTGGAAAATATTCATTCTTCTTGTCTACAAAGCTGCTTGGAATATGTGATTTCTTAAACAATTATTTTGATATGCAGTGTGTAGACCTACAGTTAAGCAAGAAATAAAGAAAATATTGATTTTTCTAGTAAAGCTAGACTAGACTTTTACCTCCACTATCTTGTTGGTACTTTGAGTGTCTGAGTGTCCTATCTGACAATCTTTTCTGGCCATATTTTGCAATTTGTTCTAGCCAAGTAAGTCCTTTAGGATTACTCTTTCCAAAGGGTGAACCTAATAGAACCGTATCAAATACTCCCAGAAGTAAAGATCTACTTGTTCAGACCAAAGGAATAGCCAAATTTATGCAATAGACACATATAAATGAAGATAATAGCAGTCAGGGGCTCTATAAAGTGCAAACCATAAGACACTGTAACAGGACTGTGAAATGTATTAGTCAGTCAGTGATTTTGCAAAGTTTAAAATTATATGAAGCAAGGATTTTCAAATGTCACTTGTCTAAAGAGTGCATTACTGTAGCAGAAGAAATGATTTAATACTTGTCTTTAATGAAAATAATCCTTAATAAAAATACCTTGGACGATTTTTTTTTTTCTTGTGTCTTAGTTAAACAACTGTTCTAGATAAGCACCAGAATGAGGGAAACTGAAATAAGTCTTCTCAAGAATGTCAGCATTATCCTATCCTCTCCTTATGTATATTACTGAATAGTCGAACTGACTGTACATTTTTAGGAATACTGCCTTTAGGAAATGAAGTGATTGTCATAATTTACTAAAGGAAGAAAAAAAGAACCCTGAATATTAAATAGCATGATTCCAAATTCGTGGCCACTGTTCCTGAGCTCATCACAGAACTAAAAATCTTAGATCTTGTTTCTTTTATCTTTTTCAAGGGGGGGACCAGAATTCAAAGCAAGTGTTCCAGGGTCTGATGGTTACAACTATCGATTTTTTTCCTAGTGAATGCTAATTAGAAGGTGTATTATATCTTCACAGACCACTACTTTATATCACATAACAATGTCTTTATGGTATTATTTCAAGCTGCTGATCTGTGAGCATCCCTTTCCTTGCCACTGTGGGTGGGGGGTTTTGTTTTCACTTTTGATAAGCTGTTCACTTTACCTGTGCTGTCACCTAGGTAAGAACCATCACAGCCCACAAAGAAGGTAGATAAAACTTCTTTCCAGAGCTGATGACGTTTTGTAAGTTACAAGTCTATGGATGAAACCACCTTACTTTTATTTTGGGTGCTTTCTGCTCTTTTGTCAGACACTGTGAGTAGCAGAACTTACCAAGCAGTTACTGGATTCCTATCTGGCCTCCATGTCTCAAAGAATAGCTACTATTTATTAGATTTCTCTATTTGAAATTAATACTGCTTGGGATAATGATACACAGACATGCCATAAACTGCTATACCATATATAATGAATAATTTGAAATAAATTATTCATCATTAGCAGCAACTTATTTAAATCTGATACTTAAGAAATCTTAATGTATCATTGTAGAAAAATCAAGAAGTGATACATTTCTGTAGAATGTATTGTGCATGTGTAGACGTGTTGAGATAAGAGTGCTGTGATTTTAATCCTACTGCTAATGAAGAAATTATTTGAACCATTCCTGCATGAAGAAATCGTGGTACAAACCAAATCATAGATGCAGTGCTGTTGTGTGTGTGCTGGCATGCACTGTCTTCTCTCAAATACATCGATGCCAAGAGAAGACCAAAAAGAGACAAATGGTTTTAGGGGGGAGGGATGCTTGATTGTCTTGAGAAGTAACAGCTGTAGAAAGAACTGTATAAACAGGTGCTAAATTAGCTCTTTTTGGGTAGAAAAGGTAGAGGGGAGAGATAATAGCATTATCATTCAGTCTGAGGCTGCTGTTCCTGTATTTTCAGCCAACACTTAGACAAAAGCTAGGTATGTGAGCTTTCCCCAAGAAAATTCTCTGAAAAAAATATGCATGTTGCATACAAATTCTTTAGAATGGATGGAATTATATAATGGTTCAAGCATACAAGTGGTTGAAACTTCCTTTTAATGAGGTTGCACGAAATACTCAGCCATGTTGTCCTTTCATGGTAAATGTGAAAGCAATTCCAACATCTGGATTTTGTGACTGGTAATTCAGCATTCTCATTTATTTAATCAGATTTGACAGAATCACAGAATGGTTTAGGTTGGAAGAGACCTTACAGATCACCTTGTTCCAAGCCCCCTGCCATGGGCAGGGGCACCTTCCACTGGACCAGGTTGCTCAGAGCCCCATCCAGCCTGGCCTTGAACACTGCCAGGCATGAGGAGTCCACAACCTATGGGCAACCTGTTCACAGCAGTGTTGGATCCTTCATGCAGTGAGACAACCACCTATTGCAGGCAGAACACACCTTTCTGCATCCATCTTTTGTTCCTCATTCTTTTTAGTCTTTTATTTTGTTCTTTAGTCTTTGTGCTACACTTGCATAACACATAAAATATTAGGGTCTGTCATATATCTAACAGGGAATCTTAGGGCCAGTGGGAATATAAAAACAGCAGCAATCCATCTTATTGTCAATTTAGTTATGTGTTTGCGACAGCAGTGAAAACATTGAAATGGTAGAAGATTCATGACAATCATTGTCTCACCAAAGTCTTTTCCCAGAAAAATAGATTAATACAAAACTGTTTCTAGAGAATAGTTACCAACACTGCAATTTTAAATTGCATGAACTACAGGTGGGATTCTGCTTGGTTCTTTTTAGGATCTGGTATTATTGAGTAGCTTTGCTAACAGCTTGAGTAGTTGATTGGGATATATGGTTATTAAGTGAACAAATGGAATAGCTACAGAGTGGTTGTATCTGCTACAAAAGAGGATTGGGATTTAAAATAATCTTGATAAAAATGATTAAAATATCTGTAAAAGAATAGAGTAAGATTCAGCTAAAAAGAATGAACAGTGCACTGTATTTGTATTTCCATTATACTTTCTCTCAGTCTGACTGCTTCGTTTCAAGAGTCCTCTTGCAGTTCCCTGGTCACTTTTTAACCTGGTTGATGGATCCCTTTCTCCTTAAGAGTATTGGGTTTAGGGCAAGCATAGTTGGGGTGTTTGATTTCTCGTCAGTATTTTAATTCACTTCTTTATCTTAATTGCTGTTGCTACCCAGGACATTTTGCCAAGGGTGGTCTATGGGAGCACCCCCACAGGCAGTGCCACATGTGCAAAAATGTCAGATCCCTGTATGGAGGAGCATTACTCATGTCTCATGAGAAATAATTTCACTCCTCTGTTCAGTACTACTAAACTGAAACATCCTTGTGCCAGATTTAGGTTCTGTGCCTGTGAAAACCAGAGAATGCACAGTCCCAGGATGGGTCAGGTTGGAAGGGATCACAGTGGGTCATCTGGTCCCACCTCCCTGCTCAGACAGGGCCATCCCAGAGCACATGGCACAGGATTGCATCCGGATGGTTCTGGAACATCTCCAGTGAGGGAGACTCCACACCCTCTCTGGGTGATCTGTTCCAGTGCTCTGTCACTGCACAGTGAAGTTCTTCCTCATGTTCAGGTGGAATTTCCTGTGCATCTGTTTCTCCCTTTGTCTCTTGTTTCATTGCTGGGCAGCACCGAGCAGAGCCTGGTCCATGCTCTGACCCCTCCCTGCAGGCACTGACAGATGGGGATGAGGTCTACTAAGAAATACCAGTTAAAAAACTGACAATAGGAAATGCTGTAGCAAAAAGACTTCTTCGATGTAGAGGGGTGACTGATAGGGAGTTTGTAACACTTGAAATGTTCCTCCTTGCTCCTCAGTGGTTACAAGAGTGGAAGGAAATAACTGTTTTTTAGTTTTTTAATACTGAGTAAGGGGTAAGGAGTGTAGTACATTTGCACCGAACCCCAAAATATCCATATTAAACATTAGGAACAGTTTGGGTTTTTTTACCACCAGGGCAGCGAAAAGTTAGAGGTTGTGGAAGTGCCTCCAGAATAGGAGAATTTTAAGAAAAAGTTATGGTTGCATATTTCAGGTTTTGGTTAAGCAGAGTTGCTCACATCTTAAAGCAGAGAGACCAACCAGAATATTCAGCAAGTTTTCACCCAGTGTTCTTTTTACTCTTTTACTTATGGGCTAGTGTTCTGGTTTACATTAGAGATTTAAAGAATATGTTGGTTGTAGTCCTTTATATAGTGCAGTTAAAGCATATAAAATCATAATTCACGCTGCATTATAGTCAATGAGATTTTCCATTGGAAATATATATGTACATTTCATATGTGTGTGTGCTTGTATAAAATTTTCCTTCTATATTTCCATTATTGAGGACCACAAGCATAATGGGTGGAAACATAATTCCCCCTTCTGTATTCACTAATATAGGGGAAAGTAATGTTTACCTAACGTTGTGCTAAAAAGCTTGAACTGGCTTTATAAAAATTTTAAAACCAAGGTGATTTTGATTTGGAATAATAAAAATCCTTAAAGAAATGAAGCAGTGTAACAATGAACTGCTCAAGAAAGAGGAATTTTTAATTTGAGAATGTTGAAATCTATGATTTGGCAGTACTAAAAGAATGTGTTTTAAGAATGCTAAATGAAAGGAGAAAATCCCTGCCTGCTTGTTTAGGCTTTTGACACAAAGACTGAACTTTCTGTTCCAACCTACTGATTTTGAAGATCAGCTCGTCCAGCTATGATCCAGTTTTCTGTTGCCAACAGAAGTATGTTTAACTGACAATACCCTAATTTTTGGTGGGAGGTTGGCTGCTTTGGCTACGTTCTGCCACAGACGACACTGCTTGAACACCTCATTTCCTAGTGTGACTCCTAATCAAGATGAATGGTTTGTGCATCCTTTATGTGCATACTTTGACAGGATTATGCTGGAAGTATCCCAGTTCTATTTGCAAATAAAACAGCAGCTGATTCTTTAACTGGCTGTTAATATACTCCTTTAGCCAGCAGGTCTCCTCCTGAACTCTTTCGGTGTGTGGCAAAATCATATCGCCTAATTTATCCAGCTGCTTTTATCTGGACAAGTAATATCCATGTCCTCAGGTCCAGTCCCATACATTTGTCTGGGTAGATTAATTTAATTAGTGCTATATTCTTTTACGTCTTTGGCATGTGTTGCCTGTAATATCTTTTGTTTTTGTCATTCAGCCACTTGCTTTTATTGAGTTGGTTGGTTTGTGGTTTTCTTGTTTTGTGTTATTGTTTGCCATGGATATTATTTCCTTTTCCCAAACTCTTGAGTGGCTACAGTGACACAATTGCATACATCTGGGTTTGCATTATGGAAAATTGGTGCATAGCTGGGGATGTGAGTAAAGCCAGAGAAGTGCTAAGGAAAAGTATAAGATTTGTTAAAGAGAATTTCTAAAGATTTTTTTGATTTTCTATTTTACATTATAAATGTCAAGTCACTGTAACCAGAATTGCCAAATGAACATTAAAACTACGGACAAAAGAATATCAGCCTTGTGGCACAGAATCAGCTCCTGATGGACACGGGGTCATATGAAAGGTGAACCTGTACAATGCTCAGATATGGCCTGGTTAGTTATTATAGCTGCTTAGCTCCATGCTGAGTGTCAGCAAGAGACCTTGCATGTCTTTTAAATATGGAAATAGAATATATCGGCTACTTTCCTTTGTCTGTTTGCTCATTGACTCTTTCAGAGAAATATATTTGGAAATCATGACTTCCCTTTACAGAAGATACTTAGGCTCCTTCTTAATTATCATATCAATCTACATTATTTTATTTAGGGCATTCGTCATTCCTGGATCTTCCCTAAAGCTATTAAAAATTGCTACGTGTTTGCCATCAAAGCAATTTAAGTGATAGGTTCCTGATAGAGTTAGTAGCTTGGGTATTTTATCCCTGAGTTTTTAAAGAACTTAGGCAAATAATGATTAGTCACCGTACAACCTGCCAGTTTATTCTACAAGAACTTTTACCGAGACTTTAATTTCAAAGAGTTCCTCAAACACATTTTTAAAAAAAAATGAAAATTAGCACAGAAGCAGTCTGCTTGATAAATCCAAATATAAGAAAATCCTTCAGTTTTCTTATGGTGCTCTATTTTCTCTGCGTGTTCCTCTGTTTTTCTTTTAAATATCATCATCTGTTCATCCTCTATAGCAATGCTGTTTTCTCGAGAAAAATGGTTGCTTACTAATTTTCATGTCTTCTTCAAATCGCTTCTCAATCCCTTTGGGCTAGCCTGGTGTTTACATTGAAGCTGTCAACATTTATAATCCTCTCTATTGCTTGATTTAGGCATAACTTCACCTTCTGCAAAATAGCCTTCTTACTTCCCAAAGCTTTCTTACCTGGCGTTTCAGAGAGAGTGTCTCTTATAGTCCTCATAAACCTTCTTGGACAGGTGAAATGTATTTCCACTGGGCCTCCGGTACAGTGTCTATAAATAAACTCTTCTTTGTGTCTGAATATTTTCATCTTTTAGATGGCTTTTTATCTTTTGAAGACACAGCTGGGTTTTTTGTCTTTTTTTTTTTTTCTTAAATTAAGCACCATTACAGTTTATTTTCTGCCTACCTGCTCCTGTAATGTGTGTATGATTTTGGTATCAATAGAAATACACATGCAGTATCAGGCATAGAAATTAATCACAAAATTATAGTGGAGTGTGTTTCATATACTGCAGTTTCCTTTAATTTCTCAGAACAAAAGTGCTTATCAGGTTAGTGCTGAGAAATATCAGCAGGTCCAACACTATTCTTGCTATGAAATTCCTCTTCCTGGATTCCTAACTTGGAATTCAGTAGAATTCTTGCCATATTTAAGAGAGTGACCTTTTATGCATCAAGAAGGGAAAAAAAAACAAACCAACATCCCAAAATGAAACTGTATTTTATCTTCCTTGGATCTTTGGTGTTCTCCTTCATATTTACCTTTTTCAGTATGCAAGAGAAGGTTTTGCTTCTCATATCACTTTCCTGAAAAATTTCCTATGCTCTGTTCTTTAAGATAGGAATCTCTTCTCAGCTTTGGTAGAGAGTTTTGTTGAGCTTTTTGTTTGTTTTGTTTTCTTTTGGTATTTAATACATTTCTGATTCCTTTAAAAACAGTTATTTGTCTGTCTGACTCCAAATTACTTTAAATGCTTGTTTGATTGGCTAATGATTTCCATGTGTTCCATTGTTCCTACCATCACTCTTAGAAGTTTTACGAGTGTTTGGAAAGATCTCGCACAACAGGGAATGATCAAAACTCAGAGTCATGCCATAAGAAATAGCACAACACAGTAGAAATGTGCCAAATTGCCCAGAAGCAATTTGGACGGCTGGCAAACAGGGTCGCCTGCTGGTTTGTGAACAGCGTAGGCAATTTGCCACTCAACTCTCCCCTATTTGCTTCAATAAATTGTAGGGTACTTAGTACCCTACAATCTGTTATCTATCTGCCTGTACTTCTCTGCACTGTCAGTGTCTGACAGTGGCTCTGCTTCATGTTGTTTGTGTCTGTCTTTCACTCTCAGCATGATGGAAAACCTTTTAAAAAAGAGGTGTGTGGCATTTTGGAGGCTGGGATCTAAGAGTTCATACATTATAGTGCATCTATGTAGCCTAATCTAAAAAATATAGTTAGAGGAAGAAAAAAATGAAGCTAGAGCAGCTAAGATATAGTTCAGCAACAGCAGATGAAAATAAACCAACAATAAGTTCTCATGATGCAGCTACAAAGAGTAATCAGTAACTGAACAATCAACAGTCTCAAAATAATGGTGTTATAGAATGTGAACCACATCTGTGCAATGCAAAGATTATTTAACAGTGCTGGTCAGTCATTCTCCTCACGCTAGAATGGCAACCTTTAAATAGAAGAGCAACAGTTTGTGGGTTTTGATTAAAGGAGAACAGAAGTTGTGGACGTGGTGGGTAAGTAGGAGGAAGAAAGGAAAGAAATCCTTTGCTCTTCTTTTTGTTTCGTGCTTTTCCCATTACTTGCCTTTTACATTGGTGTTGTCTGAGTTCAGCACAGATCCTGCACCAAAAAGGACTCGACACTTCTGCTTACCCAGAGTCCTGCAAGAGAATGACATTCCTAGAGGAGCAGATTATTGTGGCCAAGGATTTTGAAGTCAGAGCCTTTGTTTTCCTGTGAAGAGTGAAACAAATCTGTCCTTACAGTATTTAAGCGTACTAATGTACAGTCTGGACAGAATTTTCAGTATTGGATTCTTATTAGTTATTTATGATTTGTTGTCTCTCAGGTGTTGTTGTCTGTTAGGTGGCTGATATGGAGATTTATGATTTTTGTTTCTGCGACATTTTGAAGATGTACCACAATATTCCTGTTATATACTGTATGAATACACTAAAACTAGTTTTAATATACAATTGATTGATTACAAATGTGAAATAAGTTAACATTACTGCATGTTTTACAATACATTGACTTTGCTGGGAATAATTTTTGTTGAGATATCTATAGACCGTGAGTGAAAGGGAGAGTTCCTTTTTTTTCTTAACAACCTGCCACCCCCAGTAAATGCTGCTGTGTTAGAAACAAGAAGTTGTGTGAGAAACAGGTGCTTGACTAGGAATCAGTAGTGCCATTTGGTGTCAAGTGAGCAACCAAGATGCTAAAAGCCCTCAGAACATATATATGTTAAAATAATAGTAAAAGCACCTAAAAATAGAAAAAAAAAAAGTAAAAAGCTACATCTGTTTTCTTTTCAGAAAGCTAATACATGAAGTATCATTGTATTTAAATAGAAATAGATAAATACAAACGTGTGTCAGAAATGCACCAAAGAATGGCATTGCAACAGGAAAATAACTTCTTGATGTAAACTTAATTCCAAGAGAGGTAGCTTGGGCTGTTATAAAATAATATGTGATACAAGATGGAAATAGCGTTGTCTTATAACAAGGGGCTGTGCAGTGAAGAGGGAAGTTTTGAGGAATGAAGAGGGGGATCAGGATGTAACCCTGGTTAGGAGTGCTCCCTTAGCAGGGTAAGAGAGAAGGTGTTTCTCCTCTTCTCAGCCATGGTGAGGCACCCCTGGAGTGCTGGGTCTGGTGCTGGGCTCCCAGTACCAGAGACAGGGAGATACTGGAGTGAGCCCAGGGAAGGGCCACAAAGATGATTGCAGAGCAGGAACATCTCTCCTACAAGAGGAGGCTGAGAGAGCTGAGACTGTTCAGCCTGGAGCAGAGAAGGCTAAATACACTGGTGTTACGATAAAATCCATGTGACAAAAAAATCGTGTTCCCTCTGCTTTCCCTGTTTTTGGTGATACTTACAACTTGAGAAGATGCTATTGTCATATTGTTAAGTGGGGTTTTTTTTGTATTTGCTTTTAGATAACAGACACAAATCATTAGTGTGAAAAACTGCTGCAGGATAGTTAGAAAAAATTTTCTCTTTCAAATGCTGCTCCTGCTTCCTTTCAGTTTTTCTGTGAGTAAGAGACCACTGTCTCATTGCAGCCTCCCATCTGATTGCTGGGCTCTCCTAATGAAACTGGAATTTCAACAGGAGCCCAGGATATGACTGACAAGAGATTCACTGTGCAATACAATTTGCAATTTCTAAGTTCTGGACACCTCTTCAAGGGCTCTCATGACAACTGTAAAGTTCTTTAAATAAATATTGACATGCCAGTCTGAAAAGTAATGAAGTCTCTTTTCTTCCTGCAATATGGAGCAGTAAAAGAGATGTGTGGATTCTTTCGGGTATTTTAATAGCTGGAATTGAAGCTAAAACAATGGGTAGTTTGGTTATACAAGAATTTTAAAATGCATTACTTTGCTATTATTGGCAACTTGGAATCTGGGTTTGCAATTATCTGGAACTGTAAATTATTTAAAATCAATATGTCGATACTTTGAGTGATATGTGTTTAATATGGGGCTAGACATTTATTTATGATGATAGCTCCTTTTTATTGGTCTAGTAAATGTAGCTATTTGGAAGATATTTCCAGATGATCATAATTTTAATAGCACATAGATATTACTGAAAATTATAGATGGCAGCAGCCCAACATTCACCCTCTTTCTTAAACCTCATACGTGTGTATATGCTGCAAAAGATTTGAATGGATTCTACTGCAGAATCTTTTGTAACCTCCCCTGGAGTGCAAAAGTGTTTTGTATTTTTTTTTTTTATTTTTTTTTTTTTTAGAAATTTAATACAAGAACAGCATTGCAAATGCATACATTTATTTACAAATCTTGGAGTATGGTTCTTAATACAGAAGGATACTCAAAAAGTTCGATAATTGTCTTCAAAACATTTGTGAAAATAATTTTCTCTTTAAAAGATTTTATTTTTGACCATTTTAAGCGTATCATCTGAAGTACATCTGGTGTCCAGATGTTTTGAGCAGACTTTGTTTAACTGAAAACTTGGGTTTGCCCTGAAAAAATGCCTGAGAAATTCCAGGCCATTCACTTTCTTGCTGTTCCCTGTTATGTCTTTTTATAGCATGTTGCTATAATTATGGCACTGGACATGCAGTTGAATTGATACTTTTAAGGGTTGTGCTCTTGCTTTGCCAGGAGAAGAAATATTGGATAATAATGTTGGAATATACTGGAAATAATGGAAAATTATAATCATTTTCTACATTGTTTTTAGCACTAAAAGGATGCAGTTGACAGTGTTAGGGTTTAGGTATATTCATGCCACTTGAAGGATGTGACAAATACCTTGTGTTACAGCAGTTGCACAATTCCTGATTTTGCATTTATTATTTGAATTCCAGCAGGGCAGAGTGCTCTCCTACAAGTCTGACAGAAGTGTGCTCTGCTTCTGACAGAATGTCTTCTCATTATTGCTTCAGATGATCACTCCTAGTGAGGCTCCTCAAATCTATTTTTATTCTTCCTCAAGGAAATTAAACTTCAGATTAATGAAACTTCTTATCGTGTTGTATTTCTCTATGTGGTCTGATCTTTGTTGTCCCTGTCCAGAAACTCGTTTGTTTGGAGAAATATGGAGATGTTTGGATGGAAAAATACAGACCTGGGAATAATTAATAAATAACCAATAGGAGAAGTTTTCATTGAGTTTATCTGATACATTTGAGGAATATCTTATTTTTGCAGGTATCTGTCATAAATCAAAATTCTTTCAGCTTTTTTTGTGGTGATTTCGGGACCTCAGTTTTAAAGCTTGAATGATCTATTTATTGTAGAAAATAAAAGCACGACCAGGGATGTATTGGTGGGGAAAGTAGAAATCTTTCTATTTCCTTTTTTTTTTTTAAATAGTAATTTAGAAATTACTGTAATATTCTTCCCAAGGGAATAAGTTTTTTTCTATTTTTCATTTTTGGATGTGCATATGTTCTTAAGTTGGCAAAGGTATGCTAGGAGGAAGTGGTGGATTTTCTATTTCTAAATGAAAGTTAATTTTGAAAAGTACTTTGGTACTTACATTTTGGTATTTATTTCTTGGTATAAGGATTTTCTGTGTATAATCAACAACCCGATGTTTTTTTTTCTTTTTAAAAAAGGAAAATTTCCCAAACTCTATTTCATCAAGAAATGTGTTTTTAATAATTCTGATGTAATTCCATCAGATTTCTATGTAAGGCCCAGAAAATCGACAGGAATATCACAGGTATGAGCACCTAACTTCTAAATATTGCATTATTGTAAGTGTAACAGCCAAGTACGCAAACCTAAAGTTATTAATCCATCTCTGAAACTTTAAAAGGAAATCTTCCTTAAAAATTGGCTGTGATCATTCACTTTCAATCTCCACTTGTAGTCTAGCCATTTTAAGAGTAGAGTTCTACTGAAGCACATTAACTTTAGTAGCCAATATTGACTTCTGGAGAGAGCAAAACTGTGTGCAGTGGAGAGGGCCAGGGCGAGGGGAACTGGGTTGGAAGATCTGTGTCTCAAGAGACAGTCGGCACTTCTTTTGATCTTAGAGGCACATACCACATCTTTTCTATCCTACTGCATCAAAACTGCCTGATGGCAGCAGTGGGAAGTGTGTTGGCAGCAGTAATTTCCCCTAAAGACTGTCAAAGATGAGGAAAAAGTTTGTTTAAAAAAAAAAATGGTGGGGGAGGGAACAGAAAGAGAACTTTAAAGAAGGACCATTAGTTCTCACATTCTACTCAAAACTCAGAGAACAGGATCAAATGTTCAGCTATGTAGAATGAAGAAAAAGAATTACTTTCTGTTCACATGGTAGATTTGTTCTTCCTTCCTGAAGCTTTGCTGTTGCACTGGTGCAGCTGCTTCTCATCATGGTAAAGGAGGTGTTGGACTCCAGGAGTGGTCACTGACTCACTTGGAGACCCCACCACCATTCTACTCAACAGTAAGTGCATGAACTTTGATTGCAAATAATAACAAAAGTAAGAAAGGTAAGATGAGGCATATTTTGGGTTCAAACTGTTCACTTCTTGAAATGTTGTAGGAATAGATTGTGTGCGCATCTAACACATCACTGAAAAGCAGATGGGCAATTTCACTGCTGGCTTTAAACCAAGTCACCTGCTCTGAACAGTCACCCCAAATCTGCCTTGTAATTCTTTTGACGTTTCAAAATGGGACCACATCAATATTCAGTTCATAACTCTCCTAAGTGTATGGCTTTTTCATTAAACTGAATTTTCCTACTGAGGTACCATACAGTCCATTTCACTTTAGATTTCCTCCAAGTAGAGCACACGGAATATGGCATGGGATGGTTTTATGAGCAGCACATTGAGAGCAATTAACACTGGAATTGAATCTACATCAGGATAACAACAGGTGATTATACTATTTAACAACTGTTAAATGGTGTTAATGGCTAAGTGTAGACCACAAGCCCAACAGATTAGGATGCAGTGAAATTCGGCAGGCATATAAATTAACAAAAACCAAATGGATAATTTAGAAATATATATGCCACTGAAAAACTGCAAATTATTTTAGAATGCTCTAATTACCTAAGTTTTTTTATGAGTGAAAACACTGGTAGGGTAAGGAAGGTCATTTTGCTGGAGGCTTTTTAAATTGGAAAAAATCAATTTGGTTAAAGTGTTTCTGAAAGTGGTCTTTACATGCATTATGTTCCTATTCTTTTTTATGTCTTAGTTTTCTGAGTTGGTAACTGTTATTTTGATGTGTTGTGCAGAACTCAACTGGACTTAACAGGCTACAGGAGCCTAGAGGACAATAACAGTCAAATACCCAAATGCTAATTGAGTCCTGGAGTAGAAGCAGTTTGAAATTTATAGTATTTTGGAAATTAAATACTCTGTGGGAAGTTTAACAAACTAAAAACTTTTTTTTTTTTAAGTTGACATAGCTTAATATACAGTGAGTTGTATTTTCATTCTCATGACAGAATTTCAAATCTATCTAAAGCTTTTAAATTTGCTCTGTAGTCTGTTTCACTGCTCTAAAGATGGCAGTGAACACAGTTTTAGGATAGTACTCAAGTTTGCCTTGATTTCTACCCATTCTGTCAGCTGCTCCAATTTATTTAGCATGTACCTCAGCATTCAGAAAAAGCAAATAAATACTTTCCCCAAATTTCTTTCTAAATGGAACTTTTCTGAAGGTACTTTAATTTGCTCTGTGGGAAGAGTCAAACTGGCTGTTTGGACTCGAGCAGCATAGATGTGAAGATCTGCTCCCAGTGCCTCAGCTGTTGCACTGAGGAAGAGATGCCAGTGGCTCTGGTGGGACTGGCCACATGCCTCTTGCCACTGGCCTATACTGAGTATGGGCTACTCCTGTCACCTCAGTCCTGGGCTTCCTGTGTGCCCAGCACACGCTGCTCCAGTCCTGGTGATCAAAACTCTGCTTTTGCAGTAGAGGGTTTTTGTGTCATGGAAGCAGTGACAGATATAGAAGAAAAAAATGAAGCTACTTCTATTATAGTAAAAATGTCTGCTTGTAAATTTTCTTATAATGCTGACAGGTTTGAAGAAGTTTCTTTTAGAAATATAGTTGCAGTGTACTGATATATTAGGCTATTTAACTTTCTTTTTGACCACACACACAGACATCCACACCCAATTTTGTGCTCCTGCTAAAATCTTTGTGCAATTAGTTTTAGAATTTGGCCGCAGGGATTTTGCTGAAATTGCCTATTTCAGGCAGCATTCTCAATAGTTAAGTATCCATTTAGTATGGGCCAAATCCTAAAAGATCTTCAATTGCATTTGAATGGCAAGTCCCTTAAGGGAGCAAATGAGTGGTGATGGGTTATCAGTTCAGATAGATGAGAATAATGGAGGATGTGAATGATTCATTAAAAATACCACTTTATATGTTATCTTGACACACGTGGTAACCTGCTCAGTCTATGCCTCACTCTCCATCTGTTAATTCCATGTTATTAAGGTTTTGATTTCTTGAGAAAACAGATGGCTATCAACTAAAACAGGTGTTCACATTGCACGTTTTAAAGTTTAAATGCTGAACAGGTATAACTTGGAAGTTTGCTTTGGTACGAAGGGAATTAGTGCTCTGAAAGATGTGTGAGTGGAGAATAATTTGTGGAGAGGAGGGTCAAGTAATTCACCAGAAGTACACCTACGTACAATTAGCTATGGACCTTTGCCATTATAGAACACGAGGAGAGATGACAGCAGAAAGATTTAAAGGAGCACAGCTTGTTCTGAACCCATGTCCTGTATCTCTTGTTGAGCGTATACACCACAAAAACGCGACCCAAATGCATGGCAGTGAGTGAAAGAGGAGGACATAGGAGTCTGCTGTTTGTTCAGTGATTCTTCCAGATTTTTTGGGTGGCTCAGTGCACTGCTGCCTTGTTAGAATACAAAAACATAGAACTAGACTTCCTCTGGATAAAATGAAATCTAATTCAAATTTTTGAATTTGTTGTTCCAGTAAACAACTGTAAAAGTTTCTCAAAGCCTGAAAAACAAAAATGCTTGCTAAAATAATGTGGATTATGTCTAATGTCTTCTGATTACAGAATGGCATAGCATTACCTATGAAACTTAAGGTCAGCACTGTTTCCCTGCCTCATTTTTCACCCAGTTTTGCATAGATAAAAATACAAAAAATATGGTTAAATAATATAGCAAGGTTGGGCTATTCTCACATGCCTACAATTTTCTCTACACTTCTTATAAAAGATTCAACAAGCCCCTACTGTAGTGTGATCTCATTGTGAAGGCCGTATTATCTTTATGATCTATATTTCAGCATATAAACTACCATTCAGTGAACAGGTAAATATTTTAAATTAACTTATACCAATCGAATGAACAACTTGAATTTCTATGTGGCAAAATCTTTGCACATTTGTTCATTTACTCATTAGAAGACAGAGGCATCTGTGTGCAAGTTCCAAAATGTATGGTATAATAGCACTCTGATTTACCCTCCTGTGTGGGCTCTGCCACCTTGTGACAATCGGCAAGGGAAAAGGATCAGTGGGTTACAAAACCTCTGCCCCACTCTTTCCTCTCCTGTTGATGTGCTCTGAATGATTGAGAGGAGGGAGTAATTGAACAAAACCTTGACTTTCCTTTTAGAAGTGCTTTTGCAGTACAGGGTGACATTGCTTTCTACCTTCTGTGACCATCTGTATTTTCCCTTAAGAGCAGAGTGAAGCAGAGTACTGACAAGGATGTTATTTATCCATAAATACATGAGGCAGAGAGCTATACAGTGAGGTGCTAAGGATTGCTTCTTTCTAATCTAAGCTTCCAGTCTGGAAGGATGGGATGCTGTTGAGCTTATTAAGATGTGTGTCAGCTGTGAATGGAGCTGCAGCTCTGGCTGGTGGTAGCCTGAATATGCACACGCTTATCCATCTACTGCGTGAAGAGCAAACAGTGGTTAGCCAAGGTACTAGTAACATGGAACAGGAGAAGTTACTTACAATGTACTTATTTACAATGTGCTTACTCCCATAGAAAAGCTTTTTTTGCCTTGTGTTTGAACATGTGTAGCTGAGAGTAACGAAATGTCCTTATTATTATTCAAAGAGCTATTGAATATTTGTAGGATGTATCTACCATTAACACATCTTTTTTGGACTTCAACATTATTATTAGACTTGAATCAATTCACTGGCTCGTGGAGAGTGTGGCTACAGTAGCAGCTGGGTTTGGTGAAAGGTGCAGATTTGCTTTGTACCTGACCTTGGAGCCTTGCAGCCCTCAGCTGAGCACAGTCTGAGTGCACTTGGGGTGTATTTCCTTCAGGTGGAAAAAGGGTAAAACCAACACTCTGAACCAAGAGCATTTTGCAGCTGGAGCATGCTAAATTTCCGGAACAGATGAAAACTGAGCCTGTGATCGGGGTGTGATGGAGGAAACTAAAGCTCTCTCCTTTCCCCAAAACAGATGTACAGCAGAGGTGCTGACGCAGTCACGCTGTGAACTCAGCTCAGTTCTGAGAGGAGCGTGTCGGAAAAATGTATTATATGACATTTTTATATGATATTAAAGCCAAAAAGCTCCTCCCTACTTAAAAAGCTACTTTAGTCTCTTGATGAGGCCATACAGAAATGTATTAGAGCCAAAGGGGTCCTTAGAAAACTCTTTGTGCAATTGCACAGGTTCCATAGTTTGCATATGGATTCCATTACCCTAGATATAGTTTTTAGGGATGTGCTTGCTTGTTTTCTTTTGCTTTAAGAAGTGGGATAAATATGAATTTAATATTGTAGATATTGCTATGTACTGAAAGCATAGAGCTGAAGGAAAGCAGAGGGTTTGGAATTATTATGCTCTACTTGTTTTCCAAATGAGTGGTTTTCTTGTGAGCCACAATAGTTAGATACAAGGGGAAGGAAACATAGAAAATCTATTACTCCTCTAGTCAACTGAACAATAGGATTACGTGCACAGGAGCAAATGCCTTTCAGTTGTTGAGTGATGCAGCTGATGTTTTCTATTAAGAACAAGAAGACTTCATCTGAGAGGCCAATGCACTTTTTCATAGGTCAAAGGGAATTTCCCATAGCAGAGTCAAAGCAAAATCCATTTTAGAAGGACTTACAGAGTCATGCTAAGAAAAGCATTTGTTGATATGAACCAAGAATTTTTGTCTCAGTTGACCAGCAACAGGGAGCTGGCTAATTCTGTACATGCTGAGTCAAATTTCCAACTGGTGTAAATCAGGGCTTCCCTACTGGCATTTGGTGCTCAAGGATGGGGTGTGCCCTGCTGGAAGGGCCTTCCTCCCTTCTGCTGGTCTTTGCCGTGTTAATTGTGGCTTCAAATGAATTTCAGGCATGCTTTTAATCTGCCAGAGTGCTGAAGGATGGGAAAGATGGGGGTGTTTTTTTATGTTTCTGTAATTTTTTAGTGACAGAGCCAAACATATATTTTTGCAGATCACTAAGTTTTTGATACAGTATTTTTATTGTTGCACTAATGAGCACAACAGGGTGGGTGTTAGTAAGCTACTAACAGATGTTTTAGGGATGATTATTTCATTAATAAAAACCTATAATATACAAGAGATAAGATTTTATTTAGCTCTTGTGCTGTCTGGCAGGCATCATGCTTGTGTCGGCTGCCATTATATATTATGCCTGGGCACAGAACTACCTAAACCAGAAAAGCATTTCTGATTTCTGCCACCCACTGCTCTTGCCACTCTTCCTCAGTGGATCTGGGGTGAGGAGGAAGAGCCCAAGTGGGATATGGAGCTGGCTGAGCAGGCAGCTGGATCCCAGTCTCCTTTGGCACAGCTGGCATGAGCAGTGTGACCTCTGGCTGCTGCTCTTGCTGCTCTCTGCTTGCTTTCTCTCTTTTCAGGGATTTGCATTCAGTGTTTATTTGCATTCTTTCTCTCTTTTTTTTTTTTTCCTCCTGAATTACTATCCTCTGCGCTTTGCTTCAGTACTTGCTGATAATTGCAGAACAAATGAGCCAGAAATAGGTATTGATTTGCTTTTTTGATGTTTAGGGGATTTATTAGGGATAGTCCTGAAATGAATACTAGATAAAAATTTGACAGAATGGGGCAGAATCCAGTCCATGGCATAACGTTGTCTCTCTGCATGCAAACTGAAGTGTTTTGGATGACTCAAGGCCACATTTCTGCAACACAGCGACAGGAAAGTGAGGAGAAGATGAAGTTAGAAGAAATTGAGAGCAACCCTAGAGCCAGTTCAGTGCTCTAAACAACCTCCGTGCTTCACTCATGCTAATAGAAAGATGGTGTGAAATTTAACTGTATCCCATTTCACTCTAATCTAAAATATTTTTTACAGTTTAGCACTGTGATCACCCTTTGATGTTACTGAGTGGTGTGTATGTGTAAGGATGTACAAGAATTCTCTGCTCTAAAAATTAGAGATGGTCTGGAATTAACATAATTTGTTTGACAGATTCACAGTATGCCTGTCGTAAAAAATATTGATGATTTTTAATTTTTTTATGTTTAATATTCCTTCTGTCCCACTTAGGTTACATGCTAAACCTGCAGAAAGGAAGGTTCTTTTACATTAGACATTTTCCTGTTTGTTATGTATTGGGGCAAGTCCCTTGCACTACCAATCAAAAATTGGCATTGTGGGGGGAGGGGGACACTTATCTTCCCCCCTTTCCTCAGAAACAGTGAGGTGGCTGACACAGAAAACTGCATATAGGAACGATGAATCAAGGCAGTGTAAACACAAAAATGCTCTTGTTAATTTGAGTGCTTCAGTGAAATAAACGATCATACTCTTTTAAAAATGTGTAGTATTAGGACTAAACTTGTTGGAATAATCCCATATATATTACCAAACGTATTGTTTCTACAGTGAAGTTGTCTTATGAGTCCTTGAGTAATGTTTTCCTCTTTTTTCTTTTTTTTTTTTTTTTGAATAATAAAATAAAACAGGGATTTAGTTCAGATTTAAAGATAATGAATTGCCTTAAATAAATTGCCTTCATGCTAGGGGAAGTAGTGGGTTGGGGCTCCAACTATAAAAATGTAATATAGGTCAATTAATATGAGATTTTTTTCCCCTACTGGACTCATGATTCATTTTTAAAGTAGAATTTAGGTAGAAAAGAGAATCATTTTTATTTCATATGTTCGGCTTTCAGTTAGTATAACAAGCCAGTTCAGATATTTTATCTCCTTTATCTTTAGGAAGCTAAATAATTGTTTGCATTTTCACTTTACTATATTTAATTAACCTGATAAAACATTTTGTGATAACTGCACAAGGAAATAATTAGAAGTATTTATTATATTGTTTTGTGTTATTTCAAGCTTTAATTCCTCTCTAGATTATGGTAAATAGAATGAAATGGAAATTATACCCAAAGTTCATAGAATGAGTCAAGGACTAAGGATCATAGCAAAATTATAAAAGTGTTTTTCTCAGAGTTGTAGCGTCTTCAGCATATATTGAAATATTTATGAGGGTAAAAGATATGTCAATTTAAAAAAAAAATTAAATAGTGATTTTTGTCTGTAGGTTATTATATAACATTTAAAGATTGGGCGTCATAAAGCTAACTTATATTTCTAAACTGTCATGGTACCCTTAGGAAAGCTGGACAAATTCAAAGATGATCTAAAAGCTCTGTGGTTGAATCTGGAAGTGATTCTGAAATGCAGTACCTAACAGGTGATCCACATTTTTAGAAAAGCTGTGGAAAGGTATCCCTTATAAATTCTGAAGTTACGAGCATTCTTAAAAAGTGGAAGGAACCTCCAATTTTTTCTAAGTAGCGGAAATAGCAAATCCTGGGCCTTCCAGGCAGATCTATATCGTTATGCACATACAGAAAGTCACAAATTGCTTGTTAGTGACTCCGTTATCTCTAAAGCTGGTAGAGGATTGGATGGGTTCATAAAAAGTTTTGCAAAGATGTGAAGAGGTATTTCATTTCAGACGTGTTGGCTACGGCCCTGAAAGTCACTGGGACTGTTCTGTGCTTAAATGTAAGCCGTGAACTACACAGATATGAAAAGGCCGAACATTGCAAGGTACATAATATGATAAATCATCTCCAAATATAAGTGATGTTTGTGTTCTCGTTAAATAATTTGCTTGAGTCCTGGTGAAATTATACATTAATATTTTTTTTAGACATAAGAAGTTGGTGTCAAATTTTGTTTAAGTCTCTCAAGATGTGATGCAGGATGCCCGATGGGTTCTTATTCTTTAGTGGAAAATACTGCGAAATGAGTGATGAGTCAAATTAAGCAGTTGACGGCTAGTCTTCTTTCGCAAGCACTCTGTCTTTAGATCTGTCAATAAAGATAAAATTGCCTTTGGTAACTCATGGTGTGGAAGAAATGCAAATGTTATGATGATACAGCTGCTAAAGCAAGATTTGAGACTTCTTCTGAAAGTACGGATCTAGGAAACACCTGCAATGCAGTTGGGAAAGGTGTGTTATGCCAAATTCCATGATCTATTAAAAAGTTCTGACCCCAATGTTAGATCAAAAACCATGTTCCCTCTGTCAGAAATACAGTTAATCGAACAGTCAGTTTTCCTCCATATCAAGTTTGCATATGTAAAATCAAATCACTTTGACAGCAAAACTGGTTTTTGAGAAGAACATCCCAAGTTGCAGACCCTGTGTTTTGGCTGGGGCCCAGGGCATTAGTTAGTGACAGAATGGAGCTGAATTAACATTCTCATCCTAACCCAGTAGTGCAGCCCAGGAAACCTGTCCATAAAGCTTTTATTTCCTGCTAAACTGATTTTCCCTGCTAATCATTTGCCAGAGTGTCATGGCAGAGTGATTCCAAGAGGTATTGATTTGAAATCATGACATTTTGTGGGGGAAAGAAGCAAAAGAACTACAAAGCAAGAAAGACAGTATAAGTATGCCACAAGTAAGTACCTAGGAGCTTTTAGTATAAGTAGTAAATATTTAAATAAATTGAGGTTATGATGTATTTTAGATCACCCAAAGAAACGCCAACTCGTTGTGTTATTTAGACATGTGGTCCCTTGGTTTTAACATAATTAGTTAATAAAACAACAACAATAATGAGGTGTCTGACTAAAGAAAACAAAGTTACAATTCTCTCTAATTTCCTGAGAGAATAAAACAGCTAGCTTAGTCCTCTGTGTTACTAAATACATATTTTTTTGAAGATAAAACAAATATTCCCTTATAACACTTGGCAAGATAAGTGACGAAAACATGACAGTACAACAACTGATGCCTATCCATTGTAATTCCTCCTTAGCCAACTGGCAAGACATGCAAGTCATGACAATGTATGTATATTTTTCCTTCTTTAGATGTGATGGTGAATATAAACCGAGTTTTTGCATTGAAATCTTTCATGTTGAAACTCTTAATATACGCGGTAAAACACTCTACTAATGACATTTTTTGACCACCTGTGTGACACTGGAATGGCACGTAACTTTAATCACTGGATAATTAGGTATTATTTTCAGTGAGACTTTAACTGTTAGAAATTGCTGCCTGTGGGGGTATAATAAAAAAGTAGCATGTGTTTTCTGAAGATCAACGCTGAAGAAATAAGAAATCTACAACAAGCAATGAATATGCAGAGTCCCAACTAATTTATAAGTCTTAAGAAAAACACACACCCACCCCCACCTGCCCCAACTGACCAAAAAACCCAAATAAACACCTAAAAAACCCAAACCTGAAACTTTTTGGTAAAACAGGGACAGTTATATTTTAAAGTACCTATATTTCCAAAGTAGTGGTTGTACTTTTAGAGTAAGCAAATACTTCAGTTTTAATTTTTCTTCACCTTTATTAAAAAAGAAAGTGTTAATTACCTGTAGTAAATGAAAGATTAGAATTATGGTTACTTAGTAAAGCTAAAGTGTGTTAGTAATTTAATTATATTAATGAACTGCTGAGCATCTTCTTTCTTCTTTTTCTTTCCTCATAAAAATAGCAAGTAAAGCAAAACCCAAGAACTGTTGTGGAAGGAATTCTGATTCACTGCCCAGGTTTAATGAAACTTTCACACTAGACTGATTAGAAATAAGTAACTGTTTGTTATTTTATGCTTAACTTTACAATTTAACAATCTGCATTCAAATTTCCACCTTAATTAGCCCAGAGTATGAATGTCAGGAGCATCATAAATATTAAAAAAAAAAAAAAAAAATCGCCAATTTTTGACATGGACAAAATCAGAATAGCAGTGGTATGGATATAGCAATGAATTACCATTAGAAGAGTTTACCACCTAGCTGGCCAGTGGTAGTAATCAAATAATTTCACTTCTCTACCATATGCATGCGCTCACACAACAGAAACTCATTTAACTCATTTATACTGTTTTATAAACATGCATGCAGTAAATGAACTTTGCAAAAATAGTACTTCTGGTGAGTAAACTGGAAATTAGGGACAAATTCTCAAAATCATGATAAAATTGTATGGGATTTTGTTTTGAAACTGCCTCACTGGTGGCAATAGAAACTCTTGGAAGTTAGTTCCTTGCTGATGAATCTGAGGTCTCAGCACTGTATCAGCTTTGTTTACCAGCTCTGTCCTTTGAATCACACTTTTGGACTGCTCTGCTCCATAGTCTTAAGAATAATTCTTGTGATACATGTCTGTGTTTAATAGCACAGCAATCATACAAAAACCAGGAAAGCTGAGGAGTTTGCCTTTGAACAGCACTGAAATAATTGTTAAAAATATTGTATGACTGGGTAAAAGTCTCTGAGGATATGCAGCAAGTGAGTGAAATATCTTTATCTTTCCAACTTTGTGTTTCTTCTTCTGCAAGAGGCAGTGAAAAAGTGTTGGCACTTACCAGGACAACCTTTGTGCAGCAATTTCCCACTCAGCCCTTCTGGCAGCCCTTTTGCCAGACTCTTTCCTTCTGCTGGAAATGGTGTTTTACAGAATTTTACAGCTGTCTCAAGAGTCTCCCTTGGGACTCTTGGCAGTGAGGTGACCTAAATTTCCAATATGCATAGGGCATATAGTTTGATCCACAATGAGCTCAAACAATGTCTTTAATGCCCATGTTCATCCTCTTAAGTGATACAAAGAGTAGGATGGCAAAAATCGTGCTAAGCCTCTCAAAAATAAACAAAATTTTAGCATGTTATGTAAGGGAAAATGTAGAAGAGAGGCCTAATATGGTAAAAAGGCATGTCACAAAAGAGATTGACAAACATTTAGAAAGTATTGTGCATGGACAAATGGGTGTTATTTTGCAATTTGAAGGTCTAGTCATGGTTTACTCTCAAAATAAAATGCTGCTATATATAAAACTGAATCTCAGGAACTAATATGTAATAAATGTGAATTCTTAAAAAATCCCCAGTCCTTTAACTGCTGCTGTGAAGAATTGAATTAAATGTTTTGCTGCCGTAATATTGTCTTAAATGGCATTTACCCTGATAACAATTGTGTAGCCTTATTAATATAGTTAATGAATTGATTTTATTGTTAAGGAGCTGAATGCAACCTACAAATAACATCATGAATATTTAATCAACCATGGATCTCAGTCAGCAGATCCAAACATCAGTCAGTCATATCAGATCAATTTTCATAGTTTCTTTACATGCTATCAGTTAATTGTTGAATTAAAGATATTTTGCCATTTCAAGAAATCGCGGAAACTTCTGTAGGAGGAAGAGTTCCCAGCTCCACTCTTTGATGCCCCTCACTTCCACATCTGCCTGTTCTTGTTGTTGCTTTCAATCTACTTTTCCTCCTCTGAAGAGAAACGAGCTGAGAGCTCAGTCTTACAGATTTCCAGATTTCTCTGGCACAGTGGTGCCAGTCCAGCTACCCCTGTAGCATGGGGCTCGTTAGAGGCTCGACTTCAGAATTGCTCCTTCTGATAGTCCGGCAGTTCCGCTCATGGCGAAGCAAATGAGTCCTGACGTTCCTTCCACCAGTCTGATATACATTTTTTATCTTGAAGTCCAGGGCACATACATTATACTCTGCAAGAGATGAGCTTTTCACAGAACATGTTATCTGCTTGCTGCCTGATAGTAATGTTAATGACTCTGCTGATCCTTTGAATTTGGAGAACTGGAAAGCCAGGATCCCTTCAGATCCAGGCATTACAACACAGGCCTCCTGTTCTCTCAAGAACCCATTTTATGTCTCACAATTATACCTATTTTGAAAGGAAAAAGCCCCATGCTTCATACCACATTCTACAATTATGTAGTAGTAAGGTAACAGAAAAAAATCATAGTATTCCACCCTGTTTATGAATAAGAGATCATAGACAGCCAGGGCTCAATCCATTTGCATGAGACACCCTTGGCCTACTCTGAAGGTAGCAAAATGTCATGAAATTTTTAACAGAACAACAGAAAACAAAATTCTGTGCATGATAATGGAAGCATCTTTAAAGTATTAAAAGGAGATGCATTCTTAAGCTGAGATGCATCTTAAGCTCCCAGAGATTTTAGCTTACAAACTCTTTGGAAAATGAATATGTAAAAAGTGAGAAAAAGACACATATAGTCAAACTCACTGAGTATGAAGCTTTTTCATAAAATAATACAACAGGAGGACTACTTAGGAACTTACCGTTGCACCATAATTTTGAGTGAACACCACAGACGATTGCAGTGAGTACTGCTAGCCTCATCTGAGACATGGGAAATTTTATTTTAAGCTGTTATTTTGAATAAAGAAGAAACAGAATTTGATTCATTCCCCATATTTGTTTGTTTTTTGTTAGTAGCAAACAGGGCCTTGATTGTCTTTTTGTGAATAACCTTTCAGAGTCCCTGTCTACTGAGTTAATTCATCCTAGAAATTCTTGAATGCTGTTGGTATTTTTTTTCTGCTTCTGTTCATCTGAGTCACTTAGAAAATTGAGATGAAATGCACTTTTTCAGGAAATTGAATAGTTTTAAAGGTATGTTGAGGAACTTGGCAGAAGGTGTTTTCTCACAATGAAAATGTTGTTTGACTTCTAGTTAAGCAGAATTCTATGAGCCCAGAAAAGCAGCCTCGAACTTTAAATGAAGTTACTTTACCATTGGATACACCATGATTTAAGCGCTGTCATCCAAAAAAGTCACAAGTATTGAATATTAAATGCAACCAGTGAAATTTAAAAGGATAGTATCCAAGATTTTGACAGAAGCAGTTTTGCTGACAAGTGCTCACTAGTGCTATGCTAATAAATATGTAAATTCTATTGTATTTTTAGCTCATTTTACTGCTTAACTTTCTTTAAAATGTAGATTCAGTAGAGATACCCCTTTCTTAGACTTCATAAGCTTAATAATACATTCTGTTCTAAAAATAAAGTGCAGAAACTTAAGTTTTCTAATAAAGGCTGTTCTTTCATGATGTTTTTTTCTTTTTTTGGCCTTTGTTTCTCTCTCTCCTTGGAATTGAACAGGATATATTCAAAGAAAAAGAGAGAAGCTTTCGACTGAAGGCCTTTCTCTCCGAAGGTCATTGAACATAATCAAACCACTGGATTTCTGAAAGCTGATCCACTGCAAATAGATTACAAAACTATATTAGTAACAATGCTCTCTGCAAGGTGACTGAGAAACTCGGCTCTAAATGAGGACGGAGATTTGCCCTGTAATCCTTCCAGTGTGTCCCACTGAATAAGGAGTCAAACAGGAAGACTTACAATTGGCTTTGCAGCATTGAAAAGCTGTGCTCTATTTAGGGGGAAAAAAAAAAGCCTACCTCTCGTGTATATTTATGGACAAATCTATGACTGGAGTTTTTGGGGTTTTTTTAGTGAAACGGAAATGATTGGGTTTCACTTACAGTTTTCAATCAAACCTTTTAAAAATGCTTTAGGGGAACAGATATCCCTTCCTTCATGTTATTCATGTATTAACAGAACAAGTATGTATCCAGGTAATTTTCTTTACCAGTTGACAGCTCTGATAAAGCCATTAAAAGTTACTAAAAATAAAAAAAATCTGGTATTGATCCTCTTTAATGACATACAGATTGAGGTTAAAAATCAATTAAAATATTTCATATTGATGCAAATATAAAAATTGAACCAAGTATTTTAATATTTAGTGTATTTTCAGTAATATTGAACTAACCTTAAGAATTAAAGCAGGAAAATATTTGGTCATTCATAAGTTACTTTGGCCTTTTGAAAGTTTTTATGACTCTTTAGTTAGAATGTCTTTAAAATGTAATATTTCCTCAAAATATGTTTCGAAATTGTACAATACACATAATTTTGAGGTTTGGGTCTTTCATTTTTTTGGTGTTTGTGTTGTTTTTTACCTTGAATGTGGCTTTTGTATTTTTGTTTTCCTCTTTTCCGAGCCAAATTAGTGCAAAATAAGCAGAATGGTCACTGGAGTCCGTGTAAGAAAGTGGCACTATTTTTCAAGTTATTTCACCATAACGATAGGGCAAATATTTTCCCAAATCTCTTTTTGCTGTAGTTCCAAACAATATTTTGAGGTGTATTTCTGAGTGTTTTCTTCAGGACGGCTGTAGAGTTCTACTTTTCTTGCAAATACAAGGCTGCAATTTGTCTGACCTTCTTTCTGTTTTCCATCTGCATACATTAAATGAATGGCTCTCCATTTTGCAGCTGAGGGAAGCACAACTTTGGATGAAAAATGTTGCCATTAAAAAAGAGGGAACAAATTGCATAAATTATAAATGACCTGTAGAAACTGAAATGTGCTACCACATTACCCTGATTATACATGCATGGGGTTTTTGTCATTAATCCAACAAAATAGCATGGCAACCTATGGAACTCATGCAGATACAGATCTTTTGGTAGAGAAACAGAGCTCCAAATGGATGTGAATTTATAACATTCCATTGTGCTTTAAAAGCAGGAAAAAGAAAAGGCTGACTCAGTTCCTGAGTTTATACTGTTAATTTTACACGTCTTCACAGCTTGCTTTCTGAAAGTTTGCCTTTTATTGAAATATTAAAAAAAAATAGTTGACGTTTCTGTTGATCTCTGAGCTGGCACTTGAGATTGCACTAGATTATAAGGATTGCCATAGGAAAAGAAATCTGCTTATTGCAGCCTTGCTCTGTCAAAGAATTTGGCTAATCTGAAGCTTAGGAATTTCTCAATGCTTGCTGGCATACTGAGGCATTTCACAATTTCAGATTCTGAATATTTATGCAACAGTAAATCTTATGAACAAAGTAACCCATAGTTATTTTTAAGAGCATCTCATTTTCAAGTACTGTTAGGATTATTATAAGGACACAGAATACTAGGTCGGGCCTCAGACTCATCTGCTGCATTGTCCTGCTTCTAGTGTTGTACGATAAAAGCAGGTATAAAATTATTTTCTCACAATCTCTATCCATCTACAGCTGAGGAAGGTAAATACTTGTATTCCTCTTCCAAGAACATCTTCAGATATTGTTTCAAATTGTGTGAAATGCAATAGTACTGGTTAGCTAGCCAGGGTACATCTGAGCTCTCTAGTGTATGAAGAATTCCACCTCTGGCTTTCAACCATTTTTTTTTTTTATTTTTTTCTAGTTTCATGTAATGCCCCTGATCCTTGTATTGAAGGATGGACTCAACAGTTGCTGTCCTCCTCCTTGGCATTCCTGACTTAAGTTGACTGCTATCAACTCTATATCTCATAATCTATTTTCCAGGGTTAAGATTCCCAGGGATATTTGTTATTCTTCACGCTGTAGTTGACTGTCTTTTCAATATATTTTCTGTCCATGCATCCTCTTAAGATGCTGAGAAAACAAAAGTTCCCTGCGTCCAGGCTGTGGCTGTGTACTGACTCGTGCAGGCTGCCACAGAGGCAGCTCCTCTCTTGTCCTCTGTGCTTTGCTTACAAATCTCAGCACCAGAAATTGCTTTCTTTCATCAAAGGCTAATCGAATAAATGCACAAACTCAGGCTCCTCCATGCTGAATGTATTTCCCAGGTGCCTGAGTAAACTGGGGCATTCCTCTGCAGTGACTATCCTCTGCTACAGTAATGCTGACTCATCTGGAAACATGGGAACTTTCTTTTATGTTTCGTAGATAGCCCTTGACTGTACTGACACTAAATATAATTAAGTAGCCATAACTAACTTTGCAGTTTCACTTTTGCTCCATTTCCCAGGTAGTTTTTGACAATTTTTGACAGCAGTTCAGTGGGCTTGTATGTACAGTTCAGGGAATGTTAATGAATGATATTTTCAAAGAAAAGCCCTTTTTTTGTCTTTCCACATTATATTTTAACAGATGAAGCATCTCACATTCTGTAAGTGATAGGCACTTAGTTTTTTTATTTCTCAAAAATAAATTACTCCCTCACGATGCTTTTAGCCAGTAGCGTTCGTGACACACTTCTGACATATTTCTTCTGGCAATGTTTCTCTGAATCCTTGAAAGTTGGACAAAAAAAAAAAGTCTTTAGTTTTTAAAATAGAGTTACAAGGACTATCAAACTAGGATATTTTTCACACCACCCCCCAAGCTCTTTATGTCAGACCAGGATTCAAGTGTGACCTGAGATGATGTTTGTTCACTCGTTCTTGAAGTGTTGAGTGTCTCACTGTGCTGAAGGGTGCAATTAGCTTCTGCTGCTGGAGCTGCCAGTCTAATAGACTGCTGGACCTTCCCCAGCTTTAGGGATTTCTCAGCTGTTTTTCAGCTTCAGGGGAAACATTTCTGTTTCTCATTAACAGAGCAGTAGCACTGCAGCTCGAGTGTGACTGGAAGATAGCAGGATTTTTCATAGTAGTCAGGTGGGCAAAATTATTGTGTTAATACTGTTAGAAAAGGCTCATGGTTTAAAGTCTTTGGCTTCTGTTACAGCTTCACCTGCTTGTGTTTACACTACAATTTCAGTAGAACCAGTCTTACTCTGACATGTCAGTAAACTGGCAAAAGTGACCTCAGGGTAGGGGCTGTAATGCTAACCTCAGGGCTTTAATATGCCTGCATAACAAGAGTACTTATTTGCTTTTTTTTTCAGTCCCTTTTTCATGTTAGAAGAAAATTCAGGTATCTGAGAAAGGGAAGAGGCAAATCACAGAGCATGAAATCTGAGTTGCTGATGAAAACTGAAGGATGTGAAATGTACTTCTGTGTTCATGAGCGGTTTTAATGTTTTCATAAGAAGTGAAATTCGCTTTGTCCAAGTGAACACGCTTAATTTTTAATTTTTACATATGTGGAAGTGAGTTGTAATCCTCCCCCCACCCATGCCTGCATATGAAAAAGAAAAACAAACAAAACCACCAAAACTTGTGGCTAGTAAATAGTGCCTGCTTTTAATTAATGGTATTAATCTTGGATGCATTGAGTCCACATATCTCTTGGGAAATATAAAAGGAGAGCTAAAATACTATGTTCATCACATAAAAGAAAGCCTGAAATAACTTCTGTCATTTTAAACTTAATACTACGTCATTTTTCTTAAACTTGATTAAAGATAAGCATTTATAAAATAATGTAACATTTAAACTTCAAACAGTTTCAAAGATAATTGTGGATTTTAATGGTTTTTCTTAATTAAGGGAATGGTTAGTTGTGCCTGTTTTCAGTAAATTAATTAAACTTTTAGTCATTAAGCAAAAAGTTAATTCATTATTGAAGGATATAGGAAATGTATAAAATCTGGCATTTGAGATGGCTCTGACACTCTAATCTATCACTGATATTCTGGAATGACGTGTTTGAAACTGTTCTCGATAGTATAAAATAATATAGAAATGGCCTGGTGACTAACTAGGGGTGGTTAAAGCATTTTGGTTTGAGTCATCATCTCTGATGTGAGAAACTTATCACTGGTTTTAGAAAAAATGAATTTTTTTCCACTTGGCGTGTTAGTGGAAAACTTTTTAAAAAGTAAAAGATAATGAAAATAATGTTCTCATTTAATGATCACTGATTTGGGATGCTAAGATTCCTTTACTATCAGGAAGGAAACACCAGAGCATTATCACTCTAGAAATGCTACGTTTTTGAACTACACAAATGAGCACCTTGATTTTATTTCCCTGCTGAACTTTGCCTCAGATCGTGTTTTGACATGAAGTTGCTCTGTTTTTCTTAGTATAATTCTGTATAAAATACCTTTGTCCGAACTTCTAAAAATGGAGTGTAGGGTGACTCTTGGAGGAATTCTCTCCCCAGTGTCCTTCTCTTTGTGGAGAGTGGGATAAGTGAATCTCATATACTTTGCATATTAATAAAAAGTAGAGCAGATCTTAATCAATGTTCTTGTTGCACCAAAATTCCTATGGTGTGGTAAAAAAACCCAAGAATTATTAGTGTTTGTTTCTTTTTTTTATGATGGACAACTTGTTTGAGAAAACTGATGCAAATCTACTTGCTGTGGAGAATTAAAATTCCTTTTTTATTTCCTGGAAATAAAGTCTCTGTGCTTTTTTATGTCTGTCTGACATAATGAGAAAAGGTGTTGTGTCCTTAGCTGCAGGAAAGCAGAGTGTGACACTGTGACAGTACAAACCCTGCCCCTGATATCGGTGTTGTAACACCTGCAAGGACTCGTGTGAAAGAACACGGACATGTGAGAATGTGCACAGTTAGCTTTCGTAATGTAATTTTTTTGGTATCTGCTATCGATCATGGTCATGTAACATAATGTTGGCTTTGATCAGGATATGAAAGTTGTTATTAAAATCTCATAATCCAATTTATTGCTGTATTTTCCTAAAAGCATCTGTATTGCTTGAAATACTAGTTTTAAGAAGTGAAGATTAGGTTTGAAACTAAAATTTAGACTTCTGTAGCCATTGCTTTCTATATTTTCTGCATTTACGAGAAATGCTTCAGGATGCTTACTAGGGGAAGTGCTGTTAAATAAAGCAGCTTTCCAAACAGACCGGATTCTAAATTTGCTGCTAATCTGTTTTCCGTGGCAGCAAATCCTCATAAGGTTGGATGTTTCCACGATCAGCTCCAATTTCAACCTGTGCATTTTTGTTAACACTGTGATTCTACAAGATGGGGCTGCTTTCTGTT
Source organism: Oriolus oriolus (assembly GCA_013400235.1). Taxonomy (NCBI): domain Eukaryota; kingdom Metazoa; phylum Chordata; class Aves; order Passeriformes; family Corvidae; genus Oriolus; species Oriolus oriolus. Next base: position 2,300,642 of record VXBT01003964.1, on the reverse strand, counting down.
CAGTGTCAGATAGCTATATAAGTTTAAGATAATGATTAAATATCTCACAGAAAAAAAAAATGATTGCTTGAATACCCATCCTGTAAAATTTAATGGTTCTTCCTTTTAGAATATTACATTATTGGCTGTAGTAGATTAGGATAACTTTGATGGAAGAATCGCACATAATTAAATTTTCATGTGTGATTCAAAGTGAAAAAAGATTAGAAGGCTATTTAAGAGGTGCTGGAACTGTCACACCATATCAGTAAAGTCTGCAAGATGGAGCACAAAAGTACTGATTTAGTGCAACATGTCACATTATTATAGCGATAACCACAAGGAATATTCCATGGACGGGTGGGTACCTATGCATATGAATACTTGTAAAGATATTGTAGAATCCCTATTTTATCTTAGAATGGACAGGGGAAATGGATCCAGAAGATGCATTCAAAAGTTGTAATTTAATAATCTGTTGATTCTAATTGCATACTAAGGAACCTTTGCTTTACCTTTCTTTTCTCCAGGCTTATTGATATTTCTGTGTCAGGGACATTTATGAAATATTAATGTGCTTTAGGAAACTTTATATTTTGTGGATTTCTGACCTATTTGTCAATTCAGAGATGAGGGGCAGGAGTCTATGCAACTCTGTAAGTTCAGAGTCACACCTGTTAGTTCCAGACTAGAACTGCCCAACTGTGGTACAACTCATAAGAAAAAAGGCAGGCCCATACCATGACCAGTGTTTTTCAAGTGCATACATTTTGTATTTCCCTTGCAGAGATAAGCTGATATTTATACATGGGACATTGGTATGAACCTATGGAAAATTGCTTTGTTTTATTTTTTGGAAAAAGGTATTGCAGCCCAGCTAAAAAAATAAAAATCCTTGAAAACAGTTACGAACTGTTTTCTGTCGGTGAAAGATTGCATTGGATCCAAGTGATAGGAAGGAAGATAATTTAAACATATTTTAGTAATAAGCCACGTATGTTGGGATAACCTGCAGCCAAGAGGCACTAGTGAGATTTGGCTGCCCCTCTCATGTTTGAGATAAGAGAATAACACCTTCTAACAGCTGTGAAGCAGCAAATGAAATACTGACCATGTTATTGTGTCATTTAATTTGTAATGATGCTGAATACTTTTGAAACAGTGGACAAGTCATGTGGCAAAATCCAATTGTGTCATTCCTTGTAATCTTGGGAAATAAGACAAATCACAACATAATGAGAATATAAAAGGTTAATGCAGTTTTTGAAAACTAATGAACAAGAACATATTGTGCCATAAGACTCTTGTCTCACAGCCTGGCAGGGTTTGTGGGTTTTTTCCATGTAGCTGGAACCAATATATATGTCCAGCATTAAATAATTTATGAGACTTTTATTATATTTTTCTTTCATAGGATGAGTCAAACTTCATTTCAGAAACACATATCAAGTTACAAAAAAAAAAAAAAAAAATCCAAACCAACTTCCCAGCTGGTTTGGACACAGGTGTTTCTGCAATATGTAAAATATGTGGGTTCAAGGTCATGCTTTGGAATTTCATTCCCTTGGTCCCAAATTCAAGTAGAAAGAGTAATCTTGTTGTACCATTCAACTCCAACCAAAACCAGCAGGAATTTTGCTGTGTGACTTTAAGGGAGTGGAAACTGGACTTTGAAAAACATCTGAGTCAGAGAAGCATAAACGAGAGAGGGAGTCACTCATCCATGCACCCAGCCCTCCTTAAACGAAGGCTTTGCATTTTGCATGAAACAAAGTACTTGCTTGTGTTTCACTTCTGGAAATGCAGAGCAAACAATTCTGCTAGAATAGCCAGTGCAACTTTTTTTTCCCCTTCCCTTTTTTTGTATTTGTGCTAGAAAAAAAGCAAAATTCTGACTCAGTAGCTCTAGTACCAAGAGTAGAATTAAAATATGAAAAAGGGAAAAGTATTAGAGTGGTAGGTTTGAGATTGATGGGATATTTTGAAGTGCATTTCTTGCCTGTGCTCTAGAAATTAGCAAAGACTTGTTATGATTCTGACCCTGAAGTAACTCCCAAAAAGGGAAAAGCAGAGGAGCTTTTTAATATTAATAAAAACTTGCAGGTCCGTTTAAATTATTTGGAAGTGCTTTTGATGCAGGGTTTCCTACTACTAAATACCACTAGATGTTGGTGTTCCTGTAGGTCTGGATTCAGTTACATTATCCCAGCTTCCTCCTCCCTTCTCTTTACCCCAAATGGTGGAGAGGTCATTATTTTACATGACTTCAGTATATGAGGGCACCTCCATGAACACACACAGTCACTCTTGTCACCCCAGGAACCTTAGAATCATAGAATTTCTTTTTGTCCTCTTATCTGGGAGAAGAGATTGACCCCCACCTCACTACAACCTCCTGCTGGGACCCCCTGAGCATCCTTTTCTTTCTCCTTTCTAGCAGTGGGTATCCTCTCCGATCCACTCCAAGCATCTTCACTGTGTCTAGTTTGTCATAGATAGAAAAATTCAGAGCAGTAGGAAGCTACTATGTCTCTTTTATTGGTTCATAATCTGGCACTTTAGTTTCAAAGGTCATATTTTATACTATTTAGGTTGCCTTTGCTATTTTAAAATATAGCCTGTGCATTTTTGTATCAATAATTACGACAGAAAGTGCCCATGTATATATTTTCAGTCATATCTGTAATAAATTGAAAAAGTAAGCAAAGCTTGGAAGAAAACTAGAAGTTGAACCAAATCTGATTCCAGATTTACTTTTCTTGAAACAAAACAAACAAACAAAATGTTTTGCCCATTTAAAACCTAGAAAAGGAGTGTTCATCTCCATTCTTCTGTTTCATCTCTTTTCCTTCTAGATGAAAGTCTTCAATTCCTGCTTTTCTCCAGTGAAAAGAAAAGCTTCTACAGATGGCTTTTCTTTTTTTTTTTTTCTATGGATCAGGTACTTTTTGCTCACTAATCTCCCCCTTTGGTTGTCAATTAGGGAACATATATGGAGCCTGGACTTATTTTTTCTCTTGCTTAATACAGAGAACATATTTTGTTGAGTTTTTATGGACCTGTGACCCCAGTGAAAGCAGGAATCACAGCTTTCTGTCACCAGAACAATGCCTTGTAGGGCAGTTGTGGCTTTGCTTCCCTCTCTTACCAGTATTGTTTCATTAAAAACTTTGTTTGAATGTTTGTCATAAATGTAGGTCTTTTCTTTGCTCTACTGCTCATCAAGGAGTGTGCTGGATGGATGTCCTCTCTCCATTACAGCTGTTGGGAACTTTCAATAGTAACAGCAAAAATGAACAACTCAGTGCTAAAAACTGCTGCAACTGAATGTGGCATTGCACTCTCCTACTAACTTTTCAATGATTTTGCATCCCTCGATGCAGTAATTTGTGGTGCACCCAGCATGGCCATTGGTTCCGATGACTTTAGGTACTGATGTCATGTTATTCCGACTTTAGATTTGGTTTAACAGTTCAAGTTTTTGTGGTGGCTTGTTGTGGATTTTTTTTTAAATAGTGAGACAGTTTCTTAATTTACTGCAGTTTGAGACTTTAACACAAGAATAGGGTGACACTGATGCAGCAGCAGTTTCTCCTGTTCCTTGGCAATATGTCCCCAAAATTGCATTTCCACAGGAGAAAAATGTGAGGCATTTTTACTGCTTTTTGAAACGTCTTGGGTGCTATGGCAACCTGTCTATGAATTCGGACAATCCCCCAATATCCATTACATTGTAGGCATATTTCTGGATCATTTTAGGGTATTTTTGTGATATGACAAGAAATCTTTAGCCTCATTCATTCACATTTATCATGAAATTATATTTAGCTCAGTCCTGTTTGGATCATAAAGAGTACACTGGTGTTGAACAGCTCCATTGTTGTTGCTTTAAATCCAAAATAAAGCAATGATTCATATTCTTTATCCATTCCAGAGCACTTCAGGTCACTTCTTACATGGATTCATTCAGTGCATTATTGCTGCTATTCCTGCTGTTGCTGTATTGGCTCCCAGGCTGGTTTTTGAGTCCCTGCAGGCACAAAAAAATTCTCCAGAACCCATATCTCTAACCCATGTGAGGGAAAGAGTGTCTCACCAGTGAGGAGAGCATGTGGCTGACAGCAGCCAGCCAGTAGAGAGGTCTGTAGTCCCTGAGTAGAGAAAAATAAGGGTAATTTTCAGAGACCACAGCTAGCATGCTTGGTGGAGGAAAGAAGCTGAGAGATAAGAAGGCAGTAGGCCAAGAGCAGCAGGTTGGAAGCTGGCTAGAGAGGGGTGATTGATTAGGAACAAGCTGCCAAAGGGTGATAGCACACACCTCGTTGCTGGTGCTGCTGCACCCGTGGCTGTCATGAGAAGGATGTGTGGTCAGCCTTGTCACCTGTCAGGGCAGCGCTGGGACTCTGCTGGGGGAATGGGAACGCTGGCCTTGGCTGGGACAGAGGGGTAGCCAAGTGACACAGCTTTCTCAGGAGGGGTGTGTGGCAGCCCAAGGACACGGCAAGGGCAGGGAGCACAGAGTGCTGCCAGCATCAGCTGCGCTCCCTCCTAAATTTGCGTGGCACAGTGCATTGGGAGGCAGCTGAGGAGCGGCAGCAGACGTGTCACAGCAGACGTTACTCCTAATCTCCTGCAACCTGGGCCAGCTTCTCTCACTCAAACAGCCCAAGTTTTGGCTTTCGGAAATTGAGCGCTGATCTTTCTCCCCAAAAAAATTAATTTTGAAATTGAGGATGCAATATGTATGCTGCTGACCTGAACATATGTTACAACCTGATAGTAACAGAATCATCGCTCAGCATCACTTCACAAATAAGTGTGCTGCTTAATCTTTTTTTGCCAAATCATGGCTCCTTTAGGATCGCCTTATCACTCTGAGGCATTGCCTCTTCCTCTGTTGCCATTAACTGTCCTGAATGATTACATCCCCAGAAAAACAGCTATGGATTCATCTAGGTGAGATGTTGAAGCTGGATGTAGAGGAAATTTGAATGGCCACATATATTGCCACTTTTCCAGAGTAAAGTTTAAGTAAATTTGACACACTCCTGTCTGAGAGTCCTTCATGCAATGGCATTCCATTAGGACAGTAAAAGAATAAAATATCCATCGTAATTGTTTCTCCTATGGATTGGAGTGAAAGAAATAGGGAGATTATTAATAAAATTTCAACTGCAAATGCTTATCAGACACCTGGATATCAGTCACTCACATAAGGGCGCAAGAAAGGTATAATTCGAGTAATTTCAACTATAGGAGTGGAGTATCATGTCATTCTGGCTTTTTGACTTTTTCTATGATATGTTAGTCACATTTATAAAAGCTATATGATAGCTGAACTTTTAAATTGGTTTCTGATGTAAAAGCTTTAAATTTTAAGGTAAAATAACATTGCTCCAGGACAAATCATAGTCAGCAAAATCCGCGCAGCCAGATACACAGACACAGCACTTCATTAGCAGGACAGGAAAATTCCCTTTGTGTTGTGGGGATAGGCCACCAGCCAGAGGCACAAGACCTTTATAGCTGCTACCTCAACATATCTGTTGGGAAGACGGCTAAAACCTAATCTGGCGCTCATCTCATTTATTTGAACCCTTTCCCCTGTGCAAGAGCACCAAATGTCTTGCACAGAACTGCCTGGCAGCGAGGTTTAAGTCATGTAGGTCTAATGGAATCTGTCCTGGTTGGCTTTTTTCAGCAGAGCTCCACTGCAAATATATTGGGGAGCTAATATAACTTGTCACGGAGTCTAAGGTGCAGTCACGGCAGTGATGGCACCATGTTTTAGAGGTATCCAAAATAAACTTTAAATTAGCTAGCTCAGGTAGAAATAGTAATCTGTGGCAAGATGGTGCTCAGGACAGAAAAATGTTCCAAATTCTTCAGCAGAAGCAAATGTAATTTTCTAATACAATGATTATTATCTCACTGAATGTGGATTTACACCTGAACAAGATGGGACTGAGCTGTTTGTTCCCCATGAACTTGCATGCAGCTTTGTACTCTGGCCAAGTGTTTTCCTGGATGATTCATAATTTATAGTGTCAGACACCATTCTAAGTTAAATTAAGTTGTATTATTGAGGCTTCAATTTAAAAATATGTTAATTTGCAAGTGTGGATTTTTATGAGGGAAAAAATCCTGGATTTTAGCTGATCTGTTAGTGACTTAAATCTCTCAAACCACTAAGCCCTGCATAATCTTAAGAGCAGTAGCTCTGCATTCAATTTGCTACTTCACAAGTCAGCATCTTCTCTGAGTATTTGAGGAGGAATTATTTTAATGTCAGCTAACATGGAATTGCTGCATGTGTAATCCCCAATCAGTAAAACTCACACATTTGCACACACGTGCCCAGCGCACGTTCAGTAGGACAGAGCACAACTGCTGTGAAGTTCACAAGATTTTTCAGCAGTGTTCTAACAGGTTGTCATCATCTTTGGATCATCCTATTCTCACAGTATCTATTAGATTGCCTAGTGCTCACCTTGTGATGCTCTATTAGTCAAAACATCTCTTTGCTCATATATTCAAATGAACTGTAGAGGTTATTAACTTGCCCTTGGCAAAAAGATTTAGCTTTCTAGGGCAAATGCTTTTATAAATTCTGCGTGTGACAGTTTTATTACATATTGTAAATAGAATACTCTGCCAGATTTTTATGACAGCCATCACTAAGTCATTCAGACCTTATTACTTTTCAACCCTTCACATACCTTGAATATCTTTTATTTTTTTTTTTTTTTTAATCTTTAACAGGCCTTGCTTTGGTCAAAGGCAGTTTTTTTTACTTCCATAGCAAATTTTGTTTACTAACATAACTGTTCAAAACATTTTGTATTAAGCCAAATATTTTATCTTGCAGAAAATCAAGGCTGTATTTTAATTTGGCTCAGACACAAATTAATTTGCACATTCTGCATTCATTGTAATGGAGTCATTTAAGCTTGTACAGTCTCTGCTAGCAGTTAATATTATAGTTTCTGTGCTCAGCTGCATACCTATCCTGGGTCTCACTATTTCTAGCTGAACTGTTATTGACTTCATTTTACATTTTGTATTTGAAAACAACGTATTTGTTGTGAAAGGGAAAAGCACATAATCCATGCTGGTGTTAAGACCTACTCAGACATATCTAGTTACTGCATGTTTTGTCAACTCATTTCTCTGATCCGGAGGATGCTGTCAGAGACAGAAAAAGAGTTGTTGAAGAGATTTTGTTTAGACATGTAGTTTATTAGCAATGGAAATATCACATGTGATAGGCTTGGTGAGACAGGAGATAAAAACAGCAGTTCCTACTTCAGTTTTGCTTCCCGCTGAGAAGACAAACATAACAGAAGGAGGAGTGAAGACTGGCTGTGGTAAAGAGACAGTAAAAGTGAAGAGTAATGATTGTCAAAACGATGTAAGGAACACAGAAGACTAGGCTCCCAAAATTAATAATCCTCTTGGAATGTTGCCTTCAGTAGTAATTTAAAAGACAGCAAAGCTCAGTTGCTGGAGAGCTGCTGGGGAGGGGGCTGAGCTGCCTGGGGAAGAACATCTTGCTGCTGGGAGAGGCAGCTGAGCCTCTCCCTCCAGCTGTGGGCCTTGGGACAAGCCTCTTGTCTTGTGCCTTGGCAAACCAAGCCTTAGCTCTCCCCGGGGATGTCATATGAGGACAGATTGAAGGTGGGGCTCATGCAGTCACTAATTAGTCAAAAATGAAAACGTTGATGGAGCTTCTGCTTCCTGAAGTTGGTAGGAAGGTGGTGTGGTGGGCTGGGAAAGAGGGAAGGATCCAAGCCCCTTCTGGTTTTTTGCTGCTGCCTGATAGGGCATGTCTTCTTACAACCTGCAGTTCTGATGAATCAGAAAAAAAATTCCTTTTAGTAGAAAACCTTGAATTGGCTATAACGAGCCCCTATTTGAAAATTCACTGTATGTGGTTCCTTTTTCTTAATGTTTCTGCAAGTGTATGAACTCAGATTCTTATAAAGGAAAGAATCAGGTGATTTGCAGCTTTAAAGTTGTGTATTTTGCTGTCTAGGCAACTTACAGTAGTTAGGTCGCCTTATGATAATTAGCCTATTTATAAGTTAGCTAACGGAGTTCTTTGTTTTAAGCACTCTAAATTCTAAAATTAGTGAATAAAGTTAGAAGCCTGTTTTCAGATCCATTTAGATGAAAGGTGCTATATAATTTGAAAGCCATTATAAATGATTGAAAGATGTTTTCACAACTGCTGCTAGATTGCATGGGAATGTGGAATAGCATTTCAAAAGATTTCAAAATTAATGTGGCTGTGGGTGTGCTCTGGAGAACTGCTGAACCTTCACTACAGCTTCCTTTTTGCCTGCTGCTGACTATGGCAGTGTTTCAGTAATCAGGTACTCATTTTCATGCTAACTTCCTTCACTTTCAGTCCTGAGTCTCCCAGCTCTTCAAAAACGGTGTTGCATTTTTTTAAAATAAATATATATCTACACACACACATTTCTACACACACCCCTTCCCCCCCCACCATTTAATAATTATATATTCTAAATCATCTCTATGGTTAGGGGTGGGGGGGATCCAGGTGTATCTTAGTCTCCATTGAGTGCAAGGTCTCCAAAATAAAAGTGTTTTAAAACTGTTCTTGAAAACAAAATCAGACTTCTACATTATTACACGTTAGGATGTACTAGTTATGGTAAAGATTGTGTTTTCTATTGCATTAAAAGCTGTGATTCAGGCTCCTCATTTGTGTATGAACAGCACGTTCTTCTGATAATGGTGATATTTGATTTTAAAAAAACTGCTAAGGATGCACTTGCTGCTGAATCTCTTAATTATATTGACCTAACATTTACTTTTAAATAAGCACTTTAAGAGATTTTTCCATCTGTCAGACTTCTTTTTTTTCAGTTGTTTTTAAAATGTTTTGCTAGTGGAGAGAGATGCAGTTCTTTAATGTCTCCTCACAATTAAAGCTAATGGAAATATCACATTTGTGCTTAATGTAAAGTAGTAGCTTTAAATAATTAACTCTCTTTGGACCTCTTGTAGATGATAGATATGGGACTCTTCTGCCTAAAAAGTTGCTTCAAAGTTGCTATAAAAGGAAAGTAAGAAACTTTTGAAAGATGTTCTAAGACTGGGGAACAGATTTCAGCAAGAATTGTCCCTATAATAACCCAAGAGTGTTATTTGTCAAAGAAATCTCATTTTTTTAAAAAGGACTCTTAACAACAGTAGTTAGTGGTGAACTCTTAGATTTTCAAAAACTATCTTGTATTTATTGTAGAATCCTTCAGTTCTTGTTGCCTTTTTTTGTGGTGTGTCTCTCCTTCTCTTGGGTCTCTCTGCATCATTCTTAGACTAAACAAAGAACGGGAGAATGAGATCAAAGAGTAAGAACCAAGAAACTAAACTGATTGTGTAACCTGCACTTTGAAAACTAGCTAACTGAATGATTTCTGTTTTTTTTTTAAAGTTTTATTTCATTAACTCTTCTGCTGAGTATATTTTTTATTTCTTTTATGTTTCTGGCGTTGTGATTCCTATGGGTGAGCTCAATAGGATTGTTACATCGTTTAATGTAACAGGATGTGACATGATGCCACTTGATACAGAGCCTGAAAATAGCAAGATACAGTGCATTGCAGAACGCAGTTGAAAGTTCTGAGCACTGCAGGTAGAAAATAGCCAATTTGAAATCTGGCACGTGCATATCTTCATTTTTACTCTCTAATTATGCCATAAACAAGCCTAATTCACTATAGCACTTTGAAGTAGTTGGCAATTATTCTTTTCAGACTAAAACATTACCTTAGGCAGCAAGAACTTCGCTTCTTCATACATCAACATGTTATTGTGTTAATGTGCTTATTATTGTACCATTTTGATTGACAATGCTAATTATGATTGTTCTTGAACTTAATGTGATTTTCCTGGCTGACAATGACCATTTAACAAATGGGAACAACTTTTCACTACAAGAGCTATAAGTGTTTAAAAGGGAACTGCTTTTCTTTTTCAAAGAATCCAAACATTACCTCTCTGGAACAAAGTCTTACCTCATCATACTTTTAATGACACTCTAGGAGGGTGTGGTTATCCCCAAATAATCACACTGGTGGGAAATTAAAGGCAGTCTGTTCATAAATAACAAGCAAGAAAATGGAAAAATTCATAAATAGCAAGGTAAGGGACAAGGGTTAGAACTCTTTTTTTTGGAATCTGTTAATTAAAATCTAAAAAACCCCGTTGTAGTTCGTTTTAACGTTGTATGACTGAAGGTTGGGATAATTCATACATAGCTGCATCTTTTTATTCTGCTGAATAAAACTATTCACCATTAAAAAAAGAAGCAGCTGATAATCCAACCCACCTGGAAACAAAACTAGAGTGTGTCTGTGTAGAGTCAGTGTAGACAAGTCATATTTTTGTGAGAGAAGGATTCAGCTGCATGAACCGATTTTNTTGCTGGGTGGACAACTTTTTTTTTTTTTTTTTTTTTTTTTTTTGCTGCTATTCATAAAGATGAATTTGAGCCTAGCCCATTGTTGAGAAATTCACCATTGATGTTTGTATTAATTATTTTACTATGGCAGATTAAATTATGGCATTTGACCTTTGTGAGGGCAGGAAGGGTCCTCTGGAGTTACGTTGTGCTCTTTGAAATCAGAGAGATACTGCCCTAATTAAACGCACAGGAAATATCTTTGCAATCTCATTTAGCATTATTATTTCAGTGTCCCCCTTAACCCACTGCATAATTAATTAGCATTAGGAGCCATATGCTCACATTGTGTGTTCAGTGCTCTGAACAATGCCTCTGTTTCTGTAGGGTTTAGAAGTGTTCTGTCCTATCCAGGGGTCTGGAGGGGGGCACAGAGGCAATGCTTTTGGAGGGGAGCATCTTTCTGCCAGGGAGAAATTAGTCTGGGGGGAATAGGAACAATGAGAAATGCAGTTTAGAGCCCTTGGTGGGTAAGAAATGTCAGCAGATTCTGCCCATCTGCTCCAGTCTGGTGAAACCCAGCCTGGAGTGCTGTGTCCAGCCTTGGAGTCCTCAGCCCAGGAAGGACATGGACCTTTTGAAATGAGTGCGGAGGAGGTCACCAAGGTGATCAGAGGGATGGAGGAGCTCTCCTGTGAGGAAAGGCTGAGAGAACTGGGATTGTTCAGCCTGGAACAGAGAAGTCTTTGGGGTGACCCAGCTGGGGCCTTCCAGTACCTGTAGGGAGCCCACAGGAAAGATGGAGACAGACTATTTCTAAGGGCCTGGAGTGGCAGGAGAAGGGCCAATGGCTTCACACTGAGAGTAGGTTTAGATCAGACATTAGGAAGAAAGTCTTTACTGTGAGAGTGGTGAGGCACTGGCACAGGTTGTCCAGAGTAGTTGTGGATGTCCCACCCCTGGAAGTGTTCAAGGCCCGGCTGGATGGGTCTCTGAGCAACCCGGTCTAGTGGAAGATGTCCCTGCTCATGGGCAGGGGGCTGGAACAAGATGATCTTGAAGGTTCCTTCCAACTCAGGCCATTCAGTGATTCTATGTATAGCGGGGTACAGGAAGAAGAAATGGAAAAAAATAGCTGCAATCTTTTATGACTGGGCAAGACAGACCGGTGTTGATCTTGCATTGGAAAAGTAAAGCTGAGCGAGAAGTTTTTTGGTCAGAATCATCACTGTAAGGTCAGTGGGAGTTTGAGGACAGAAGGAAATTATATGAGTACAGAAAAGATGAAAAATATGCTGTTCAGCTAAAAAAATAGTGCAGGAGCTGCAGCCCCATGATCACAAAGACACTGAGAACTTCAGGCTGCTGGAGATCTGAGTAGTGCCCCAGCAGGGTCCTCCTCTCAGCATTGATTACGAAAGGAGGTTTGGGCTACCAGGGTCCTAATTTAGACCTCTCATGCAAATGTTGAAACCTGCCAGGGGTTTGGGGTGGAGTCTTGCTATTTCTGGTTTCTTTCCATCTTTGTGCAATTCAGCAGCAGTCTGGGTTACTAAACTGTGATTACTGTTGTAAACATAAATAATAATAATGGTTTCTGCTGTCATTTAAGATATATTGCAAACAATCTAAGGGCTTCAGTTTCTCCTTGATAGGAAAATGTGCACCATAAAGTAATACTGTGCATAGGAATAGAAAATAAAATATATTAAAAAAATTAATTCATCCATGTTTAAAGTAAGTTATGCTGTACCTCAGCAAATTTTTGATAACTGCAGAAGCAAGATATCTGGGACACTTGTGGAATATTTTAGCTTTCCTTTATTACAAATTTTCAGTTTAATACCGGCTCTCAGTGCTAAATATATACACTGCCATTAGGTCTTGGGTGTGTTAATTATTAGCTGCATTTATTGATTCTGGTATTTTCAGATTTGATTGTGAGTGAGGACTTCCTGGGACGAATGATGTGGTGATATCACCTAATCTAACTCCAGAGGAATTAACCCTGCCCAGGTCTCACCTGGTGAAAACCTTCTCTTTGCTTTGACTTGCTTAAATTCCCTGCTTGTATTTGTGCCAGGGATTCTTGCCATGAGCGAGTGCTTAGATCAGCAGCCAGACCTCGCCCTCAGCACCTCCTCCAGAGGCCCCTGTGCTGTCACATTTGCTTGTTCTCTGCTGTTGCTGCCCCGAGCACAGCCCTGGTGGGGTCAAGCGGGAGCACATCCGAGCCTGGTACGGCTCATTGCCCTCAGTGCTGCCAGGCTGGAAGGGAAGGAGGGGATGGAGCGGGACAGCTGTTACCTTCACGGTGTCACTGCATCCTCCTGAACCTTCGGAGATCCCAAACCCACTTTCTTCTCTTACCTTTTAATACACAAGTTTAGCATCAAGGCCTGGCATTCTTGTGGGCTCTTAAGGAACATTCACATATGTATTCATTTTCAGACCTATAATGAAGTCAAGTCTCCTGTTGTGTGTCACTATACCTAAGTGCATTATGTTGCACTTTAGAATATTTAAAATTCTTTTACTCTACAAGATTTTAATTTCTCTCCTTTTCTCTGAAAAGGAAAGAAAAGAAAATCAAGGTAAAATGCCTAGGCAAAGATGTGCAGAATTACACTGTGTATGCAATTTTGCTACTATTTATAAAAAGGTAAATGTAATCTTTGATACATGAAATTTTTTAATACCACAAAAATTCTCTGATATCCCCCCCCAAAAGTCTTTATATATAAATGTCTTTATATATATATGTATGTATACCTGATTCTATAATAAATGCATGGTGTAATATTCGTTCTGTTAGAATATAAAGGTGTTTTGAAATTCCTCTAAATTCAAATAAAAACCCTCTTGGTTTGGTTAGAACAGTTGACACATGACAAAAGTTTATCTGGTATATCATATATATGTCTGCTCCAAACTACATCCTATGATATTTCAGTTGTGGACTATTGTTTAAAGGTCTCCAGGGAGATGGAAGAGTGCAAGCACTGTGTTGTGACTTCCATCTTTGGTTTTCTAGGGTCAGCAGTCATGTTCTCTTCGACCTTGCTATTTTGGAAAAGGTGATGGGAAACACAGATTTATTAGGGAGGGGAGACATAGGGAAATGCACAGGTGCACAGTAATCTATGTCGCAGGTGAGTTTTGATGGGATTACTCTGCCATGCTCATAATTTCCCTCTGACTGTAAAGTGCCATCATATCCAATTTAAGACAATACAATGGAATTGTATACGTGATCATCTGGTTGCCAAAGCTAAGATCATGGATGAGATACAAGCGTAGTACCCACAATATGGCTTTCTACACAGCCCCATCCAACCTGGCCTTGAACACTTCCAGGGGGTGGGGCATCCCTGGAATTGCCCATTTTCTCTGGGCAAGCTGTGCCAGTGCCTCACCACCCTCACAGGAAAGAATTTTTTCCTATTAATTTTTTATGGCAAACCTGGCTCCTTGTTTATTAATATGTAAAAATTTGAATTTGTACCAAAACAAACCTTAAAATGGAAACATCTATTAACTACCACTAAAATCAGTATTTTTATGTTATCTTCTTGGAAATGCTTGAACCTGCACCAGTTAGATTCTTTTTCATGTGGCTGATATTTCAAACAAGAGCATCTACTCACTTTTAACCACAAGTGCTGTGAGGGATGGTTCTAAAAGTCCCTTCTTGCCCTAAAATCTATTCATTGGAATAATCAGCACATGGGCCCTTATAAGCCTTTAGGATTGCTGCAGCAATTTGCATACTTAAAAAATGCTGATAATATGTACTGTAGTGTGAAGATAGCAAAGACTTAGATTAACCATTTTAAAAGGTTTTGCATTGTTTGAACACTGCAAGCTGCTCTAAGTATTCCTGAAATTAGGGCACTCTGCTGTGTAGGATAAGGTGGCAACATCATTATATCTCGGGCTCTGGGCTGAACTAAAGCATGTATCCTAAAACAGGTCATCTCCAACAGTGAATATAAACTAACTCTTAAATTGTTCATTACAGAGCTGACAGTCTGATTTGCGTTTATCATGCACTTGTTAATCTGTGTCCTTAAATGAAAGCCGTGGATGGCTTTGGGTAAAATGCTTTGCAGCTAATGGCGGGGATTGATTTCTAAAAGTCCTCCTCTAAATCGTGGGTTCAGCTACAAACTGCCCAAGTCTTTAGCTCAGTTTGCATCTCAGCCACTTGTTTGTAAACTGCCCATTCTTCTTTCACATGTTGTGAGAGTGAAACCTTAAGGGACTAAAAGTGGTGCAGGTACTTCGATGATAAAAGCTATATAAATACGTAGATAGATTAACGTATGGAGGAAAATGACATCTGCTCTGACAGTGATAGGAGTTAAGAGCCAAAATCTGACAAGGTTTTTGTGCTTATTAAAGTATTTCTGCCATTACCTTACTGCAAGCCTACAGGAAACATCTGCTTACAGTTTGCATTTTTATTCAGCTTACATAATTCTCTGTTTTCTGAAACAGCCACGTGGTAGTGTTATTTTATTTACATATAGATTAAGCAGACTTTGCATCTGGAAGTCTTACAGGTACAGCATAAGAGTTTGTTCATTATTATCTCAGACCGGTATGCAGCCTGCTCTGCAGTAATGTGTGGGTTCATTGTGTTTGTTGGGGTTTTTTACCCCCCACGGAAAGTGGTAACATCATTTTGAAAACCGAGCCACGTCATTTTACAGTGCTGTCCATAATCCGATGTACAATAATAATGTCTTGTAAAGAATTATTGCTAATGCCGGCAAATTAGCAGAATGCTGTATTGTGTCTATAAATTCTGTTTGGCAGGGATATTGACCCAAGGTTTCTGCTTATTTTTCTTGTGCTTGCTTCAGAAAGAAGCAGCCTAGGGATTTACCTAGGATTGCCTAACTGTTGCCTCATGTTTGAACAGAGAAATGCTCTGCCTCACAGAAAAGAGGAGATTTAAGGGGTTTTTATGCTTCATGAGGAGTGCTGGAACAGAGACTGAAATCATCTCTGCAGTATGAGACCATCTACTGTGGTCTGACAGTTCAAGTAGGTCTTTCATGGATCCCACCTGTGGGTATGTCGGGAACTGTGCCAAGCCACGGCTCTGACAACCTGTGCAAGGGGACACGTTTGTGTCCTCAGTGTAAGAACAACACCTCAATTAGATTCTGGACTTCAGATTCAGTGAGGATCCATCAATGAGGGGTTTAACAGGATGTTAAAAGAACTGCATCAAGAAACTCTGTGGAGCTTTGATCTATTCATGAGCAGTCCATGGACCAGATGAAGCCCAGTTATCATTTTTAGTTCATTTTCTGAACTGTATTAATCATAAACTTAATTTTGGTTTGTAATTTAATGATCTGATTTGCTCTAGATTATTAGGGTTTGAAGGCCAAGTCAGATGCCATTTGAAAGTAGTTTCCCTTGATTTGCAATTGGATTTCTAAACTGACCTGCAACCTTGCTGACATATAATGTTAATGAGCCACACATGGCTCGCATGTAGAAAAGTGCAAATATAGAGGTTTTCACAATTTTCCTAGAATAAGGTTCCTATCTTTAATTCTTTTTGGCATTTAACTTTGATGAATCTTGCATGCTTATACCTTTGGGGGAAATTACATCTCTTAATTTATAAATATCTCTAATCGTGAAGCATCTCTCCTTTGAGAAACTGATAAAATATTAGAGGAATAAGTAGGCAACTGAACCAATGCAATACTGAGAAATTTTACCTGTATTTTCTTAGTCTTGTACCAACTGTTTGGGGTACATGGCACTGGGTGTCTGTCATTTGATGTCATTATGGTGAAGAAATGTATTTTGGTGAAGAAATGTATTTTAATGCAGAAACACACTGTAAGATTAAAAACATTTAAGTATTCTGTCTACTTTATAGAAATGCATTTAATAAATAGTTGCTTTTAAAAAGATAAAAATAAATGTCCCTCATGGATAGCACAGGATCAATTATGAAATCAAAGAATTAGTCAATGAGCTATGAAAGGAACAGAGGCTATTGAGGAATATCTGTTAGAATTCAGACTTACTGCATGTCATCACAATGTATATGCAAATTCTCCAAGTATATAAGGCATTATGGAAAATCTAGTAATTGTTTCCTATCATTCTTAAACTCTATTTTTGTGCTTTTTAAAATTACTTAAAGTTGTAGAAGATGTATTTAAAAAACCCCACCCTCTGCCAGCTGCACAAAGAGGTCAGAAATAGTATATAATTATTGCTGTGCTAATTGCTGGGTGCTAACATACATATAGACATACAGTATTCAACTCAGACATTATCACAATAGTGGACAATTAGGGCAAATTCAGTGACAGATAAAATGCAAATAGAATTTTTAAACCTCCTACTCTACTGGATTTTTAATTTTTTAATAATCTTAGAATAATTGTCACTTCTATCTTTAGCCTTACAGATGCAATCTAAAAGGGTGGCTAAATCAGAATAACAATTTCGAATTTATTTTGGAATACTAGGCTTGAACTCAAAACTACTTATTGTAAAAATAGTTTTGAGACATGGACAATGTGTTTTCTCCTAATGTTTATATTTTTTGTGAAACATGGAGGTGAGGATTAGAAAGAAGCTGTTCTTTGGGGAATGCTCTGCTGCTTAATTCCCGACTTCAAACTATCTTCTTGAATTACCAATTTTGGTGAAATATGGAATCCTTTGAAATATGTCTTTTTATATTTTGTAGAAATAGATTAATTTCAGAATTATTTATTTTTATGTTGAAATATCTTAAGCTGTAGGAGGGATAGATGAGAAGATAACATAATTAGAAGAAATCTATGGCAACAGTCTGTGCACTTCACAAAGCTTAAGGATATGATGTCCCTTCTCAAACTTTAAAAATGTACTGTAGCAACACAGCAATGGTATGAAAAGCCAATAGTCTGACTACTCTTTTTATTTATGAATGTTAAAAAAAAATTCAGAACAATGGAAAAAGAATTCTTCTGTGCATATTTAGATATGGGTTTCTGATGGTCTTGTGTTCCAAAGGAGCAAGAAAATGGAGTCTCAGCTTTAGGGTCTTGATGCAGGGGATGCATGGCCCAGTTATACTTAAGTTTAAAAGAAATTACTGCTCTTCAGATATATTCCATTTGGGGATTAATTACACATACTGGAGTTTCCTTAGAGATTCAAAAGTCAAAGACCTCACAGGCAGCTAAAATCACTTGAAAACTGTTCACATGGTGTGTGTATATTAAGGAGTCAGAAATCATTTTAATTTTCACTTGTAGAGAAGAAGCAGAAAAGTCAGAAAAATAAAAGTTGAGCTTATGTTTAAAAGCTGAAGATAGGTAACGACAGATTTTGCTTCCTCAGGACGCATCTGTACATACATTTAAGAACAAGAACCTTAGAGGAGCCTATTTAAGGAGCCCTTTGATGGCATCCAAAGACCCCAGCTTGATCCCAACACTTGATTTCCCCTTGGTTTACAAATCACAAGCAATATGTCTTCAAAGTCTTCTACAAACTTCAGTTTGTTTCTTCAAAGTTTATGATTTATTTTTTCACTCAGTACAGTGGATGTGATTTATTGCCTGTTTCACAGAGGGAATGAGACTTAAATTGCTAAAGGCAGATGTGGGCAAAGCTGGGAGTGAGTGTGTGACGATTGATTTCAGGGATAAAGGGAAGTTTTATGGGGGCTGTATCTGATAAGGCTAACTCTACTTGGACAAGAAAAACCTCCTCTTTTCAATAGGGCTCAGAAGGATGGGCTTTGAATTGTACAATTAGCAGTGAAAATGACACTGAGTTTTAAGCTGAAGGTTGTAAGATTGATCTAAATTCCATGGAAGTTAGTGAGTGTTTGCCACTTACTTTCACAGATTTCATGTGGTTTTCAAGGCGGTCAGCCCAGGACAATGATTTGAGGCTCTTACTAAAAGGGGGAAGGAGAGTGTGACAAAACAGAATAAATAGGTGAAAACTGCCCAGCCTCTCAGAGGAGGAGCAGGGCTTGCCTCTGCCTGAATCTGAGATGAGATCAGTTGCCTGTAAGACTGTTCTCATTAAATGCTTCTGCAGGTAGGACCTGATGATTTTGACTGACTGGAAACTCTGGAAGAATCGCAGCTCAGCGTCTGTGACTTTTTACCACTATTCACAACACAATTTAAAAGGGAGAAGTGTGTTGGCATGCTCTTGCAGTGTCCAGTGCCGAGTTACAGAATCCTTTGCATCCCACTGCACAAAGGAGAGCTCGAACAGATGTCAGGAATCAGCTGCAGCATAAAACCTCTCCAATTCACCTCGATGTGCATGCGGCGAAAGGTCTGCTCGTGGCAGCACCCTGTGTTCGCCTGGGCTTTGGCTGGTGGCTGTCAGGGCTGGCATGCACAGGCTTTGGGTTTAGCCTTGGAGAGGCCTCTGGTACTCAGCAGTAGGCTTGTAGTGAAAAAGTACTTCTCAGGTACAAGAATGATGCTTTTAGCCATTTGTGCTGTTCCTGTTAAGACCCTGCCTCCCTCACCTGAAGGTAGCTTTTCCTGTTAGGTGTATCTGCAGTGAGCTGTTTGAAGCCAGAGGAACTGGCTCTGCATTGGGCAGAATTTTCCATGCTGAGGGAAAGAGCAAAATTATTAGCTGTTAAACATATAGGCAGTGACCTTGTTAAAATCGGCGTACCAGGAAAAGCTACTGAAGTGCACTGCCTTATTCATATAATTTGGTTGCCTTAATGAAATATGTATATGTATGCAAATTCCCAGTTGCTTCACTCGACCCTGAGCAAGGTGTGGAGAGCAGAGATTTGACACATACTGTTTGTGTGTGCAAATGCAAGCACACTTGCTTGAGCACCTGGGCCTTGGAGGAGAACTTGTTCTGCCTCCTTGGGTGGTGGTCTGATGCTGTGCTGGTGTGTCTTTGGAAGCTGCTCTGCCTTACAGTGCCATGATAAATTACAGCCCTTGCTGATTATCTGCTGTCATCTGGCCTCTGGTCACCCAAGTGAAACCAATGAAAGATCACATTTCTTCCAACTGTGCTGCCATAACACATCCCTACGATGCTGTAGGCAAAAGCCTTATTATAAATTGTTTTATTCAGTCATGCTTATAATGCCACCTCTACTGAGCCTGCAGCACAGGACATACAGGTAGAGAGGAATAACCGGACTCTGATTTTGCTCCACATATTTGGCCCTCTAACAGCAACAAAATTTTTTTGCCCCTTTGTTTGATTATTATTTTTTTTGTTTAACCAGGCACTGGTTTT
Source organism: Oriolus oriolus (assembly GCA_013400235.1). NCBI lineage: Eukaryota > Metazoa > Chordata > Aves > Passeriformes > Corvidae > Oriolus > Oriolus oriolus. The sequence goes on along the minus strand of VXBT01003964.1, from coordinate 2,280,958 downwards.
GTACAAGTTGTCTGAAAGCCACTTTCAGTCAAAGGTTTATGTAGCTGATTAGTAATGCCAATTGTTTGAAGGGAAATTCATTCTTACGTGCTGAATGAGAGTGGGAGGCAGTTAACTGTAATGACAAAAGCCATCATAGGAAGAGATTATGCTTTTATTATAAAACCATGCTTGGAGTGTGGCCTCAGACCAACGTGGGATGCTCTGACAATGGTGTGGCAGGGTGGGGTTGGGGATAAGCTTATCTCAGAAGGACTTACATATAAATTTTTCTCAATTCATGAATAATAAGCTGTGTTTGCTAACATCAGGCTGAACAGACTGAGGCTAGGATTACAGCCCTGCTAAGTTTTTTTGCCTTGTGAATTGGCGCTGCTAATAAAGATTTCTGTAGGCCAGATGATGCCCTCATTTGTACCCAACTCCACTGTGTGCACCCTCTGGCCTTGGTTATAGGCCAGAGGGGTCGGCCCTGGCGTTGGAATGTAATTATCAAGCAGCGCTTGATGTATGAGCTACATTCCAAAGCAGTCCAGTTTGTTTCTCTGGTGTGGGCTCTGCGGTGCTAATAGAAGTAAAAAAAAATGAGATCATTGAGTGAATGACTGAATTCAGGATTGTCAGTGGTGGTTGTGGCAGGTGATGTCTCTTGTAGTAGCTGTGTCATAGGTTTCTTCTGTAAGCATTTGACCCTGTCCTGCTGCCTGGTGCACAATCTCCCTGCCTGACAGGCTGTCTCCCAAAAAATCCAAGACTGGACCCAACATAAGCAGGTACCCTGCTTACTGGTAAGCATATTTGTCAGGCAGTTCAGGTTTGACTCCTGCTGTAACACAGCTGGGCAGATATAGCCTATGATTACTGAAGTGCAAATATTTTATAGCACCAGAACACTGCAAAATAGGAGGTTTGGTCTTATTTTACAGAATACATAAAGATATATTTCTCAATATCTGTACCTGCAATCAAAATGGAAAAAGAAAGAATGAATGTCTAACTTGAACACAGCCTTAATCAGCAATCGGTTTTGCACTGTTGTAAACAAAAATAGTTTGAATACATAAATTGCAATTGTGCAATTATTTTAAATGCAGCAGCAGATACCTGCTTAGCAGGAGTCTGTGTAGTGCTTATCTCAGTATTTCAGACAAATGCTGATTATGCAATACTTGCTGTCTCTCAAAAACACAGATCCTTAGAGCTAGAGAAGCTCTTGAGTTTTCCTTTATACCCAGAAAATTTAGCAAATATTAGCTATGTTTTAATAAGTGCTAGAAAAAATACTCTCTTTTTTAAAACTTCTCAAAAGTGCGAGACATTTGCACTGTGATTCTTGGGACTGTCCTGTGCAGGACCAGACTGGGATGATTCTTGTGGGTCCCTTCCAAATCAGGATATTCTAGGATTCTACTATGGAATCAGGTGTGTCACAGTTGCTGTTTTTTGCATTGTAGACCTTTATTCGTGACTTGAATGGGGTGAGCAACAACCCAACCAGAACTGCCAAACCTTCTTTTGCAAATAGATTGCAAGTCTGGGGCTCCACAGAAAAATAATTCCAGTATTTAAAGCTTCAGGTTTATGAATAGCGTGGCATTTTGGCGTGGCTTTCACACGGACACGTTGCACTCTTGTCTGGTAATGGTTGGTGGTTTTGATTTTTTACATGGAATCCCAGGCGACAAATGAGTTTCTTCACTTGAGCACTGCAGAAGTCATAGGTAGAGCTGTGGAGTCCCTGCTAAACCTTTTGTCTTGAATGTGTCCTCAGGGAAAATTCAATACACCAAAAAGGAAAAGAAAGCTAATATCTTTAATAAATGCAATTAGTCAGAGTTTCATTGTTTCGAGTCACCTGAAATGTGACACTTTCAGCAGCACTGGAGGCATCCTGAGTGTAAAACCAACTGGATCAATATATGTTCAGAGAAAGCAGATGTATTTCTTGTCACTGGCAGTATTTCCTGAATGATCTCTGTTATATCTTGGTCCTCCTTTCTTTCTGATCTGAAATTTCAGATCCTATGTAATTCCATTTTCCAACAGAACTTGTCTCCTTCCTCCGTCTTTATTATATGAAGATACCGAATATTCTATGACGTAGCTTGTCTTTTCCATGTTTAATTTCTGTCGATTACATCCGGAGACATTTGATTGACTGGTGTTAGTCGATTCTTCCTAATGGGGCTACTGGGTATTGCAGTGCCAAAGCGCTTCAAAAATTCATTGGAAGCAGGAGGAGAGGACCAGATCAGTACTTTGGGGCATCAAAGCTCTGCATAGTGAAATTTAACGTGAATACATCTAAAATACTGCCAAAGAAGTCAATAAACTGGAAAACACACAAAATATTTGAAGCTCTCAGATTTAAAGATCTATTTTATAAATGAAATGTGAGCTGGACACATATTTTCCTGTGAATGAAAACCTGAATATGTTTATTGACAAATCAGAGCCTTTAAGTGTCATGGAAGGCAGGTTATGATTCCTGTATGTATGAACTGGTACTTTCAGCTTTTCAGCTTTGCTCTCTCTTCATCATGGCCATTAGAAATAGCCCTGCCAAAAATTTTTTTAAAAAATTGGTATGATAATTGAAAAAGTATTTTATTATTTTCAAAGTATAACTGTTGTTCTACTTACAGTTTGTGAAAATAAATCCTGGCATCTTTTCTAGCTGTAAGTTGCTTTGCCCTCAATTGATCTCTTTTCCCCTCTCCTGTTGGACAGGTATTGTGCCAATTTTTTGTTCCAGAGAATTTCATAGTTGTGTTTTGGATAAATGCTCTATTTCTTGGTAGGAAATAGGGCAAAATAGAATATAATAAGATAACATATATTAGGGTTTTTCAATACTAGAAAAAAGGTAAATAAGACAAGAACTGCTTGCTTTTTCCATTTCCCCTTTGTCAAAACCAGAAATGTATTTTCAGTCTGTGGCACAAAACACAGTAAAGTGTCTCATTAGTGGTTTTACCTCCTGTTGTGATTTATGACTTCGTATCGTATTTTTCTTACCCAAGCAGCTCCTTGGGTAACAGCACATGTATGTTGTTTAACAATTTGTGTTATTTTAAAATGAATAATATTTATTATGAATTGTTACATATAATTATATATCTATTAGTATATTGCAGTTTAATTGTATGCAAAGTTTGTTAAACATAGACAGCATTTTTTGATAGATCATGTTTAGCAATAACATTTCAAAGTAACAGTATAGCATCTTGTCAGTGTTGAAAGAATTTAGAATCTTTGTGTTTAATATAATGGGTAAGATGTTCCAAGTTAATAATTTTATTAAAAATATTGATAAAGCTAAAAGTTGGCTTTTCCCCATTGTTTACCAAATATATAAGCAGTTTTTGGTTGCCTACAAGCTCCATCAAGCAAATTTATACTTTTTGAACTGAAACTCTACATGATTAAGACTGAAATAAGTGGCAAATTCAAAGTGAATTTTTATGATTCCTTAAACGTAAACCTCCTATAAATCCTGATTGATGAGTGCAGAATATTATGAAATAAATTTAATGTACTTCTTCATTCTACATAATATAATTTGCAGAGTATCAGAAAGGCCTTAGACATCTGAGCATAAACAAGAAATAACCCTCAGTATAGAGATGTGAATCTTGGACTTATTGTCCTTGTTCCATTGATGCGTTTCTTTTACTGCACTAAAGCAGTTATTAGAGTGTACTACTATACATCAAACTTTCCTGTTGTCTTATGCAAGAAACAAAGCTACTAGTTAGTTATGAAGAGAGACACCCTTTCGTGGGTCTTTATTACCAGCAAAGACCAAAATGAACATAGTATTTGGGGACCGGCATGCAGTGACTGTCAGAACTTCATCTTATTTGGTTACATTTGTGAAGGGGGAATAGAAATGGTTTTTCACAATAAGTGCAATGGAAGTGCAGACTGTACTCTGGGCAAGCACTGGTTTCTTAATCCCTGGAAATCACGTGAATTGGAAGGAATTTCAAATACGTTTTTGATTTAAGAAGGCTCTGTATTTATTTGCCATTGTATTATGTTATAACTATCCTAAAATGTTGCTTCCATTGGTGTCCGTGGCTAACAGAAATCCCCAGGAGGTTTCCACAGATATTTAGAATGCCCTGAGCTGAAAGTATTTAAAATCAAAACAATTTTCATGCCTAAAAAGAACTGAATTAATTATGGCTCACAGCGACTTAGGCCTCTATATATAGTGAGGGAAACAGCAGAAAAATATTCTTCATGCCTTCAATGAAGGATGTGATATTTCCATCTTGTAGTGTTTGGTGTTGATTATATTCCTTTTGCAAAGATTGTTTAGTCATGGGCATTTTAATGCTGCCAGATGCTGGCTGTTTGGGATCTTTGGGATGATGGAAAAGGAGAGAGGTAACTTCTTAGGGGAGGGGATGGACATTTCAGCTTCTATCTCCATTTCTTCTCATCTTAGCTGTAACTGTCTAAACATTCATTTCTATCTATTTCTGAAAGCTCTTAAATTTTTAATTTTGATAGTCCAGTGTTCTGAAATTGGAAGAATGAAGGCTCCGAGTCTTTCCGAGCTTCTCCAAGTGTTGAGACAATTCTGTAATTATAAAGTGCCAGGATGTACAATGAGAAATGCCTGTGCAGCTGAATGCTGGGTTTGATCAAAGTGTTATTCCCTGCAGTTACTAAAGGATCTTGAGGAAGTCCATAACCTTCCCTGTAGTGAAATGGAAGCTGGGTGGCAAATAAAAGAGTCCAAGAACATGTCAGCAAGCAAGTAGCTGAGGCTTCTGCCTGTGCCTCCTAGAGTCTGAAAGCAGCAGAGCTCTCCAAGATTTAACCCTTTAAAGACCATGTTGCTCAGGGCTCCGATATTCAAGCTTCTGTGAAATTGTTGTTGCTATTTATTCAAGCCTGAGGGTTTTAACCAAATGCTTATACCAGTAGCCTTTTATGCCAGATAGGGATTAGTAAAAATAAGGAAAATATGGAAAGGAAGGGTAACCAGATAGCTGGTTATACCAACTACAGATTAAACCAGCTTGGACGTATTTTTTCCTGAGTGCCTCACTGATGGTTTGTTATTTAGGTTGCTGGTGTATACTGCCTCTTGAGTAAACATCCTACAATCCTGTTAATTAAAAAGAACCTCTGTATTCATTAATGTTGTAGGCGTTTATAAACATAACTTCTGCTTAATCGTAGCTGCTGCCCTTTGGCTTCATGAGCAGAATGAGGGAGAGAATATACAACTGGTAATTCATCTTGAATGCTTCAGGCTTTTCTCTTGACTTCATCTCATAAACACTAAATTAGAACTGGATGTACTTAAGGTGAAGGCAGCAAGGACAATTGTGAGTATGTGAATCTTTGGTCTGAGAAATTACTTTTTTTACTGGAGTAAGTTGTATGAAGGGTATGTTGGAAAACTGTAATATGAGGAAAGGTGAAGAGGATTTTTTTTTATTAAAATGAGGAAACCCCTAAACTATCTCAATAAATTTAACAAATATACTTTTCAAAGAAATAAGAGGAAGTAATTAAACATGTGGGACTCATTGCTGGGACCTATGGGTGTGGATCAAAGCATAAATGAATCAAAAAGGGAACTAGATAGTCATCAAGGACGTTTATCTGACATGGGATCGTTTTGCTTCTTGTAGCTCTCGGAGGAGTTTTAATAGCGATAGTAACAGACACAGAGGTGGATTTTAGACTGGTTACTTTTCTTTCTGTTTCCACTACTGCACATTCAAAGCATGAAATAGAATTACAAATCAGTCCTTTTACATCTCTAAAACATGATGTTGACTTAAAAATCATGATACTTGAAAGAAAAATTAATGTTGGATTTCTTTTATTTGTCTTTCTGATGTTTCATCCTATGAAGTTTGTAAAATCTTTCTTAAAACTATATCTTTCCTCTGGGGGAATTTCAGCTCTGGAAAATTGAAACTCTTATGAGCCTGGAAATGAGGACATTAAAAAACCCACTAGATTTCATAAGAAGGGACAACACTTTTTCTATGTTTCCTTGAAGGTCTGCCTGCTCACTCCTAATATAATCCTCAGTGGATTCAATAACTTACCTTTTGTAAAATAACCCAGCAAACCATCACCAGAGTGGAAGTCTGGACGCTTCAGGCATTAGACTGAACTAAGCACGCCCATGACCAGCAGCCGTGGTGATTTTCCTCATGCTCCTTGGTGGTCCTTCCCTTCTGCTGCTGTATCAGCTGAGCTGCTACTGAGGCAGTACCTGATCCTGCTCAGCTGCTGGGGGCTCATGTCAGAGCTGGCAGAAAGCTGACAGAAACTCATCATACCTTCCAAAAGCCACTGCTTTCATTCATGCTGAGAATACAAGGGATCCAGGCTGGGTTGAATTCTTCTGCAGTATAGGGACCAAGGAGGTATTTTTAAGGATGCCTGCCACCACTGGAAAGAGTTTTGCCCATGGCAGCTGACTTACTCATGGGTAGGGGTAGAAACAGGGTAGTGTGATAAACTTTCAGAGGATTATAAGATTTGAAGGCAAGACAGAGACTGAGGAAAGGATGTGGAAGGTAAAAGTGACATAAGGGTACAGAGAGGGCCAAGACAAATATCTGTCAAAAGTTCTGAAGTGTGACTTCATGTATTGTCACACGTTTTGGACATTGAAGATGTTTGCTTTCTGATCACAAAAGTGAATTTACTTAGTGGTACCTGAGGAGGGGTGGGGCTGGTGGTTGTTTAGTTTAAGGTTATCTTATTATCCGGATGTAAAAATCATGAAACTTCTGTGAACTCCTAAGATTTTTGGTTCTTCAACATGTCACGTGGTGCTGGCAATCAAAACAAACACAAGTGTCTGTCTGCCTGCCTCATTTCAGTAATGGTTGGGAGAGAAATTGAAGAAATGGTGTTTTAATTATTAGCTAAGAGCCTGGTGATTAAGAATGGCTTGATGGAGAAATGTAACAGAAGCCACAGCTTAGTGACTCTACATGATAGATACTGACCTAATTTTTGGCAACTGAGAGCCATAAACATCATCCTTGATGTATCAGACTCAGCATCTGGTAAGCTGTCTTATAACTTTTAAAAATTAATGCACAGAGGGATGAAAATTGTACATCAGCATGTGTTTGTTTTCCGTCTAAATGCAAATGTTACATCCTCTAACAAGCCCCTAAATATATTCTAGAACTTAAAAATAAAATAAAATATCTTTCATCCTTGATGTGGTGGTGGTGGAATCCAAATATTTCCTTGTTTGTGATATTACATGCTGTTTGTTTAAAAAAAAATATCTCTGAACATATATCAGATGTTCATGATTGTCTCCACCAGTCAAAATATCATTCTTTATTCAGATGAATAAGCAGGGCTTAAGATTTATTAATACCATCTTTTTAATGTTGCACTGAAAAGGGCATCATGTCTGTGGTTGAAAATGTGATAACTTCAGGGAATTTGTGACCACGGTTGCTTTGTCATTCTAAAGACATTGATGTTTTTTTATTTATATAAATCTACAGCACAAGGTTTGTGGCTCATTGATTTGAGTACTGCATGCTTATATGGATACAACAAAATGCCAGACTGTAGATGAATTCGAGCTTTTGGGCACACTTAAGTAAGCACCGGGCATCTCAAGACTGTTTGGGCAGTCTGAATGTCAGGAATCTTTCTCAGAGTACCCACCATGAAAATCCAAAATTTTGCGAGCCTTATGCTTGCTGATCCAGCTTCAGCACTCTTAAATACAAACATTTGGAGATGTAGGTAGTAGCTCTATTATTTCTGTGTCAGTAACACCAATTAAAGGAAGAATTGACTGCAGTCTATTATTTTGAAAATATGGGCACTTCTGAATGTCCCCTTTCTCTCTCCTTCCCTCTCCACCTTGTACTCCAGCCCCCTGGATTTTGGAGATGCTAAGGATAAGCAGTGTGAAAATATAAAATGCATAGCTGCTCTGTGCAGCAAAAAGATTGCTGCTACTGCTAAAGATTTGTTCTTCCTGTTTGCTACTTAAAAAAAAAAAAAAGGCATGCAGAGTTCTTCCCATGCAATAATTCAGAAATGCTGCAAGTAATTAGTGTGTTGAAGCTTGCATTTTAGCTTAAAACATGAAGTAAAGCCTTAAGAAAATGCAGTGAGAAGTCCTGAGCAGTGGCACAGTGCAAAGCAGGAAATCTCCTCCACACAATAGAGATTAAATGCTCCCTGTGCATACTGTATTCTGCTCAGCCCTCTGCGCTCGGAGCTGGGACCGTGGCAGTCGTTATCTCCAGCAGGTTCCTTGGTGATTTTCAAGCCCTGCACTACCTACCCAAGTGGCAGTGACACCAGCTTTCACTGAAGCCTTATTACTCTTAAAAGAGCAATTTGGTTGGTTGCACAGCTATTAGGATCAGACAGTCAGGCTTAAAGCTGTCAGTACAACTGCTTCTCATCTTTTTTCACAATCCTGACATCTTTTCTCTTTTCTGCTGGACACAAGCATTACTGTATTTATCATTTTCAATCAAGCTCACGCTGCAAGCTGAGGAATATATTCCCACAGAAACCAAAGTGAGGAGCAGAAATTATTTTATAGCTGCTGTAGTAGCAGCGGTGCTGGCTGCATGTTGTGTGGGAGAAATCGGATCAGTGAGAAATGTGGCTTTCCTCAGGGCTACATCATTGAAATATTACTTCAACGTCTGAGAAGAGCAAAGCTACTCCTTGCTCTAATTTTTCAATGATTAATCACTCTTCCCTAAGTAAATACAAAGTGGGGGAGAAGATGTGAGATTTTTTGAATTTTTTTTTTTTTTATATTTTTTTAAAAACTTGTGGAAATGTTGTTATCATTGAAACGGGGGAAAATCACTATGCTTGAACTTCTTTTCATTTTGATGTTGCTCTTCTCTGGACCAACCCTGAGCAAGCTTAGCAGGACCAAAGGCAAACACTGGAAGGGGGGTAAGTGGAAAGGAAAAGTTTTGTAATGGAGGTTTGGGTAAGATTCTAAAAAGCTGTATTAAAAGTAATCTAAGGAGAATACCTGTGCTATTTTCAGTGACTCGGATTTCAGGTTGCTGTGTGGGCTTGCAATAGGATGCTAAAAAGAGAACATGGAGTTTAATTTGTTTTCCTGTTAGTTTTCTTGGCTGACTCTGTGTAAGGTATGTATTCCTTGCAGGAATTTTGCTTTGCATTGTACTATGAGCAGAATAATGTTTAAGGCCTTGATGCAAATAAATGTATGCCATTTAGAAATTTAGTGGTATTTTGGATTGTGAGAATTCAGATTGTTCTTTTCATTATGGAGCCTCTGGGACTCCTGTGGCTTTATTGGAAGTGATGTTAGCCCTGTCGTAGGGGGCTACAGTGTTGGACAAGAAGAGAGAAAGAAAGCAAGAAGCCTATTTTGAGTGCAGAATTGTTAGTATATGTGGTAAAAATTACTAGACTGACATTTTTTTAGAGTACATGGATGTTGTGAAATGCACTGCCAGCAGCACTAATTGGCTGACTGGCTATGTCAGTGTTGATGTGTTAATAAAGATAAATTGCATTAACTTTATCGAAAAAATGCTGTGTTGAGAAAACACTTATGATTTTTGAAGGCAGCAATCCATTTTCCTCTTCTGTTAAAAACTGCTGAGAAGATTTACCCTGTGTGTGCTGTGAGCAGTTCAGTTCACTAAATGTGCCTTTTCATAAAGTTCACTTTGTTTTGCTTCCTTGCATGACATTTGTTTATGGAAAACATGGGTTATTGAGGTCTCATAATCTAATATAGCTCAGTGAGCATAAATGGTATCTCATAAATATTTGGACTGAGGGACTGTGGATTGTAGATAGCTTGATATTTTCTCCCTGGTTGTTTCTTGATGTTGCTGATTGGAGGCACCCCCAGGATTTTTTACTTTTTTTTCCCCCCCTTACAAGTGTTGCCACAGCATGGTATGTTTATCACAGCTTTAATAGCACTTCCAGTTTTTCTCTGCTGTCAGTATTGTGATCTGAGGTTAAAGAGTAGCATCAACATTAAAAAGAAGTTTTAATAATTTATCACAACATCTCGGCAGGAGACTCCTCCCTCCCCCCTCGACATTTCCTTTTGTTGCATTTAATCTTCCACCTACCGTACCTTCAAGGGAAAAGTTGCAGCACATGCTTAACCTGGATTGTTAATGCAGCACATATATCTGAAAATTGTTTCCTGGTCCTGTAAATCACATTATCAAATGTATCTCACACTGCTGCTGCTGGGTATCCTCGTTGCAAATTACAAGCTGTTATTTACTCTGGGCAGCATGACCTCTTCTCAGAGGTATGTGAGTTAGGAATATATGTCACTGTCAAGTTCCTGGGATTTAAAAAATGCTGTTAACTTTTTTCTCTTTCTCCCATTTTCAATTAAATCTGGTAAATGAGGGTTGTATTGCTTCAGTCTCTTACCTACTCTCAGAGAAAGGCAAAGAGCTGAATTTTTATCATGAGTAGAAAATAACCAATGAACCTGACTGCAGAAAATATCTTAATATGGGCTTTTGCTTTTCTTAGAAGTGTTTTTTGCAGCTGCAACAGAACATAAGGAAGGTGCCTGTTTCAAGGAGGCTAACAAGCAATTTGTCTTGCTTACTTAGAGCTCTGAATCAGCAAAAAACTCGGCATACCTGCTGTCCAGTGGTGTGTTTCATACGTGATCTTACTGGGAGAGCTGTGTGACTTGAAGAGGATGCCTGCTTTCTGGGGAAAGCTCCCAGTTCAGGATCTGTCAGAACACAGTTGTTGTAACGTTATGTAGTCTGAACGTTTCTGACCTCCAAAACAGAATGTGTGCACCTCCCCTTTCCATTAACCATTGAGGATCAGCTTGTGCTTGTGTCTCAGTGATGTGAGTTGTTTGTGTTGGTGCGCACGTGGAATTCACGGCGTCGCTTGGCGAGATGCCAGCATGCAAACTTCTCCGCTGCAGCTCGCTGGGAAGCCCATCCCAAAATGGAAATAGAGATTTTTTTTTTAAAAAAAAATTATTTCTATTTTTATTTTTAAGAGGTTCTAGACAGCCAGAGACCTGCATACCAACTTCCAGCTCTGTTGCTCAGAGGGCAAGGGTCAAGCTGGATATGTGGAGCAGGAAACGCATTGTACGACTCACAGCATCGCCTATGCTGAAGTCAGTTGCATGGTGGATAGCAACAGCTGATCTAGATCACCCTCTAGCTTTTCCATACCACATTTTGTTTCAAAAGTGCTGCTAAGTACAGGTGTCTTTGGAAAGTGTTGGTATCTGTGTAGGTCTTGTGTCTGTGTAGGCCCTGGTTGTGATCAGTACAAGTTAATGAATCTCAAAAATTTTCTGGTGCAGTTAATAAAAAACTCTATTGCTGAAGTTACAAGCTCTGAGAAGACATTTTCTATGGTCTTGCTGTATAATTCTGTATTTATGACAAAACCAGCTCTGTTCACCTGTATTTTTCTCCTTGGAATTCGCTAAAAAAAGAAATGGCCACCCACATACAACTAAAATAATGAACTTGTGGGTAGAAAACTGCTCCTGATTTAGTTGCAGAGTCAGGTGTCAGAGAGTGAAATGAGTCCTGTATGTGGGTCCAGAGAAACATAAAGATACCATTTTCTTTTCTACCTGTTTTTAAGTCTGCATCCCAGAAAGCCTTGCAGAATGATTCATTGGAATGCAGTCTGTAAATGTGCTTTAAACTGGGATTTATGAACTAATGATCAAGATAAACTGGAGTCTAAAAACAGGAAATACAAATCAACTGGAATTTCTTTTTCCCTTCAAGCTGAAATAACACACCATGGTTCAAGTTTATGAGGAAGATTTATATTACGGAGACCAAAAAACTAGGAAAGGAAGATTAAGTATTGTTTTGAGTTTATCTTAAATCAGAAAGTAGATTTTAGGTGTTGCTAAGGCCTATCCACTTCTGAATTTCTTCCAACAGTGTTTTCACTTTGTCATGTATCTTTGTCATACATATAGAGAGGGGGGGGATAAAAGGTTTAAGTGTACCCAGCCAAATGCATGTGAATGTGCTGTGTCTGTCCAGTGGCATCTGTGAGAATATGAAGACTGTGAATTAAGTTGCCCATGTGTTTTTAACTGTGTGGAAAGCTGTGTGACAGCTTCAGAGAGAAAGTGAGACCGTCAGGACAGCCACCACTCTTGGAGGACATAAACCCCTTACCCATCTTGGAAATAACTCGCCCATTCCACTGTGGGGGAAACTCTGCCCACTCAGGCTGTTGGGCAGCTTTGAAGGGTCTGACTCCTTCCATGGTGGTCTCTGTAACAGGATCTGGTGCTTTTGCCAGGTGAGCACCCCCCCCAGCTGAGGGGTGGCAGACTGAACCACTCTGCGATGGTCCTTGGGGTGAGCTGAGCCTCAGGATGAGCACAGAGAGACTCTCTGCACACCCTAGGGTGCCCTGGCACAAGAGTGATCTGTCAGCAGTGCTGGCACCTCCTCCCAAGGTGAAAAAGACCTTCAGGACCGGGGAGAAGAGTTGGAGATGAAAAGACTTCAGAGGGAAAGGAGCAGACTGAGGGCTGGGAAATTCAGGTTAAAGAATGCCTTCTCCCCAAAGCCTAGTTTGTTCACATCTCCTTTGTGCTTCACTGAAAGAATTTCCATTTTCAGATCTTAGAGTGATTTGATTTACTCATGATCAAATTGGAGAAATAAAAATAAAATGCAACCACAGGGCATCACCCCACAGAACTAGATGAAGATGGTGCCTGTCCTTACTGTCTACAGGGAAGTGAAGCAATAATCTCTTTAATGACTAAATCAAAGTTTATTATGCAAGTGATTCAGCCTTATATTTCAGTTCCAATTTCAGCTCTATTGCAGTTTAATCATTTTTATGGCAAAAGGTACCAGTGTTAGAAATCTTAAGTGTCTCTGGCAAGGTGTTACTGGTGAGGGTGAGACAAACCTGTGTGCCTCAGATTCAGTCTCACTATAAATGTATTATTTAGGGCATGTGTAGTACACCAACACCAGTTTAAATGTTAAATAAATGAAAGTACATAGAGGCATTTACATGGATCCAGGTAGCCTGGGTTTCAGTGTGAGTAATTGTGAGGCATGAGGGGTCTGGTTGGATGCGGAGCTTTTGATGTGGTGGTTGAGTTGCAGCACTTGTAGAGCACAGCCAGCTGTGCTGGGATGATTCACTGTTTACTTTATGTGATTTTAAGCACAACACTTTATGTAGTTTGCCATTTATCTAATTTAAGTAATTTATTTTGTGTAATTTCAAAGATAAACTGCATGAGGTATTTTTTAATACGTTATCACGTTGTATGACTAACAGTATTTCTTAAATCATGAGAGATTAAATATGCTGCCGTGCTCTTTTACATTGGAAAAGCTTATGAAAGGCTGACCAAAAGTTTCAGACTCAGGGTCCTAAAAGTATTTCCTTATGTTTCATAGAAGCAACCTGATTTTGTGTAGTAAGAAATTCACAATTTTTTTAACTTCAGAGGAAGCTCGATATATTTGAGGAGGTGGCTTGTGCATAGCTGAAGATCTAAAAGTCTAATTTTAGAAACTGAGTGCTGTAAGTGTGGATCTGCAGTTTTAGTTTGACTGCAAGTATATAAAGCATATGACTACACACACTATGTGATTTGATGTACCAAAGGATGTTCTAATAGTTTTGCTTTGAATATTCTGGAAAGGGAAGAGAGTATTTATTTGGATACAGACTGACTATGAAATAAACAGGGTTTTATTTAGTCTTCTATTTTCTTTAAAGTCTAGATTTATCCCCTATCCCACGATAACAAACAAATGTTTGCACCTTCATTTACACCACTTTCTTCAGAGTAAAATCTGAATTCAAAAGCACTTGGGATGCATGAAGCTTCCTGCACATATTTTGTTGGAATAAATGGAATATATTCTTGTCTATTTTTAATCTCTTTGAAGACATTTGAAATAGAAGTTCATAGAAGTTCAAACTTCATAGAAGTTTGGCAACCTGTATTCAGTCTCATATTGGCAGAGACAATGGAGATGGGAGCAATGGAAAACCAAGCTTGTGAGAGTTTTCTTCTCAGCTGCAAGGGAGGGAAAATGATGTGGCTTTTCCAGTCACAAAGGGGGGGAAAATGTGGAGGAAGTGTAACATCTACTTAAGGGCAGACAGAAGAGAATAAAGCAAGCTGGAAGAGTGTTTCCAGCCACCACTGAGAAGGGGCTGCCATCCTTTGGCAGATGGAATCAGCCTGAGCCGGGTTTTCAGTCTCCTTCAGCTTCCAGGAGTCCTGTGTGCAGGATCTCCCTCCACTTCTTCCACTGGTGCCAGTGCTTGGGCACATCTGCTGGAACCCCTGCTCAGGGAGCTGATCTGGGTAGGAATTGGCCAGAAAAGAGAGGATGGCATTCATTTAGCTGATGTGACCCCTTCGTTTGCACACTCTCAGGTCACAGGGGAGCTTGGAACAGAAGAGGGCTGCAGCCACAAGCGAAGAGAAGAGATTGTGATCGTGGCTTGATTTAGAGTAGCTCAAGCTGACACTTGAGCTTCACCCTGCAGCTCCAGACTATCCAGCAAAAAAAAATTTAATAAGGTGGCACCTTCCTTTGAATCCTATGTCCACATCCTGTGCTTGGAGCATTGCTTGAAATGTTTGCTATCATATTAAAAAGTATGTTGATCAAACAGTTATAAACCAGAAGGAATATTTAAATAACGCTTCATCCCCCATGCATACACCTTCCTCTCTTTTGGTTATTTTCATATTTTTTTTTGTGTTGAACAGATTTTGGAACAACCACAAAGCATCACCGACATTAGAAGACCAGCAAGCACAAGCAAACTCTCTCTACTTGTGTCCAAAAATAAAATGAACATGTGTACATTGCCTTTAGTTGTTGAAAGAGCACAGATCAGATGTGCACTTTCAAACTGATGAACAGGCTTAAACACATACCAGAATGGCCAAGAAAATGTTATTTTGATTTTCCCTTTCTAGAAATTTTCAAAGAAAATGTTGTTCATCAGTTAAACACTATTGATTTTTTACTTCAAAGCGTGATCTAAGGAATACTCAGAGTACATTACTTCTTTCAAGAGCCATTACTAAATAACCTCATGAAAACTTTCCTTAGTACTTTTAAAACTGGGGGGCAGGGATGTGTGATGCTTTTGTAGATTAGTTAGTTTTGGTAAACGTTGCTTGAACCAACAACAATGTAAAGCTCTCGTTTTAGAGCTTCTGTTCGATAGTGAGAGTACTTTTAACAGATATTACTTTTTCAGTCATTGATATCTGAATCCTAAAATCTTGTT
Source organism: Oriolus oriolus (assembly GCA_013400235.1). Taxonomy (NCBI): domain Eukaryota; kingdom Metazoa; phylum Chordata; class Aves; order Passeriformes; family Corvidae; genus Oriolus; species Oriolus oriolus. The sequence continues at coordinate 2,265,649 of VXBT01003964.1, read as the reverse complement.
CTTGGCTGAGTTGTGTCGTGTCAGCTCTCATCCTAGCACTGATTTCATCCTACTAGGTTTGAAACTGCATCAGCCTCACTAGCTAAATAGTAAAACAGTTTAATGGTTGCAGAACTATATTGCACAGAGAAGTAAAGTGCAGTAAATTTATTTTTCTTTTTTCTAAGATTTTCCCTCAAAACCAGTGTTTTTCATTACTGTGCTTCCTTGCATAAGCAAACTTAAAATAATGGAAAAAACAAGAGAGAGGCAAAATGCAGTTTTGTTTCCAGAGATGCTGATCACTCAGCAAAAGGTCCCAGAAAGAAGGACACTCAGCCCTCATAAAAAATCAGTTTTGATATGTCTAAGTGTAACTCTGCTCTCTTCTCTGGGCTCCTACATCCCCTGAATACCCATGCCCCTCATGGCCTCCCTGTTTCCTTCCAGCCTTGGGCACAACCCTGTGGTTTCCACGCTCACATAATTTGTGATGAGACATCACCAGGGAAATTCCTGCTGTGGTTCCAAGCATGGACAGGTCTGTGGTGGTGCAAATGAACAACAAATTCTTCTCTGTCTTCCCCACAGGGGAGGCTGGAGAAGTGCCCCAGTTAACACCACACATTGCTTTAGTTAACAATTAACTTCCTACCGGCTGAACCTTGTGTGTTTATTAAAAGTGAACTGGGTAATTTCGTAAAGTTTAGAGAGAGAAAAGTCACAGGTTTACCATGCTGCTTGAGATTAGTGCCTCTGTCTTGGTAATTTAACCTAGTTTGTAGGTCCATTGTATTGACAGTGGAAAACCAGAAAAAAGGGATCCTTAGCTCTGTAAATAGGAGTAAAGGAGCAAATGGTTTGCCTGCTGCTTAGAACCTTACTGGGAGAAGAAATGGAAGTCTATGAAAAAAAAAACAACACAATTTTTCTCTGAAAGTTAGGGAAAATGTTTGTGAGAGCTATTGAAGGATTACTCTGTTTAATTATAGAAAATTTGGAGGACAACTTTCATGCAATTTGAGCATGTCACAAGCTTTCTTCTTCTGTGAAGGTAAAGGTTCCTTAGAAATCTTAGAGAAAGCTGCTGCAGGACTGGATGAGTGAAGACCAGTGGCAGACACACCCAAATAAAAACAATCTCAAGCCTTAGGCTGTGTATTTCAAAAAGCATTTTTAGTTATATTTTTAAGTCTTACTGACATATTGAAATTTTGAATTCCATTGTCATAATTATAGTGTAATTAGTGCTCACTTCAAGAAACCACTGATATTTTTTCTTAATTTCTTTTATCTCTGGAAAAGAGGGAGGAAGAGCTTGTTTTTCACTCACTAGGTTCAGCATTTCTCTGGAAAGCAGTTGAGATGTGCTGCTTCTGTTTTAAAAGATTAGCATGTTATACAGAATATAGCCCTTGAGGGATGCCCCTGGTTAACTGTCTTCTACAAATATAAGACTGTGGTTTTTTTCTTGTACTTGCTTGAGAAGAACTGTAGTGTTGTTCTGTATATCAGGATGTGTCTGGAATATACTCAGCATCTTTCTTCTGGGCAGGAGTAATTCCACTGAAATTTCTAGAATTATGCCGCTTCAAATGAGAGGAGAATCTGCTTTTGAGTCTTGGCTGTGGTAACATCTATTTAATAATCAATCATGACAGTTCTTACCGGGCAGTCCTTGTTGACAAACAGATCAAATCAGCTGGGGAAAAACTGATCTGAAGATGAGAGCGTGGAAGAGTCCTGAGGCTGATGAAGACAGAGGGAAAATTGTGACACTGATGCAGTTCCCACTAGTTATGGTGATTTCATACTGCTGGTGACTGTGGTAAAGCTTGAGAATTTGTCTGCAGTCCTCATTTGCTATCCATCATCCTGCACTGGGTCTGGATGAGCTATTTATTGTTATCTGTATGATTATCCATGGACCTGAGATGGGTTTGTGCACTAAGAGAGAACATGTTATAATGAATTACTATCTGCTTTAATGTCGAGAATCTCTTAATTCAATAATTTTCAATTTATGTGTAAAGTAATTTCAATAAAACTTAGATTAATAATAGGTGTTTAATAACAAAAATAACAAATGCATACTTAAAATAGTTTAAGGTTAGAGAGCATGGTGAAAGATAAAAGAAGTTCATTAAAAATCTTGACAAAAGTCGGTTTTCAACTTTGTAATTTTGATTTTTTTCCCACTGATAGAGTTATGGCTTCTGCTTTAAAAAAGTGACAGTCTTGAAATCTGGGTAACGTTCTAGCTGTTGATATTCACTGTGGAAAAAAAAATAATGACTCTATGCTGTGCTGAAGTTTTATTTCCATTTTTATTTTTAAAGTTGCAATCTGCTTTTGAGTCTTGAAAATCAGCAGAAGGGAAATAGGAGGAGAACTGAAGAAATCAGCCTCGCTTAGTCAATTCCTTCATGCTGTTGAATATTGTTTTGAAGGAAAAATATATTTTAAAGGCTAGGACTGTGGGAGTCCAAGAATGGAATTGCAGTAGAGTTATGAAGGAGCTTCTCTAAAGTTGGTGGTGGAGCCTCCTGGTGCAGTGTGTGGAGACAGAGGCACTGCCATATATCAGGGCAAGGACTCAGTGCTTGGTATTTTGAGAAAAAAGCCTCTTGGATAATAATGACATAAAACTTAATCTCTGTTTTAGGAGGAACATCTACTGTTTCTGCTTACTTTTTTTGAAATTATTTCCTGATTAACTTGTTAATGCATTGCCTCTATTGCTGTGAGGAGGATAAATTCTCTAACCTGGCCTTGCTTTATTCTTTCTGCAGCAGCCCTGCACAGGATATATTTTAAAATCCAACATTAATAGAATTTCACTCTTTGAGCTGTCTTAAGAGCTTGCTCTGCATTACAGCTCCTGGGCACCAGTGACTGGCATTTTTTATCTGTGTGTTGGTTGTGCTGTTTCTCATCTTCTTTGATCTTCACATTCAGTCCACAGTTTCTTCTGCTTGTCAACTGTTTTCTAATTTTTAGAAGACATTTTTCATGTGGTTAGCTACAATGGTTGTTTATCAGAGAGTTACTAATTTCTTTCAGTCAGTTTTAATAGCTTTTTCACTGTATTTACATAGAAAAACACTACTAATCAGAAATGTTACCTTGAATTATTTCTATAGAGATAGTTGGAGACACAGATAACAGATGAGGAACATGTAGATACATTTTTGTTCCTTATAAAATGCTTTGCTTAATTTATATTCCTGAGAAAATATGGCTAATTTCCTTTGTGGTGCCCTTTGATGTTGCTCTTTAATCTGAAAGGAACACAGTAATTGGTAAGAGTTTTTGTACCATTCAAATTGCAGAAGATGTGTTGTCTTTTATGAATTCTCCAACATTTATAGCTGCTTCATGAACCTGCTGAAAGCCTAGTTTAAACAAAAGCTATGTTACAAAACCTTGCATGTGCTCTCAAAAAGTGCACCTCATGTAGAGAAAGTGAGATGTGTTGAGAACACAGGATAATGTAATGTATTATGCATGTAAATTTACTTGATCTATATTGGTCTTTTCAATTCCTTTTCCAAACAAAGAACATGGTAATTTCATTTTACAGATAATGTAGTTTGAGCCTCTAAATCAGTTTAGCAGTACGCATTTTTGATTCATGGCAAGGGCAGTCACTAGCTCTGAATGTATCTGTTCATAATCTCTTCAGCAGAAATTCAGCAGTGACTGATATGTTTAATGGCACTTACATTGTCTTTGCGCACTGGGAAGGACCACGAGATGAGCTGCGTGATTCATAGATCTCCAGAATACCTGTAGACAGTCACCACAGGGGGAAATTTTGCTATGCATTATGAAAGGAAAATAATTTTAAGAATTCCTTACTGGCTTTCTGTGACCACCATCTTCCACAGATGTGATTTGGGGTTACGTTATTTAATTATATGTGTATTATTTTTTATGTGGGCATGTGCACTTGTATCGTATTATGTTGAGTTCCAGTTTTGCATTATGGTATAAACAATGGCTGGAAGCAAAAACCTCCCTATGAAGGTTCCTGATTTATTCCTTTACTCCCCTGCACATGTAAGTTGAGCATAGACTGAAGATCAGCTTGAAGAGTGATCCTTTTTGCTGCTTGGTCTGCAGGATGAATATGCACAAGACAACACAACTGCTAATAAGCCACTTGTCATCCTTCCGTAAATTATCCTGTTAGTTTTCAAAAACCCTGTAGACACAGGCTTTTGTAACAGCATTAAATGTGCAGCAAGATCTGTCATTTAACTTGTACAAAATGCAAAGGAAGTGCCATTTGTATTGATTGCTATAGATTTTTGTCTTGTCTAATGGGATTTATATTTTTTCTATGAAGTTGTGTTGAAAAAAAAAAGTGAAAACAAATAACGGCCAGACATAGATAACATATTTTAAGTTTAGAAATAACTCAAACCTTTAAATTTCTCGTGCATGCCATGGCATCCATGGTTTCTAAGGCATCCAGTCCCACCTGTCTTTTTGCCAAGACAGCGATGCAAAAGCACGCTGGAAACGGCCTCCTTTCACTTTGCATTAAAGCAGACAGACCAGCACTCAGCTTTGTGCATTTTGAACTCACTGCAATAAAAGTTTTAAGAGGTAAGAAGCTTTTTCTATTTCAGGGTTGCCATTAGCCTGAATAATATATAAACATGGGAAAAGGTCTGAAGTCCTTTTGAGGCTCGCAGTATAGCTTCAATTAAATTATACATCATTATCACAGCTGCCAAGCCTGGTGTGGGATTTTAGCCCCCTATCTCACTAAGTGTTCTATGTAGCTGCCTTGTCCGATTCTTTTTTCTTCCTTTTCTTAAGCAGGAAGAGCACTCCTTGAAAAAACCAGGCTTAAGGAATAAAGTGAAGGATGAGGTTTGGTTAATCAAGAAAGAACATTGAGATGTCAACAGTCAAGCACCAAGGGAGGACGGAAGTCAACGCTCTAGCCTTAAAAACCACTAGGGAGAAATCAAACACTATTAAGTCATGACATATTATGTTCCTTCTGAACCAGGGCTATGTGTACTCCCTCTGTCTGCTGAGAGCAGCTCCGAGTTGCTCATGAAACCCCTTGTGAAAGCAGAATTGCTGGGGATACCCACTGGGGATGCTTTTGGTCCACATAGCTGGCAGTGACACTGAAACACAACCTAAACAGACACATTCTTTGTCCCTTTGTCCATTTATGGTTCTTTCAGGCTTTACAACCCAAAATTTTCATGATAGCTTGTCATATTGCAGATGAGTGTTCTCTTGGATCTCAACATGACACAGAATTATTCAGCCTTCATAATAGGTGTCAGCTAGCTATTACTTTGTGTTAGCTTGGGCATAAATCTAGGATATACAGAGCTATTATCACATACTTAGGAAAATCATAATGGCTTGTCTTTTCTTATTTATTCCTATAATATCCTCTAAAAGTGTTAGAAGTGTTTTGACTAATTAATTATATTACTCACACCACTAATGCCACCACACTTGCCATTAATTTTATCATTTACTTGTCTTCTTTGTACTAGTATTACATTAATAAATATTTTGTCTTGAGTAGCCATACATGAAAGACTGAAATCAAGGTGGCATCACAGAGTTTTGTGTGTAGAATACTTATTTAGGATTATACACTGCCATTGATTTTTTTACACTGAACAGGCCATTGATTTCAGTGGACGCTTAACGTGCAGATCAATGACACATTATAGGGCTTAAATGGTAACATTTGATATTTAAAAATAAGTGAAACAGGGGTATCACTGACTTTCAAGCAGGACTAAAGAATATCTGATAAAAATGCGAGCTTCCTTAAAATTTCAGACGGTTACAACGCTCAGTTCAGGAGAAGCAGTAGGTAAAGAATGTGTGAAGAATTGCGTTTAAGATGCAAAATGAGAATTTGTTGGGAAATGTGTGAGTTGAAAGTTGTGTGCAATGTGTCTTTGTTGTACCACAGCGCTGGTACTGACCTAGCAAAGCTTTGCTGGCTGACTCACAGCCCTGGGCAGCCTGAGCTGGTGCTGCATGTCCCACCCAGCATGTTTTGCTCACATGTGTCCTCTATCTGACACAGCAGCAGTTTGCAGAGTGGCAAAAGAGTATTTAGTGTAGAGCAGGGAGAAATCAGACCATGTAGCTCATTATCCCAGTGCCCTGAGTTTATGGGATGGAAATCCCTTAAGACTGTTCACATCAAACTTTGTGAACTGTATGCTTTCCAGTCGTGTTTGAGGGACAGTAAGAGATGTTTGGCTAGGAAATGCATTACAGATTTTTGGAAATCTAATAAATGACAGGACTCTTAACTTCTTAATCCTCCACTTAGCCCAATTTTGTTCTGACACAGATTTCTTAAAAACTGGTTGAAATCCGTATTCTTAAATTTGCATTTGCAGCACTTAGATATTTTTCTGAAGCACAGCTTGTCATTTATACCTCTAGAAGTGCATTGAGATGGAGGATGAAGTGCTCATTTTTGGTGGTTTACACTGTTTGATTAATCCTCACACTAGAAGAGAAACTTTTCAATATTAGCTATGCTTTAGTACAGACCTTAAATATAAATGCAGAAGCTTTAAGCCTGTGCAGGCTGTCAGACCAAATATATAACGAGGTAATTTTTTGCTGTTCTGTGGCAGAATTATTTTATAGGCATTTCTCCTGATATTGAAAGAGGAGTAGATGCACCTTTTTCAATCGCTTCTTCAAAATAAGTTGAAAAAATCTGTTCTCCAGCATGTAACATATCCCCTTTAAAACCACCACTGTGCTGCTGCCTGCTCTTATCAGTATGGGCCATAAATTTTGCATGGGTATAGAGGGAACTGAAGCTTGAGGACTTGAAATAGTTAGCAAGATGCTGCTAAAGTATACAGACAAAGTGCACTGGCAAAATGGGTCTTTGTAGACAGGCATCATTACCAAGATCCATGTGTGCAGAGCTGTGCAAGCCCGAGGAGCATTAAAGGCCAGTGCTCACAGGAACCTAATTTTGGGTGAATGGAGTCCTTAGATTTCACTGTGATATCGCACATAAATGAAAATGCCAAATGTCATTGACTTGTCAGTGAAAAAGTGGCCTAGGCTTTGTAACAAATGGATCAGCGATGTATATTTGGAATCTGTGTGACATATTAAAGTAGTTTATGAGGAACAATTTGTTTTGGTGGTCTGCTCTGATTGATGGTGTGCTATCTGCCGCTGCTTTAGATGTTGTGGTATGTTTGTAATAAATGTTCATTCCGAGACAGTGCTAAATGTGTTCCATCTAAATCATTCATTACTTATAACAAGTTTCAGTGTGTATGAATCAAAGCTTTTTTATACTTGCCTTCAAAGGAATTTATCATGTTGAAGCAGTTCTATCACCTGCGATGGGGCAGCTGCATGCCTGAGTGCTCAGACCCTTTCAGCAGTGCCTGCTGGAGACAGCACAAAGTTGAACTGCAAGCAGGGTTATGTTAAGGACTACATTTAAAAGTTTGTTGCCTTTTCTAATGTAGCACTCCTATTTGCTTCTTTTTATGGTTTGCAAACAGAATACCAGAAAATATCAGAAATAAGCACTGAGGGATGAGGAAGAAATGTTGGTGTAACAACTGCAACTTGTCAGAGGAAGCACATCAGTGCATCAGGAGGGATTTTTGCTGATGTTTTATACCAGTGTATCACTCATTCATCAGAAAACTATAAAAAATGCATGCACTACTCACAGGGGATTTCCTCTTTCTGGAAAGCACAGAATGCACCATCCTTAAGCAAATAGTGTGCTTTGTTCCCTCTTGATTGGTAGGAGAAGGAATGTTTTTTTCCCATGGGCCTTGTCCGCGTCCTTCCTCCAAAATTCAAGTGACAGTGGAGAAAACCTAAGGACTATCATCCCAGGGTTATCTGTGTAGAAATACTACCTAACTTTTTATTGTAAAAACAGTGATTTTCATTTCTTTGCAGCATCTGGAGAGACTTAGGTTTTTCTTTTTTCAATAGCCACTAGGAAGTAAGTATAGAAGTATCATAGAATTCCAGCATGGGTCAGGCTGGAAGGGATTGCAGTTGGTCACCTGGTCCCACCTTCCTGCTCAGGCAGGGTCATTCCAGAGCATGTGGCATGGGATTGCATACACATGGTTCTGGAATATCTCCAGTGAGGGAGACTCCACACCCTCTCTGGGTGATCTGTTCCAGTGCTCAGTCACTGCACAGTGAAGTTCTTCCTCATGTTCAGGTGGAATTTCCTGTGCATCCGTTTCTCCCATTGCCTCTTGTCTCATTGCTGGGCACCACCGAGCAGAGCCTGGTCCGGAACTGGACACAGCACTCCAGAGTAACACAGAGGTGCTTAAAGTAATCTTAAATTCTTAACAGATCAAAAATTTGAGTACCTATTACTTTAAAATTTGCATGCTGTTGAATTTTGACTGCTCTTTAAAGGCAATTGTTTTCATATAATATATCCATATACGCTAGAATATAGATCGAGAAAATAAGATATGACTTTCAAAAATTTTTTTTGCTAATACAAATTACACTTGAATCATAACAAATATTTGGATCTCTATATGAGTATCTTTGGTCCTGTGTAACATAAAAGGAAGCAGACTGTTGCATCAAACAGTTTGTAAAACAGAAACAAATTTGGCAATAAATCGAAAAGGGAAACAGTAAAAAGACTTGCCCAAGCAGTCCAGACTTGATGCAAAAAAACTGTCTAATTGCTAATTGTCTTTTTTTTTTTTTTAATTTTGTATGCAAGACAGTATAAAATGCACAAATTATGTACTGGCATTTGAAATGAAGCATGTGAGTGCCTTTTCTCATCATTTTCAGAAAGAAAGAAAAAAAGGCACAGTATTACAGAGCTAAAGGTGCTGTCATGATGGGTTGAGGCTGTACAGCTGCAGCAGCATCAAACAGGTGGAAAGCATCTGTATGGCATAAGATAGTCTCTTCATTCCCCCAGGGGTGTATATCCATACCTGTGCTAAATTAATTGTGGGGGTTTTTTAACATATAACCTGTGTAGCTATGGATTGATCCTCTTTCTTTGTTTCTGTTAATGTTCTCTTTCCAGAAGTTCTTAGCATGTTAATGGCATCTCCTAAGCAGCACATTCAGGAGTGTTTATCAAAACCTGAGAAGTTATGTAACTAGACCCAGAGGAAAAAAACCAGGACGAATCCCAGAAAACATAACAGAAACTTGTGGCATCAGCAACTCATAAGACAAAATAGTTCAACATTTGCTGCTTTCTAAAGTTAATGAGCAAATATTATGTGGCAATAGATGGAAATGAAATCTGCGCTTAAGATCCGTCTTATCTACCTCCAGCCCCTCTCTTGCCTTTTTAATTGGAAATCTTTGCCTCTGCATATTCACATTTCTTTTTGCTCTGTGGATGTCTTTTTCTTTATCACGTCGTAAGCAGCCAGTTGTTGCATTCTATAAAGTCTCTTATATGGGCTCAGTGGAAGGCGTGGCTGCCTTGGGAATGTTTCTCTCTAAGACTGATTATCCCATCAGTTCACGGAAGCTATGCCCATCCATGGGTATCAAATGGTTTTTGCAGATTGCCTGCTTGTTCCTCACTTTGGTTTGTGGAAAGATCATATGCGCTTAGGTGTGACATGTATGGCATATATATATATGTGTGTGTGTGTCATATAAGTGATGTATACACAATACCTGAGGTTATAAATAATTTTATAAGTAAGACTTGCAACTCAAAAAATGACATTTGCTCACCTCGAGGGGAAGGAAAAATGAAGGGAGGCATCTCCACCATCTAATCAAACCATGGCTCAGACTTCAGCAACATTAGCTGCAGTTCTGGCTCCCAGCCAGCAGCTGCAAAATCTGGCTTCCATTTCTGCCTTCTTCCTTTCAGGGTAGTTAAGGCCCGAGAGGAAGTCAGGGCGGAAACCCCAAGGTTGTCTTGGTGGTTTTTTATTTGCTCTCTACCTTGTGCTTAGAATGAGAAGAGAAGGAAAAAGGAGGCCTTGGGAGTCACCACGGTTTAGCTGTGAGCACGCAGCCGCTCAGGTCAGGAGCAAGTGTGGCAATCTCAAGAATTCTGCTCTGAACTGGTGGCTGCAGGAGTGAGCAGTGGCTTAGTTATTGCACCTTCTCAACTTGCTTCTTCCTTACCTACTCTTTTTGCTGTTTCTCAGTTACAGGAGGTGTTTTGAAGTACAGCTGATGCCCCTATTGGCAAGCCCAGCTGATTTTCAAGGTTGCTGGCAATAGCAGGTGTTGCTGCGTAACCAACCACCTTTCTTTTATGTGGTAACTTTTCACACAAGTTTTGCAGTCAAGAATTTCATGAGAGTGGTGCAGACACCAGGAGATTTATACACCAAGACAAGGTCTTTTATTCAGGTTTTTTGACAGTGATGCATAATACTAACTGCATCTGGGAGGAAGCAACACATTTGTCTTTTTATCCGGTTCAATAACCTCTACTGCCTGTGCTTGCTGCTACAGAGGAAAGACTAAGCTGGGAATCAGGGCTTTAATTTTTGACTCCCACCTGCTGGTGGAATCTGTTCGACCATGCCATTTATAAGTCTAGCTTTGTTGAAAGGCAGGAAAAAACACCAGTCTGCAAACTTTTCTACCAGCTTTGATGGAACCTACTGTCCACACTCGTCTCTGATATTTTTCACTTGTCCTACTTACAGGGGGATCTGCCCTTCCAAGCAGCTACCAATATAATTTTTTATCCCCTTCCTCTGCAAAAGTAAATTTAACCTCACAGCCCTCTTGCTTGGGGAGAGTTTTATCTAGTAACTACATAGAGATCTGAGAAATACAGAGATTAGGTGATCTGCCAAATTGTGCTGCCTCTGCCTCTTACAGCACAATAATAAAAAGATCTTTCCTATAATGGCTCTTTATTGCCAATTCCCTAGTTGTTCCTCACCAAAGTACAATTAATTAGGAAAGGGGCTTCCCATACAGAAATCTGTTGATGGAGCATCTGAAAAAAAGCAGTAGAGCATAATCCCATGAAAACACATAATGAGGGGAGAAAAAAAAAAGTATTTCCACCCCAGGTTATGCCCTTTGTTCCTCTCATGTACATTCTGAGATTTTTGATATTTGGGTTGTTGGGTCCTGGTACTCCCTTCTTCTTAACTTGTCTCTGTCTTGATGCTTTGACTCCTGTCATTATCTGTTCTTCATTTATGACCAGGTTTAAAATGTTGAAGGGGTTGTCTGCAGGCTCCCGCTGTCCTCTTTTAAAATGACAGCTCTCCCTCCTGAGCTTACTCCAAAAGGCTGAATTTGAATGCTAATACAGATTTTTATTATTATTTTTATTGTGGTTCAATTCAGAGATTAAGGATAAAGTAAAGAGCTGGGTTTCTGACTGCTTAGGGACTGCTGAAAGTAAGACTGAAATGCTAGTGTCCCTAATGGTTTATTAGAGAAAAGACACAGTTTGCCCATATTTCCTTTAAATATATGTGAACTCAATCTTGCAGAAGTTGTAAAAATCAATTTCACTAATAATTAGAAGTATAGAATTTTCTGCCAGTAAATGTGCTAAATATAAGGAGGCATTGGACTCCACAAGGTCAATATCTTGCCTTCAAAATATATCCTAATATCTGTTAATGTAATCCACCAATTAAAAAGTCTATAAATAAGTATTTACTCAATAGATTATAATGTCTCCAAAGGGAGCAATTAGGCTTTTAAGGAGAAGTCTTAAACATTCCCATGAAGGTTTTACTATTTTCTTTAACACTTTGTCTTACACAAATGTACATTTCAGAAATTATGTTTGAAAATCTATTAATTCATGGTAAAATTGTAATTTGCACCCCAATGGTAAATAGTCTTAAAATGAGTGTTGATAATGTATAATAATATTTATTTCAGTCCATAAATGATAAAAATACAGAAGCATGTTTTCTTTCCTGCTGTAGTGTTGGATACCTTGCTACACACTACAACCTTTAGTGTAATTAGCAATCACAGGAGAACACTTTTTGTCCCAAATAGCTCTCTGAGTATTTTACATACTGGAGATAAAGGGATTGAAAATACTGAGGAAGATTCTTGATGTAAATATCAGTGAGCTGAGCTGATTTAAATTAGCTGAGCATCTGGCCCATTCTCTTTGAAAACAGATAATCTGCTTCAGTAATTGACTGAGATTTGTGGGTTTCATTTCTTTCATTTTATATTTAATTGTATAAAATGGTGGGATGCAAATGTAGCCAAGATTATTAAAATTATTGATCACCTATGCTGTCCAATCAGCTACAAACTATGCACAGTTATAAACCATTAGTTTTAGGTTATATTAGAAATTCATTCAATTAGAAAAAATAATAATAATTAAAAGGATCAGGGATGTGTGTCAAAATATAATTGCACATTGCACAGATAGCAAATTGTAATAGTAGGACTGGCAGTCATTCTTAGGGGAGAGGGCAAGGGCAAATGGTGAAAAATTCAAATATGAGTGAAATGCCAGTAAATGTCATACTAATAACAGTATACATTACAACCTACTGTGATTTTTCTCTCCCAGGGGTCATATTTTTTTCTCTTCTTCTTCCAGGGTTCCCTGACCATGGAAGACAGCCCTTTCTCAAATCTCTGGCCCATTTTCTAATTTTTTTTTCATTTTCATTTAATTCATCAAATTAATAGCTTCTATAATTAATCTACAACCTTTAACGATATAAAAGCTACAAATCAGACACATGCAAAACCAAAATAAACCCCCTACTTTGAAATTCCATTGTTTTATGTAATTCCTTTCAGAAAATATGGTTTACCCATAGCAGAACAAGATTCTCAATATGACTGTAAATCATACGTAGTCATTTAGTAAGCAGTGGCAAAAGTGACAAAAAAGCGGCTTGCTTCAGTGATTACAAATACAAACCCAAGCTGATTAACAAAGTGATTTCCTCTCAAGCTGCATCTGAAAGAAAAGCAATGCCATCCCTGAGATTCCACTGAAAACAGCTACTTGAAACAGTCACAGCCTGCTTTTCTAGCGGGAGTCTCCTCGTTCCTACGCCAGGTTTTTTTTTCTTATCCTTGGGATTTGTGAGTATTTTGGGTATTTTAGGCAGTGCTTCAGATAGTCCTCTCCATGCTTATCAGTGCTTTGCACTCACCTGCCACAAAGGCAATCCCTGCCCTAAAATAAGTTTGTGTTGTGCGGCTGACATAGAGAAGTGCTGGAGTAATTTAGAATTGGTAGAAAATAATCTGCTACCTTAGAGCTATGAAGTAAATAAAGATATTTTTTATGGCTGTTTTAAATAGACCAGCAAAGATGGATCAGGAAATCACCTTCCTAAGGTAACTGAGCTGCAGCCTCTCCAGTTCTTCTCTGGACAAGGACCACAGTCATAACCAAAACCATTAGCTGAGCATTTGGAAGAATTATAACAGTGAAAGAATGCCTTTTAATGCTGAGTAGTTTCAGTGACTGAAATTACTGGAAAGCATCCATTTCCCTTAAGTTATTTAAGTGCCAAAAGTGGCAAATGGGTGCAATTTTCCAAATTGTGTAGATGAATAATTCTAATTGATCTGAATCACAGAGAAATGACCAGGCTCCCCTACAAAATCCCACTTTGCCTTCATCTGCATCTTTAGGTGTGTGCATATTGCAAATATTTTCTTTGAGCACCAAATCAAGGAACCATCTTTGCTGATTTGCTCAATTGTGAGTTCATAGTTAAAATTAAGGATCTGCTCGTGTGCTTTTCTCAACAAACATAATGGAAGGATGGGAGGATCACAGAATCATTTAGGTTGGAACAGACCTCCAAGATAGTTGAGTCCAACCTTTGACGGATCCACCTTGTCAACCAGACCATGGAACTGAGTGCCACATCCAGTTGGGGTTTTTTGAACAATGCCAGAGGTGGTGACTCTACAACCTCCCTGGACAGCCCTTTCCAATTCTTGACAACTCTTTGAGTGAAGAAATTCTTCCTGGTGTCCAGCCTGAACCTCCCCTGGTGCAGCTTGATGCTGTTTCCTCTTGTTGCTGTTTGTCTGGAAGAGGAGAGAGGGGAGAAGAGATCCTCCTGATCCAAACTGCGTGCCAGGGGTTAGGTGCAATTGCTAGTTAGCAGCTGCATTGCTCCCTCCTAAATTGTGTGGCTCTAAAACTTTGACAGTCTGAATTGAGATGCAGTATCTTTTTGTCCAGAGGGAATTTTAAATCTAATCTGTTAATGTGGAATGGAAAATAGATGGGGGTAGAGACTGAGGGCGCTCGTTGAAAGAAGAAAATGAAGACTTAGAAAAATAATCCTCATTTAAATCCCTTAGGCAGCATTTTGAAAATCTCTGCCTTGAGTATCAGCTGTGCTAGGGATTGATACCAAACAATGGGGAAAGTACTTTGGCGAGTCAGAAAGTATTTGGTTCTTGGATAAATAAAAAGGGCTATAGACTGTTGCTTTAGTAGCTTTGCATAAATTTTTATTTTTAAAAGGTCTATTCATTGAATAATAGATATAAAAGATGCCAGACCCTCAAAAAGTTTTCAGTGACAATGTACAACACTGAAGTCTTAATTCATGTAGTTAAAGAAGAATAAGAGATATACATTTCATAGCCTTTCAAAGGAATTCAAGATAAATTAGTGGACTGAGGATTGTCCCATCTGTCACTTGTAACAATGTCTTGGTTAAAAAAAAGAAAAATTAAATCTTATGACCTATAAAATACACAAGCACATAAGAGGGTAGAATTAGTTACTAAATAAGTGCTTATTTAAGAGGCATATTTTTCTGTGGGGGGGATTTTTTTTCACACTGTTTCGTTTGGTTTGGGATGATAAATTTCCTAGTGTAGTTTGACTGCAAGTGGAACAGCAAATTGATTTACAGGCTGTGGAAGTTGGAGAAAGCAGGAGTGGCCTCCAGGCACTGTCTTGCTTCATTTCTGCACCTCTTTCCCCAGCTGAGAAGCATCAAACTGGATCTCAAAGGTTGCCTGCTGGACTGGTGGCTTAGGTATTAGGTCATCTTGGATGGTCCAAACCAGGACTATTTACCAAAACGTTTCTGAGGGCAGGAGTGTGATACAGGCTGAGGGTTCAGCTTGGTTGAATTCTGGAGGGGGTGAGGAGCAGTGGGGCTGAGGGATGGAGGGAGGAGACAGGTTAGAGAGCACGGCTGCTCTTGGGCAGGTTTTGGTGGACAAATTAGAGAGGAACTGAGATTTTCAATCCCCACTGCTAGTGATCTGGTCCTATTTGCCCCCAGTGTAGCCCCAGATCCAGAGGGTTTTCTATCTTTCTTGAAGCCTTGTGAGAGAGAATAAAGAGTAGGAATAAGGTATGGAGAGCAGACCTTCCTCCAGTGAGGAGGTGGAGTAGGATGGTGTAGTGGTTTGATTTGTAGCTTTTAACTTTTTGTGAGATAAGAATTAGAAGTAGGGAAAGCAGCCACAAACTAGAGAATATAAAGAAGTTTATTACTAACAAGATTAAAAGTTAAAAGAAATAATAAGAAATTAAATCAAAAACCCTCTTTTTCTAGTACCTCCCACTTTACTTAACGTGCATAAAGGACAACAACATATAATATAGGTCAGATGCAGGTTTTAAAAGTCTTTTCTATATTTGAAAAAAAAGAGGTCTCTTCTGCTTTCGTGGTTTCCAAACTGCTACCGGCAGAAACAGAGTCCCGCCCNTGGCCGGGCGTGGCCACATCTCTTCTCTTGCAGGCTGCACATAGAATTCTCTTTTCCCCCCACATCTTAGAGAGATATAGAACAGTTTGTGAAATTACAATTTTTACCACGGCATGCAAGAAATTAATTTAAGCTACGCGCGAGGAAAAACGCCACTGCCTTCTTTTTTTCGGTCTATCTTCAGCTCTGACTCACGTGACTTAGTTTTTCTTTCTTTCTGACTTTGAAGCCTCCACGTTTGAAGAGCTGGTCTTTCTTCTCGGGCTTTTACGTTAGAGAAAGCCTCATTTCCTTTATGCAGCTAACTAGTTCGATGTTTTTCGGGAATTAGCTCCTGCCAGGCTTTTTCTCAGAGCCGTGTGGGAGGGAGAAGAGAAACTTATCAGCTCTTTAAAGCAGAAACCGCTCCGGGTGGTTTTTGGTCAGGCAGCAGTTTGATGGGTCTCCCAGCTGCTCGTGGTTCCAAGAGGGTCCTCCCGCAGCCATTGGCACCGGGGAGCGGGCACAGAAGGCCCATGGCTTAGCAGGGCCCGGCAGAGCCTGGCAGGGGCCAGGCCTGGCCCGACCAGGGCCTCGGTCTGGCCACCCTCCAGTGAAAACTGGAAAAGAAGCCAAATTTCCCGCTTCTGTGCTGCTTTTAGATATGCAAAATTGCGGGAAGCAATTGGCTCAGAACTTTGTCACTCAACTCAGGTTCAAACCACGACAGATGGAGACCCAAGGTCCTTGCAGGATGAGATTCCCTGTGGCCTTTTTTTCTTGTGGTGGGGAGAATCAGCTATATTCAGAATTGAGCCTTGCAGTTAGGCCAAATATTATTTACTTTGAAATATTCCTTGTGAACTGGGATGTCACTGGCCTGTAAGTGAGTCCAGTACAGGACCCACTTACAGGACCCACTGTATTTGTCCAGGTGTCTGCTACCTGGACAAATCAAACCCACTCTGAGTTTTAAATCCCTTTCCACATTTTCACTTGGCCTAAATGGCTTTACCCACAGCTTTTGGGTTTTTTACTGGAAATCATTGTACAACATTTAAAACCATTCTGACATAGCATCCAAACTGCTGGAATCTAGAGGCTCATATTTTGGCATAATTCCTGAAGAATTAATAGGTCTTAGTCTACTTTTACACTGTAAAGGAGTGTCTATAGAAAAGAGGTCTCTTCTGCTGCAAGTAAGGAAGCACGGTTATTGTAAATTCAAGCAGCTGGATAAGCTGAAAGTGTTTCTAATGAAAGAAGAAACGGGAGTGTACTTTTGTTGAAGAGTGGATGACTTTATATTGAAGCACAAGACTTCTGTGTTCACTTAAGCAAAAGATTTCCTGCCTGAAAGCAAGCTGTACTATCAACTCTGTATTTTTTTGTTGCTTTAGGAAAAAAAATTAAATGGTAAAGAAAAACATCAATATTCCAGCATAATTCCTTGAAAATATTTACCACTGCTTACAAATTATATTTTGCTTTGTTGTTTTGGCTTTGTTTTGGGGTTTTTTGTGATGTTCCAGGTACTTCACATTTTACGGATATGAAAGAATTTGTTAATCAAATTGTTAAATATTTTTATATACTTATGCTACTAGATTGATTTATATGTAGATATTTCCTATAGGTTATTGAAAGCTTGTAATTTCTTAACTTTTAAAAGTGCAACAATACTCCTCAGGTTAGTTTATAAGAGAGTAAAAATTCAATGTATTCCATTTGTTATTTGGAAGTGGTCTAGTTTATCTAACTTCTCATGCTAAGACTTATCAATCCAAATTAGCAGTTTAACAAGCCCAGTTCCAAGGTGCTGCATGTGCATCAGGGCAATCCCTGGTACCAACCCAGGCTGGGGATGAACAGACCCAGAGCAGCCCTGGGAGAAGGACTTGGGGGTGCTGGTGGGTGAGAGGCTGGACATGGCCCGGCCGTGTGCTCTGGGAGCCCAGAAACCCCCCGTGTGCTGGTTGTGGATGTCCCATCCCTGGAAGTGTTCAAGGCCACATTAGATGGGGCTTTGAGCAGCTTGATTTTTGTGGAAGGTGTCCCTGCTCATAACAGGGGCGTTGGAATGAGATGATCTTTAAGATCCTTTCCAACCTAAGCCATTTTAAGATTCTGTGATTTTACACAACTTCACTCCCATAGCTTCAGATTTTGAAACTTTTCTCAAGCTAGTTAAAACCAGTTCATGAGCCTGGTAATGATAATTTCCAGCTGAAGTTTAATAGTGTAAGAATGCTTAATATAAATAAAACCCATCATGTTCATGTGTTATACCTTAAGCAAAAATAAAAATCTTCCTTGTCCTCTATTTAGTCCTCTAAAAAGAAGTGGCAGCCTGACTTTTTACTGTTCTACTTATACATCATTGATCTGGAGAAGTTATGGCAACTTCAGCTTAGGTTTTCAGAGCAAGAAACCAACCTCTAGTTAATCAATTAACTGGGCAGGATGTGTTTTCTTTAAGTAGCTTTGTTTTACATTGTTTTGCTATAGGATAACATATTTCTTCCTGGAATACCTTACATATATATATTGTATACCTTATTTGGTTACACCACACACACTACAGTCAAGAACGTTATCCAGATCTGGAACAAGCCCCAAAGGATTTTCATCCCTTAAATAACAAGATTTTGTCATTTTGCTCTATATATGATTTTGCTTCCTTAAATTAAGAAGCATTCAGTAGGAAAGTTTTCAGAGCTCTCCATCATTCTAAGCTTTAAAAGAGCACCTATCAATCTGAGTAAGTACAGAAATCTGAGATGCCTTTTCATATTAATAGTCTAGTGTAAAATTTGTGATCTGCCTGATTTTCAATCCATGTATTATGGTAGTTAATATAGGGTGTATTTGTTTTCACAGTTGATGGTTGTGTTACAGTAATGGAAAAGCAATCCATCTGAGCAGTTTTCTTAAAAGTCCTCTCACTAAATAAATGGCAAGTCTATTATAAATTCCATAATTTTAAGCCAGGCTGTAAATTTATGATCTCTTGGGGTCTCTCTCTGTAAGTTTCTCCTGAAGAGGGATTGACTTAGTCCGTATCAGCAGGATTTTTTTTCCAAGTAGATCGATGCAGTTATTCTACAGCTCTGCAAATGGATGTTGCTTACTGTGTCCTGTCTTGCTGCTGTAAGATTAGAAGGCTGGCATCAAAGAAGACGAAGTGAAAGCTTCATCTATTGGTTTTAGGTTCAGTTTTGCAAAGCACAATAGGAACAGGAAGTATGACATTAATGAACAATGGTGGGGCTGAAAATAATGTGAAGTCGATGGGAATTGAACAAAAATTTTAATATGAGAAAAAATAGAGTAAGAAAAGGTTGGAGTTCTCTCTGTTAACAGCCCTTTTTAAGTCTCTATTTCTAAGGCAAGAGCATTAGATGACAAAAGTGGGAGATCTCAATGGTATTGTGCGTAAACATTTTTTCCTCTGAAGCTCCAGATAGGGGCTGATCATAAGAGCAGGTAAATGGTGTACATATTGGTCCTTGTCATTCTTTCAGTGTTCATGTGCATGGGACAGAGGCAACCATTTCCTTCCTGAACGAGTGCAGAAATTGTGCAGGTTGGAAAGAGATTTTTTTTCTCCTTTCTGCACATTGTGATGAATTTTACATAATCTGTATCAGAAATAAGTTTGGTTTGGGATGGAAGCTTCTCAAGTGAAAGGTTAAAATATCAACATCCTTAGAAACTTTGTGGTCTGTGCCTGCCACTTGCAACTAAATAATAATTAAGTGTGGAGCAGTCCTACTTCCAAAATGCTGAGTGACACCAAAAGCAAGTGTACTTTGCAAGGAGCTTTCTGGGGACTGCTCTTGTGTCTTGCATTCCTGATTTTGTTGTGGCATCACCCCAGGACCTTTTCTTGAGCACCTTCTCTTATCCTGTTTTCCACCCTTCTGTCCTTCAGTTTTCCACAAAGGATGGATTGGTTATTATATTTTTGCAGTTAGAGCTTAGATATGTCCTGCTCAACAGTAAAGGTCTCTGTCCTGTGGGCTAAACCCTCAAGGAGCTGAATAGACTCTGACCCCTTGAGGGAGCCAAAAAAAAGGCAACACTGGTACACTCATCCCAGGATGGTCAGGGCACGGTTTGCATCCTTTATCTTGTGTGAAGGACCTGTCCCTATAATAAGGAAACTAATTTTTTTCTGTACAAAATGAAATGATAAAACAAACTGTTGCCTATTTAGTCTCACTCATGTATGCAAAAATGTTTTAATAGATCTAGTGCTGCATGATTAATGATGATGACGTGCTTTAAATTTCTGGTTATGTTAATAAGTTTGTGGCATGTGTAAAATAAGATGAATTCCTTCAATATGCAATATCAATAAGAAATAAAAGAATAATGTGGGTTTTTTTCTGTCTACAACATCTTGAAAAATCCAGCTGCATTCAATATAAAATCTTTTAAAAAAATTCTGTTTAGGTGTTCAACACTACTACTTTTTATAAAACATAGATTAAATGAAAATAAGATGTTCTAGAAATATTGATAGCAGTTATTGCATAAAGAGAGTTTATATTTTGGTTTATGGTGATTTATTTCTACAAAATTATTGTACATACAAGACTGAATAGATTTATATACACACGTATCTTAAATTTCCCATAGAGTGATTTACATTTTAGGTAGGTTGATAGTGAGAGAATAACTAATACTAATTGAAAATACGTGTTCATTCTTTAAAAAATAATTGTAACTTCTTACCTAAATAGTAGTGTTTCAAGTTTCCTGTGCTAGTGTTCATATGTGTGAAAACAAATTTTAAAAAGCTGAGAAAGTTAATCTTAGAGCACCTTCCTGTAGATTTCAGAAAGTTGTTTGTGTGACCTTGTTTGGCTGTTACTGCTATTGCTGAGGTGGTTTCTGTGGAGCAAGCCTGCGTTTTCAGGTGGGTGAGCAACTCGCTCCTGCATTTCTGCTGCTTTTTCACCTCAGCTGGCTCATCTAGAGCCCAATTGCACGTTGCTGCAAAGCAAACTGCACAAAGAGCACGTAGACGAAGCCGTGACAGCGCGGAAAATCGAAAGGAGGGATTATGTGGTGTAATTATCTGTGTAAAACTCCGAGGGTTTCTGCCAGCACACCGAGAGTGCCTCTCTAATGGTGCTCAGCCCCTGCAAAACCCACTGAGCTGAGAGCAGGGCTTCGAGCCTTGCTCAGCCTCGGGCCTTTGGCACCCAGAGCGATGGTCAGCCCTGCAGGTCAAGCTGCTGAGCTGTGTCCCACTGACCCTGCTCAGGGTAGAAATCAGCAGCTCAATTCTATCTTAGAGGCAGCAAGATCAGAGTTTGATTTAGACTCAAGGAAGTGTTCAGGTCTCAGCACTTGCCATCTTGCCTTGGTCTGTGTTTTAATGACAAAGCTTTAGCTGGACAAATGTCAGTGGTATCTTGTTAACTTCGATAAGCTCTGTAGAAAATGTAAAGATAAGCTATAAAATAAAATTATAGTTCTGGTTAAGTGATTTAGGTGCATTTTTATTTTTATAAAATGTTATAAAATTTTATTGTGTACTTTTGTTACGCTTTAGGTGGACACATGATTGGGAATGCTCACGTATTTCTGTACTTTAGGGTGCAGGTTTCTTAATACTGTATTTGTCACTGGATCAGATTCTAAATCCCTTCATATGAAACACAGCTGTGAATCCTGCTGGGGTCAGTTGAGTATTTCCTTCATTAAGGTGCTACTCAATGTAAAACAAGGTAATAGAATCTCATCCTTCACAAGTAAAAAGATTTCAACCTGATACTGCAACCCCAACATTTTTAGAGTTGTGCTGAGGTGTGCTCTGCAGTCTTTACTGGCTAATTTACAAAGCTCTGTAGTGCAATTTTGGTAATCAGTGCTATTTGCTTCTGATCAAAACTGGCCAGAAGGAAAGCTTACGTATTGGAAAACGCATAAAATAAGTTGAGAAATATGTTTCATTGTAAATAATAAACCTTTTGTTTATGTATCTAGAATCTGTAGAAGCCCCTTCTGTGAAGAGTAATGCCAGAGAGTCTCATGCGAAGTATAGAACACAAAGTTGTATGCATATTTTTAAATTTTTTGTAACTTCATCTCTCCTCCTATCAATTTAAATTTCTGTCTTTTCCTGCTTTTTTAAACATGTTCTATCTTCTGAGGTTATTTAGAATTCCTTCTTTGCTGAAAGTTAAACTAACTTTTTACATTTTTTCTCACTGCACTTTTCCTCCCTTCATTAAATTTAGGAATGGATTTATAAATATAATTTGTAGTGACCTTAGCATTTCAGTTTAATCCTCCACATAACTGCTTAGTATTGTTTTAGTTCTAATACAGGTTGTTAAAATATCTTGCAGTAGAGATGGTATAGCAGAGACTGAGAAAAAACTTGAAGAAAATCAGTGTTATCTAGAAAGGACACAGCCAAACTTGGAGAATCTTCTCGATTGCATAGCTATTTGTGAATTCTTGTGCTTGCTCCTATGTTTCATGGTAGTTGTTCAAAACAGGAAATTCTGAGTCTTCTTAACCACTCCACATAAATCTATCCTTTGAAAGAAAAAATCGACTTTAAGAAAAAAGAAGAATGTGTTGCCTGGGAGGAATTGAAGTCAGTATGTATTTGCACATTTTGAAGAAATTTCATGTTAATAGGGTGTGTCTTTATAGGGTGTTTCAAAAAGCAATCAGGCAGGTCACCGGCCTTGGTATTTTTCAGCTTTTCCTACTTTGTGGTACAAGAGCCAAAGTTCAGGCTGTGCCTGACAGACCAGTTTGTTCTGAGCAGCAGGCCTCGTTTTTCAGGGATAAAAGCATCTAACTTGCAGGCAGTTTTAAAACCTGCTGCAAGTAGTTTGCTTTTATGAGTGTTTCCCGTAAGACTAACTCCAGAGATGGGAACTTGCAAGTTTATGGGTCACATTAATTCCCTAATTCCAATCAGAAGACAGGTTGTTTGTTGAAGAAAAACTTAAAACAGTAACTTTATGACTCAGATTTCTACAGTGTGCTTCTACAAGGAAAACACAGAGGCACAAAAAAGGCCATTTCAAAAGACATCACAAGATGAATCTCTGTATGAGGAGCTTTTGAAAGCTTCAAAATTTTTCAAATATTGCATTTTCCAGTATGGTCTATGATTTTCTCTGAAATTTCTGCTATTGATTTCTATTTTAAGAAGTGGTGATGCCTTTATTCTAAACCGTGTGTAGACAGTTATTGTATAAAATTCCTTAATTTTTTATTATTTGTCTGAACAGTTTTCACAATACCATTCAATACTTGACTTGGCCACCCACTTTAAGATGCATAGCCTTAAGGATTTCTAAAAACTTTGAGAATTTTTTCCTGCCACTTTTAATAACTTTCTAGTGTACCATATTAATTCATTGAGAAAAATGTTAATTCTGGGGCCAAATATATTGGCTATTACCATCTGCATGTGTTTTTCAGCTGCATTGTTCTCTGGTAGGTATAGTGTCAAATACCTTAGGTACAGATACTGGTGAAATAGGAGAATGGGTTTGAGTTCATATTTATTTAAAAGATTGCAGTTGCTGAATGCAATCTAGAAGTGTTAATAAAAGACATCATCTCTTCATTCTTTCTTCTCTAATTCAGAAAAACACTTCAGCATTTGGTTAAAGGCACATCACCTAACCTCTTTCCTACTGCAACCCATCCTCTTTATTCTATTTGCAAACACAAATTTGCACAACAAACTTTTGACATGTGAGATTGGATTTATCTTTCCTACCTTTAGTACCTCCAGTAGCGATGTCAGCACTCTAAACTCTTAAACCTGGATTCCCTTCTCCAGTCAGCAGGAAGCATTAAGAATTTTTAGGAATGACAAAACAGGTAGATGAACTGCAACCTACCTGTCCACCTCTGATATCTAAGCCTAGGTGAAATAAAGCTCTACTGCAATTTAAAAAAATCCTTAATATGCTTATTATTATGGGCAGATAATTCAGTTATTTGAAATCCACCCAAATATTCAGGTTGAGCACGGGGCTCAGGGTGAGAATTAGCAGGTTTGGACATTGGACTTTAGGAAGCTCAAGAGCAGCATCATAATATTCTCAGATGGTAGAAGACAGAGGATAAATCTCTTTCCCAGTTTTGTTTTCGCAGTATTTTGTGGCTTTCAGTTTGCTCCTTCACATGTTGTGTCTGGAGTTCATGGTGCCCAAAAGCAATGTAATAAGGGTTGCTAGCATGGGGGTTTTTTTTATCTTTTTAATACTCTCAAGACCTTTTATTTTATGTAAAACCAATCCCTTCTATTTTCCTTGTGTTGCTGCTTACATAAAAGTTTGGAATAGAGGAAAATCATGAATGGAAAGATAAATTGGCATAGTATCTTTAAATTCTTTATTGCACCTGCTCCTACTTCCTAATCCACTGTCATCCTAACCTTTTGTGTGAAGATTCCAACACAGATAACAAAGAGTTCCTCTTGAAGTTTATGGAATTTCATGGGTAGGAAGATGCAGATACATCAGGCCTCCCTTCATCTGGGTGACATTTCTTCTGATCCCAGAATGGCTGGACTTTTCTGAGCCTGGTGATGTTTTGCACTGACCAGGCTGGTGGCTTTCTGTGGCCACTGGCTAATCCTGCCTGCCACTTTGTTCAAGGTGAAGGTGACAGGAGAAAAACTAGCACATGGTGTGATTACCAGAGAGCCTTAAAATTTCTCCCATCCTTGAAATGCATGGATGCACGAAGTAACACTAAGCAGTATGAAAATTACTTTCCTTTTTCCCCGCCCTTTCTTTCTCTTTTGGTGTGCAATCTTCTCTTTACGGGGCTTTGAAAAGGAAATCCTGAATCTGTTCTTTAACGTATAATTTTGGTATCTAAAAACAGCACTTGGGATTAGCAGCCTTGTCAGAAAAACAAGAATTTAGATGTTAAAAAAAACCTCAACAATCCACCCCCAGCTTTTCAACTGTGTCAGGCATTATTGGCTGTACACAGCTGCTGTAAGATGAAGAGAGGGGAAATGCACTGAAAAGCAAAGGTGTTATTTTGAGGCCATGATGAATATAATGGAATCACCCAATCTGCTTTGTATAAAGTGGTTTGCACCTTCTGCAAAGAGATGAAAATATGTGCTGATCTCATATTTGGCCAAGTGTTAATTACAGATTCACTGACAAGATCAAGCCTCTCAGAATTTGTTTCTTTCTTTTAGTTTTCTCTAAAAGTCAAAGAAACTGTAATTTGATTCATCCTCTTCTTCCTCTCCTATCTGCCCACAGATACCAGTCTGCTTTGTAAATGAAATACAGCCATCTGACACTAATAAATGATTTTTATGAAGGCGTGGAGACTGCAATAATTATTCCTGACAATAGACAAAAAGTTATCTTCTTCCTGATTCCATTCTTTCAAAAGTGCTCCTGTCTGCCCTTATTTGCTGTTTATGGCAGATGTAATTATTGAGTCAGAGTAGTTTTTGTTCTCATGATCTGTTTTCTGTTCAACCTCTGTCCACTTTTAGATTGTATGAAGCTACAAATGAAAGATTGTTATAATTTAAGATGTCTTATCATGGTGTATGGATTTATTTCAAGTGCTTTGGTTGTGAGTGCCTAATAATGCCCTTTATTAATGCTGGCAGGTTTTTTTAGTACCTGCTGATCATGAAAGCTTAATTTTAAAACTTCTTAAGAAAAATAACCTGCATAATAACAAATTGCAAAATTGACTTCTAGGTTTTGACAAAGTCTGAATTATTACTTTAGTTTTGCGAACAAAATTTGCTCTTTGTCTGCTTCTCCTCCTCTTTTGGTGTTAACAGTAGAAGACTTTTGTCATCTCCCAACAAGCTTTCATTGCTGGTTCCACAGAAGACCATCTTTAGTCTCCCTCAGCCCCAGTCAGTTTGGATACCTCCATCCCCCTAGTTCAGGTTCAACCACCATCCACAGGTTATCTCCCTACTCCAGGCTATCTCCTGGAATCCCCTCAATGACAAATCATCTTCGTGTATGTGTAGCCACCAGCCCAGGCTCAAGAACGATGAATGACTCTTCTACATCTCCTAAACTTTCTTCTCATTTCCTTAATGGGAACTATTCTTAAAACCTCCTACTTTATCTGTTTGTCTGATTTATGTCACGGCAAGCTATTGTTCCCTTTTATTTTTTATATCTCTGTGTGCAGCTGGATATGGGTGCACATAAAGAAACACAAACATTAATTGAAATGTTGGGGAGAATTAGGGGAATAGCAAGTAAAAGAACACTAGCTTCTGAAGTATATTTACGTTTCGAAACAAAACAGGAGCTGAGTTGAAATTCTGTGTTGTACACATACAGTTAAAAGCTCAATTTTCCTAAGCTGTGTGTGGCTTTGGTTTCGTTTACTGTGTGAGGCCTGCTCAGAAACCCAAGGCACAGAGATCATCCTTTCTTCCTCCCTCTTCTGCTCGGAGAAATAATATTATGAACATGGTCAGAAAACAGAGCCTTCTATGATCACTCAACTCAAAACTTCATCATTTTCATATATAAAAGGAAAATATTTTATTAGATGAGTGTCAGGATTTCAAGTGTCCGTGTTTGCCAAGCACCAAGCAGAGTTTCCCAGGGAATCTGGCACTCCCTCCTGTTGATGTGCTGTGATACAGCCTCCAGCGTGACCCATCGCTCTGTATCAGAGAGAATCCTGTTCAGGGAATGGTTCAGCTGATGAATGACAGATTACAGGAAGACTAAAGCGTTGGAATACCCAGCAAAGTGGGGATTCCTATTGCAGGCCTGTACCGGGTGAGGTGGTACTGAGGTGAGCAGATTAAATCTCTCCAGGCAACGCTAATTATATCATGTTTGTGGCTTCTCTGGAATCCCCACTGTTCCTGTTGCTTTGTGTGTCGCTCGTATCGAGCGGGAATTCACAAGGCTGTCTGCCTTCGTGGGGTACCACCCCATGCAGGAGGGGAGCAGCAGTGCCTCTCTTCTCCGCTGAAGTACTCACAAGACATCAGAAGAAAAATAAGATTATTGAGAAGAGAGGGCTGTCTGTAGTCCTCCAAGGGAAAACGTCCTTGTGAAATGTGCTCCTTGTGCTGGAATGGTGATGAGGGAGAGGCTGAGGAGGAGGCAGAAGCCTCCCCAAGCCATGTACCACATACTTCAGCCTTCAGGGTAGGCCCCAGCAGTGTTGCTGTGGAGTAGCTTTTTAGTGTTTGTTTCAAGTTAAACAATAAAATACAATTCTAAGTGGCTTAAATGTTGGTTATAACTTCTCATCTTTTTCTTTTTATTTTAATGGGGCCTATAGGCTATTATGCCTACTATTCTAGGAAAGATATCTAAATAACATATTTATACTGAATCTCCACATGTGATATAGAAACACTGGTGATATGAATTAAAAGATTATACTACATATGCAGTAGCAAAATCTAATATTTGAATCTCGTCTCCCAAAATTTCAAATTTGTCCATGAAACGTTTGGTTAAAGTTTGAAAGAAAAGCCAATGTTAATACCCTGTTATTTTACATATAAATATCCTTTTCATGACAGTGATCTTTTTCCTCAGTTCTTTTCCTACTTATATTTTTGTGAGTTTGGGTGACATAACAACTCTATGATACTGAAAATGATCATGTACAGTTCAGCCAGACTTATTTTCTTCTACAAGAAAAGAATGAGTGTACAAGTATTTAAAAAACAATTCACTACAAAGTTGAAAATTTCTTCCGCTCCCTTTCCAAACAACACAAACAAATGCATGTTTGCTATGTCTTGTTTGAGAATATGGGAAATATGCAAAATATGGAAGCAACAAAATGAAATCGTGGTTTGATATATTTCCATTTCATTTGTCTGCATGAAAATGCAAAATGCCTCCCCCTTCTGCCATAACCTCTTATAGCTGGTTTCCATCTGTTATAAAAGTTGTCAAATACTTATGAGATGTCCTCAAGTTTCTGGTGTTCATGTTTTTATTAGTTCTTCATGTTTTGGAATTCATCTCTGTCTAATCTTCCTCGGGTATTATAGTGATGCCAAATACTATCCCCCAACCCTACATATTTCAGCATTTATGTAGGAAATAATAGCTGGTAAATTGCAGGCCTTTCTAGTGCTTGGAAACATCATGGATTTTACTCCCTTGATTATTAAAGCTTTTCCTTGTATCTGCAGTTTTGTTGAGCTAATTGTGTGCCCTAAGAGCACCGTGTATTACATTAGAGGTGTATTTATATAAAATGCAGCAATACAGATGCATGTAGACATTTGTAAAATATGGAGCAGGACAGAGAAATCTGATAAAATTTATATTTTAAAAAAGTGTGACTTGGTATTTATCTTGGGAAACTATCAGATGCTGTGTTCCTTAATTTCTGGAATTGGGAAAAATTTAAACATCCAACTACCACCTTTGCATTTCGACCTCAAAGTGTGGAATTAAATTTCTGGGAGGAATCTAAGCGAAGGCATGTGGTAACATGAAAAAAAAATGCAATATAGGTTTAAAAACTATCCTGATAAAGGTGGGTTGTTTTTCTTTTTTAAAAAAAGACTTAGAAAATAAGTCATGATAAAGGAAGTGTATAAAAGAAGGAAGCTTATGGGCTTGGATATTGAATCGTTCTATATACTCTTTCTTATCAGTGCACTTTATTATTCTTTAACATGTTGAGTATGATGGGTACCTAGTAGCTGTGCTCTGACAGGTTTGTTCATCATTGTTCATTTCACAGTTTGTGAACACCATTTGTTTTTCCTCCCATCCTTAGATGAAGCTGCTGACATTCAGTGCAGGTATTATTTCAGGACAACGGCAGGTGAAGCCATCCCAAGCATTATCTGATGCTAAAAGCTAATCCTAAAGCAGGTTTGCTGTCTGCTCACTTCTTATGTGGGTTTAGTTTATTCGAAGGCTGCCAGTGCTGGTGTAGGCTGGCTCAGAGAAAGTGTAAGTATTGAGGACACTTTGATAAGTGCTGTGGGATTATGTTAGGGACACTGCAGACAAGGCAGCAGAGAAAGGTGCAGCTGTCCCAGCTTCACTCTCCCTTAGTTATGGACCAACCCTCACCTGGGGATCTCATTTCCAGCTGTGAATTTTATTTATTTATTTTGCATTGTAGACCTTGCAGGACCTCAGCAGTATGGGAAAGACTGTGTGACTCCAGGCAAAATCTTGTTCTGACTTTGGAAGTGTTTGTTACAGTTTGGAAACAGAGCAACATATGACTCTTCTGAAAATTTTAGTAGCGTAAGCTATTCCAAATCCTATCAGATTTGAAAGCAGTTGGTATATTTGTTCTTTCTATTTTTGTCCTTTTTTTATTTTTTCTTTTCAATGTTTTAGTCTATCATGTAAAATGTGTGCACCAATAAGAAAGGTGATTGGTTATCTCCATGAGTGTATAAATCCCCAATGCAGGCAAGACTACAAAAAATAGAAAGGAAATGCAGGTGATGAAATTTAAATAATCTCAAGAACAATGTCTTCATATTTGGGTGATTGGAGATAATGTACCACCTGGCAAAAAAAGAAAGAAAAAAAAGAGGAGAAATAGAACTGATTGTGCAGTTATTTAAATTTACTTTAAATGCAACTATACTACCTCTGCCACCGGTTCAGTTGTATTTCCTAAAATTCTTATTGGTGCAGCACTGCAAATGAAGAAATTCACTCTTGAATAAAAAGTATTTTAGGGGTGTTTGGAGTGTTTTATGTCTTTATATGTTTTCAGATTGGGAGTAACTGCAGAAATTTTTTGTGAGCTCTCTAGAGGGGTTTCCAGAGGCATGTTTGGTGTAGCACACATACATTGCATGGCTTAGAATTGATAACTCAGTAGGCAGAGCAATCTGCAGTGGAGTTTTAGATATTAGGTAAACTATGCTGTTGTGAATGCCAGGTTGGTCTTTCCATTTCTTGCAAAATAGCAAACAAATGATTACCATAAAACATTCTTAAAAATACTTCTCTATAAAGGAGAAAAACCTTTAAGGCATGTTACTATGCATTTATCCTTGAAATGGATAAGAACTGTAGGGAAGGGAATCTTCACAGCAATCCTCAGCAACTTCCTGTTAATCAAACAGCCACACAAGTGGTTTCAAGTGCAGAAGTTTCCTTCCTTGAAGCCTTTTTCCCTCTTACTATTAACACTGGTGCTGTAACAATTAAGTTTATTCCTGACAAGTGTCGCTTTCCAAGCTGGAGTGCTGCAGACGTGAAGAAAGAATTAAGCATCAAATGTATCAAATGACTATTGAACGCTATCTGGGGAAATTTTGCACAGCCTAGGAGGGATAATGAACTAAAGGGAATAAGTTATTTTTGTAAGAGAACAATTTAATTTTGTTTTTGTAATCCCCTCTCTTCTCATTCTGTTGCTTCCCTAACATTTTTTTGAAGTTTTTTATTTTATTTTTACACTGAGCTTTGTTCTCCTTGACTGCATCGGGGAGCAGATCAGCAAAGCGAAATGTTTCTGTTCACTTTAGTGGGATTTGGGTTAGAATCTGTGTTTGTTAGTAAGGAATCCCACTAGGCTGCGCAAACGTCTATCCAAATTTAAATTATACAACTCAGCATGTCTGTAATTTACTAGTATATCAGCTTCAGGGGAGAATCTGTGTGTGCACACCTTCCTGAAGATGTCAAAATGTACCAATTCACCACTGGTATTTATTTGTTGACCGCACATGTTTTAGGATCTGCCAGCTGATTAATTTCTTCAAGCCTCCATCTCTGAATTGAGTAGATATTGTTTCAAAGCTGCTTTTGTTTTTATTTATGTTACAGCTAGAAATACAGCAGAGGTAGAACAATGAGCCTGGCATAAGTGACACAATACAAATGAGAGAGGAAGCCATGATCCTTCATGGAAGATGGAAAGAACATGTAGTAGAGAAAGATATATAAAATAAATTCCTCATAGCGATGGCCTAATAAGCCTGCTTTATTTATTTAAAAGAATTCAGAGTCCCAAATGTAAAAAGAATTATTGTTTTACTCTGTTGAGAAATTTTTCTTAATTTTTCATGCAAACTGCTATATAAGCTTCAGTTCAAGAAAGTTGAATCCCCATGCTCAGGAATATTATGGAACTGATTTTGGGATCCACACAGTCACCATGGTATGGCCCCTTGTGAGCCCTGGGCTGCAATGTGTGTTCTAAAGAATGGTCCTTAATGCAGCTTGGGATGTGCATCCTTCTCTTTGGTCTTTCAGGGTTGCCTTTTGTAAATGCATTTCATATTTAAAGTTGATGGAATATCAAATGGATTTCTAATGCAAACTCCTGAATATTCCAAACAAAAGGTGTTTGTTTGGTTCTAAAAGCAAATGAATGAAATGTTAGATGTGAGAGTACACATTAGGCACAAAGAATTTACAAGGATTCCAAACAAAAAAAAATCTTGGACAGATATTTCCATTTACAGCAGAAAACTGAATATGTAAATGAAAATATCTTGTAATTAATGTCTTTTAATTTTTACAGGTGATTTTTTTAATGCTTCAGGAATTGTGTAATTTTGGTTTAATATTTCATTCCAGATTTAAAAAGTGATATCAGTTATGCCAATAATTCAGAAACATAGAAGTGTAGAAGTCAGAGGTATGTAATATTATGTATGCTGATGAGAGTTATTTCCAATGAAACCTGCACTAAAATCACTCAAAAAAAGAAAAGGATACCTCAAAATATTTTTAGCAAAAATATGCAAGAAAAAAAAGTGATTATATAAAGTTTTTGTTTCTTTGATTTTTTTTTATCTATAACAAGTCAAATAGTTCCAGTCTTATTCTAAAAAGCTAAATTTTTAATGGAAAATGTAGTGGATATAAACATATTCCTCAAAATTTATGATTCAATGAAATTAGGATTTGGGGGAAATCCCAATTTTTCACTAAATAATCTCATCATTACTTTCAAAACCAGCAGACATATCCATTCTTTCTTAGCTGTGAATATGGAAGTTTTTAAGTGACACAGATATGACTATTTCTAAATCTGTAATGTATGCACCACACTAAAATTTCCCAGGCTAAATTATTCTACCTTAGTCCATCTTCATGGGTTTTCTACAGTAGCACAGATTATTGGTTACTGCTCCTTAAAAGACTAAGTAATTGTTTCAACTGGGAAAAGTTCTTCAGGAGGCTTGGTCATTATTACGCTCTGAAGAATCACGTGAGAAAACTCTGTGTAAGAAATTTAGTCATATTTATTTTGGCATTTTGCATGAAAGATGGATAAGAAATGTTCCTGTATATCTCCAGTAATCCTACATTAATAGCTCCATGGGGAGTTGAATAACATTTCTGCACATATTTGATTTGTGCTGATTCCTGAAGGCTTATCGGTGTAGTACTGCATCATGTAACTTCAAATCTCAGTATATTTTCTTTTTAGCTTTTAAACTACAAGATATTATCTTTTACCTCAGTTCAGCCTAGTGTTCCCAGTAGAAAAGTCTACTACTGATTTAAATTTTAGAAGCTTATCAGCTTGCTGATTTCTTCTTATCAGCTATTTGGCTGTTCTGTACCCAAGAAAGTTAAAGCAAAGCACCCACACAAGAGAGATAGGGTGTGACCCTAAAATACCTGTGCTCAACCACTATTTCTGTTTGGAGCTCTGCTTTAATCAGTAAATGAGACTTCTAGGTGAGATGTGAGTGCTTTCTCACATGTGTTGTCTTTAACAATCCCTGTGTTATTTTGATTTTATTTCCTTTCAAGTTTTAGGTGAGCATTTTAAATTTTGGGGTGTTTGAAGTTAAGCACTTCAATCCTTGTTCAGGGATACATGAGTTGAGTACATTCCTGAACAGCTGAGGAATTGCAGCTGCTATTTACTACATTTGAAAGTGATTTTTTGGTCTGAAATGCTAGCTCACTTCTTTTCTCATGGCAAAAATACAAATAACCACCTATATTTAGGTAGCTGAATTTGCACAGGTGATCTTTTCTAGACTTCTAGGAACTAAGAGTTACTCTGGGTAAAAACTCCCCAAATGTGTATGGTGTTTATATGGAAGCATTAACACAAATTATGTTGATCTGCCAGTAAACTTCTCCTAATACCCACAACTTATTGATACAGGTGTACACTAAGTGCTGTTTCGTAGGTGAGGATTTGAGGGACATGGTGCTGAAGATCCAATTTTGACAGGTCTCTGTTCTGCCAACAATCAAAAAGACTAGTTAATTTTGATAATTAATCCCTAACTGATTTGGTCAAAGCTATGGGGGAATTCTCTGTGCAGTTTCCCAAATCCACGCTGGACCCATTTTCTTTCACTAATGCAATAAAGAAATCAGAGCTGCCCCCTCCTGCTCAACCACCAACCTCTGAGAGTGTGCGTTCAACTCGGATTAATCGCTACAAGTAATTCCCTTGAGTCTACCCCTCCTTGTGTGTGTACATCCACAGCGTAAAATGTGCCACACCTCTGAAGACCATTACTTTTAATAACTAAGTTGTTTAATTGACCTGAGCAGAGCTGGTTTTGAGTAGCCTTGGCCACTGTCTTGCTCTGGAGAAGCCGCAGATGCAGGTATGGAAGGGCTGTTCCCAGCATCTTTATTGAACCCCACAGAGCAAGAGGTGGCCAGTGGATACAACATACTTCAGGAACCTCATGGCCATGGCCTAGTCCACAGACTTTTGTGGACCTGCTGTTGGACCCATGCAGAGGGAACTGTTGCTGCCACGTTTCCTACTGGGAGAAAAATACAATCCACGTCAAAGGCAGAAGAGTGCTAAATCCTGCTCCAAATCTGTTTTCTGTCTACGATGGTGTTGCTCCAACTTAACCAGTCCTCATTTAAAAAGGAAATCCTTTTCCCTTATCAGAACACTGAAAAAATATGCATTTTTCTTTTGAAGTGAATTAAACTCCAATATTATAAGAAATATTAACTAGTATAATGTAAGAAATATTAAAAAGATAACTTTGAGGACCAGTTTTATCCAAGGCCTCTTCATCTCGGTCATTCACCTTTAATTTTAAACACACCAAGTAATTATGGATTATTGATGTTTGGTTAATTGCTGATGTTTTGTGAATAATTTTTAAACTTTAAGATATTTAGTTTAGTAGACAGGCATTGCTCCTTTCTTCAGTTTTGACAAAGAAAATCTTAGTGATGGAAAAATTGCTCTGTAAAACTGCATTCTTCTGTGCTGTGCTGCACACCCCATCTTGCTCTGTAATTTATAATGGTTTAGACATCAATTCTATTGAAACCACCTATGAAAACACCGATAATATAATGCTTTTTCTGCCTTTGTGAATCTCATACCACCTAAGTATATAATATCATTTAAAATACAAATCACTACCTGTAAGTTATTCCTATATACCTATTAATTGGGATTTAAATTGAAATTCTGATGTAACAAAATTAATTTTGTAGTTTTGTTTTCCCTTTTTTGTCTGTCTGTGATTCCAGGCATTTGCTGAGTTAGTGATGATCCGGTCATTTGTCAGTATGTTCTCTCTAGAAAAGTGTGGTGTTTGAAACCTAAGTTGTTGGAGGAAATAAATGGCAGGAATTTGCTGAGTACATTTGTTATAATATGAGTTAGCCATGTTTACTGAAATAATGATTCCAGACAGGAAATACCAGGAAAGCAATATTCCAGTATAGGAATACTGCTAAAACAGAGATGTCATAAATGAGAATAACTTATCCCTAAAGTATTTTTCAGGTACTCTCTGTGTATACTGTGACTGGAGAAAATGATTTTTCAGATCTTGAAGGATTTTTTCCTTTGGGCTGTTCCCAGAAGAGACAAGTTTTAAACTTGCATTTCATGGTGGTATTGACCACAGCAGACCTGGCAGACTCAAACAAATGATGAGCCAGTCAAAGCTGAGTGGCAGATGAGCACCAGTTTTAAAACACAGAACACCACTGATTTGTCTGTAAAGTGGTTGAAATGGATCTTTCATAAACCCATTTACATGCTTTCTCTGTTTAGTGCATGCAGCCTCACATTCAGCTGCATTCCAGAGGAATGTATTCAAAGTAAAAAATGTTTCCTGTTTTCCCAGGCGAGATTGTTAAAGTCAGGTGAAATACAGTACAGGGTTAATAAAACATAAAAGGGCAAAATAAACAACCCACCCCCTAGTTCAGCAGATACCTCCTTATTTTGCTTTCTGGAAAGCTGCCTGATCTGTGCACAGTACTTTGTTTGCTACTCAGGAAATTGGTATCTGCTCCCTGATTTACAGGGAGTGCGTTAGACCTTGCTCAGCCCGGGGAAAACCGCGTGTGCAAATCCTCAGGGAGCATCATGATGGCAGAACATGCTTCCAGACTGAAAGGACTGAAAAGGCAAGCAAATATAAAGTGTATGATATATAATTGATGAAGAAGGAATCTCTAAATGTAAGAGTTTCGTTCAATCATAATAAAGTAGCCAAGAGTGTGCAGACACTGGAATTAAAGATACATGTACTCCATTCAGCAGCCCAATATTTATTCTTCTGTCCAAGGCAGCAAGCATAAATTTTATATTTTTGCCTAAAAGCAAGAAATTTATTTAAGTCTCACAAATATATGTAAAAAAAAACAGCAGACCAGATTTCTGACTCGGGGTTTTTTCACCTTTGTAACATGAGCAAGTTTCTAAAAGATTAGGAACAATTATTCCAATTATAAATAGATTGTATCAATCACTTGGAAGATCTTAAAGGAAGGTTGAAAGATGCAGAACAGAGAAGGATGTTAGCTGCAGGATATGTGCAAAGCATGTAAACCTTCACAACACAAAGAAGGGTAACTGTTTTTCCCCGAGGTATTCTGGAATTTGTTGGGAATAGGTTGTGACAAAAATTGCAATGTACCCTCTTGAATTCATAGTGTCTGGAGGAGTTATGTATTTGCAAACTTTTATGTGGGACCAGAGCTGAAAGGTGCAAGAGGGAGGAGTTTTGCAGAGAATGTACTGCTACAAAATGGATGTGGGGTTGAACCAAGGCTGCAACCTGTGAGATGTCCAAGTGGCTCTCTCTGTATGCCTGTGTTTAGCCAACTAAACCCACCTTGGATTTTCAGCTTTTTCTCATATAGAGAGGTGTGGGTTTGTTGTTTGGGTTTTTTTTAATTTCACCTTCAGGGTGAAAAGCAGGCTTTGAAATGCTCAGTGGTGCTCTTTCAGCCCAGCAGTGCAAGGAACCTCTGCAGGATCCTTGGGTTTCTCAGGCTCAGCTTGGTTGGGTTGGGAAGAGAAGGAAGGAGACAGCAAGAGAGCTGGTAAAGAGAATCGTCAGGTTTTGTACTTCTTTTTTAACTCTAGTGTGGTCTGCTGCAGTTTGGGAGGTCGTTGGAAAACTCGAGAGGTTCTTGCAAAACGTGTGATGTTTCTAGAAGGACACCATTTATTTAATGACTTTCTGCTTAGGTTTCTTGTGTGATGTGGCTGTCACTGGGACATGGCCAGTGAAAACATACTTTTTATAATGCACTGTTTGTTCATGGCAGAGGTTGTTCTGCCTAAGGTGAAACTATTTCTTCAGTGGGTGCCCTCATTAGGTAAAAGTCTTCAGACTGGTGAAAAAAGTGCTCAGCACTCGTTCCAAAAGTAAGAACAGTAGTGCCTGAGGCTGTTCTGTAACACGAACTCCTCAAGTATTTGCAGTAAGTTGCTGGATGTAGATGTGTTGCATAATGGTGCTAAGTAATGTGCAACTTCTGTGATGAATGTGGGGTTTAATTGGTACAAATGCAGGCTTTTCCAAAGATAATTTAGTGAAGAATGATGGTTTAGTTTTGTGGGAACCCAGAGAGGTATTCCAAGTTTTGAATATGAAGTGTGTGATGTCTGTGTATCTCCACACTGCGTGGGCCTGGAATGGAATTTCTTCTCTATTTTACCTCATGATATTGCTGACATATTGCAGGGCTAGCATGGTACCTACACCTGTGCCCATGCTATGACAGAAATAGAGGTTAATTGAAGTGCTAAGGGTGCTTCTCTCTCAAACTGATTAGCAACCAGTCATTTATCTTCACTTGCTGCATTTATTTCTCATCAGAGGAAGGTCTCTGTAAACACAAAAGCTGCTCTGGTTTTTTGCCATTGTAACATGAAGCATATTATTCCATCATATATAACATGATGTTTTATATTCTAAAACATTTTTTTTTGTTGTATAAACTATTTGTAACTATCCAACTAAAAGAGTCTTTGTTCCTGCAGAAAACCGTGAAAATGAGTGCAGTGAAGTCAGTTAATGAAACTTGGGTATTACTGTGGATAATAAACACACTGGTGGCCACAATGACTTTGTTCATTACTGGGCAGTACCACAGGCAGTAGTCAAGGCTGTAATTTCCAAGTTAAGGATCATGATTCTTTGGGACTTGATTAATCATGCTAGCAAGAAGGAAGTTTCGCTTTCTTCTGTAGAAAGAAGCAGCACTGAGACCTGATAAAATATGTAAATTCTTATCAGCTTTGAGATAAAGATGTTTGTTCTGGTGGGGAGCAAAAGTTGTTTTTTTTTTCAATCGTGACATTTCCATTGTCTTTTTTTCCAAGTTTCATTCAACTGGCATACACAATGATTAACTGGGCATATATCAAATAGTGTAGCTTTCCAATGACATTTTCTTCCAACAGTGATAAAATGGGGTATTTTTGTGCTTAGAAATGGATATTAATATTACTGCAGAAAGATTGTATCACAGGCAACACTTACTCATTTATTTAGATACTTTTTATTACTGTGATGTTTTATACTATCTGTGCCATACATCCAGCATAGTTGCTTTTGCTTCTTCATTTTATGTTACTGTAGATAAAATATAAGTCAATATCTCTTTGCTTTTCTTTGTGTTAATCTTATTTACCAAAGTAATAAATTATTTTTTAAGTCAGGGGCACTTTCTGATTTGAAGGCTCTGAAGACATGTATAAATAGAAATGTTAGAGCATTTTTTCAGAGGGAAGCCTGGTCATTAATCTCTTTTTCCTTTAATCTCTCTCACTATATATTTGTATTAAAATAGATGTACTTAGACTGTATCAGGAGAATAAGAAAGTGCATGCAAAATCTACTCCCATTTCGCATAGGTTTAAAGGTTAAAAGAAACTGTCCCCTATGCTTCAAATCGCTCTTTGTCTAAAGAGTGCCTGGTGACGCTTGAGTTTTTGTGGTACTTCTCTTAGTTTATAGAAAATACTTCATTGCACAGAGTGGCTGCCGCCTGGAAAGGCCACCTGCTTACTTTTGATCCTCACACCTCGGGGGAGAGCTTGTCTGTCTAGAGGGAGGATGGTCAGTGGTCTAGAAAATGGCTAAGATGGACCACCATATTCCATTTGATTGCCAAAGGAACAAGCTAATTACCCCCACACATCTGTGCACGCACAGCCATTGTGTAGCTGTGCAGACCCAAGGCCATTTGCTTTGGGATTCTTCTCTCAAGCTCAGTAACCAGTTAAACTGGTCCTTAGACAAGCCAAAAGCTGTATGAAGATCTCTATGTTCTCCAAGTAGGCTTTGCAGTGGGTTTATTCTATCAATTGGAAGCAAAAGGTTGGATAAATTTTAAAATCCCTTGCATGCTTATATAATTACCCACAACCTTGCCTTTCTCTGCTCGCTTTTATTCAGTTTTGAGGGATGGAGCATGTGAGATGCTTTCTTAAAATTCTGTTTATTTAAGCTGCTTTCATCTCACTTTCCAGTGGATGCCAAACCGACTGCTCCCTGCGTTGTGTCCATCCACTTCCTTTGTAAAATTAGTGAGAGATGTGATAAATCAGGAGGCGGGACGGGAACTACATTTTCCAACCGTGAAAAAACTCTCCTTTCACCAAAAACAAGGTTAAAGTTTCCTATGTTTGGGCCCCTTTCAGTGCCACTGGTAGATCTGAGAGCTTGGGTTTTTTAACTCAGCAATTTGGTATTTAGCTTAAGTAGGTCAGAATGGGGAAATGCCAGACTGAGTCGAAGGTGGGTAAACTCTGCTTTCACTCAGTATCGACTGAGAGTGACATGAACCGTTCCTAATTTGTTCAGACCGATAACATGGTGAGGCGGATTATGTTCCAGAAGTGATTTCAACACACTTTGGTTTTTAATGGACTAGACTGTGCTTCATCTGAGAGATACACTGTATTGAGCGTGGGGTGGAAATTAATCGCCCCAGTTCCACACAACCTTCTGCAGCTGCATTCAGTTTATAAGTACTAATGATTAAAATTTACCGAGATGATGAGCTCAGCACTGCTCTTATCTATAGTTTTATTAGAGAGACTTAAAAATGACAGCACTGTCATTAAATGTTGTGGGTTTTCTTTTTTTTTTAAATCTGCATATATTTAGGCATAATTTGCAAGAATATCCATTGCATTAATAATGCAAATCCTAATTACTTGTTAGAAAATTGATGTTACCCCTCCAAGCTACATTATTGCACATGCTTTCTCCAGAGTAAGATTATTTGGATAACAGTCTCCCGAGGATCTCAGGTTTTCTGTTGTGTCAAATTTTTTGCAGCTCTGTGGCTTACAAGCTCATTTTTTTGCACAGCAAGGGTGAATAATAATCTTGACTGGTTTATTTGTAATCCTGTTTAGACACCTGTACAAATCTTATTGTTTGGAAGAGTGATTGAGTTTATGTGTATTAATAAGGTTGAAAATACATTTTTTAACTATTATACATTGATGATCATTTCAGTCTCCCTCTCCTTTTCTCGTTAAAACTATAAAAAACATGCCTTCGTAAAAATTAACTGAGCATAAGGACCATGAAAACCTTGCTGGCATTTCTAGAATTTTTTACTGTGAATTTTCTTATGGCATTCTCAATTCAAAAGTATAAAAACGGTGAGAAATATCAGAAATAACTGTGTTCTAACATTATTAATGGCTCTTTGTGATGTGTTTAGCACAACATCACTGTGGTGCTTTAGTTATTAGTCTAAAAAGTACTTCACAGGGAAAATGCAATGGTAAAGTTCTTGAAAATAAAGCTTATCCGTGTTTTTGAGTCACTGGGCCTGTCAACCTTCAATCCTTTTGTTTTTAAAAGCTGAGATATTCTCCAACTTTCATTACTCCTAAGTGCATATGACACTATAAAGTGATTTAGATGTTTGAAAACAACAGCAATAATATATCTTTTTAGAACATCATTAGAGTTGATGCCCATTAAGAGATTTTCACCCAGTTCTTGGTTAGCAGAGTGGCCTTTAGTGGCGCCATGAGTATACGGTCGGGAATATTGTGCTGTGGGCTGGAAATGGACCTCTCTGGCTTGTGGATGTGTGTCAGCTCGCTGAAGAATTTCTGACTAATTTTGAAAAATGCTTTCTGTCTGGAAATACCACAGAGTATCCCTAAAGACCGGAGTGAAAGCAAACCTGAACTGGTTGAATTTCCTGTCAGAACACACAGAGCATGTTTCTACCAGCTCCATGGACTTATACTTGAGCAGTTGATTACATAGTTCACTTCATGTTCTCTCCAGAGTTTTCTGTTTAAGAAAACCGACAAACAAACAAACTTTAAGGCTTTTGTTTATCTCAGTTGTGATTAAAAACATCTAGTCAAAAGTAATAGTAAATAAAAACTCTTGCAGTGTATTTCTGTAGCTCAATTATTCATGACTGAGATTTGTATTTAAGAATATTGTTAATTTCTAATGGAATGTAGGGTATTCATTATGTCCTGCTTATAGGCTAAAGAAACTAAGAATATTGTTTTTTTCCACGGAAACCAATTTTATGAGGTTTACAGTTATTTTTCTTTTAATAGCTACAAATTTGTGTAATATTAATTTTCATGCAACCACTGTCATCAAATATGTTTTTCTGATCATTGCTCAGCCTTTATTTCACAACTACCTCCAAAGGAACACGTAGATGTTATCTGTCCATTACAAAAATCCAGAAAAGTGCAGTAATTTCTTATACTTTCAGAAGGAATGTGAGTGTGGTGTATGAGAATCTCCTAATCTTCTTTATATATGCACAGAGGAGCTGCAGGAGCTTTATCTAAATTTTTGCCTCATACATTCTCACTGTATTTATCCTCACAACAAGTCTTTCATGCTGTCAGTGGTTGTAATGTTTTATTGAGCTGGGACAGGGAAAGAGAATGTTTGGCCTGTGGTCACACTGGAAGGATACCCACTTCAGTCTCTCCTGCCCTCAGCTGCCATCCACACTGCTCCAACTTCTCCTGGGATTGACATGGCAGGAGCTATGTTCCTTGCTGTCTTCCCTGTGCATGAAGCTGCTGGAGCTCAGAGAAAAGATGGTTTCCAGTACAGTGCCCTGTATCTCTCGCAGCAAAAACAAGGGGCAGCTTCAGGTGACGGAATGAGGCGCCAACAATAATTTAGATTAGGCTTTTGGAAAAAGGTCTTTATGCAGCCCTTCAAAGTTCACTGGCAACACAATTAGTGCAATACTGAGCTGGGTCAAAAATTCAATGCAAACGCAAAAAAAATAGTGTAATGGTTTACAGATAAAGCAAAATAAGTGGAAATAAATAAGCTGTGTATGAGAAATTCCACTTTAAAGGAGCTGTAAATATCTGCAGTTTATTTTTGATATGGTGAAAACTTTTCTCCCATTTGTCTGTCTCATCTTTAAAAGCACCAGACACATTATATCACTGCACTGAGGTAATATGAGATAATCATGATTTTCCTACTTGTGATTTAATGAAACTTTCTCTGGCAAAATGTCAAATATCCATTTAACATGAACTACTGAAATATGTAAAGCTTAGAAATTTAAAACTACAAAGAATTCTTATTAGGAGAATATTGATTTAACTTAATCCAGTTAAATTCCTTTGTAATGTTTCAAAACTTAAAAGTGATGAGTTTAGAAGAATGCACAGTATTTCTCAGCAGTAAAATTACCAAATTTTTTAAGGTAGAACTGCTAATGTTGCTCACTATCCATCACCTTAAGATTCTGTTTTACTGTGCTGTGCTTATAAGGCTTTTATTTTTACTTTTAATGCTATAGATTTTTGGAGTGCAGGAGTATATTATGACACTTTATTTTTCCAAGGCATTGAAAGGAAATTCCATGGTGTAAAGCTGTTTAACACTGTTATAGTCAGGGAGCTAATAGTGACAGAAATGATGTGAGTGGAAGACTAAACTGTTCTAAATAAAATTACGCCTCAGCTTCTCCGCAGACAGTGTAGAAAGATACAGCTTTTGAAGGCTTGAATTTGGACTTAGACAAGCATGGTCTGTTTTAGTGTCCTGGGATGTGTTTCACTGGGGTCACGATCAGGACTCAGAACTTCCCTTTGGCTTTCATGTGAGAAGGGTGTTAACTTAGGACGGCCAGCAATTTATACATTAATAAATAAGTGCTGACAAATATGCATAATTACTTCATCAGCTGATTAGAAATGGTGGTGGGGGGGTTAAAGTCAGATGTATGTTTTGGTTCCATGTCATAGACTTTGATGTGTCTGTTTTACTAATCATGGAAATGCACATTCAGGTGAGTAGACGGAGCACCACTGGGTAGGAAAAAGTATCCTCAAAGAGCAATGGGAAACTGTATCTTGAAGTATCTGTTTTCTTTACTGATCAAACCTGCATCATTCGGATTTAAAGTGGTTTTCTTTTTTTTTTTTTAATTTTTGAATTCGTGACTATAGAAAACAAAAGAATTAGATTATTTTAATAGTTTTGATGATATACTGGAAATCACTACACAATTGGGGGGATCCAGTAAAAACCTTCAATCCAGTAAAAACCTTTTTGATATGTTGCGACAGTTTGGTATATTAGGTGTGTTGTGGTATATTGTGCATTGAGATATTCAGTGCCTAATTATAGAGATTTGAATCCATCTCTGTTTAGATGGCCTTGGAAAATGTTGACTATCAGTTGAAAAAATGACATAAAATTTGGTTTTGCAGAAATGTTGGGTCTTTTTGTTTAATTCCTCCTGTTTGTGTTTGAGCAGAGCCCCAAAGCTCTCTCTGGGAGGGTTCTGGCTGAGTAGCAAACCTGGTTACCTCAGCCTCCTGCTTTTGCTGCCCTCTGTAAATGAGCAGACACACTTGTTCATCCCCTGCAGGACAGAGCAGCCAGCCTCTCCCAAACAGGGCTCCCAAACAAGCTCAGCAGCCTGCAGTGCTGAGCTAGATTCGAAAATGTGCTTAAGCAAACTCTGTGGAGATCCGGGGCTATGTGGGGAGATCTCTGTAGCAGATGTGTCAGGGCCTCGGCAGCCCAGAACTACCATTTGCAGTTTGACATGGTGCCTTTTCAGCAGAGATTTTCTTGAGGGAGGACTTTGGTTTTGAATCAGTGCCTTTAGATCATCTGGAAGAAAAAGGCAATTTTCTGTTTTCTTTTTCTTCTTCTTTTACTTTTTTTTAAGTAAAATAGATTTCATCCAAACACTATAATTCAACTTTTTGCATAGATGAATCTCCCTCTCCAGAGAAGACCTGAGGGCAGAGAATTACCTACAGAAATCACTTCGAGGTCAAAGTCCTGGAACTACAGTTACCTTTTCCATAATAAGTGAAAATGTGTAACCTCCCACTGGGCATCCTGGTAGCCTGAGGAAGTACAGATAAATTAATTGCTCAATAGTGATATGCACAGAGCTTCTCGCCTTGCATTGTGCCTCTGGTAGTCATAGGCACCCCCATTTGCAACTGGGGAGGACTTGGAAGAGCCAGAGGATGAATTTTTTCAGAGCCTGCCAGATGGCTGTGCTGGCCATAGCGTTTTCATGTTGCACAGGGCAATAGCTGCCCCTGTACCACAGCTCTGCGCCAGGCCCTGATCTTTCACTTAGGTGCAGGCAGATGAAACAGTGTGCAATCATTCCACTAAACCTGCTCCTCCTTTAGTCTCTGCTAAGCCAGAATAGCTTGGCTGGGAGTCCGGGGGTAGGCACAAGAAGGAACACGAAACAATAGCTGTACATCAAACCTCCCACATCTCTGCCCAGCTAAAGCTGCATCAGTCATTCGCTCTAATGGTGGTATTGAAGGATCGCATCATTTATACATAAAGCTTTGTCAGTCTGTGTGCAAGTCAGTAGATAAGACTGCATTAAAAATGGACTCATCCTGAAAAATATTAGTCTTTTACTTACAGTCACATCCATAAACTGTATTCCAGCTAAAATCTGTGAAAAAGCTTTCAAAAAAATCCCCCAAACTGACCTTATTGCATCAAGCTAAATCTTAAACATCAAAACAATTAAAATTTTGACTGCAAGTAAAATGTACTGTGGCCAATAAAAATTTCTATATATAGACCTCACTTGGAAGTGGTGAGCGCTCTCTAATAAATTACAAACCCTGTGGTTTATGTATTACATTTTCTTCTCCACTGACTTAAAATATATATAGCCCAGTGATTTTAATTAGTTTTATACTTGCTTCTTGCAACGCTAAATTGGGCTAGAGTCT
Source organism: Oriolus oriolus (assembly GCA_013400235.1). Classification (NCBI taxonomy): domain Eukaryota; kingdom Metazoa; phylum Chordata; class Aves; order Passeriformes; family Corvidae; genus Oriolus; species Oriolus oriolus. Next base: position 2,221,558 of record VXBT01003964.1, on the reverse strand, counting down.
GGTTTGCCATTTCTTTTTCTTTCATCCTACAGTAAACAACTCTGTTCAAAGATTGAAAAGCAATTGTACTTCATTTTATCTTTGCTGCAGGGAAGAGGCGAGGAAGTTGACAGAAGTTGTACAGCTATTGTGACACAGGGCTTCCACCTTTGAGGTTTCTTGACTTTCTTCTGAGTGCTGTAGAGTAGGGGATACCAGAAACCAAGTGATGCAGTGCCTTGGAGAAAAACAAACCAACCCAAGCTCCTCTCTTGCTCAGCTTAACACATCTCAGGTGATTGCCTTGAAGTGTTTACTCACTCACCAGTTCTGTGCTCCACAGGGTGCTTCCTAGTATGCCCAATGTAAATATTTTGCTCTGTGTTCAGCTGCAGAGTCTTTGTTTGGGAGACACTTGAAGGATGCTCTTCTTTATCCCCAGCAATTATCTTCTGAAAGGCACAAGGTTTTTTTCCTTCTCTGCTGCAGATATTTTAAAGCTGATTCCATTGCAGAGGATATCTTTCTCTCCTTAAATCCTTTATGAAAAACCTTTTTTATGCTTAAGAAAGAAGTTTGGTTTGATATAAAATGTGTTCAGACTTCCTGAACAATTATTTTAGCAATTCACAGCCTAGAAAGGGATGGCTGCACAGAGAGTATTCTGTTTTTCTTCCTTGTTTTGGGGAGACCTTCATCACACTCCCATTGTTCTGTAAGGTAATAGAAGTAATTTTTTTTTCCTCTATACAGGAAAACAAAACAAAACACAGTGATGGGAAGATAGGAGGAAGTGTCATAATACAGATTTGTGTATGAAATAATAGCATCTCCTCTTCCAGTTTGATTTCAAATAGAACCACCTGCTGATAGCTCAGATTGTGTCCTAAATCACTTGGCTTTTGGTACATAAAAATGTCAAGGATGAATATATTCATCCTGGTATGTTCTTAAAATGTTTTATTAGTGAGAATAGTGAGTTTCTCAAAATTTGGAAAAGATTATCTTATAAGTATGATAAGGTCTAAAGATGTCTAATCTCAGTCGGGTGACTTTCAAGACTAGAGGATGGTTGATGCCAGCCTTCAATTAGTAGCACATTAATAATTTTTTTTTTAAATTTTGAAACATTCTAATGACATAATTTTTCAAGGTGTTTCATTCTGTACAACTGAAAGCCTGGGGTTCATTGTGTTTTTTTTTAAGCTGAAGAATAAAAAATATAGCTCTGTGCGTTATACTGAGTTGACAATGATAGATGTTCCATGTGTGGCACGTGGAAAGGATATTTTACTGGGAGCTTTTCTGAGTCACTGACTGCATTCTGGTGAGTGACTGGCACCAGGTACATTCCCCATGGTAGGAGAGGGCTTGGGGTACTTTGAGCATTCACCTTTTGTCTGAATGTTTGCAGCTAATAATGCCAGCCTTGTGAGCTTTATTAGGTCTGGGGATTATAAATTGGTGTTGTTTCCTGTTACATTAAGCACCACATAAAAATGCTCTATGCCAGCACTGTTCAGTGAAGTGTGTGGCATACAGCATGCTCACATATATTATGTGACATGCAAATTTCTCTCCTGAGTGGTGGAGAGGAAGAGTTATCTTAAAAAAAAAATGAAGCTCCCACTTTCACATTTGCCTGCTGAAAGTCGAAATGTGGGAAACAATACTGCAAGTGGTACTGATGGCTCAGAACTTAGGAAGCAACTTCCTAAGGGAACTTTTACACCTGGCTCAAATTTCTTTGTAGGGAAATAACTCTTGGGAAAACTGGTGCAAATGCTGGAGCACTGAAACTGCAGTAGGCAAATCTTGCGTGGCACATGCTATGAGATAGATTATCTCCAGGTCCTTATCAACTGATAGATTCCTTCAGGGACCATAAAGACAATGTACAGTGGCTGTTGTAGCCAGGTGGGGTTTGGTCTCTATTCCTGGGCCACCAGTGACAGGACAAGAGGACAAAGGTTCAAGATGCAAAAGGGAAGGCTCAGTCTGGACATGGGGAGGAATTTCTTCACAGAAAAGGCTGTTAAACATTGGAATGGACTTCCCAGGGAAGTGGGGAAGTCACCATCCCTGCAGATGTTGAAGAAACGACTGGATGTAGAACTCAGTGCCATGGTCTGGTTGGCAAGGTGGAGATCAGTCAAAGGTGGGACTCGATGACCTCGCAAGGCTTTTTAAACCTTAGTGATTCTGTGATTCGCTGTGGCTGTGAGAGTGGGAGTGAAGCAGTTCAGGTGTCCTCCCCTTCCTTCCTGAGAGTATGAGCTGTTGTAGTGCCAGCCCTCTGTGTGCTGCCTTGGCAGATGCACAGAGGACTGTGGCTAGGAGAGTGTGTTTGGGGGATATAAATATGGTCATGCTCTCTTCTTGCGGGCATTTATTGCAGGCTGCTTTGCCAAAAGAAAGTGCTATGTGACACAGGTATTTGTCTTTGCCACTACAGCCTATTTTTATGTTCCATTTTATTATATTCTATTTTTATGGTAGAGTTTAGTAGCAGTGTTTGATGGGGAGGAGGTAAAAAGGACTGCATCCTTTACCAAGATATCATGACTTTGGAAATGTAGAAGTTTCTGTGGTTTTACGTATAGGATTAACACATCATAGTTCTTACTGCTTGTGTTTCCTGGGTTAGGAGCAAGAATGACAAGCTCTGGCTCAATTTTGGCATTCTTGCTTTCTAAGTAACCTAAGGATTTACAAAGCTACAGAGACAGGTCAGGTGGAGCATCTTTGCTAAGTAATGTAACCTCAACACAGGCTTTTTTCAGCGTGAAGGATTTCACCAAGGGCTGAGCAGTTTTGTCTTCAAGCAGGAAAAATACAACAGAATTGTAAAAAAAAATCTGTTTCAGGTAGTGTCAGTATTTTTTGAGCTGTCTTGTAATCTCCAAATCAACACTAACTTGTAGCTGTGGTATGGTACTGCTGAAAATACATCTCATCCTATTGTGTTAGCAAGCAGTTTTGGACATAGAGATTTTTCAAGGTCATCTGTGCGTAGTCATGAACAACAACCATTACAACCATTCCCAATTGTGCATGTTTGATAGCAAATGAAATACAGGAATTAACTAGAAATCATGCTTATTTCACTGCATAGTTAAGTGAGGATAAGAAATGGATGTAATGATATAATCTAACAGTTTCTTGGCAATTATCAGGAATTAATTTGTCTTCTGCTTTCACAATTAAATTCATGGGTTTCTTTTGGAGAAAAGGATGCCTTCTTTCTCCCAAAAAGTATATACCTGAGTTTGTGTATTGTGGTAGGAATTATAGTAGGGTAATTGAAATGTTCTAGTAGTTTTTTTTTCATAAATTGTTTATATACAAGTTGTGGGAATCCTGGGAAGCAGAGGCTTAATATGCATCATTAGACATCATGAATTTTCCTGGTGAAAGTAAATAAGTTTTGCCAGGGATTTTTCAGTATGTCAATAATAGATAACTTTTGTTTGCTTTTATAGGAATAAACTTTTCAATCATATTATATTATTGGTTACATTTTTACCAAACAATGACAACAGAAGAAGAGACAAGTAAATTCCTCCAGTGGATATGAATATTGTGTTTTGAAGCAGCACAAGTGTCAGTTTTATCAAATCCAGGGAAGTTGTGTATCTTTGCAAACAACTTCAGAGTGTCATGTAATGCTTTTTAGAGATGGGCTTGTATACCTAAGGTGGGTGTGCAAATAATTTGACAGTGAGCTTGCAATGTTTTTACCCAGTGCAGGATTTTATTTTAACCTTAACTATCTTATTGCTACCAAAGGCAAACAAATCTGTGTACAAAGATCCAGAACAGGCAGAGATCAACTCTATTCTGCCTCGCCTAGAACTGCCCTTCAAATGGTTTCCTTTCATGAAGGGATACAATGCCACGAACATACACGCCCTAGAAGGCACATTTGATTTGTATTTATTTTATAACCACAAGCCTTTGATACTTCACTGTAAGGCTGAAGTCTGCTATTCTCATCAGATCACAGAATTATAAAATATTTCGAGTTGGAAGGGACTTTTAAAGGTCATCTAGTCCAACCCTTCTGGAATGAGCACGGACATCTTCAACTGAATCAGGTTGCTCAGAGCCTTGTCTAACTTGACCTTGAATGTTACCAGGAATGGGGCATCTACCACCTCTCCAGGACAGCTTGTTCCAGGGTTTCATCACCCTCACAGTGGAGAGTTTCTTTCTAACATCTGAAATAAACCTGTCCTCTTTCAGTTTAAAGCCTTTACTGTCCTATCCCTGCATGCCCTTGCCAGAAGTCCTTCTTCAGCTTCCTCGTAGGCTCCCTTCAGGCACTGGAAGGCTGAAAGCAGTAGCTGGTGTGTTTTGTCTCTCTGTGAGTACATGAGAATGATGACTATCGCCTGCAGAGTCTGAGGTCCCACCGTTCCTGAAAATGGGGATAAACCTTGAGAGCATCCCCTGGGAATAACCAGGGAGTGCTGGTATTTTGCTTTCACAAGTTGCTGAGCCTATTCCCGCTTTCCCATCTATAACACATATTTTTTAGCCATATGTTGTTCTTCTTTTTTAAAAAAAGCAGCTAGAGAAAGATTAGGGTCTGCAGTTATTTCTGTTAGGAGGGAAGATATGACAAGATGTGTGTTTGATGCCAGCATTTTATTTTTAAGGAAGTACAAATTTGTGATGAAGCCACCTTTGAATGGAGGAGGGGCAGCATTAAGGGATAGGTTTCTGGCTTGTAGCCCTCCTGTCTTTTGAATAAAACCTCCTCAGAGTGCTGCCCCCTCCCTGATCACTTACTGGTGGTTATAGCTCATCCTGAAGCCTCCCCAGCAACCTACGTGTGGTGCCAGCCCTAGGAGCAGCAGGGCTTCTCCCTGGCACAGGCAGGCCCTCTCCCCCCCAGCCTGTCAGCATTTCTTAGTAGCCTTCCAGACACTTCTGTTTGAAATTCTTTCCTAATTTCATTCATGCGGTTATTTTGCCTAATTGTCAGCTTTTTGCTGAAATTTTTCCAAGCCCATTTGTATAAATATTTTAACACTATGAATTTTTTTTTTTATATTGCCCTTTTTATTTCCAGGGGTGGCAGGATGTGTTATACTATTTGTCTGTGCAAATTAGTTCAGGTTTTTTGTTGTCCCAAGTATCCAACATTAAAATTTCCTTTAAAAAGAAAAAAGGATTTTTCTGTGTGGCACAAATTCGGGAGACCAGCAATCCGTGTTCTTTCCCTGCCATTTATTATTTAATGCCTTTGTGTTGTGCCTCTGCACTTCAGATGTAACTCCCTTTTAAGCAAAGTTATCCTGGCTTGGTAGTTTATTCCTTGTAGGAGCATTCACTCACGCCCTGGACTATTCTCCCTGCCTGCTCTCAGACATTCTCTGAGTCAGGCGTTGCTGGGGTCATGCTTTGCTCCGGTGAAACTTCACCTGCTGGTAGCACCCTGCAGGCTTGTCTCTGGTGCTCACAACATGGGTTTTTATGCAACTTTTTCAAATTCACGGTTACCAGACCCCGTCCTTGTGCTCCCCCACTCGAAGATACTTCACTTTCCTTCCCAGCTATGTTAAACGCTTCTAAGGTGAATGAGGGTTTCAGGCTTCTACCTCCACATACAGATTGTTTTCCCTGTATGACCTTTTTAGAATTCAAGGTTTACCAGATGTTTCTAATAATCTTTCTTCTTGATAAAGCTTTATGGTTTCTCCAAATGTTTCTGCTGTTCATCAGCAGTTCTCAATTATTAGCTTGTATTTTAATTATTTATATTTATGGCCAGATGATATAATTGCCATCTGACATATAAACAATAGCCAGCCACTTTTCACAAAATATCAGAGAATAAATCCAAGTCATGAGAGTCTGCATACCATTCAGATTTCCCTTTTCAATTTGCATTAAAGTGGAGAGGAATGTCTATGAAGCTGTAGTGAATGAAGACATTCTTTTAATGCTGGACAAATAAACTCTAAACAAGAGTAAGAGTTGTTATTTTCCAAACTGATTTTTAGTGATTATCTTATAATAAAATTGTAGTGAACATTAAAAGACTAGCTGAAACTTGGTGAAATATAATAATATGTTTATGTAGTGAAAATAAACATGGCTTTAAATAGTAAAAGAGTATTTCCTTTATATGGTAATAGTACAGTATCTTCATGTACTAAACATCTTTTAATTGCAGTGTTTTCCTTTCTGTCTGCTAAGCAGCTTTTGATAATTTCAAATAATTTGTTCTGTTCTCCAACCACTTAAATTTGCAGTGATTTTCTATGTGACACTTTTTTCAAAAGGATTTGGAAGTCCAAATAAATTATGTCAACTGGTTCTCTTTTATCCATTTTATCCATTACTATGCTTGTGCAATATGACCCACTTTGAGAAGTTGATCAGATGAGAAAGAGTTACATAGTGGTATAATACAGACCAAACTACTGTCTGAATGTATCTTCAAGCACCATAATGGAAAGTGGGACTCTTCAGATCACTGAAAATTAAATTGATTAATAATACATCGTGATAAAATGAATTTTTCATGGTTTGGGAGCTAATGTTCTCAATTATTCAGCAATGCAAAATGTAGGAAACTTGCATATAAACAGCATGCAAGAGTTGATCCATGAAATCTTTATTTGGAATACAAAGAATTTTTTTTTAATATGCTAGAACAATTTTACTAAAAATATCTTTTGCTTTTGGTGGCAAAAATTAAATCAGAAATTAAACTTACCATGTATAGACAGCAAAAGCATCCTGTTTATTATAACAACACCACACACACTTCAATCATTGTATATTCAAAATTTTCCCATTTTTTACTTCTTCAGTGCTATCAAATAAAACTTTTGTTCCACACAGTTGTCATTTCTGGAAGCATTTTCAGTGCTCATGTAGGAAGTTCTATTGTCTTTTGAAAATGTCTTTGTTAGAGAAATTTTTAGACCGTTCCATTTATAAACATTGATGTTGTTATTGAAGTGCATTTTTCCTGGACCCTGATTCCAAGTCATAATCCTGTGTGCTTAGACCTTGGAGTGTTTTAGTGGAACTGACTTTTGAGAATTATCTTCAGAAAAAATATGTCCAAAATGGATATTTTATGTTTAGGAGGCTTCTTTGTTTGGTTGTTTTTAACACATAACTTTAATTAGGACTAATTTTTTTTCCCACAAATACTTTGAATGTGATCAATTATATTGGAAAATGAATTGTGCCTGGTCCACGTACTAATCTCAGCACTGACGGCATATTTTTGGAGTATCCGACCATGAAATATTAGCAGTCTAAGCGTCTGTATTGTCCTTTTGGATTTTGTTTATTGTCACTTTTCACCACTGAACACGTGTACATGATCGCCTCCTTTGTGGGATAAACTTTAACTTCGGTGGAAGGGTTAAAGTTCAGATTGTTTGCAAGATTCAACCTCTGCTGTCTGGTGTCACTTTAAGTGACTCAAGATTAGGGCCTCCACATACGGTAGCAATGGTGGCCAACTTTGTCCTAAATTATTCTCTATTCAAACCTTGTATGAAGTAAGGGTCTTGATTCTCCTTTTCCATATTGCTAAATAAATTATGTGGCTGAGATTGCAGGTGTAGCAAACTATCAGTCAATACATCTCTAATCCCAGACACACATTCTCTGTGGCAATATCTTTGCACCAATGGAGAGTTCAGTTAAAGTCTGCCAAGCTACTCACAGAGAGGTGCCCTGGCATGCAATACTTTATAAAAAAAAAAGTCAGTGAAGGGATTGAAGCAAAGGTGTTCTCTACAGGAGTACTTCTCAACACAAAAACATCCAGATAATTCTTCATTTTTCCTTCTCCCTTAAATCGCTGCTCTCAAACTCATTAAGATGTTTGCTGTGCGCCAGTGAGATGTTCTGTCAACCAGAAACTACGATGTTCCCAGACACAGATCACTGTAATTGTCTGGAGGTTTTCAGTGCGTTTGGTTGCTTTTTCCCCTCCAAGAGAGATAGAATTGTTTAGAGCAACTGGAGAAAATGTCTAGGAACTGTGCCTATGTGTTTCAGCATACAAATGCAGAGACAGATGATCGGGCTTTGAGAGAAATGTGTCTTTCCCTGAAAACAGGAAGACAGGGAACTTATCCTGCGTGACCTCTATTCAGTATCAAAGGCTGATGGACAAATTATTGCTAATGGCATCATCTCTACTTTAGTCAATTAGTTAATTTGCATCAAAAGAGCTCTATTGCATGTAAGTAATCACCATTATGAGCAAAAGGTTATTATGGGTTGCATTTTGGGTTTGCCATATCTTTCTGTATGGCTGGAAGGAATCACAATAATTTCCAGCATTTCTCTTTTCTTCCTTACAAGAATGATTGCCACGGTCTGGGAAAAAAAGTAATATTTCCCATGAGAATGAGTGAGTTGTTTCCTGGAGAAACAAAGATGCATCCCTTTTTTAATGTTAGTTTCCTGTGAGCTGGTATCTGGTGTGGAGACCTAGGAACTCACCTGACTCAGCCATTGGGATCTCTCTTAGTGGACTTTCTGAATGGCAGAATATTTGTAGTTCATAATGAGAGATGTAAAACAATGTAAATTTGAGGGGTAGGACTTTTGTGTTTATCTGTCCCTCAAATCTATTAATGATGAAAGAAAACTACTCCCCTTTTTCAGTGTACCTATTTCAGGCACAAACAGCAGATGCATGGGTAGATGGAGACCCTGGTGTCTGGGCTGCAGTAGCCTATTCCATACAGGAGTCCGTTCAGAAACAGCATTTAAACCACAACATTTGGGACTCAAATCCCGACACCAGGCTGTTCTCAGCCTTGCTATCATCAATCCTTCTATCATGCTTCCCCATCAAATCCCTCTTCCCTCAATATATTCCATTGCTGTACTGTTACCGAAGCTGATTCTTGAGCGCAGATTTAAAAGTGAGATTGCATGAGTGAGAACTAGCCACAGTATTCACTGATACCTATTTATCTTGGGCAAGATCTTTTAGCTGTGTAACATTTGTCAAAGCTCTGTTGGCAATGTAATCTAGAGCAATCATTTCTCTTCTGTCACTGCAAATTCTGCCTGGGAAACTGTAAACCTAAAGCAGACTTCTTGGAGAGCCATGCCGAGCGAGAACTGAAAGACTGGGAACTGCTGAATGTCAGCAAAGGTTATGCAGTCATTTCTCATGTCACTTTGACAGGCATGCCACTCGCACGAGAGCCAGGAGCAAGGGAGAATTGCAGAATGGGGATCCAAGGGTGCATAGGAGAGACGGGAAATAGACCATTAATCAAGGGCAGAACATGGGAAAGCTCCATCTTTCGAAGTGGGGTGACCTTTAGGAAATATCTGGTTAAGCACTATGATTAATGTTCTGTGTTCATTTCTTAATCAGTTGCATTATTTACTGTGAGAGTGGGTGAAAATAAACAAAAGCATAGTTAAAAGGAACAGCTTTTAAAAGACAGCACTGGAATGGCTCTGTTCAGTTGCTGGTTTTTACTTAGATTTGGTACAATTAATATCCATGCTGCAGAACTTCAGAGAGCACTTTTTGATGGTGCTGATAGGCACCGTGTACGCAGCAAGATTATATTAAATTGCTCAAAGAGACACTGATACATGTTACTGCCCTATTGATTCATGATGTTTGACTGTATGAGGTGTAAAATCACTGAACCTCAGGTTAAATATTCTGTGTGATTTGGGGTCTTTTACTCATAGAAATCCTATTAAGAGAGAAAGGGATCATACAGCTAAACTGCTGTGAATGGCACTGAACAGTTACCTCTAGTGTCTGTAATGATCTTAATAATAGAGAAGTCATTTGATATTCATTGTCGAGCCATTGATCATAATAGATTCATTCATTATTAATGTGGCTGTAGCACAGTGATGAAAGACCTGTTGCAAAGTGAGCATGAATATTAGTTTTGCAGAGGAAATCTTGAGGTAGCTTGAGATCAATAATCTTACCTGCCTTGCTAGCAGTATCACTGGAGAGGAAGTTAAAGGATATCAGTGGTTGGTTGATTCTTCAACAAGCTCAAAGAGGAAAAAAAAAATTGCTAGGAGGAGATCTTGAGGCTGCATCAGGAGCCTAAATTTCCTAGGCTCAAATAATACCATCAAAAATTGACACAGGTTGTTACTCATCATCACTGGTTTGAAGATCATGTGCCAGCCCTTGTTACACAGAGCCTGCCAGCTGGAGGCAGCTAGGTCAGGAAATGTAAAAGGACTTTGAGGACCAAAAATTACTCTTGGACCAGTCCTGAACATGTGGTTGTCACCCACTGTGATGCAAAGAAACTTTCCTTTTAATCCAAAGGGCCATTGCTAACTGAGAGCTCTACCTGTATATTCCAGATGATTTTCTTGTATCGCGGTTGTTAATTAAATCTGGTTTTCAGCTATCTTTGCTCTACTCTATAATTGTTCTTGCCTTTCTTTATCATCTCCAATACATGTGAAGAAATACTCAGCCATGCTACCTCTTAGAGTAACTGTTTAACTTAAAGTTATTTCCAAAAGACTTGCAGGATACAAGCAAGGCAACAGCCCCTTTGTGGGCATCTCTCCTTGCACTTCACAGTTGTATGATTGCTCCTTGCTCTGCCAGGCAGCAAAAAGACAAGTTTGGTTATTGAGGTGAGTGGTTAACCATTACTAGTTTCAAGAAAAGTGGTTAACCATTACTGGTCTCTGAAAAGACCCTAAACAACAATTTTTGTGGTGGCACTTAACTAACTAAATTTGTAATCCTGTTATTAATAGCTTATGTCCACTCTTTTGGTCTTTTCAGATGATTATTTATGTATTTGTGCTGTTGGGAGCAACTAGACCTTGCTAAATGTAACTATGGAAGATTATTTTCCAGTTCTGATTTGAAAGTCAAGTGGGAAGTTCCTCTTTGAAGTCCCTTGCTCAGCAATCCTTTAGCTGCTTTCAGAGTTACTTTTGCTTTTGTTAGTCATTGTAGTGAGTGGGAATTTTATCTGTGCCACATCTTTGGCTGGTATGAGCTAGATAGAAGCTGAGGACCTGAATCTGCTATTTTCTTATTTCACTAAAACCATACACACCAGGGATTGCACTGACTTTTTGTGGTTGTTTCTTCCCTAAATACCTTTATTTTCCCCTGCATTCCTATTTACTCCTCAAGTAGGCGGACTATGATAAACTTAAAACTGGATTTGAAACTGGCATGTAGGTGGCATTTTACCACATAATCCTCAGAGAGAAAATATAACTTTATTTAATTTTTTCATCAGAAGAAAGCAGTGTTCCTTTCTACACTATTCTTTCTCTTCTGTTCTCCTTAAAATGCTAATGAGTCAAGAGTTATGGTTTACCTCCAGTCTTTGAGACAACTGAGGTCCATTTTCTCAGCACTGAGCTCCAGCCTTTGTATTCCTGCCTGTGTTGCTGTAGGATCACATTGCCTTCACATACTGTTCATCCTAATGCTAAGGCCTATCTTCATCCTTTTTAACTTTTCAATTAATTTTTCAATTAATTCCAAGTCAGGGTCGCCTGACTTGGAAGGGACCCATAGAGATCATCAAAGTCCAACTCCTGGCCCTGCTCAGGACGCCCCAAAAATCCCACCATATGTCTGAGTGTGTTGTCCAAACACTTCTTGAACTCTGTCAGGCTTGGTGCTGTGACCACGTCCCAGAAGAGCCTGTTCCATTGCAGAGACTGTTCCAGACTAAATATGTGCCTTAAAAATGTAGAATATTACCTAAGTTACAGCGGTAATGGCAATCGTGGTGTGCATTTGTGTAGTTCTTAAGTAACGCAAGCAGAGTTCCTAAGAAATGGTGCCTGTTCAGCTGAACTCAAACACACCCCACAGTGGAGATGCTGTAAAGGCTTTTCAGAGGAGTGCAAACAGGTTTCGGGGAAGTTTAAGTGCTTTTATTTTCTCTCTTTTTTGAGCATAAATACTTTTATATCAGTGCAATAAAACATCTGCCTAGCAAGATTTTAAAGCTGCAGACCAGTAAAGCAGCGGACTGAAGGTGTTTTTCAAGGGCATTTCCTATCTTAAATATTAAAACAAATTACAATTTGCTTCATAATTTGATAAAGAGTGAACTGATGGAGTGGCTGTCTTAATGGAGGTGTACTGGGTAGGAGACAACAAACTCATCTCTTTATTTTTCCCCTTGTGTATTTCAAGAGTATACAGCAACAGGTTATAGCCAAGCACAAATAGATAGAATACGATGGTTTTTAAATAATGCTGAGCTCCAAAATGCCTTAAAAATCAGTGCAAAGTCATTGACACACATGTAAAATAGCCCTGTATACAGGTAAAAACCTAATGTGTGGTGTTTAGACATAGATGCCTTAAAATAATAATTATCAAAAATATTAATATAACAGCAAAGCACAACTTCTCTTTAACTGAAATAAATATTAGTATGTGAAATGTCTGAGTGTTTATCAAAGTAACTGAAAGCAAAAATGTCTTTCAAGAAATAAAATCTATATGCATTTGAAGCAAGCTTGAAGCTAGGCTGGTAATGACATGGTTCTGTAAATTTATGAGTTTAAATAATTCTCCAAAAGCTGCTGTTTCAACATTCCTGGACAGAAAACATGCCCATGCATCAATTCATAAACTTGTTCTCTTGCATGCCTGCACTTCTGCCTTATGTTAGTGTGGCATTTTGCCCACTCTAGGAAGTGCTGTTTCGTTTTCTGCCATGTACAAATATCGACTTGTTTTCTAGAGAAACCCTGAGAAAATACAGCTGTTCTTTCTGGCTTTTTTCTTTCCATACATTGCCTCTTTTCAAGCACTCCCATTGTGTGCTTTCATCGGAAGGATGATGGAGAGTTCAGTCTTTTTCTCATTTGCTGAGGTCTTTTCTGAATATCCAGTGTTCAGCTGCCTCCAGATGACCAAGAATTCCACTAGCTGCTCAGATGGTGTTTTTAGAGTTTAAACATAAGCTTGGCTTATCTTTACCTGGCCACGAAAGGATGAGGCACAACCACTGTCCCTGTGCTCCCTGAAAGACAGCTGGTAATCTGTCCCTGCTAATGCACCCATCAATGTATCTGAAAAAAAAAATTCGGAGCATTCTCTTGTAGAAACTCCCATTCAGATTTCTTCATCTTGGAATGACAACGAGAAATATTCCTGGTGTTTTGCTGAGCTCCCAAGCCTTGCTCTTAAACTCCCAATTCGAATTTCTGTTGTTGTGTAGCCTGGGAAAGCTACACAAAACAAACTGTTTTGTTCTCTACTTAAAATGTATTCCTGCATCTTCTCAGTCACTGGCCCCACATTTGGTAGTAAATAGCATGATTTCATGTGAAACAATTAAAGCACTCATATGAAATTAAAAATTCCAACAGCAAGATAGGTAACTGGCATATGGCTCACATGAGGTCTCTTCGTCAGAGTGCTGAACTTACACTTGAATAAAGAAATGGCAAGAGGGACAGTAATGCCTCTGTAGAAAAGTGACATATACAGGAATAATTGCAGGATATGTGCACTGTGTGCCAAATGGGGCAGTCAAATGCGGGTTTCCCAAGTGCCTGAGTGATCTGTGAGTGCAAGGGGAGCTGAGAGGCCCAAGCAGGAATGGGATCACAGGGAAATATCAGCCAGCTACGGAGCAGCTTTTGTTGTGAATTTAAATCTCAGTGGCATAATTTCCTTGTTTGTCACAGAGGATCAGATTTGACTGATGACTTGTGGAGATTTCCTTGAGATCACTGACAGGTATGCTTAATTAGAGGCAAAGATTCAGTGGAATCTGAGTGAGGAATGACTCCCTCTGTGTCAGTGAAATTCCTTTCTTTACACCAGCTGCATTTCACAAAGGGGCTGTGAGGGAAATTGCATTAAGACAAACTCTTGGCTGCACTGGAAGTTTCAAGCTTCTACTTTTCACATCCATTCCCAGGTAAATGTTAGCAAGAATAGTATCAAAAACAGGGATTGAAAGAGGGGTCTTTAGTTTAAAATATGTTATGGGAGTGGTTGGCACACATACCAGACTAATGATAAGATGGATCTGTTTTTGAGACTGGCTAGAGTAAAAGTTTATGCTCGAGAAAAGGAGGCTGCTTGCAAAAAAAGCTGAGAAGCATCCTGGGACTGTGACCAGCTTGCAAGGTCTTCTCTCCCCTGCATACCCTTCCCTGCTTCTTTCCCACATTACAGCTGCATTCCCATCCACCTGCCATCAGTCATCCTGCTACTCATGCCTGCTCTTGCCTTTTCCAGCTCCAGACTCATTCTTTCTGCCTGTCATTCCCACACCAATTCGCCAGAGGTACAGCGTTTGCACACAGGGGAATTTTCATTTGCAGTTATTGATACAAAGTGCAGAAAAGAGTAGTTGGTTCAATAATATATAACAGAAAACCCCTTTTAAACTGGCTGGTTGTTGTAGCTATTTATACTAGCTGTGGTAAAGCTCAATAATCAATGTATACCTCATAAGAAGTTTGGCAGAGGAGTGCAGATACTGCATATTTATTGTAGGTGCGACTGATAAACCCCTTAGCATCATCACAAAATTGTGTATATTTGCATTTGAAGTTGCATTATATATACTTATATGCATGTATATATTCTGTATATAAACACACGGAGAAATGGCTTTGTGTTTACTAAAGATATATAAACAATTTACAGAGGATATGAATCAGCTGACGCTGTGTTGTGGCCTTTTAAAATAACTGTTGGTTGCACTTGGAACAGCTTTTGGGAGCCCATTTCACATAGAACACAATCTAAATAATTTATATTCTGTAAATAAAAAATGTTTGGTACGTACTCATGTGTTTACACATCTGCATACACACATGCACATATATATATTTATAAGTGCATAATTAATTCCATCTACCCTTCCAAAGAGGTTTCCCAGAACCAGGCTCTAAAATCCCTCTTCATTCTCTTCTGCCATTTGGCTGGAGAGCACATTCATCCATGGCCATGGTTTATATGAAGGCAGTAAACAATGCTTATGACAACGGCATGAAATAATTCTCCAGAGGCCAAGGACAGACTTTCTTGTGGGAAACAGGTACTGCTGATAAATTTTCAGAGGTCATTTTTGTGGAGGTGGCTCAAAGTAGCCATTCCAAACCGCCAGCCCCATGATTTCCCCCAGTGCACAGCTGGAATGGAATGAGAACTTGACTCAGTAATGAGCAACTCTTTTAAAATACAGCTGGTGGTCCAAACACATTGTAGTGTTTTTCCCATGCTTGCACAGCATGCAGTGTCAGGCATGTAATAGTATTAGTGTTTTGTTCCTCCACTTCCTACTAATTTTCATTTACATGGAAAAAAAACTCAAGCAACCTGGTAAAGAACACTGAGATCAGAGAAAAGACCTTCATGAGATTCACATGCTTCTCTTGGTCCATTTATGTTCCGCCCACTGGGGTCGTCAGTATTTAATATTAAATCCTTACTTCCCTGTCAATAAAATGTCACACTGGTGAGTGTTATGTGAGTAACGACAATGGTAATAAAGTGATTATGTTCATGCACTGAGAAGACCATGAATTGAAAAATGACAACTTGAGATGGAACAACTAGATGAAAGAGAAATATGAGATGGACTGTGATCAGACTATCAGTCTACCACTGGTGTAGCTAAGGAAGATGAGGGACCAGATTTAGGAAGCAGGTGTAAGGCTATAGATATGTCAAATAAGTTCTTTGAGCAGTTGTTGTGTGAAAAAATGGAATTTCCTAAATGGTCTGTAGTAGAGAGAAAATAAGTTTAAGTTTGGATGACAATAGCTTTTGGTACAGTCTGTTTTAATGGTTCAAGGATGATCATATATAATTTTTTGAGATTATAAAGTTTTTATTATTTTAAGGTACAGAACAAGTATAAAGTTATCCTCATCCAAATGAGTGTGAGTACATGAGTCTTCATTTTGCTGTCTTGGCAACAGTGAGAGTTAGAAACCTCTGAACTGGTTAAGGGCTATGATTTTGTTTCTGTTGCAAGAAGTTTTCATACTATTGTGTGAGATGGAAATACACGGGCTTCCAGTTGCAATGGTGCTATGATACATCAATATAACTCTGAGAACCAAGATTTAATTTTAAATACCTAGAAATATTTAGCAACGCATTATTGAGTAATTTCTTAGAGTAGTTTTTCTGACACAATTAAAAAAAAATCAGATGATGTTAAAGTACGTGGCTTTTACTAAGAAGGTTTTTCAGACTGCAATGGCATATTTTCAATATATGGATAGGATATGGAGATATAAAAATCAGTGGATTATGACATATTTACATGAGTTTCTTTTGGAAGGGAACTTGTACTGCTGTTACTTGCTAAATGTGGTTTTGCAAAATCAAGACAGATCATTACTGAGACTCTTTTCAATGTGCTCCTTTTGAAATATACATATATTATTGATTTTACATAATTTGAATATGTGGCCTTTATAGTGTCTAAAGGAACAATAAGCAAGACTGTGTTACTGGTGTGTGTTGTATATCGGTACCTGGTAGGCTTTAGAGAGTGAACACAAAAATTTTCATATTTGAATAGTCAGGAACACTGCCCAAAGTACTCATTAAAATATCTAAATTAGATCATTCTTCCAAAATCCAGTGTATTCTTCCACACAGAGTCCTTCTTTCATTAACCTAACATTAATGATTTCATTAAGTCCAGAATGCTGAAACATGTTACAGAAGACAATTAACAGAAAAAGAAATTTTCTAAATAATTATTGGGATAGAGAATCCAAAGATCTGCCCAAAGAAGGATTGTTATCTATTGCTAGAAAAATAATTGGTTATTCATATAGAATCTCACTACAGCTAAAAATATTCCAGTCACTATTTCAGTGATAAAAAGCTAATAAATTTAATTTCATTTTGCTTAAGTATGTTAGGAGGTCTGCATTCTGTGAGAATTTCCTGGATTTTGATGTAGAGAGGAATATCCCTTGAGGGTGTAAAGGGTACCTTTATCCCCTGGTCTAAAGGGCCTTCAGGTCGATTTGGAGAAACTCTGAGGCCAATGGGAAATCTTCCACCAGCGGACACGGTGAGGCATCCTTTTCATCAGAAGCCTTGCCTTTAGAAGGGGTCCTGCCTTCTCTTGCAGAAGTGTGTGGAAAAATGGGATGGGAAGGGTGTATCCTTCTCAGTTTCTTCTGAGTAGCTCATGGTCTTCCTTAAAACAAGATTTTGTTTAGATAATATAAACTAATGTTTCTGGATATATTATTTTATATAGATCATTATATGGTTACAGACAAGTATTTACAGTAGGATTATTATTGACAGTGTCCTTCCTGAGCACTTAAGTGGTAGTAAACTGTGATTTTTTATGTACTAGAAATAACTAAAAATTATACTGCCTTGTTTTGGTGAACCAGATTTGACCTCAGAGGATTTATCTATAAAATGCTGCTAAAACTTTTTAGTTAGGGGAATAGGACCATAAGATTAAAACAAAACAAAGGAAGATTAGCTGGCTTTCAGCAGCAGCAATTCGTTTTTCTTATAAACAGGAAATATTTTCAAAGTTCCAGTGTTCCACGTTCCAGAGTCACCAAATAATGTAAACAGGTTTCACTTGGACCTCAAATGTTGCAAATCTTTTTCCATCAGGATTTCATGGGCTTAAACCTAGATGTCAGCAGGTATTAAAGTGTCTGTCAACATAAGTACATGAACATTTTAAAGGTTACTATGTCCATACATAATTCTGATGCTTTTTTTTCCCCTGGACAACACTGACAGCACCTTACAACAAAAGAAGTTCAAATACCATACTTTTCAAACCATATGTGGCATATCTAACATGGCAGACCTGTTTCTGGGTTTCACTCAAACCTTAACACAACTGTGAGTTAATCCATGATAAAGGCACAGATGAAGACTGCGAGTGTTTTAACTTTAATGTGCTCCTTTACCACCAATGCAATGGGGTAAATCTGAGCCTCACGCTTTTGAATGGTAACTACTAGAAAATGACTGAGCCTTTGTAACGTTATAAAATAACTTTTGTTTGCATTTTTACTTCAGGGGTTTCTTTATCATTTTGTAAGGCAATGTGTATCTTAAATTGACAGTATCTACATAGCAACAGTTTACATGCCCTGATAATGCTGCAAGACACGAGCGTGAGTGTCCCCTAGGGCTTGTGGGGGGACAAGATTTTCCTTTCACTTGATATTTGTTGGTTTTATTTTCAGAAGTACAGCACAGTCTTTATTGTTTGTTTTTCATTTTGTTCTCACCCTTATCTGAAAGGCAGTTTTTCAAGATACCAGGTGTCTGTATCCCCAGTGGCAATTAACTAAAGAAACAAGTTCCTCTGTTCACATACCTGAACTGGATGACCCAAAAGAAAGAGTATAGATTGAGTTCCATTGACATTTATTTCCATCTGACTTCTGAAATCACCATTTTTCCAGTAAATCAGTGTTGATTAAATTAATATGAGTGTAAATTTAATTATATCAAGAATGTATATAATTAAAAATCATAGTCAAGCTAATAAGCTGTAATTAATCTCTCAATAGCATGCTGAGAATTCACACAAGATAATTCTGACACTGAACAGCTGTGGACTTATGGAGTTCACGTATCAGACTTTAGGCATGCACTGTATACCAAAACTTGAATACTTTAACTATTTTTTTTGTGCTGAGAGAATCACTGCAGGTTTTTCCCCCCATCTTCTTTATTTCCCAAATGATGTTGCTGTTCTGTTCCTGTGGAAATTTTGTGGTTTAATGCCGTTGTGTATGACTATAAATAAATAAATATCTTTGTAAAGGTAAGGAGGAGTACTGTGATGAGGAGTAATGTTCTTTGTAGAATGAAAAGGCAGGCTGAAAGCAATCTAAAGGGAGTCACTGGTAGAAGTCAGCACACTGCAAGTGAAGGCTGGAGCTCTGTAGAACATGGGTTGTGACAGCCAGGTTGGACCCAAAAACTGCCATACCCTGGCTCTGACTCTCAAAGCTCTCAGTAACGGCAATATTACAAATAATTTTAATATTCAATGTAAGGTACAAACGTAGGTACTGTCCTATGAACATCCACGAGAGATAAGCTTGAAATAACATAGCTTCTAAATATATTTGGTTGTAGACTCAGAAAGGTGGGGAGAGAATTTTGGAGGGCATGTAGTGACAAGTCAAGGGGGAATCGATTCAAAGTGAAAGCAGGTTGGTTTAGATTAGATATTAGGAAAAAATTCTTTACTGTGAGGGTGATGAAGCCCTGGCACAGGTTGCCCAGAGGAGCTGTGGCTGCCCCATCCCTGGGAGTGTTCAAGGCCAGGCTGGATGGAGCTCTGAGCCACGTGGTCTAGTGGAAGGTGTCCCTGCCCATGGCAGGAGGATTGAAATGAGGTGATCTTTCAGGTTCCTTCCAGCCCAAACCATTCTATGATTCTGTGATCTATTTGTAGTGCTTAGTGATGCTACTGACGCTTCATAGTCCAGATGCTGTAATGACTCATCACTTTTCCTCCTCCCAGAAACCACCCACCCTGTGTCAGCTGAAACCTCCCTGCCCTGAAAGACAATGACACATCCATGTGCACACTTTCATTACAGAGAGCAGCTGAACTATTACTGTGTCCAGCTGCATAGAAAACTTACCATTAAAACTTGGGAAAACTGTACATTTCAAATGAGTAGGGAACATTGTTGCGTATTATTTCAGCACCAGGGGAACTTTAGACCCATGTCCTCCTGCATAGACTTCCCACTGAATATCAAATCAGGAGAGAGTACTCAACACGTTGGGTCCATGCTAAACACTTTCTGAAATTCCCTGGTAAGCACCAGCCCACATTTGTGGGGTGCCAGACAGTGTCCATGGTAAGAGCAGGAGAACATGGACACAGAGTCTGCCTTCTTTAGTGTGGCAGAGAAACTGAAAACACACGACTGGCCCGTGCCTGATAGAAATGTAAACTCCTATGAAAACAAAATCAAATATTGCCTTCAGTGTGGAGAGGGTAAAAAGCCTACAGCTATCAGAACTGGATGTTTACAAGTGTTGCTTTAATTGCCCTCATAAGGTTTTTGGGTACTATATTAAGGAGCATAAACACATCTATCCAAAATAATTAGTAATTCCCTGTAATTTCTGAGAGACTTCAGGAAAATGAGTTCTAAGTACTTGTTTCTATACCATGCACACACATGGGAGTATACCTAAGAACACTAGTTTTCCTTTAGTTATCTTGGTTACACTTTGTAAGACCTGCCCACTGTGCATTGGTATTTATGGGTTTGTATTCACAAATAGAATAAGATTGTTCTGTTTTTCTAGTGCTTTAAGTGCTGTAAAGTGGCTTATTAGCACTGGTTTTCAAACATATTCCAAAATACCATTAATCTAAAGAACATTCAAGGGTTATAGGAAAATATAAATCTTAAGTAACCCATTCTGTTTCTAATGAAGCTGCCAAAACTCTCCTGAGATTTTGAAAACTCTAAAATGAGCTGATGTTTTATCTTATGGAGAAACATACAAATTTGCTAACCCCTTTATATCACAGGTTCAACTTTAACATTATTTGTAAATGCAATTAGATATGACAGTTTTAGAGAAGACAGAGCTATCTGAGTGATTAATTCCTCAGGTATTTTATTTAGCAGTTTCTTTCTATCACTGAAGTGTGGAAGAAAGGACTTGCTCAAAGCATGAAAGGCAATACATTTAAAAGTTTAATAAAACTTTTTATTTGAAGTAAATACAAAGCAAGCTTTAAAACTTAGGCACTATTGATTGCTAAGATATTACTTTATATTACAGTAGACTGTAAGCAGACTGATAATTTTTCAATCTTGCTTGAAAAGGCCTTCAGAACAAGGGGTGGTCTTGGATGTTTTTTATGAGGGAGCAAATAATTCATTTGGAGAGTTGCAGAAACCTGAGCAGCACTGAGTAAGCTGTTTGTGTCCTTCAAGTCCACTGATCAGATGTGTTTTCCCAGGAGAGACTGAAACCCTGGAAAATGTACACAAATTATTTTTTCACCTTTCATGGATTAAATAAAACCCCATAATGTAGTCAGTTATAGCAAGTGGGTATCTCTGGCTTTTCACCTCCAGAGTCCTGCATTTCTGTTGTTTTGAAATTCCCTGTTTTGCTTTGATTTCAGGGTCTTTTTTTTCTTGTGGTCCCCTTCTCTGACTTTCCCTTCTACCTGCCCAGTTGGAGGGACACTATCAAGCTTTATCATTCTGACCTCATTTTGACATTCCTCACTTATTCTCAAAAGTCCAGGCTGGTTGAAGGGTTAAAAACCTGCCCAAACTAGTTAGTTAATACCTGGATTGGACCCTTTTTCGTACACTCACGGGCAAAAATTACAAAACCAAAACCCAAAGAAACGAAAAACCGCCACCACCAAAAAGAAAACCCAACCAAGCAACAAAACAACAATTCACGAGCCTTTCTTTTCTTTTAATGAAGCTTCTACAGTTAAAAGCCATGTTGCCATCTGTCTGGGAGTGAACTTGTAAACTTTCTGTAGACGTTATTCCATGCTTCAAAGGCCAGGCATTGTTTCATTGATAGGAGTCTTGGGTGTGTAAGCAACTCTGATCCCTTAAAGCAAGAGCAGTTGGGCTGTAATATAAACATATGTATAGTTTTCAGAATTAGAGTTTGAATCTATGATTTTTAATAGACTTTCTGTTCTATGTTTTTTCCTTGCAATCCTACTGGGATGAATTTGAGAGACCACAGACTCTTACCGAGTTTTTGTGGTTGCTTGCTTCTGGACCTTGGGGGGCCCTCATTGGAAGACACAGAGAATTCTTTCCTTCTACAGATCATCAGTGCACAAAGAGCACTGGCAGCCATAGTTCTTGGGAAGCATTTCTGAGAAGAGAGTATATTACAAACATGTTGTTAATTACTGATATTTTAGCGGCATAACATATAAACCAAGGTAGTGCTCAGTTTCTGCTGTGATTTCAATTGTGTTTCCAGGTAGTGCAGGAGACACATAAAATAAAAAGAATCTTTCTGAATATTAACACTGGTTCTTGTGGTACAATAAATAAGAATTTACAGTTATGAGTCAGAGAAATTAAACTATCCATATGGATTGGAAACTGGAACAGAAATCCAATAAAGTACCATGTCTTTCCGGCTGTTTGATAAATTAGAAGTTCACATTTCTACACATGAATGTAATCTGCCAAGTAAAATTACTTTACCTGCTGTCAGATATTTTGCTTATCTGTAAATACTGAGTTTTTCCACGTATAACTTGCTAAATCCGGATTCTTTCAAGCTATTGAACGTGTTTATTTTAGGCCAATACTTGCTGTGAAAACACATAATCTGGCTCAACTCAAACTTTTAGCCACTTTCCAAGCAAACTGGATGATGTAGTAGCTCATATTGATTGTAAACAACTCTAAAATGTAGTTAAACCTATTTTTTCTTAAGAAAGTAATTTTACCAAGAGCAAAGTTGTCTAATATTTTTTCAGCTTGTGGATTTTTAAGTGTTGGTTTCTTGGTAGCTCATTTGTTCTCATGGCAATGGGCATGATTTTCTTAATTATTTCTGCAGACCCCTAAAACCAAAAACCCCAAGGAATGAAAACCACAGCATTACATTAAACCAGATACCTATTACTAATTTGTTGGTGTTTTTAATCACCTTCCTTTAGAGGTCAGGGTGTTTGATGAGATGACTACTGAAGGTTTGGATATGCACATTAATCTTTTTTCAAACTGGCAGATTTTCCTCCTCATGCCTGAGGACCGAGAGAACAGCCAGGTGCATTGTGAGTGAACTCTTCTTTACAGGTTTATCAGCACAGAAATGACTTGTCCTAGAAACAACACTTTAAAAAAATATTTAACATCTGAATTACTTGTACATGAGGCTTTGTATCTGTTGAGAGTCTTATTTCTGTTGTTTTGGTTTTCTTTAAAGGACACTGCTTAGCTCTTCTAGTCACTGTTTTCTGGCACGGTGTTCTGTACAGCCTGAGGATATATCCCAAGCTTGTGCTGTGCCAGAGTAATATCACATGTTTGAATAAATCGAAAGAAGGATGCCTACTTGAGCTTTAATTAAAAATGTCTTCTTCAGGGCACTCTTTAAAAATATTCTGTGGTGAACACGTTGTGTTTCATGCATTGTGCACGTGCGTTTTGGTGTGTGAGTAAAATCTAGTGTCATTTTTATATCAGTATCAGTGCCCTTAACAGTAGAATCATAACCTCTAGGAACTTGTTAAACACAGAACAAATAGCATACCTTATATATCCTTCTACAAAGACACCCTTAATGATAGCTACCCTTATCCCCATGAATACTACTTCTTCAACCTGCAAAAACTATCACTGCTCTTTATTTATTTTTATTTAGCATCTCAGGTGGTAGCTCCAAATTATACACGCAGCATTTCAGCCTTTGTATTCATACTAAAATGTGTACATTTGGGATCTATTTGCTGTAGATCAAACTCTTTTGAAAATAAATATTCTAGATCAAATATTTAGAATTTTGTTTGGTTTTTTTTAACAAAAACTGAAGTATGTCTCAGTCAAAATTTTCCAGGCAGCTTCAGAGTTTGACTAATCCTGAATAATACCACACAGAATCACAGAATCTTAAGGGGTTGGAATGAGTCTTAATGGTCATCGAGACCCAAACCCTCTGCCATGAGCAGAGACACTTCCCACTAGACCAGTTTTTTTTAGAATTTTCCCCTTTTCGTGTCAACATGAAAATGGATGTGTGCAATCTCTTATGACACACACGGTTATTATTGAACATTACTGAATTAAGTTGGCACTTGTATGACAAGGCCACATTTTGCAGCTGTGTCATTTAAGTTCCTTTCTTTACTTTTTCATATTTTTCTCCAGCAAAACACACTTTTTTTTCGTTTGTAAAAACCTTTGGGGCTCAGCATGAAAGCATTTACTCATGGGGTGAAAGGTTTTTTTTAATGGACAGCAAAAGCTCACGGTATGAGCATGGTGCTGGTCTGCCTCGTGAGTCATAAAAAAGCCTGAAACTGTAAATGAGGCATAACTTTTTAATGAGTAAATCCTAAGAACAAACTTCTAGTATTTGACAAGGAAGGCCAAATTTCACTTTAAATCCCTTATGCATTTTATTTTACAGCAGTTGGTTTTGATATAACAATTAAGGATGTTTCAAATTTGCAAAATGCAGTTATCTTATTAATTTGTCTATTTAGTCCATTCCAGTGCTGTGGAGAATAAAACATTGAACATCTCCCCTAAAGAGTGTTCATTGTGGCAGTGAGATGTAACAGAGCAAGCTAGCAAACCCGAAATGAGACCCCAGGCCTCATTCAAGTGATTTTCCTAATTTAGTGCCATGTGCAATGTGCTCCTTTAAGGCAACATCTTGCACGAGTTCCACCAAAGAAAATTGAAAATCTTTAATTCAGATGCTACATTTAAGAAAGATGTGTTTTGAGTTCATAAAAAATACTTTTCTCATCTAAAAAGAAAGTCTTCCAGACCATTTCTGATACAGAGGAGAAATACTATAACTGCAACTTTGAAAAATTCATGTTTCTGATATCTACACAGTTGTTCAGTAAATATTATAGAAAATTTGTTTAATTTTTTTTAGAAGTTTGTGTGTGACCACTCAGTAGGAGCATACATTACACAAGATTATACATCCACATGCTCTTAGGTAAAGGCCGTGATACCAGGATATATAAAGTAGCTTTTATGTTTAAAAGAAAAAGTACAGGATAAAAATAGAACATGGATGTAAAACCATTTTGTATACTTGCCCCACTAACTGTCTTGCAAGGATTTTATTCTGTGTAACATCTGAATGATTGTAACAAAGGTAACAAAATAATGTGGTTTTTAAATGAGTGGGATACTTTTATTTCAAGATACTTACTAAAATGGTCTCAGAAAGCCGACAAGTAATGGGTTTTTCTCGGACTTAGCTGTGGATTCACCTGTACTGTTGCTAGAAAAGATGGACACAGCTCGAAACCCAAAGATGTTGTCTTGGACATGAGAACATGGGTTAATGGATGACTGCTATAGAAGAGGTGGGGTGTGGAAGTGGGGGTTGTATCATAGCAGTAACCATTCCAGTTGGAATTAGAAACCTAGTGTATATCACTGCCTCACAGATTCTTTTCCTAATTTCATCATCATCAGATATCCAAAAGAATGAAGTTGAGAACTTTATTTTTAGGGACGTGCTGGGAAATATTATTTGGAAGTGTACTGTGCTTTGTGCTGGATGAGTTCTGCAGCCATGCATCATCCTTTACAAAGGAAACATGAATAAATCTCTATAAATTAACCAAGTGGACTCCTCAGTGCATCATAATTCCTCATATCTGGCGGAGAACAAGGAATTGTGAAAGCACTTGCACCAAGTTTTTCAAGTATAAAACATGTGCTTTCTATTTTACCGTGTGCATAGTACAGAGCTACCTCTCTGGCAGGTTATTTAAGTTGCATTCTCTTTTAAATAATGTATTCTGATGAATTAAAAATTATCAGTTTCCATTTATGGGGAGAAAGGAGGTTGCTAATAATTAATAAATAATTTCTTCAGCTGAAACATCTCTTAGATAATTCAGAAAACCCAAAAAGTTAACTGGCTGAAATAAAAACATTTGAATGTATTCACAGGTTCCAAAATTTTAGGGCTGTTTGAGGTGAGAATTTGTTTGTGTGATTTTAAAACAATTATTTAGAAATCATTGATTTAAAAATAATTATCCTGACTGGTTTTTAATAAATTATCTTAAGTGGTGCAAGCAATCCAAGGAAGGTTTACGGTGTGTGTAGCAGATGGCATCTGTTTTCTCTGTGTGCAAGATATGGTGGTTGCATTTCATTCAGGGGGGCTGGCTGCAGAGCCAGGAGGAAAACAGGTTGTTCCACTGGTCCTGGCTGGTCTGTGCCATGTCAGATGAACCACATGCAGGGAAAGGGATTTCTCCTCTGTGCTGGGAGCCTCAAGGTCCAGGAAGGGCATTCCAGAGCACAAGACAGTGAAGGCTCTTGGTGTTGGGGCACACCAAGCAGTGCCCAGACTGGCGCTCCTTAGAGGCAACAGGGCAAAGAAATCCACATAAGCAGTTGCAAAGTAGACATTGGTGGAGTTACTGGGCTAAGATAAAGCCCAGCTGAAATAATTTGCCCTGCATGACTCTGATGGGTGGAGAATAAATGTATTTAGGAAACATATACAGCCTCAGGAGTCCTGGTCTTTATTATTTTTCTTAAAGATTTATTACCCCTGTGGAAGAAATAAGTCAAAGTGAAAAAGTTGTTTCTGTTTCAAAATTGAAATCATAATTACAAAAAAAAAAAAAAAAAAAGAAAGAAAGGTAGTAACTAACAAAAAAAGTGGTGTTTTGTACCAGACTGGTATAGTAAACTTCAGGGATGTCAGGTGATATTATATTGTTCTGTTATTTAGCTGGGCTTCTCAGTTTGTTTATTGAAAATATTTAAGGAAAAAAAAAAAGTAGGAACATTCCAGCAATGCTTTTAATGAAGGTAAAAGTACAAGAGTATGCAATGTTATATTAACATATGTTGTTATGTGCTGCAACTTGACTGGAAACTTTAGGCCGGGTCTGTTTTCTGGAAATAAACTTCCAACTGGCTCTGAATTATTGGTTCACCTTCATGCAAAGACTTCTTAATCCCCGAAGTGTCTTTCTTGTTCTCATTAATCCACTGCCTTCCCCTCTAATGGACTGTGCTGGCTGCTTGGGCTGTAGGAAGCAATCCTGCTGCATCCTGCTGCCTTTTTCCTGTACTGAGAGCTTGTGGGCAGCATCCAAGTTCAAACGTCTGAGCAGTACAGCTTGTTATCAAAAAGTTATTGACAAACTGCAAGATCACAGCAGTGTGGCTGGTGGCAGAGCTAATGGGATTCCTTTGAAAGACAAAGGTTCAGAGAGCCTTTAGACAGACACATTTTGGCCAAGATGTGACAAGGTTTGATAACAGCGAACACCCGCCTGAAGAGTGCAAACACAAGAAAGGAGAGAAAATTTCATGTCAGAGCGACTAGTTGATGGTAATAATGACATGAGATTAAGCAATTATAACTCCTGCCTGAATCTTAATGTGTACCTTTGGATAATTAGATTTGGTGCCTTGACAAGCTCGCTCTGAAGGGGAGTGTGGACAGTGCTACCAGATGAACATCTGAAATTTGGTGATGCTGTAGGAAGCCCTCTGCTGCCTGGGAGCTGGGCAGAATGCCCCATTTCTGCCCTCTAGCACGGGGAGCCTGTGCTTCCGTGGCGTTTGTTGAGGATACACAAGGCAAAACTTCAGCCTACGTAATTTATTAAGTAAACATGTTAAAAAACTCACGGATGTTGTATGTGCAGAGGAGGAGCGAGGAGACAATTTCATAGTTCAGCTTTGCGCCTTTGTAAATCCACTGAGATTTGTTTGTGTTTCTGTGCATTTAATGGATATGTGAAGTACATTGTGCCAGTGGTTATTGGTCTGATGGATGCCTGACATGATTATTCATTATGCACTTTATGGGTGAGGCTGCCAGACAGACTTTACTAATCCAAGAAATTTTGCAGAGCTTTTCTTGGAATGATCACCCTCCAAGTTTTATAAATCTGTTTGTGGTACAAGGCACTAGACTTGTAGTCATCAATAGCTACAACCACAAAAATACCCAAAAAACAACCAAACTTCTGCCTTCTTTCAGTTCCACATTCTGATTTCGCAGGTTTTTGTGAAGGTGTGATTCAGCATTATTTTTCTGCATCCCACAGTTGCAGAGTGTTTGTATTGGTTTTTTCTAGGCTGGTCGTGAATGTGAGGTTCTCTAGGTCTGTTGAACAGCCCTGTCATGTGGGGCCTGTTATTTGACTCTAAATATTAAAGGCAGTGGTTGAATTTGGCACTTACAGGTTGGATTTAGAGTTGGCTTTCTAATGAAGTGATCTTTAGTATCCACACATTAGAAGTGTATTTTCAGACTAAAAATAGACCTATCTAGACCTTCACTGAGGAGACTGATTTTTCCCTAAACCAAAACCATGTTCTTAAGTGTTTTTGTCCATGTACTGAAGAGGAAAAATCTCCCTCACTACGTATATAATGCCAATTACAAATTACTGGAAACAGATGCATAAATTTTCCAAGGTAAATATTCCTCGAAAATGAGTGTAAGGTAGCTGTTAATTAAAATTAGGGAAGTTGAACGCTTCTTGTCAGAAGTATGGTTTAAATAAATTAAGCATGTTACAAAAAAAACCCCCAAAAATAAAACAACACGCCCCCCCCAAATAACAAAAAAGCGTCAAACTAGCTGTGGATGCACAATTAACCACAGTTTTTGGTCTAGCAAAGATCAGGTCAAAGGTAAGTGACTGAAATAAAAAGAAACACTATAGAAAACTTCCAGAAAATTGTAAATAGTGGTATATGTTCTTAATATTTTTCTAGAAGTATCTAGTATTAGATGATCTGAAGGTTTGAAATAGGGTGTGTGCTTCAGAGCTCCAAGACATGTAGTTTCTGTAGGATTTCAGCACAAGGACAATATTGTACCTGAGTACAACTCCCACTACAGTGCCAGCATAAGGACAACATTAGATCTGAATCAGCTCCTTGACCTTGAGCGTGCCAGTACCAGTGGGGAGCTAAAGATTCCTTAGTGGGCTTAAAGAAGGGGCACTAAACCACAGCTGCAACTTCTTGTCAGTTCCAATATGCTCCCAGAATTGTTTGGTTTGGTTTGTCTTCAGTTTTTTCTGTTCTGCTGTGATGAAGACCTGTAGGACAATCATATAAAAGTAAGTTTCAGAATAGAAGCAGTTGCTTCTATTGATGCAACGCAGCAACTACCCTTCCAATGGAAATATTCCAATTTTAAGTGGTACGAACTAGACCAAACAGAGAGTGGAAATGTGAAAACTGAGTCCAAACTGGAGGACTTCTGGTGTTGTGCTAGTACTCACATGCAGTGTTTTATTTATTGTTTCAGCCAGTACAGGGGCACATCAAATCATGTGAGCAGATGAGAGGAGGTGAAGAAACCTGGTGCTGATTCCTTGTAAGCAGTGCAGGATAATCCAGGTCCCAGTTTAATTATGCCCCACTGAAGTCATAAACTTAAATTACTCAGGGAAAACACATTATTCACAAAGGAGAGCATCCAATAATCAGAGAGGCATGTACCTTATGTTTTGGGTTTTTTTTGTTTTTTTTTTTTAATGTAAGGAAATACAAGATAGTCAAGAATATCTCTTTCTTGTGACACATTTCTAATAGTTGCTGTAATATTACTCCCTCTTACAAAGTGACTTGCTTTATGTAAAGTGTATTAGGACTGCTGCTAGTTGTGGCCTGTGAGGTGTGGTTTGCCAGATGCTGTAAGGCATAACCATCTTAATTTGGCTCTCCGATCTGCTTTCTTGGATCAGAGGGAAGTTGGTGTGCCTGAAAGTTTCTTTATTTACACCAGAAAAGGAATATTTAGAGGTTAGCCTTTACCATGCTTATCAATCCAACTTCATCTGTTATCTTATTAGTAACCTCACCTGTTGGATTGTATCAATTAGCTTGTGTCTTTACAAGCATTACATAGTAAATAAAACAAATTTGGCTCTCCAAAGGTTTTGATTTTGTCTGTAATCTGTTTGCATGCACTGTCAGACTTCTGTGGGGATACTGAAAGTCTTTTTTTAAAGTGCTTTTCCATCGCAGCCTTGTGGGCTACTGTAACTGGTGAAACTTTGTGATGAACTAAATAGAGCATGGCAAGAAATGGCTCTGGTTTGTCACTTCACCTCATTTTGAAAGCTGAAAATGAATTATTTAAGCAACGAGATGGTATGGACTTTGCATCAGTGCCGATCGACGCCCACTCTGGATGTTTGCCTTGTTTCCCATCACATGTGAACAGTACAATAATCAGCACTAATTGGCAAGCTAATGTTACTTATAAAGATTTGACAGTATTCTTTCTCTTGATATTTTTTGAGAGTTTCTTCCACTAGAAGTTATAGGTGATGGAAATACTGTAATCTTATTTCCAAGATGTGCAATGATCAAAGGCATTCAAAACCAGATGTTATTTGGTGGCTTTTTGTAGGAATTTCTTCTTTTTTCTTGCTAATTACATATCTAAAGCACTTGGAATTTGTATGTTTGCAGTTTGAACTTTCTTTTTCTTGTTGCCTTTGCTTTTGTTTTTCTGGTATCTGACTTGGCAGGTTTTTTATTTGAATCGTGCAGGTAAACTAGCATTCCTTTGGATGGAAATGAACTGGTTGAGGCAGTCCTGGAGCACCCCTGATTGCTCCAGGGACTGGGGACACTCGGTTTGTGTGACCAGGCTGGAGCCAGTCTTACCACTCCCAGCTGTCAGCACTGCCCTGCAAATCTGCTCCTTTGGATTGCATCACTTGCTGTTGCTGGCAAAGGCTGTGATGAGCTGACAGGGCTTTCAGGTGGACCCACCTGAACATTTTTTCCTAACAGAAGCATTTCAGAAACACCCAAGGTGCTTTTTTAAACTCTTGTGTTAAGATTTTATTTAAATAGAAAATAAACTTGTGCATTTTTCAAACACCGAAATTTCACTTGGGTGAAACAGAATAAATTAAAATCAAAGATTTAGCAAAAAACTCTCTCCCTGCTTCCTGTTTCCTTTCAGAGAAAATTATTTCCTTCAGCTTCACTTTCAGTCCTGGAACTTTTAGTAGCTTTTTAGGTTGTAAAAAGCCTATGTGGTCTGTTCTGAAACCCTCAGAAAAGCCTACATTTTCATTGTCTCTGCAACATCTTTCTGTCTGCTTTTCCATTCCCCAGATACATATGGTCAGTAACTTCTAGGAAAGAGGAATTTTCCTAGGCAGACTGTAAAGGGAATTACACAGTCCAATATGCTAGAGCAGGAAAAGAAAAGTCTCTCAGTGAGACAATGCATGTGCAATAAAATGTGGTTATACAGATTGTTATGTTATGTAAGTTGTTGGGGGAGAAATAAGGAATTTATTAAATCTGTTGTATTTCATACATTAAAAATGAATTGTTAAAGGAAAAAAAGATAAAAATGTTTGCCTCAGTCTACAAAAGTCAGAAATGGCTTTGCTTTTTACTGCTTCTGGATTTATTCCTGGAGGCGCTTGTGGAGGAAGAAGGGGAAGGGTCTGTGCCGAGGGCAGAGCACTCACTGATTTTATATCGTTTGTGCTGTGTTTTGCACATCATTTGTAAACGACCCAAGCACATTCAATGGTTTGGGAACATCAACTCTTTTATGCATTGGCCTTTGGGCTTACTTAATGGAGTGTTTCAGAAAGTCTTTATGTTATCACCATCGAATGTGGGCTAAGCCACCATAAAAGTTAGGTTTCACTTGGAGGGAAGCAAAAGAAACAAAACAAACATGATATGCATTGCCCTAGGATCACTGTAATCTGTAAGTGATCCAGCCCTCAGGTGTCAATACACAAAAGATCCATTCTCTTCTTTCTAGTCTGGGAAAACTAGTTAAGGATACTTCATGGCTCCTTTTATACTGAAAACTACACAGTTTTTGTTTAAGTAAAAATTGGTCCTTTCTGAGTGCAAAATCAGTAATGAAGTAAAGTTTAGTAGTCTCATGACTATTGTTCACTCGTAGCTTCAGCTAAAACCCCAGGTTGTTCTGCTTGTTTTATCACAACCTCCTGTCATTTTCCCTCTCTCTTATTCTTTTATATCTTTGCTGCTGAAATCTCAGCATTTTTTACAGTACATCTAAATTTCATCTTCACTACTTCAAACATTCTCCCCTTCTGCACATCCAAAATGTTGACATCATTATCAACTGCATTCCTCTGATCACAGTTCCCTGCTTCCTAAATTATTGATCAGGATTTCCTCTTTCACACACAGTTCATGTTTCTCCTTATGCTTTATATACTCATTCTAAACTTCTCTCTGGCTGATCCTCTCCACGGTGCTTCCTTCTCTCCTCACCTTCTTTCCCCCGCAGCACTTGGAATTTGTCTCTGTTTGTCTCTGTTAACCTTGCAAAGCACAGCCATCTTTCTCTTTGTAAGCACTTTTAATAATCTGTGTGTTTGGCAAAGCCTGTAAGTGTGGGCACCCCTTGAAGAACCCATTTACTGCGTAAGATGAGGTTTTACTCTGGTTCCCTTCAGCAACTGATGACAAAAGCACTTCTGTCGTCTCTCCATGGTAGGTGCCTTCAGGGGAATGGAGCTGATGGGACTGTGAGCTCTGGGCACTGTGTTCGGATTCCTTTGAACTTTTAATGTCACAGTCTGCCTCAATTTCAGCTAATGGCCTGGGAAAAAGGAAAAAAAACAAACCAAAACCAACCAAACAAAAAAAAACCAACCCCAAACCCTGTTTTTACAACATTATGGGATATTTTCTTTTGTGAAATACCAGATGAAGTTCCTAGGTTTGTGTTACAGCTTTGAAGGTGGGGTGGTTTTTTTTGATTGAGTTTCATTTTAAAACCTAAAATTCATCTAAATGTTTCCTCAATTGATTTCTTAGTCAGCATTAGCACTGAACTGGCCTTTGGGCCACTTCCAGATGATTAATAATATGATTGTCCTAGACAACGTTGAACTAGAATTGTAGAACCCTGCATATCTGTTTGGAATTTACTCCTGCTTCTGTGCCCAGCAGCAGCAATGCTTCTCTCTGCAGCTGCCCATGAATATCCCTGCTTAAAAATGTGTACTTCTGCAGTGGAATGTTTTGAGTAATATGGGTTTCTTTTCTCCCAAGACCAGCAGCTAATGCACTTTCTAGTAAATAACAATGATAGTTTGTCTTGGCATTTGGTTGACAGTCAAAATCTTGATTTTTAGTAAAAGATTTTTGGATCCTGTTCGAGTTTGCACCTTCACCTCAATTTCCATAACATGAGGAGCAGAGTCTTTAAAGACTTAATGTAAGAATTTATCAGCCAACTGGTAGAATGGGGTTTTTTATTGTAGAAATTAGATAAACTGTTACCCTGAGAAAGCCTCTGTATTTGGAGAGCATAATTTCATTTTTGATATATTTAGAAAGATGCAATTGCATATTCAGGAGGAGGACAAAGCTTCTGTCATTTCTCAGTTCCACATGTGGAGAGCTCTAATGGAAGTGGAGATGCACTGGAATAGACAAACCCACAAGGTTTCTCACAACATTGCTGCACTAAGGCTCCTTGAAGCTTCTCGAAAATACCTGGGCTTTTTTGCAGAAAATGTTAGCCTTAGGGGAGTAAAATACTTCTTATAATTGCTAATTGATCTTAAAATATTTCCGATTCCATTATGTACAGAAAAACTGTGCAGAGGTTGAGATCTTAATTAAGATTATCTTGCAGCAATATTTTGTCATTTAAGTATTAGAAGTTTAGCTATTTGCTAATAGCATTTTTATTAAGAAAGACAGTCTTACAGGGAAACTTATTTGACACAGGCTTTTTTGTTGCTGTTGTTGTTTACAAGCTGTGCTTGAACTACTGCAGCATTCTCAGTTCAAGAATTCAGATTCTTCTCCTCATGGTTTCTTCTCTAAACAGATCCTACAAGTGAGCTATAGTCAAGTTCTCAAACAGAATAATACCCACATGAGTGTGTGTGCAGTGGTCTACAGCAGTTTTCAAGACAATGTATAGATAGATGTTTCTAATTTTAATGGTGCCTTTGAGCAAGTAACATTTCCACTCTTCGTCAGATTGAAGGGCCATAATTCCAATATAGTCTTCTGTACACTATCACGTTCTTTCCAATCCATTTCACGGGGAAATTGTCCATTGTTAGATAGATATTCTTTGCATGGTTTGGTCCATCATTGTCACACTATTAACCTTCACATACTATGCACACAATTGACATAAACTAAAAGAAGCAAATCAAAATGTTTTCACTTATTTTTGTGGTCTAGATGACAGGCATTAAATAACATGCTCTTAATTTGATTGACAACAGACCACAAACATGATACTTGTATATTACAGAAATTAGCTATAGGAAGAATTTTGAAGATGTCACTGTTAGCAGTGTGCTTCTTTTCCCTTTTAAGTACCGTAACAAATGACTGCCTAGACTTGAGCACTGACCTGTGGGCCAGCCAGCCTTCCATGGGGAGGAAAAGTGTGTTCAGGTCTGCTGGCTGTAGTACTGACCCACATCCAAGAAGATCATTGTTTGCTTTGATAAACTCCGCAGGCTAGGTTTTGTTATTTCCTTCTCATACTTTTAATAATCAAAATTAAATAAAAATTGAAGCACTGAATACAGTGCTGGAAAGATGTTCAGTATGTTTAAAAACAGTTGCCATTGTTGTCAAGCTCATCAAACTTTTGAAGTGTATGTAGGTATGCTTTCTCTTAAGATAGAAGCCATGTAAATCCCAGTTTACAGGAATAATTGAGCCAATTGCTATTTTGCATGTATTAAGATCTCTGAAGTTGTTAGAGGAGAGATTTTGTACTGTTGAAACTAAAACCTGCATAAGAACCTCATAATTTTTTTCCTGGGTGATTTACAAGAATTTGGTCTTTTCTTGAAATCAAAGATGACTTTTTCTCTTAGTTTTGCAGTTATTTCACAGGTTACCTACATATTCGAGGGCTAAATCTGCTACATAGCCTTCATGGTCCCATAGGTGACTTATTCTTTAATTTTTGCACTGATATTGTAAACATGGTTCTCTTCTTTCAAACTACTTTCCTGTCTTTCCTCCCAACAAAACAGCCTTCCTGGAAATATCCAATTCCCACAGACTTCTGCAAGTTCTCTTAAGTCTTCTTCCCCGGCAAGAAGGGTTCTGCTACTCTGCCAAATTGGCATGGGGAAAAAACTTCTCGTTGCTATTGCTAATAAACAGTGCTGACTCTCTGCTTTATAACCCAGGCTGTTTTGTGCTGTGCCCCACTCTGAGTGTGGCTTGGTGGGCAGGGAAATGAGATATGGGAAGGAACAGGTCTGAATGGAAGCAGGTCCAGAGCATTTATTCTACCCATTCATCCCCACCCCATAAATCACTTTCTCAGGCTGTTCTCAACAGAATGCTTTTTCAGGAACTACCTGAAACTAGTCATCATTTTTCCAGTGATTGAAGAAAACTGCTGGTTTTCTTTCCACAAAGTGAGCAAAATTTCTGACTGGAAAGTCACATCTCAACATTAGATACAGCTGTTTCATAGGCACGACTGAGGGATCCTGAATGCCAGTGTGTTGTTTGGCAAGAAAAATAGGTGAATGTGTTTTGTGCTTATATAAAGTTTCAAAACAAGTCCTAAGCTAACGTATTTCCTGTAAAAAGTTTGTGGTTTTGTGTGCACTGCTTATCAGTGAGTGGAGACCTGGGAAGGCTGGAAATGTTCTTACAGCAAAACATTTTTAATGGTTTTCATTAAACCATAGAACGTAAGGATATGCTCTGAATCAGGTTTCTGTTGTGCTAAACTACCAAAATTTTTCATAACCTGGGATTACCAGTTCTAATTATCACCACCTCATAGCAATTAGTCTTATCTCTGGCACCTGAAAGAAAAAAAATCATAGTGTTTGCTTTCTGGATTTTGTTATAAAGAATTAACAGCGAGAGAAGTGCTTCTTTTATTTCAGAAATTCATAACAGCTGTTTGTCAATATTTTGAAATACGAACAGAGAAAGACATGAAATATTAAAAGTGTGCCACATCCCATCCTTTCTGCAAGCATGCCTTTGATTTCAGTAGTTCTGCTTAGTCTGGGTTATTTATACTTTTCCAAGAAGAATAATTTAAACATTCATATTCCTAGATCTCAGTTAAATATTTATCTGAGTTTATAAAGCTGTTTCTGCTGATTAGTGAGCTACCTGTTATGGGAGAACAAAGAAACTCAAAAGGCAGCAAATTAAGGTCACAGGTCAGTGTTCAGGCAAAATAGAGCTGGGCTACCAAATGATTTTCAGTTATTAAGCCAATAAATCAGGCAGATGTTGATAGATGCAAGCACTGGGGCAGTGTGTCAGCCTCATGAAAAAATTGTTTAACAGATTCAGGTGATCAATGCTGTCAGAATCTTGCATGTGGAAAAATAAGATGACAAATTAAGCTGTAAGGCTGTGACACCAGAGATTATTATGTGCCCCTTCTTCCCACTCCCCACGACCGCCACCATGGTTTTACATCTCGCCTAAAAGCAGAAGCACACAAATAAATAAATAAAATTATGTATCTATCCATTTATGTCCCTTGGAAAGTCCACAAGTGAGGCAGAAGGCTAATGGATTTTCAGAGCAAATGCAACCTGCTGCATAAGCCCTGATTGAAGAGCTCTGAAGGGGAAGGGAATAGATAAAGGGGGTACTGAATTATTAATGGGCTCTATGATAGTGGTCTAATTAGAGCTAAAGAGTTATCACTTTTTATTAATGGCACGATGAAAACAAAAATAACCCATCAAAAGTCATTAGGATAGAAATGATCCTAAAATTGAATAGCTTTTCATGGCAAAAAGCACTGTATTATATTCGCTTATAGGAATTTCTGGGGTTTGCACATTGGAAAACATGTAGCCAAAAAATATGCCATTCTTCTTTTTTTTTTTTGTTTTGAATGACACCAGCTGAGTAATCCAGTAATTGCTGTTGAAGGCTTGGGCCTTACTGTTTTCACAAAGTGAAGACACTTAAGGCTGACAACAAAAAAGTGGTCTCTATTAAAAATAATGTCTTTCCATTCAATGTACCCGCAGTTGTGAGACACTGAAGGCCGAGTGCCATGTTTTTTCAAGTTATTTGGGCTGGTTATTTTAAAGATAAAGGTGTTTAATAATATGACCTTTCTGTAAACTTGAAAACTGTGGCCAAGCAGGAGCTCTTTCCTGATTTCCCTGATGCGATGTGAGATAAGCCATTGTCTTTGCAACAGTGCAGGAAAAGCACGTGTACAACGTGACATACAAATTGTCAAGCATTCAGCTAATTTGCAACCTGTTAAATATTACAAGGCTGCAGGAGTGATGACTTTATGGGAAAATTAGCTGAGGGAGACAACAAAAAGCGTTCATCTTAGGAGATACCTGAAAGCCAGCCTGAATTGTCATCAGGGCATTTTAGATGTTTTCAGTAGTTACTCTGTCAGAGATATCAGATTACTGCTGTTACCTGTCTCATAGATGGACAGGAAAGTGCTGTGTATGTGAGTTTTTTGCCGACAAGCTCTCCCAGAGAAAAAGAAATTGTTCTTTGAATGACACTAATTCCCTGTTTGTTTATCTGTCCCTGACTTTTTTCTTTAATGATCTGTCCTATGCCCTGGCCTCAGCACACTCAGATGGTGGATGGAATCTCTTTGTAGAAGCCTGGAGACAGCTGCCTTTCTCAAAATGAAACTAAGCTGTTGAATGGAAAATATATATATGCCAAAATATATTTTTTCCCTAAATTCTCCCTCATGTCTTTGGTTCAGTTCATAGTGCCAAAGTCATGATAATAATTGCTAATGATTTGAGGGGAGTGAGTAGAAATCTTCTAGTTCAACTGAGATTTTTTACAAGAAAATACAAATGGGTGAAGCGTACCTTACTCAAGGGTGCCTTACTTTCTCTTCTGTATTTAGCACGGGCCAAGCCTGCTGCAGTATTTGAGTCCAAACCCCCGGGGCTGAATTCAGATTGGCAGTGGGGTGTCAGGGGTGAGAACAGAGAGCACTGGCAAACAGGAACACAAATGCCTCTGCTCGTCACCCACGTGCATGATCCCGCCGAACATTTTGCTGTCAAAAACCAGCACTGCTACACAGGAGTGTCTGCCTGGCACAGCTGGCTTGGGGGGCAGGATTTGCTGCTGCTGGTTACAGATGTTCCACCCCAAACAGCACCTTTTTCTTGACTGGTGTAAGCCACAAAAGGGAGCTCTGCAGCATTATTCACACAAGTGCTGTGGTGGAGGAGCTGGCACTGTCAACAACACACTTCTGGCCCCGTGATGTACAAGCTGCTCCATCACACAGCTGTCACACAACTGTTTCTTGGATCTCCTGGATGATGATTTTAGGCTATTTCAGGCAGTTCTATTTCCTATTGTTTTGAATAGGACAGAAAAAAAAAAGAAAGGCAATAAGAAGGGATTGAAAGCAACAATTTATTAATATCATACAGACTTGTGAAATATTGCTTCCTCTGAGATCCTGCAATAATGTATGAGCAACATAGATCAGTTTGTGAAGTTAATTTCTTTCAAGAAATTCTGCTTGTTGCAGGAAACTGCATAAATAGTCCATAACAGGGCCATTTGCTACACTGAAGCAATAACCATTTATTTTGGTGAGTTCCAGAGGTAAAGTATGAGGGTCTTTTATTATTAACCCCAATGTTCCCTGCTTAAGTTTCTTTCGCCTCTGTGGAAGCCTGAAAACCTGCTTTTATCAACTTTTAATTTTCATACATAGAGAGAATTGAAAAGAGCCATGTGGGTACCCTAGGGACCAAGACATCACAGGTGATGTATGTTGTCATTTTAATGGAGACGTATTAACAGTTTCTGAACACACAGTGTACTTACAGCGTGCGCCAGTAAAAACTGCCCTGAAATTTGGGCTAAGAAAGAAAAATGTAAGTCCTTGGTTTATCGTGTGTATAGCAAACTGTCAGAAGACTCCATGTGGTTTTATAATTAAAGGCCACTGTACTTCTACAACAGGGTTGTTAATGAGTCTGCTCTATTGAGGGTCTCTTCTCAGATTGAACTTAGGGTACTGTACACTATCATTTTAAAACAGCATGAGTACAATGGCAATTTATTAAAATATTGTTAATTCTCTCAATACGACCATGAGGCTAATTAAATATAACAAGTTTCCTTCTGGGATTGGTTCCACAGTCTGCAGGCTGTTCTTTCACTAGATCCTTTGGGGTTTTCCATCTGTGTGGGAGACCAAGAGCAGCCCCATGCAACACAATTTTCTGCACTTGGAGAGATTTGTAATTCCCTGTCAGAGAGGTGAAAATTACATTTAGCTCTTGATCGCCTCCAAGAATGAGGGGCAAAAATTCTTCTTGATTGAAAAGTTTGTCTTAATGCTATTAAAAGTTTTCTCTCTCTTAATAGTGGGGCTCTGTTTATACTGGTAAGTTAAACATGGCTGCAAAAACACGATGCTCCAGTCCCTGAGGCTAACTGATGAGAAACTGCTCTGATCCCTCCCTGGTTTAACTCTCTTTAGCTATTATACCCTTGTGGTCAGTTGGGCTCAGCTGTCCCAGCTGTGTCCCCTCCCAACTCCTCGTGCCCCTCCAGTCTAACTTGCTGGTGGGATGGTGTGAGAGGCAGAAAAGGCCTTGGCTCTGTGCAAACGCTGCTCAGTGATAACAAAAACATCCCTGTGTTATCAGCACAAGTCCTATACACAGCTACTATCAAGAAAATTAACTGTACCCAGCCGAAATGAGCGCAGATATTACCACCTGGCCTGGAACAAAGTCACTCCATGGATATTGTATTAGTGAAGGGGTAAAAAGAGTCTTGTCCCACATCCTGAGTTTCACAAGATGCTGTTTAATTTCCTGGTAACCTGTGAGTAGCACCACAGGCTAAAAACGCTCAGTTAACATACTATTAATCAGATCAGTACCAAAGCAGTTTATTGACTTATTAATGACATGTGTTTAACCAGCAATCATGAAACTTTAAGTACCAGTATCACCAATTCAGCCAATGCACCACAATATTGAACATTCAATCAGTGTTAAGTAATGTCTAGAAATTTCTAGGCATCGAAATGTACACAGGTCTAACCTTTCTTTAAAAAACAAACAGTAGTAATAACACCAACATGACAGACTTGCATTTTAAATGTTGTTCTTCTGAGTAACAATGAAACCCCTCACTTTAAAAGGCTCTGCCACAAACACCTCTTTAGCAAAAACCTTGAGAGCCTTTCCTTCAACTTTTCTGTATAAGAATTGAAATAGTTTATCAAAAGGAGTGAATACAGGCCATACTCACAGGATTTGATTTGCACAAATGAGATTGTGGCCAGAGAAAAGCATATTATTTTTATATCAATATGTATTTTCTGCAGACTGCTTTCAGCAAAGCTATTGGAGTTTATGCCTTTTTTTTTCCTTTTTTCTTTTTTAGCTCTTTATCTCATACTTTCAAAGGCTGGAAGTAATCACTTTTCTGTTTTGTTAACATAAGAGACATTTCTAAATAGTATAGCCTAAACCCTCAAGACAGGCTTGACTAATGCTCCTATTTTATGACTCATTCCCGTGTTCATGTAGGTATTTTTTGTAGGCTAAATCTGTGTGCGTCTTCTTCTCTGATGTTTCTGTTCCAGAGCTGAAATGTCTGTCTCTCTGCATTGCCAGCTCTGGAAGCCCTGGTAAGTGTTCCAGGTCCATGCCAACTACCAACCCACGGTTTAATTTCCTCATACGTCCCATTGTGTTTTCTCATGGGAGTCGAGCTGGTGGGCCACGTTGCAAAGCACATGCATTCATGTCCAGAGATAGGTAGGGTGGGCTTCCTGAACTTGAAAGCTTATAAGGCCTGATTTAAGTCAGCAAATTCTCTTTTTTATTCTGCTGTCAGGAGTACTTTTACAGTTGGGGTGACTCACTTAATCTGACACTTTTGTAGATTATAGAAATAGATTGGGATCTCAAAATTCTGGAAGAACTGTTATCTCTTGGACTGTTTTTCTGGATCTCTGTTTTTAAATGTAATAAAGGTGTGCCACACTTTCATGAATATTTTAATCTTTGATCAAGGCATATGTATAGCAAACAACCAGTAAGCTCAGTGCACTAGAATAAATTGTGTAACTTCCTTTCACATTACCCCATAATCTCCAGGCAGTGTTTCTTACTTTGAGTACTAATTATCCTACAGCTTAATTGAGCCATGAATTACCCATAATTATCTATTTTCCATGGTAAAACAAAACCATGTAATCATGCTTTTTTCCATGCCTTGAATTTATACATGGTGTGAACAGAAATTAGGCCAGCGTGTACTGGGCTAACAACAAGAGTGAGTTGATTATTTTAGCCCTGAACTTCTTCATAGCTGTGTAAATTGATTTTAAGAAAGGCAGAGATGTCCCCCAGAGAAGAAACAATCTGCTTTGGGGTGTGAATAGTGGAGGTGTAGTCTAAAGTGTGTGTTTAATTATTCTTATCCCCGCCACTTAAGCCTGGGTTAAGGTGTGTGGTCACAGTGCACTGTGATACTTCTATTCCCCTTGTACTGTGGCTTTTGGAGATGTGAAATGCTTTTCACTGCATTTGTTTGCAGCAGGCAGACAGGGCCTTGAACAGCTCTGGATGAAGTGACCTTTGAAGGTGCTTAAAGTTATCCATCTCTGTCTGAAGCGTAGTAATTGAGACTCAGCCTCAGCTTTGCCTGAATTAAATCATTAGGCAACAAAAAACAAACCTAAGAGGATATTCCCTGGAGTAGAATAGATACAAGTCTTTAGGATAATGCAGTCCTAAATATTATATCCTGAGATTTGGCATCTCATTTTACAAAGGCCAGTAGATGACATGCTCTAAAACAAATATAATGCAGGAAAGTCAAAACCCAGATAAAAGGTTTTGAATCATGTCATTCTCTGGTGCGTATCTCTGTTATGTGCCCCATGATGGAGCACCTGTACCAGGGCTTTCTAGAAATGACATATCACAAAAAGGTCAGATATCATGCAATTCCTCTGCTGAGGCATCTGTCAAGTCATGTTTGCCGTCAAAACAAGGTAATGTCCTGAAAGAAAGCAGCATGTTCTGCGACCGTCTGCAGCATATGGCCCTGGAAATGCATGTCAGTGAAGCAAAAGTCATGCCACGTAGCTGCTTTTCAGCTGTAACATGTTATTTTTCATAAAAAGCTGCAGTTGTTTAATTTTTCATAAACTGTTTGCGTGTCTTCACATATTGCTTCACGCAGTGGATTAAAAGGGAAAAGCAGGAAGCCTCTTTGTTCGGTATAGAAACGAGCAATGTCAGAAGGCAATGTGTAATAAACACATCAACAGACAAAATATGAGGCTGATTGTCATTTACACAAAGGCCCACCTACACCGCTTCAGCACTGCACAACAATGCTAGTTTAAATAATCCACAGGAAACTGTGAATCAGGCCCCAATACTTGAATTTAATTCTAACTAACTCGGAGTCTGCTTTTGAAAATCCTTTGTTTAAATCTCAAATAAGCTCTTCCAAAGCCATGCAATGTCCTTGAATGCTAATATTTTTAGTGGGGAATGTACACGATGAAATGTGTTTTAAAATC
Source organism: Oriolus oriolus (assembly GCA_013400235.1). Lineage (NCBI taxonomy): Eukaryota > Metazoa > Chordata > Aves > Passeriformes > Corvidae > Oriolus > Oriolus oriolus. Next base: position 2,179,308 of record VXBT01003964.1, on the reverse strand, counting down.
TACATAGGTGTAGTAGCACTAGAAATAAGTATGTTGGATGGAAGATGAAAGGCTCAAATTCCTCCTTATTGACTCCACACAAAAAGTCACTGAATTCCAGTGAAATAAAGGCTAAAGCACCTTCTTCCTTTACCTGTTTTAAACATTTGCCAACCAGAAAGAATTTAATTTCTTATTTTATCTCCTCAAAGTACAGAAGCTATGTGGCTTGTTTTATAGGTCAGTGCACTCAAAACTTGGCTAGGTCTTGGAGAGGCTGTTAAAGGTAATTGGTAGGTGCAGTTTCTAGTGAGGATGGCCTTTAAACACAAACTGCCTTGATTTTGGGAAGATATCAATTTATAAGTGCTCCACATAGTATACATTTAAATGCCTTGAGTGACTACTGCTTTAGAAAAGAAGTTGCACTACATGGAATATTAGTTCCTCTCTTTTTGTGCCTTTTTCTGGTTTGGGAAAGAAATAATTTGTTGTGTAGAAATGAAGTCATGAAGCTGTGGTGTTTGCAAACTTCTCTCCTTGCTTTTTACCAGTTCATTGCTATTCAGGATTATATTGGTATTATTGCAGTGAATTATAAAGAGATTTTTATTTGGTAGAAATTAGAACAGCCTGGCTTCTGTGCTACACTCATGGTTTTAATCAAAGTATGATTACATGCACTGTTGTGAATATGTAACTCAGAAAATATACAGTGAGATTACTCAGCAGTTTATGATAGCAGAAACTGGAGGTACTGTGTTCCCATCTAGGAATAAAGGCTGGTAATCACTAGGGCTGAATGCTGAATCTACAAACTTTGTGAAAGGTGCAGCCTTGCTATGTGTACATGTCAGAAATATCATAACTTTTTTTGCAAAGTGCAGCAGTATGTCAGATCTGGGAACCTGGAAAATCTGTCCTATACTTAGGATGTGCTTTAAAAATTAGTAGACTTCCCAACCCCAAAGCCCTAGGAGTAAATTGAGGAAAGTTGTTATAGGAAATTACAGCTTATGCAGGAAAAAAAATAGATAGTTTCACTTAGCTAGTCTAGAAAGTATATTAAACAGCAGCTGTCTTCTTAGTTAAGAGGATTTTGTTTGGCTGGTCCTTCAAAGATGGCAAGAGCATTTAAAATGAACTGCTGACAATGGCAAAATCCCAATGAATTATAAATGTAGTGAGAAATCCATGAACCTATTTACTTGGATAAATCTAGACAGAGCATTTACTTTTGAGTCCTCCCTTCTTTAGCTGAAAATTGGGGCACTCCAAACTTTACTTTGGTTCAAACTGTACTTTGGAGTACAGAAACAGATTTGTGGTTCAAACAACAGCCTGACCTGCCACGGACAAACATAGATCTCCTCACAGCTGAGTTCTTTAAAGTTTGCATTCCCAAGCCAGGAATTCTCTATCATTTTGGATTGATTTTTCTATAGTTTCCCAGGCTTTATAGTCTTTTAAGCTTTTAAGACTCCTATCTGTAAAATGCTTGATTTGGAAGTATTTTAAACATACTTAATCACAGGTAACACAAGGCAATGGAAAATCAGCCACACTCTTCAAAACATAGTGTATTACATTGCGAGGAATATTTCCAAGACTCTTTTTGTGACAGTATGAAAAAGATGGATCAGTACACAGAATGAACATGTATGATGTACTCACTTGTATATGCTCAGATCCAGCACAGCAAAACTTTGGCAGCAGGGCCACGTCCATCTTTGAAGAACCCAAGTCAGGTTTAGTTCAGGATTGGAACAGTTTTTGCTCAAGCTGGTATATCTGTGTGAGACTCGAAAACAAAGCTAGATTGTGTATTTCTCATCAGTGTTACCTCTGGAACTGGTGAAAGTCTTCTGCTTTAGTCCTGATTCATCAGTCTTTGAAAGAATTAAACAAGCAGAAGCCCTATGTTTCTCTTAATGATGTCTGCACTTTCAGAATTGACTGTTTCTTTTTTTTCCTTCATAATTTTTCCATACCTTCTCATAATTACAGAGAAATACAGAGATACAAAAAAAATGTATTTTGTCTTTCACTGCTAGCTCATATTTTGAAATACTTAATGTGAGACAGAAAAAATGTCCTTTAAACTCACTATTTTTTTCTCTCCCTGATGTTGCATCTTGAATCTAAGGGGATGAAAACTAAATTTCCTCATCAGCAAAGAATTTTTAATGAGATGAATTGTTTATACATCTTTTCATAATTTAATACTCAAAACCTTCAGAGTTACCTGGTCTACAGGGATATTAAAAAAATCTGTATTAAACAGCTGGTTTTCTTCATTTAGTGGTCTTGAGAAAAGTATTCCAGTCAAATTGTCTAACATTTCAAAAATCTGTTCTACAATATTTTCATTGTTTTATTCCATGTATCTGTTTGACTGTAGGATTCCTTTTAACACATTTTAGTATCAAACAAACAACAAGGTCTGAATCAGGTCATCCAGTGAAAGTAAGATCTGGCTGTATGTGGGAAAGCACTATTAGGTGGGTTAAATTTTAATAACTTCTATTTTGTTCCTTGTCTGGTGTTAACACATAAAGTTTACTGATTATAATAAAAAGTCAGTGATTCAATAATGCTAACAGGTCTCTTTCAAAATTAAAAAATTATTTCAAAATGCTTCAAAAGGAACAAATGGTACTTTTTCAAGCAGAGGGAGTAGGCTAGGAAGCCTTTTAAATGTGTAAAGATGCACATTTACACTGCATTTTAATCACTGAAGGGGCAACTGAAGCTTGGATAAAATAAATTGTATGTGCAGGCAGCAATGGGCTTTGTTTCCATAGCCAATCTAAATGTGATTAAATAGCTTTATATTTTGGTACATATTAAAATATTAAAATGCAAACATTTTCCCTGTAAATAGTACTTGTCCTATTATTAACTTGCTGAATCTGTACTGGACAGATACGATTTTCTGCTCTTCTCCCTGGTGTTTCACAGATTTCTAATTGTTCTGCAGTGCACATGGTAGGACAAATTCATCCTTTAAATCTTTCCAGTGGTCACTAAACTTTCTTCTGTCTTGCTTTTTGCCAGAAAAAGGGCAAGCTCTGTGTTCTCTGGAGACTTCTCTGGTGGTCTGTGAATCTGCCTAGTGGTATAATTCTGGTTCTTTAATTCCCAGCTTTAAATTTGATTAAAAAGACAGCTTAAAATACTTTAAATACCCTTCCGTTATCTGTTTTCCAGATAATGAATTGCTGTGGTTGGTCCTGTAATCAGTCACTAGTGGGAAGAGAGGTGATCTGTGCAGAAAAGTACTTTGTTTCCCATAATAGTGTCTGAAAATGGTGATTTTCACTCTCAAGTCTCTAATTGTTTTGGCTGAGCTAGGAGGTAGCTTTTCTGAGACCTGGGATAATAATTTTATTCTTCATTTGGCATTACTGTTCCTTACTGCAGTTCACAGTTCACTGAAATGTGAACCCAGATGTGTTTGGTATCATCACCACAGGATATCCTGGGACAAAGTGAAAAAGTGTTAGTAATAGAATCATCATAAAATCATAGAATAGCTTGTGTTGGAAGGGACCTTAAAGATCATCTAGTTCCAACCCTCTGCAGGGACACCTTGCATTCGACCAGGTTGCTCAGCAGAACAATCTCAGTCTCCCAGTCAATCATTTGCTCGGTGTGTAGCTGTTTGGTGTTGCTTTGCATTTCTGAGTTGCTCAGGAGTCAGCAAAACATCAAAATTTGTGGTAAAACATCCTTCCATTCTGTGTTTTGTAAATATTTGGCATTTGATTTTGTAGAACATTGCCTGGTCTATGATTCTTTTCTTCTATCAAGCTGAGAAATGGTATTCTATAGTGCTATTATATACTATTACAGCTATTAAATCACTAGATTGTGAGATCTACTCTGATGATGACTCTGGATAGAATATTCAGGCATTCAGCTCTAAAATGCCCACTTCACTACTTAGAGCATTTAGGAGCTTTTATGAAAGGTTTTTTCATTATCTCTTTTTTACCTCTTTCCCCTCTGCTACTTTTGCAGTTCAGCCTGGTCTGAAATACTGTTCCACGTGGGAATGATCTTTGATGGATTTCTTTCTTATTTTATTTGCTGCAGTCAAGAGCATCCAGTCTGGGAGGTGTGGAGATGTCTTTCTAAGGGAGACCAAAGAGCTGTGCAGAAAATGTTGAGTAGGCATTCCATACAAATGCATTTTAGAGCATTGCACATTCTAATCCTAAGGGGCCAAGGAAATGATACAATCATCACACAGGCTTTTGATAGTTTAGTCAGTGGAAGAAAAATATCTGTAAACATGCTATCAAATTTACAGCTCATTGAAAGTGACAGAGAGATAAAAGAGGGGCTAAAATGATATAACAGAATATGGAACGTTGCAGGAATGTAGAGCATTTAATCTTGTATACACAAATGCATGTAACATTTCTGCTCAGTTAATGATCCAGCGCTTAAGCCTGAGCCATAATGCGTCATTGCCAGACACATCTATGAATGTAAAAGATAACATTGTCTAATTAGTTTGGAAGAGGCTTGATTTTTTTTATGTTGGTGTTGGTGCTGAAAATCTTTTCTACATCTTACGCTTTTCTACAGATGCTGTTTTCACGAAATGACACGCTTCTAAGTTTTTATTGCTATTACATATAACATTCTGCTTATTGCTGCTTTTATCTAGTTTCATAAATGTAATGGGTATTTCTCTTCCCTTATCTCTTTTATTCTCCCTCCTCCTAAGAAAACGAAGATGGGAGCTGAAAGTATTGTGAAATTGACTTGAAAGTTAAAATCTTACAAATAACTGGTCCTGTCATTAAAAAATCTTTTTCTTCCACTCTCGTGCTTTTCATGGTAATTTAGAACAAGTTTCAGAAATTTTACAATAATAAATACACTTCTGCTAAAAGCATACATTATACAAGCAATAATTTAAAACTGTTCATGACATCAATTATATTTTGTCATGGTGAAATATATAACGCATTACATTTTATCAGCACAATGAAGAGATGCATTCCAGAATCATAGAGGTAGAAATCAAAATGGTCTTTCCTTTGCCTAATGGCTTTAATTGCAGGATACAATAGAACAAGGTTGCTCCTTTATTTAAAATTTCATTTTATCAAATGTCTGTAACCTGTCACAGGCTGCCCAGTGCATGACGGTTATACCATTCCATTCAGTTCCACCTCAACAGGCTTATGACAATGTGCCACTGGATTGTTTCCTTCTCTTCCTTCAGGAATGGGCAAGTTCTGCATCCTACAGATTTGTTAAAATGCTGTCTAAGCTCCATTACAGATGTGTATTATCTGTTAGCCACTAGCTGTCCATCTACAGGCTTATCATCCATCCATCCATCCATCCATCCATCCATCCATCCATCCATCCATCCATCCATCCTCCACCATGACTGTAATTCTTTAGCAGAGTTCATAGAGCAAACAAAGCTGTTGGAAGGTAAGAATGATGGCAGTGCTGTTTGCATGCTCTGGCAGGCACGGTGTGTTTTACTGTCTTGGCTCTGTGCCAGTATAGATAAGCTTTACAAAAGTTATTTTGAAAACAAATGCCTTTGGCAAAGCTTCTTTCCCTGCATCGATTAAAGACTGTTTTACTAGAGGAACATATAGAATCCTAGAGTATCCTGGGTGGGAAGGGACCCACAAGGATCATGAAAGTCCAACCCTGGCCCTGCACAGGACACCCCAAGAACACCAACGTGGGCCTGAGAGCATTGCCCAAATGCTTCTTGAAGTCTGTCAGGCTTGGGACCACGACCGCATCCCTGGGGAGCCTGTGATATGCAATTACTTTTGTGGTTGTGCCTGATGCATATAAATGAACTGTATATATATAAATCTAACTTAATTCAATAGTTGGCCAAGCTGTCCAATAGCCATACTTCCCAGACGTGACCTGAAATAGGAAGCAAAAAAACCTGGTTTTCCTCTGCACATGCAATTAACAATAAAGGGAAAAATGCATCCACTGTGTGAAATGCAAGGTATCAGTGTGCAAATCATTTAAAAAAAAAAAAAAAAAAAAAAAAAGAAAGAAAAGCAGGTTTCCATTTCATTTTCAAATGCTTCTTAATCACTTAGGAGCAAAAATCCCGTTACTTTTTTAAAGTGCGAGACCTCTCAGGAATTTAAATGCATCATCAGTGCTTGGGATGATGTGGCCTACCTCTGGATTTTTGGAAGGGATGTCCCAGAATGCAGATTGGGAGCAGCTGTACCCTCCTACTGCCTTCAGAGGTCAAACACGCTGCCCAGTGGCAGTACAGCCTCTTCATTTTAACTCTCTCTGCTTCGGTGAACAGGACCTTGTTAAAACTATAAAACAAGGAAAAGCCTTGCCATGTTAAATATCACAAAAATGCCTTGAATCTATTCCATTCACCAGTGTGGCTATTTCAACACAGCTTTAGAAAAACCACCCTAGGGAGGAAAAAGGACATTAAAATATAAAAAAGTAAAAGATATAGATGTGTTTCAATCAAGGAGCAGACATTAAAATTGCTTATTTTCATTTTCCTGAAAAGGCTGTCTGTATTTAATGATATTTATGAACATTTAATTAAGACCAATATCTTCTCTCTCAAGTGCTCCTCATAACCAAAATTCAGAGTAGCCTGTTCTTCTGGTACATCCATTTATCAGCTTTAGCCTTGAGGTGCATGGTGGCTCCATCACTTTCAGCTCAGGGAATCGTCAGGATTTTCAATGAGACACATCATCGCAGAATGTAATGAAACAGAAGAAAACCAGAACCAAAATCACAACAAACAGACAGCAAACAGTAAATAATTACCTGCCATGGAATTAAACACTCAGTTCCCTTGGGGGACACGTGATGGGACTAGACAAAGGAGGAAATTCATTGACTATGTAGCTATGAGTGACTAAACAGTATAACAGCTCAAGCTTATCATCTATGATCTTTGTCATAAAATACAAATATCAGATGTTTAAGAGCGTTGAAAGGGTAATTGGGCAAATCTTTGAAAGCTGGTGTTGCTCTTTGGACACAGTGGTGTTTCCTCACATAAACTGATGCCAGCAGAGAAAAATGGAATCAGCTTAGCTGGAACACAGAAAGTGTATTAGACAAGATGAGAGCTTTGGCAAGTTTATGCTTCTGATCTCTCTCAGACACAAGGTTGTCCGCGTTCCACTTGTAAAGCTACAAAAAGATAAAAAGAACACCCTAGCAATTTCCATTTGTATGAATAGAAATAACAATTAAACATGAGGCCTTGCAATTATTTTTTTGACGAAGAAGGAGCAGGTCCAACTAGTTTGTTAAGAATGACCTTATTACAGCCTCATCCTTGTAAACAAATTTGTCAGTCAGCCAGTTCCATGTAATCCAGATGGAAATTTGAATAGGCAAGGATGTCATGTTTTTCCATGGGCATGGATTTAGAGACTGGAGTATCTCCCTCCTAATGTGGAAAGGCTCAGCCTGGAGTGGAGATGACTCAGGGTAGAACCTATTTGTGTGTATAAATACCTGAAGGGAGTGGGTAAAGGGGATGGAGCCAGGCTCTGTCCAGTGACAGGACCAGAGCCAGTGGCACAAACTGCAATGCAGGAGGTTCCTTCTGAGCACAAGGAAACATTTCTTCACTATAATAGTGACCAAGAACTGGCACAGGTTGCCTAGACGGGCTGTGGTGTCTCCTTCCTTGGAGATACTGTAAAGCCACCTGGACGATGTCCTGGGCTGTAGGTGGCCCTGCTTGAGTGGGGGTGGTTGGATGAGATGACCTTCAGAGGTCCCATCCAGTATCAGCCACTCTTTGATCCTGATTTATGGTTATGAAAGTTTGCAATGATAAATCAATACTCCTTTTTTCCTCCCTTACAACATTGAAAAGGTGGACATTTTGATGGATTTCACATATAAGAGAATATTCCTCATTGATTTTTTTTTTTTTTTGTGAGTTTAATTTGTGGTCCCGCTTCTGTACCTAACAGTTTCAAAATTTTGAATGTAGAATATTTCAAAAGTGTAGTAATCAATCATTTTAAAGGTTTAGTAAAAATCTTAATGTATGATTGATAAACTATTACTCAAATATTCACATCATAGTCAAGGATACATTCAATGCATTAGCAATAGTGTATTATACTAATGTGTAATATGTGTTATCTGTAATATTCTTGTTATATGTACGAGTAATCTTTTTATTCTTTATAAGAAAATTTTGAATATGAGCATTAAGTGTTATGCAATTTTGTGTCTTGGGTCCAGAATTCTGTCTTCATCTGCCATATTTTTGGAGCCAAATTTGGTGTAGACATGGTAGTATTTTGATATAAAGTACCTCAAATGTGTTCAAGATTAGGCCACAAAAGTAAGAGAATAGTGCCTTCAGTACTCAGAAACGCCCAAACTTCTGAACCAATTAACTGTAAACACAAAAGACCAACCTTGCTGGGAAACCTACTCGCTGGAAAAGTATAAACCCATGCAAATATGGACTTCACACTTTTGTCTTGGCACTGTGTTCCAGGACAAGAGGTTCTCTGACACATTTCTCTGATGAGCACTTGAGAAAGTCTACAGTGATCTACAGTATCCTAGAATAAAAAGCAGGTTTTTAAAATGTGCTTTAACATGACACCTTCAGAGGAGGGTTGTTTATTATTAGTACATTTTAAAATAAATTATTTCATTTTTATTTGCTACTGCCTTTGCCAGTAGCCATATGATATTGAGGGGGGGAGATAGCCTTCCTTTTTCTTTTTTTCATGGCTGTTAAAAAATAGTGATGTCATCGACTCTGAGGTAATCCACGTTAACAAAAATTCTTATTTGCTAATTACGTTCCACCAGAATTATGTGCATTCTAGGTGGGAAAAAAGACACAATTTAGAATAAAATCTAAGTCTGAAATGGAGAGAGAGAGAGGCGGTCATTCCATTGAAATTTTGCATGCCACGTTATAATTCCTTCTAGGATTCCCATTCAAATATCATTTGTAAATTCTCAAACTGACTTCTCTGATATTTCAAATAACATATACTGAGCACAAGACTGTCACTGGTCAGGAAAAGGTGAGAGGGATAAGTGATGCTCTGTGTGTTTGGGGAAGGCTTTAGCCTGAGATTTGTTTGTGCAGAATGAATACCTTAAGATGCTGTGAAATTCTTGTGCAGGGCTCGATGCCAGAAACTGCTGTTGACTTGGGCAGATGAAGATGCTGAGAGCACTGAATGCCCCATAGGTGTTATCATGCTTTTCTCACAGAAGTTTTGCCAGACAAAAGAGGTCTCAGTCCATTATGTTCATTTTCATGAAATTGTAAAGTAAATGCAGTCCTTGTGAGATTGACGGCACTGAAGAGTGAAGTCCTCTATTGACCTGCAGTGTAGGTACATCCCTTCAGCAATTCCATCCCAAGCTATAAATGCTCCACCATTTCAACAGAGGAATTATCTTAGAAAAGAGATGCTGTGCCTGAAGTTGGCCAGCATAACTGAACTGCTTATATACAATTTGAGATCACATCTTACGTATTCCAAAGGAAATGGCTTTTTTGGGAAGAGCATGCTTGAAAGGTGCCAGCAGTAGAACTTTACTTCTTGTGCATGGGAATAAGTGTTACCAAGCCTCCAGTGTTGTGGTGTAATGACTGATAAGTACATGAGGTAGGACAAAATTAAGAAAGCGGATTCCCCTCCCACACCCCCTCCAGGATAGTGACACTGAAATCATGCAGTGGTGCAGATCAGGTGGATATAACTATTATATTTCTGCCTGTTTCAATGAGTTATTGTTAAGTAAGCTCCTACATGTTACTGTTTCTCAGCCGTGCTATCAAACAAAGCAAACTGAAAACAGAAGTTAAGAATAATTGGGACCCCTCTTCACTTCCAGAAACTTGTAATGAGCCCTGTTTCTGTGATCTTAGTCTAAACAAGCAGAAGACAGAAGTCTTCCTTTTCAGAAACTTCAAGTCTACCTTCTGCAGCATTTGCAGTGTTACAAGAAACTTTCTCTATTCTTCCCTTAAGCCCCTGGTAGCTTCTGCCTCCCTCATTTTCTTGTCATCCTTCTGTGAAGGTACTGATTGCTTAGACAATTTCTCTAGTTTGAAAGCCAGCATCCTGTCCCTCTCTGTGTGCACTTCTGGACAAGACAGTTCACCCTTCCTTCAGTTGTGCCAATTCAAATCTAAAGTGAACTGTACAGAAATAATCCTCCAGAATGCAAATATGCATATGTGTGTATATATGTGTATATATATATATGCAAGTTAGAGGATAGATATGCATTATTCAGCTTAGTGTTCAGCACTGCAAATGGTTAGACACAACTGAAAGGATGATGAATTACAACCTTAGACTGAGAACAGAACAAGAAAGACTTTGGAAAGCAGGAACCTCCTTATTTAGGGTTATGCCCAAGAAGCTGACTGTGTACCTGTACACATCCACAGTGAGACAAATAACTGCTGACCCTGCAGTCCAGCAGCTGTAACTTGGAATCACAGAATCACAGAATGGTTTGGGTTGGAAGGGACCTTTAAAATCGTCTCGTTCCAACCCCCCTGCCATAGGCAGGGACACCTTTCACTAGACCAGGTTATTCAGAGCTCCATCCAACCTGACCTTGAACACTTTCAGGGATGTGGCATCCACAGCTTCTCTGGGCAACCTGTGCCAGTGTCCCATCACCCTCATCATAAAGAATTTCTTTCTTATATCTAAAACTTCTGAAGAAGCTCCGTGTTTTGGTCTGTTACCTTGATTTACCAGCACTGTTTGCACCTGCCAACACCTGTAGACAAGAGGATAAATCCAGGGCCCCTGGGCAGCAGGGTCCAGCAAGCCCAGTCTCTGCTTTATAACACAGCCCTGTGGAGCTAGGCAAGGATACAAGTGGAGGCTGGGACTGCCCCTGCTCCCTTGGGTCCTTTGACTCTCTTGGGATGAATTCTGTCTCTTATGAATGAAACAATTTTGTACCATTTGCAATACGGATTGGCTGGCTCTCCAACTTGCAGGCAGCACCCTTGAGTGACATGAAAATGCAGTTACTTGGAGCAATGCCCAGGTGGGCAGATATTATGGAAAGGTCTGTGAGTCCCCACAGGTAATTTTCTGGCTGGCTCATTCCTGAATCGTTGTCAAATCCAAATTCTGCATCGCTACTTCTGAAATATGATGGCACGGTAATGAGTTCTAATATAAACAGAGGAGCGAAATGGCAAGAGTAGCTTCATATGCTAATTATCCTGAATCCTGTGCATTATGCAGCAGGCTCACTGAATGTGCTCTACACTGAAAACTGGTGATGCTAATTCTATTTAAATATTATGGATTGTCAATGTCGATTTATGGAATGGACATATAATCTCCATATTCACAAGAAGAGCTACCTAACCGCGGCGAAATAAATATTGACAGTCTTATAGAAATAGCACCAAAGAAATGACTAGACCAGCAACAAACTGCATGTCAGAAAGGCTTTACAAAAATAGTCCTAGATGGATTACAAATTATGAGGATGATTTCTGACATTTTATCAAGGCAGTGTGAAATATCAAATTTCAGTGGTCAAAAAACTTTCACCTTTTTCGGTGCTGTAGCTCAACCACTGAAAGAAAATCTGTTACTATCTGAAGAGCAAGCAAGTATATTTAAAAAGTACATCGTAAAGGTGGCAAAGGAAGAACAGCTTTTACAGTTTTGCAGTTTATAAAAGCCTGATGTTTGAGCTGATGAGGATTCTTCAAAGTAACCTTCTTTTGAATGCTCAGTGTGAAGAAACCTGCAAGATGCCAAATTAGATGCATTGTTTTTTCAGTTCTAAATCAAGGCTGATGCAATACAATCTTTGCAAGATATTGGAACTTTTTTATTATTATTATTATGTAGAATAATTACATGTTTTAGCACTTTCTGTCTCCAACAGGCTCATTCAAACTGTACTCAAAGCTTTAAAGGAAAACAGTAACACATCCACTGTAAGACTTTCAGTGCTTTACCCAGGAGGTCTGTATTGTGATTGACATCGCCAAGATCGAGAACAAAAACATGTATTTGTCTTGATTGTCTCTTTGCCCTCCTCAGAGCTGCTGCTTTCCTGTTGCACATTGTTTTACTGATCTGTCATGTCTCTCTGGCTGTGGGGGCTGCATTCGTGTCTCGCAGCCTTGAACCTGTGAGGTGTTACCTCAGCACGTGACCATCGTTCTCTTAGGCTCTGCCTACTTTTCCCTTAAAAAGCATCATGTTGAAGACATTCCCATGGCTCTGAAGTGGCAGGGTGGGAACAGTAGCATAAATAAAAATCTACAAAACAGGAAACCACAATTTATATCCACAGTAATTAGATACCATCAGTCGCAGACACATTTTCATTGCTTTTTTTTTTTAATGCATGTTTATTTGAAGTTAAATTTAAGATTTCTCAGTAATTTACCTTCAAGCAAGTGCTGGCAAACTGGTAGATAAAGCATTTAGCTGTAGTCATAAAAACCTGACTGACCTAGCTTCAAGCAACACAGTTGCTTTCAGAAGATTATGTTATTCCCTCTTTTAATTTTGAAACCAATGTCCCAGTTCATCCTGATGACTGAGCTGCTCATAAATTCAGAGACCTTTTGTAAAAAGGAGAAGACTAACAGGGACTGTTATCCTGAAAATAGCTCTAAGTACTGACTACGGACATAATAAACAAGATAGAGCTGTTACCAAAAGTCTGAACAGAAATGGAGTTTACAAAAACTATATTTGAATGATAAAGAGAGGGGACAGGTTTCATTGTGTTGGTGTTTCCGTCAGGACTTCACTATTATGCTGAAGTCTCTTGTCACTTTCTCTCCTGGTTAATTTGCAAGTTAATAAAGTAGCTGAAGGCTCAGAGTACTTTAAGGATAAGTTTCTAAGTTGTGTTCTTTCTGATGTCAACTCAGCCCTCAACTGGCTGCAAATAAGTGTGTTGAAACACTAAGTCATCAAACTGAACTTTGTGGAATTGAAAAACAATACATTAAAACTCTTCTTTGATTGAACATGTTCCTTTTCTGTGCATTTCAGTTATTTCTGTTAGATGCCCATGGCCTTCTGAGAGGGTTTATGATTTTCCCTGTATGGCTGTATGATTTGCCATAAACACAGACAAGCCAAGACCAGGGCTATCATACAGAAATTGTAATTTGAACAGCATTAGTACTGAAGCTCACGTCTGAAGTATTTGTGAACTTTATCTGAATTAATTGTACTTGTATTTTTGAAGAGTTTTTCTGATTTCTGCTCGCTCTTTGCCCCTGCTGAAATGCTTAAAAAAGTCAAAATATGCAGTCCTTAACTTTTGCAAGCCAGTGAGAAGCCATCTGTGTTTAAACACTCAGCTAAGATGTAAGCACAAACTTTTTGTGAGCAGTTAGGCCAAATTAATCCTTTACCGAGTTTTAGGCATTTTACTGAGTTGTCTAAAGTGAAGCATAGTCATCTTAGATTTCTTCTGTGGAGATAAATAGGCATGAACAGCTGCTTCAGGAAAATCTGCATCACCCCTGGAAATCTAGCCCAGCCACTTCCCTCTGAATTCAAGCACCAAAGTTAAACAGAGTTAGTCAAGGTGATTCTTGACTGGTCTGTTCAGCCTTCCCTTTATCCCTGTTTTCTTAAAGTCTGCAGCCTGCTCTTTCAGATTAATGTCTGTGTTAATTCATGTTTGTACAGAGCCCAGCTGGCTCCAACTGGGCACGGATTAGCCCTGTACAGGGTTGATGACAGGGCCAGTCCAGAACAGCAGAACTTGTGGGAGCAGCAGCTGCTTATATAAATGGTGTAAATAAGGATCAAGTCCTGTGCTAGAAGGTGCTTCCAGTGCTTTTCCAGCCAATTTGCCCTTCCTGTCTCTGCCATTTTAGGAACTTGCTGTAAAGGAGCACTTGATTTCTCTTATCTCTTCTATACAGGCTATAATTAGGATTAGCAGAAGTGTTTTACTTAATGTTGCAGTGGTTCTTGTGTACAGCACTCATATCTTAAGTATAATTAACACTGGATAGCTCCCATTAGTGTTTTTAAGCACTTAAAATGTACTATAATGGCCAAAGCTAAAGTTGTCATTAAAGGGCCATTGCTATTTATTATGCTCATAAAGTAGACACTTTGCTACAGAAAAATATATCATTGGGTTCCATTTAGAAAGCAGTAACAGACAGCAGCATTAGTGATGGCACCCATGGGAATAAAGGACTGCTTTAAATTGATCCCATTCTTATTCCATGCAGGAGTCAATAGGGAAATCTAAAAGCAGGTGACAAATCATTGTGTTGCACAGCATAACTCTGATTAGCTGAGTTATGCTGGGGGACAGGTTTGCTGTTTTTTATGAACATTCCTTTCTGTAAATGCTTGACTTTTAGTTTTCAGTCTGTGTTTTCTTCATAATCGCACATATATTTCATAATTAATTTTTATTACTTTGAGCTGACATTGTTTTAAGCAATTATAAACAGGAAAAAAAAATGATACTCTCTTCATTTTATTTTGGAAAAGGGGCCAGGTGCATTATTAACATGAGGATTTTGCAAAAACCTCTGCCTAGAATTCTTGATCAGATGCCCATAGTTGTGAGCAGGTCAGGGTTCCTGTTGCCACTGCTCCATTTGATTGGCTTGGTGATTGAATTACCAAGTTTTTTACAAGTCGTATTTTCTCATACACAGCCATGAAATGCTCCCTTACTTTCATAGCTCCTTCTCTCTGAAGAAGTTAATCTTCTTTGCCAGCACTGCTCTGAGGATACATTTTAGTCACAGTCCAACTCCTGGAACAAAACATGAGCCATTTATAGCAGTAAACAATTATCACTGAAATGAGATAACAATTTAATGGTCTTGCATGATTAATGTCCTACATAAATTCTTTATGACATAGCATTGAAGGATGATGTTATGAATGTATAATAGAAAGTCAACAGAATGTGTCACCTTTGGGTTAGTTTCTAAGGAAACAGGCCATGCAATCAGTGTTTTCATAATAATCAAAAGTTCATAACAAAACCATCCTCTGTTGTCCTTTACTAAATTAAATTTCCAAAAGTAAAGTTGTTGGCTTTTTTGGCCTTAGTGCCAGTTATGCACACAAGGGGTCAATTCAGTTAATGGCATCCCTAGAGGCTTTTTCATGTTTGTGATCCAGGGCAGGCATTTTCCAGTGTTGGTACCTACATTTAATTTAAATTGCTGTCCATTTCTAGGCATATAAATTAGTGGTCTGCTCTTCATGAATGCTTATTACCCACAGCTGATTCTGACTTCACCCTCTGTCTGCAATGTGAACAGACATGTGCTTAGTGTCTTTGAAAATCAGGGCAACAAACTTTGGAAGCCCAAATATAATTTTCATGCAAAGGTTTTTCAAAATGGGAAGTCTGGTATTATATCCGTAAGTTATCCCCTGTAGCTTAAAGAATGTTTAAAAATCAATAAAATCTGTTGGGCTTGTAGCATGTTTTAAGAACAGAGCTTTTTTTTTTTAGCTTACATTAAGGCAAAATAAAGTCAACATCCAGCTTTACTTCTGGATTTTGAGTATCTCTCTTCTTCCTCCCTACATATATATGTATACACATAGAAAATAAACTGATAATACAGCAACTTTTTTTTTTTTTAAGTGTTTGTGTGGACCATCTTGCATCTGACCACTACTGAAGCCATGCAGAGCCCTCTGCTGACTTTACTTGAGGCTTCTCTCTGTCATGCATGGTGTTAGCAAGGACACTTTGTCTTCCATTGCACTGAAAATTCTCATTTCGTCCAAAGGATGCACAGAGAGCAGCAAAATCATCTACTTGTCCTACTGCCATGCTGCCATTGGAAAGAGGGTGGGAAAAGTAGGATTTCTTCTCCTGATTTTTTTTAACTATGGTACCTACTAAAGATATGAAAATACCCCTCTATCAGTTTTATACGTACATAATTATAAAACATCTTCTCCAACTCCCATCCCTACTGTTTCATCAGACTTGTGATATTTTAAGATAGTCTAAAGATTGGTTTAACTCACTTGTTAATGATTCCTTAGGTTGGTCTTTGGGTGAAAGGACAAAAGGAGGCAGAGCCAGAGCATCATTGTGTTACAGATATTCCAGATATTCCCTGGATCTGGAAGAGGCATTTAAGGCCATGGCCAGAAGGCAAATATGGAGCTGGTACTCTGAAGTTAAGAAAGATGAAAACCACAGTGTAGCATGAATAAGAAAATGGTAGCATCCTAATGAGAGCATAGGTAATGGAACACACAGTTACAAGGAAATAGAGAAAAAAAAAAAAAAGAAAAAGGAGAAGAAAAAAGAAAATGTAATAATAAGGAAATACCTAATTTGTTCCCAGACCCTGTGTGACTCTGTCTGGTAAAATATTCCATCACTTTCAGCTGGATTTAGTCCAGCAAGGTATGTTCCCAGAGCTAACACCTTTTGATAGATAGGCCAAGGGTCGTTTTCCTTCAGCATTTACAGAGTTCATGTCCTAAATAAACAAAACAAATCACTATGAACTGTTTGATTCTTTCATACTTTTACACTCTTATAGAGTGTGCTACAAATCTGAAAGTAGCCACAGTACTAGTGCACATAGTAATTTATTTTTGCTGGTTCCTCTTGGGTATTTCTCAGTCATTTCTCAAACATAAGTTAGAAACCAATAAAAAAAAAAAAGCTAATTGATAATATCTAATCACAGCCATGTGAAGCTGTGCTTCCTCAAAGAGAAGAACTAGGAATACCTATTGCTGTATTGATAATTTATCACTAGAGTATAAAACTCATCAATAAACTTTGTTCTACAATCCCAGTAGAAACTAGGATGGCATAAAAGGTCAGTATCACACGTATCTGCCAGGATGCAGATACATGTAACTTTGGTGAAGCAAAAGTAAGACATGATATTTTACACTTTTATTTATTATGTCATTAGTAATTAGTAAAGCTAATCAGAACTTGTGTGCTCCCACTGTGGATTTGTGGTTTCCTTGTAAAGTTGATACTTTACAAGGAAAATGTCAATTTTTACATGATTTTTTTTTTTCGTTTCTTTGAACCAAAGTTAAAACTTCTGTCTGAATCAGTTTCACTTGCAATTTTCTACTTGCTGGGGCTGCCAGAGTGTCTCCAGTGAGCTGCACTCAAGTCCATATGATTCTGCAGAAGGTTCCTGGCTCTGCTACATCTGTCCTTTGAATGAGGGAAATTAATCTGTTTTAAGATGATGCAGCAGAGATGTCATTCGATCAGAGCCCAGCATACGAAGAAACATGTGAGCACCAAACTCTGGATGCTCAGTCAGTGGTCCTAAACTGATTCAGAAAAAAGTATTGTGACATGCAAGATTTCTGAATTTCTGATTTTTTAAAAAAAACCTTTCTGTTTGGTGTTTTGTCCCAAATTGAGAGTATAAGAAAGAAATTTCTAGCCTTAGCTGGTTCTTCTGTAAGAGAAATCCAGGAATGCCCAGTTATCTCTGAGATAATGGATGAAAGTGAGCCTACATGACATTCAGTTAGCAATTTTTTTTTTTTTTAGCTACTTTTGGCAAATAGGAAGATGATACCTCAGCACTGCAGTTCACAGAGTGTTGCAGTAAAGACCTGTGTAAGCAAACAGTGCATTTAGGGTTTTCTTAGATTCAGGATGGGACATATTGTAGATAACATGTAAAAATTACTCAGCCCAACTCAACCCATTTTGTTTGGGAAAAAATATTGGGCTCCACCTGATCTGAAATGAGTTTAAGATATTAGGAGCCTCTCTGTCTGTTGATTACTTTTGTTTTTTTAAAGAAGAGTGCTGAAAAGGCCCAGCTTTGCAGCAGTGTCACTGCTTTCCTCTCCTGGCAATTGCTAGAAGCCTTCACAGTTTTTCGATGTAACTCCAGACCTCAGAAAATCAAATTTTGCCCATCTCATAGAATGCTGGTAAAAAAACCTACTTTATGCAAATAAGTCCTTTTTCAGTCAGTGACAGATTATCACAGGATAACCAGCTCTCTGGTGTTAATGCCACCTCACACCTCCTATTCCTGCCTGATGAGCCTCGCAGGGCATTTCTGGGCTTCCTTGAGACCACAGCCTGTGTCAGTGGGGTTGTCAGTACATCTCAACCTGTGGGAATCCATTTTTTCTTCTCTGTCCCTGGATACCTGCTCCTGAGCAGGCAGCTCTGTCATACCTGAACAAGGACAACAAGGAAAATCTGTGGCCAGTTCTCAGTGGGACAGACCAGTTTCTTTCTTCCCCTTAAGGAGCACCTTTCCCTCGAGGAGCACCATTGAGTTTTAAATCTGAGTGAAGAGGGGTTTTCCCCAGCCTTCAATTTCTTTTTCCCAAAAATGTCTTTTCTAGATAGTTCTGGGTATAATCCTCCTTTTCAGCAGTGCTTTCTCCTCTGCTGCTTGGCTGCTTTGTCAATCCTTTTCTGGCAGAGTGTCCAAGAGTTTTTGCAGTCAAACAGACAATAGTGAAATATTCCTGACCTGTTCTTCATTATTCTTCTCATCACATCCTACATTGTGACAATTCTATTTAAACAATGAGTCTACCTGCAGTCCTTGTTTGTTGACAGGACAGGGGTAAAAAACAAAACAAAAAAACTCCCCAAAACCAGCAACAACAACGACAAAAAAAACCAAACCAAAACAAAAAAAAAAAACCTACCAAAATCCAACCAAGCGGGAATTATAAGTAGCAATGAATAAGTGGAATAAGTGGAATTTCCTCATATTTGTCTCATTTCCATCAGCATAAGTGGACTATGGTAAAAATCATTTTATCTCTGCTGAAGTCAGTAGGAAAGTTCCCATGGTCTTATGAAATCCCAGGATTTCATTCCCCATGTGCTGCTGGGAGAAGGTAAAAAAAGGTGGTGCAAGGTATTTTTCTAAGGTTTGACCAACCAACCTTCTGAAGTCACCTGAAGTCTCCTGAAGTCTGCTGGGCCACTGCTGAATCCTTCTAAAAATGCTTTCCAAAGAGTATATTAGTTATTTTTCATTTCTCTATTACTGTATGAAATGGAATTCTAATGAGGATTGCGTGTTCCATTCTCTCAATTACTCTTAACAATGGTTGAATATTAATATTGCTGGAAAATTAAAAATCCGGTTCATCCAAGTCTAAGGTTGATTTTCTTTCTCTATGAATTCAGAGGTCCTGAACATGTAGGAAACCATACTGACCCTTCCTATTTTGCCTTCAAATTCATGTGTATGTGTAATCATTTAGTAGGAGTTGTTTAGAGATGAGTGGAATCTGTGAGGTCCTTGCACTGTACTGTTTCTTTTCTGACAATAATCCCAAAAATGTAGGTTCGCAGTTAATTCTTCAATTAGACAACTCTAAAAAAAAATCCCCAGTGAGAACATGTGTTTATAAAAGCACATAGATCCTAAATACTATGGGTAAATACAGTGATATTAAGTACTCAAAAGCAACAGGGGTTCATATGCCTTGTCTGATTCTGTTTGAAAATTAATTATTTTGTTTGCTTTTGTACATGAACTTTGATTTTGCTTTATTAAACTGCATTTATCTTGACCCATGAGCTGTTTTATAATTCGTATTATCTTTCTCTGCCCCCATCCTTCTGAGGAGGGGAGTGATAGGGAGGCTTGGTGGGTACCTGACATTTAATCAAGGTCAGCCCCCCAAAAAAACCATAGAAAACATTCTGGAGGTTTCATTATCCAGTGGATAACAAAGGATTTGATACATAAAATAAACACTTTTTTCAGTGAATAGCAGTTCAAAAGTAAAATTTATTCTTCTACGAATGGCCTGTAAATTTCTGAACCACCTCATATGGCCTCACTGGCATATCAAAGGGAAACGATTCATGCATTTTGGAGACCGAGTTATTTGTCCCTTTGATTATCTCATTATCTGCCTTCCTGGTTTATTTTCTATGTTAGTCTTAGGCACTGAGATTCTCTTTTGATCACTGCATCTGTAGAAAAGTGAAGCCAAAGAAACACATGTGCTGGGGCTCCCATTAGGAATAAAATTAACATTTTGGCATGTACTTAGTAACTACTGTCGGTTGTTGATGGTGGGAGAGCCTGAAGAACATAAGGATCTTGGGCTGTGCTCTTCTCCTGACAGCAGTTCCAACATCTGCAGAAAGCATTTTAGCAGGAACTAGGAAAGTGGAATAAATAATACTAAAATTACACATATGGTGTGAAGGTGACACAGACAAACATATTTTCAGCTCTAGCTGCACTATTTCTGACCCACCCTTTTGATGACTAACTCAAGTAACAAGATACTAAGCAAGAGCATATGTGATTATTATGCACCATGTAGAGTTCAGAACAAAGCATAAATAATTGCCATGCAATATCAATTTGCTTGATCTAGGAATCAAATTTTCACCAGATTGTCTGGTGCCTGAGTGTAATGCTGAACAGTTTTATTAGTACATATTATCGAAAAAAGCCTCATGTCTCTGAGAGATCAGCCTTGGGTGGTGCACAGCTGATGCTGCAAGAAGCAGCAGCATGTAGAAATGATTCAGCTGTTATCTGTAAAGATGGACTTAGAGTGAGGCTATTCCTTTTTATTTCATCTCTTTTACTGTAATGATCTGAAACTTCTACTCTCTCAGTACGAATCAGTCCCATTTTAGGAAAGGGTTTGTAAAATGCACTTAATTTGAAATGATTACCTGTATATAGAAGCTTCTGAGATTTATCTTCTGTTGTATGTATTTTTTGAAAATTGTGCTATCTGTCTTGATAAATTATCTACTTTTGTTGCTGGATATTCCTGACAGATTTTTTTCCCACCCATTTCATCTGTATCAAGATCAACAATTTACCAGCCCAAGTTACTTTAATGGTGGAAAGAGAAACAGAACAAAAGCATGAAAGGAAACCTGACTGGTAAATTTTCATCATCAGCTATATCAATGCAAAATTGCTGTTTATGATTTCCTGTCCTATTTTTTCACCTGCATTTACTCCTGTCCTACTGTTTTCGCCTGCATGTGCTTTTCTCTCGCTCTACTGCCAACAACACATATATTGTGTTCTAGAGAACATCTTTTGCAAACATTAACTCTTTATAAATTATGGCTTGACAGCCGTCCACTGACCATCCAGGAAAAAACAGTTCCATTATCAGACTCACTCAGAACATACACACAACTTACAGATGGATTTTCCAAAATTTATTTTTGTTTAATAATTCACTAGCATTTTGGGGGGGGCACAGACATATTTTCCAGGGTGCAATAGTCTCAGGAAGGACTTGACAATAAAAACTCCCCCAAAAGTTCTGAGTACTGCTTCATACAGCACTCACTTGAAATGCAAGAGTCTGCCTGGAGCCAAAGCAAACATACAGTCACGTTCTCCTCACAAAATTTATTTACTTTGTCAGTCAGGGCAAATCTCTCATTCTTGTCAAATTACACAGTCCCTCTGGCAGGTCACAATAGCCATGGTGGCATTATCAATATTTTTAAAAGGTCATCTATCAGAGAAAGTGTGTTGTAGGTAATGAACAAGGAGGGAAAGACAACTGCTTTGTATGCTCAGAGAATTGAAAATGTTACAAAAAGCTCATATAACTTAACAACAAGAATTTGGTGTATTTTGGATTTTGCAAGCCATATCAACATCCACACAATTCTAATTTTGCCGAATAAGACAGTTATTCTTTTTGCCACAGTCTTCTGTACGATTGGTATTAGTCTCCACATGGAGGAAGAAGGAGTTCAAATCATAGGAACCATTTTATTGCAACAAACAAACATACAGAAAACCGGTTTGATTTTCAAAAAACATTTTATTTAAATGGGTGTGTGTTTTTGTGAGAACTTGCACTTTTTTTTCTGGAAGCAACTCAGTTTTTCTAGCTTTCATTTGTCTTGAGCTGATAGGGAAGAAATCTAACAAAACAAAACCATCCTTGTTAAGTCCTCCAAAAGATCCCACTGCTACTTTGCAGTTCACAGAAAACTGGGAAGTATGTCTGGTGCTTTACAGATAAATGTGATCAGTTCTTGGCTTGAAGGAGCTTACAGTTTAAACCTCAGAGCTTGGTTTTATATATCAACTATATAATCTTTTATTTGTATGTATTAACGCTCAAGAGTTGAACTTTGGAAAATTTTCTTTTAAGATTAGTAATTATTCTAGTAGATATAAAAAAGTGTTTGGACTTTTTTTTTTCTTCCTAGAAAATGGAAGATAAGCCAGATGAAGCAAACATTTTTTTTTTTTTTTTTAATATTTCATGCTAGGAAATGGATTCTAAGTTAAAACCTGTGATTTCTTTGGTGTACATGAAAACAGCAAAACCCTATCTAAATTTAAGTCCAGAAATTTTGGAGCTTTTTAGGAAATAAAAAAGGGTCTTGTCATTTTAACTGAAAAATCCACATCTGACATCAGCAGTTGTTAGCACTGCATGTCAATGCTGTCAAGGTGTTCCAAGTAGTGAAGAAAATGGGGGAGACTTGCTAATTTCTTCATGGTGGTTCAAAATCTCACCCCACAACCACTTTGATACACAAAAGATTCCTACCTGAAGTATGTCTGAATGAAAACCACCTCATGGTCTGATGGTGGAGAACTTGGTTTGCTGAGACTCCCTGTACGACACAGGAAGTTTGGGAGCAGAGAAAATGTTGATTTTCAAGTGTGTCACTGCGGCTGGGCAGTGAGGGCTTCAGCTGTATCAGCAGTCATTCGGCACAGCAGCAGGAAAGCACGGTGGGGGCTTTGGCTGGCAGTTCAGGTTTACTCAGGCAGCAGCTCCAGGGCACTGCTACTGATGGTGTAATTTCACTACTGATGTTTGTGTTTTAAGCTATAGGGATGGTTCGTTAACAACAAGAAACCCCAGCTCCCACTGTGTCTCTTGCTTTCTCAATAGCTTGACTACGAAAAGCCTTTGGCACTGCTTTCTTAGATGGAGATTCCCTGCTGAGAGTCAAAATGCTGCTGTCCTCGTTTTCTGTCATTGTCACTGGTGCATGTTTACGTGTTGACTCGATGTCCACCAAAGTTTATGGACAGGCTCCACAGCATTCCCTTGGCTTTGCATCAGGGAAAAGACAGCCAACACTGGATGTTCATGGGCTAAAAGAAAATCAATTTTAATTCCACAGGATGGAATTATTGGGGTAGAAAAGAGAAGTCATTAAATAGCCTTGCTTGCTCTGAGGCTAGCGGTATGGAAGAAGAGCTGAAAAGAAAAATTTTAACATTGGGTTGCTGTAATTGTTATAAGCATCCATCTTATAGTGCATTCCCTTGTTAACCTAACAGCTAGCTGGTGTTGGTAAGTATCTATATTTTCTCATGGAAAGCAGTATAACCATTATTCTGGTAGACTAACAATGCTGCTACTTTCCTTCTCTAATTAAAACTAGTCACCATAAAAGAAGGCAGTAGGATACCACAGCATCATATTTTAACGCTACTGTGAAATACAGGCCTGTAAACTTGATGTAGTAACAATAAATGCATATAAAATAACCACTAACATTTAACTGTAAGGCAGGAACGAAAACTAGAAGCAAGGAAGGCAGCCCAGAAGCTGAGCTGGGGATGGGGAAGGGGCCTCACTCAGCTGTGGGCAGGGACATGGTTGGGCCCCAACAACCTCCCCGGGCTGACGTTACAGCAGCCTTGGTTTATAGCAGGGCTGCCCCGGGGATGCCTCCATGTGCTCGTAGGCTCCTCCCAGCTCTTCCTGCAGGATCTCTAGGGCTGGCTGAAGTGTCTCACAGGATTCTCTCCACCCCTAGCAGAGGGCAGCCAGTGTGATGTGGGACCTTATTGCCTTCGGCCTGCCTGCGTACCTTGGATTTTAGCATTCAGAACAGTTCCGGGTTGAGTGTTTTGAGCAGTTCAGTTCAGTTGTCAGCTGTCCCCAGGAGCCCAAATGTATTTCTGCTATGGGTACCATTGCCATATGTGCAAGCCTGCATCTTCTAGGAGGCTTTTCAGATACTTCTTGTGTGAAGATATATTTGTGTGTGCAAAGACTTTTCATTATAAAATTTTCTGTGGAGTTGAAAAGTCCGCAACTCAAGGAGTAACAAGCGCCGCGTGCAACTGTCTGTTCATACCCTGCTCTTCTAAGCTGACAACTTCCCACCAGAGAAGCTCAGCTCAAAATCTGAATACTTCTTGTGTTGACCGGAAGCCCCACAGGCTTGTACCTTAGTGCATGTAATATGTGGATCTTACCAAAAGACACTAGTAGACACTTTCTCCCATTTAAGATGAGGTGAGCTATTAAAACATAAAGTATGTTTTCAGACACAGTGTCAGGTTTGTAACTTTTAAGTTGTTTGGTTTATATGCACACCATAAATTAACCACAGTGGGTTATGAAAGGGCAGTAATCAATAAGACAGCTCATTATCTATGATACTCATAATTATCCTGATGCTGGTACTAAAGTATTGGTTTAACTAAAGCATATTAAAAAAAAAAGTGTCCTAACAGGACATCTCATTATCACCCTTATTTTTGCTCTGAAGTTTTATTAGAAAATCGTGCTACTCATGTGAACTACCACAACAACAGCATTATCCCTAGGGCGTTTTTTCATATCAAGGTTAATTTAAAGTGATTAGCGTGAGTGCTACAGATGTTGCTATGGGAATAGGAACCTCACATCTACTATGATGGACATCACATGATTGCTGTTACAGCTCCAGTGTGATTGGATTATTTGTTTTAATGTCATGCAAAATAAGTCACATGATGAAGATCAGAATCTCCTTAATAGCATTTCATATTCTGGAAATCAATCACCTTTTCTCCATTTCTCAGTGTATAAAGTGCCTCAAGAGCACATAAAACAGATGTCTTTGGTTTGCTGCTACTTGTATCTGACTGTTTGTCTGGTAAAACCTACCACTGGTGACTAAAACATTCACCTATTTGAAAAATGAAAAAAAAAAAAATTATATTTTACTTATTATATAATAAGAAGTATTTTTAATAAGCTGGAATATGATTTTAGCATGAACATAATTAGACCACATTTTATAATAAATCCTTACCTTGAATGTGTGCAAAGTCATGTAGGGATGGATGGTCCCTATGCCATCAAAGTCAATGAGAAGCACTTTATTTGCCTCAGTAGGTGCCTCTGGATTCTCTTCTCTCAATTCAGCCACAGGAGTATTTTAGCATATAGTATTACAGTTAGGAGAAAGATAAAAATGTTTTCTAGGGACTCAATAAGGACAATAATTAACACATAGAAATGTGGCATATTCAAAATATTAATTTTAATGTATTACTTAATAACACTTTACTCTCACAAGTATGGACAAAAGACTATGATTAATAGAGTCTTTAGCACTTTCACTGGCGAAATAGAATAGCTTTGTCATCTACAGGGGGAAGCTTTGTAGTCTATGGGGTGCTGTGTGATGCCACTTGGAGACACTTTTCTCTCACTGGTGACTGCATGGACAATGAAAGCTCCTAAATTTGGTCTTCTAAACTACATCTAGAACACACTCTAAAGCAACTTCAAGTACAGCTTATTAACCTTTCATTCATATTCCTCTCTTGTGTTTATTGCTATGAGTAATGTTTGGATTTTATATGTGCAATTTTCTTATTTCCAATAAAATAGAAGCAGTTAATTGGGAAACTACTCTGAATGCTGGCTTTACTTTCCAGGTAATTTTACGTCTTTGTTATGTGATGTGGTTTTAAGCATGCTAATGGTATTCTATACAGGATGAAGTTATACAGAAAATTAATAAGAAAAAGGAAGAAGTAAAGACAATTTTTGAACATACTGAGGATAACAAAGAATCTCTCAAGCTCATACCTCATTTTCTTGAACACTGACTTACAGAACTCTCACTTCTACTTTTAAGGTGGAACAAATTTGTGGTTTAGATAGCACCTTTCATCCCTCAGAGAGTGTCAGAAACTAATTAGAGATTGATATTATCCTCCCATGATGGCTGATAGGTAATCATGACATTAGCAGTTCTTCAAGCCCAAGCTAACAATAACACTGGTTCATGAAAATGGATTTGTTTATCATGGTAGCTGCAATTGTGGTATTACTGCCCTCTGTTCACAGGAGATTTTCTGATCTCTAATTTTCAAAATATAGTCACCTGGGAGGGACAAGGATGTGGTTTTGTCATCACTGCAATGGCAGAAACTTCAGTAGCTCAGTACTCAGAACCACGCTCAGCAAATGGAATGTAATGGAATAGAATAGAATAGAAATTAGAATAGAATAGAATAGAATAGAATAGAATAATAGAATAGAATATTTCAGTTGGAAATAGTGTATTATAAACTCATATCACTGCAAAAGCTTTGTGTCAGCTGAGCAGCTCTGCTCCCTTCTTAGTAAGCCATACAATATTTGGCTATACATGAGGTAAGTAGACTATAAAAAGAAAGATAGACCAATTGAGGGGTTTCTTCATGCTTCTGGACCTTTCCATTCACTCCTGTGCCAGGAGACTTAAACATTTTTTCTTCACTCAGATTGACATTACTATTAGGGTTTAAGTATAAATAAATAAACTATACAGTAGATTTCTTCAGAGGTGAGGAAGTTGTGGCTTCCTCAAAGCAAAACAGTTGTTCCTAACTGGAATCTGAAACAACTTCTACTCTGCCTGTGAAACAGAGGAATGACTTTGGGCCTCTTTATCCACCTTTCCACATACAATCCCATTCCTCTGCAGGCAAGGGGTAAGGACCTGGATACAAGCTTTTTTCCATTGGTAAACAATGGTGTGGTATGTGAAGCAGCTGGAAACAACCCAAAAATTCTATGCAAGCCATCTTGGATGCTACATGAATGCTACAGTATTCCAGTCATGTAAATCAGCCCCACATCCTTATTTCTCCTCACAAGTTTGATAAATCCTTGATGGACAGGACTCTTAAACATTGGGTTCCTTGTGTGGTGATAGCTATTACTGCATTAACACTGCTACACTAAAACTAAACAGTGCACAAAGGCTTCTGTTCAGCTCCTTCATTTCCAAGTTGTTCATTCTGACAATATTATAATAACATGGAAAATAAGGTAGGATTTTTAAACACTTTTAAGGATAATCATGAATTTTTTAGGTGGAAAATACTTTCAGAACCATTTGACATGATGATGTTACTCTAATAATTTTCAATAACAGTGATGACATAGTGGTGTAAAGCCCTGATTACTAAAATGATAGATCACACCCAAAGTATTTTTGATTAAAAATCACAAATTATTTTGAAAACATAATCTCATCTCTTGAAGCAAGGATAGAAACTTAGGATGCTAATTTGATTCATACCAAAGGCATTTCAGAAAATTTCTAAAGACAAAATTTGAAGAGATTCAAATATATTATCCAGTAGTCAAAGGCATTAACACTTTTATCACTGAAATGTTTAGTGAGTAAAAACACGAGCCCAACTTTTTAAATTCAAAAAAATATTAATTTTCCCTATTTTGAATGTTTCTATACTTCCAGCTGCATACAGAGAATATGTATTTTATAAAAAATTAGTGCTTAGAAGACTGTTGATGAATCATCTCACAGTCTCCAGATTAAGCAGAAGATGAAATTGTATAAGAATTTCAACCCCTTGTGCAGACAAAAGACATCGGGAAATGTGTTACGATCTCTGACTTTTAGATTTACTTTACTCCAACCAAGTTTCCAGAAATTCACCTGTCACTATTTAGAGCTGCAGTGTATGTTGACAGTAGATCTTAAAATCACTTTCTCTCCGGCAGTTCAATTTGCTATGTTCCACTTTGCTGCCCTACATACCTTCTGTGTCTCAGAACAAGTGCTTTTTTTTTCAGTGTAGATATCCAAGTGCAGGATTTTCCCCCCAGACTCTCTATGCAAATGCTTTGACTATTTTTTGGTTATACTTATGTAACAACCTATTGAATTAGGACTCGTTATCCTCCTATGTTAACAAAAGCAACATTTTTAAAGGTTAACAGTTGGTTTATAACAAAAAGGAACATTTTGCTCTGAATATGACAAATCCCTAAAGTGGGACAGTTTATAGCTGGTAATTTCTGTTGTTAAAAGTTCTTTTTAATCATTTAATTGTACCTTAGTTCCATTAAGGATCTTTGGAAAATTTTGTCACACTGGCACATTAAGTGTCATTCTGGCACGTTTTAAAGCATTTTTATAGCATTGTGAACTTGGAAATGTAAGGTCAATACTTTCCCAGAGCTCATATGTGGTCCCACTTTAATTTTAGCAGTACCAGTGAGATGCAGTTGTCGTTACCAGAGATCTCCCTGTGTATCTCTTAAAACCAGCAAGTGCCAGTGCCCCAGCTGTTGTGAATCAGCACAGCTCTGATGAGGTCAGAATTTTAAGTATGTGCCAGGAAGGGTTAGGAACTGGCATTTGGCCCTTCCTTAGCACCATCTTTCTCGAAAGAGGGCTTGTAGCTTCAGCTGATTTTAGGGTGGCTGAGTTAGTGTGGGTGATGTGATTGTAGCCTCACAGAACACAGCTTCATAAACTTACTGTGTTTGAGCATCAAGAATTAACTTGTGAATGGGTTTTGTACAAACCCTCAGTGCTGGACTGCATTCATGTTAAAGAGAAGGGAACCAGAGTATTAATGTCAGTGGGAGGAGACTTGGTGCTCTGCTCAGACCCGCTCTCAACACAAAATTTTCAGTCCACAATCTTACAAAGTGCACCATCTCCTTGTAAGGAGTTTGCATTTTCGTGTACTTAGTCTGTAACCGTGATGTGCATCAGCTACTCAGGAGTTTGAAGTTCAAACTGGAATAATAACAAGATTCTAAGGATGCAAAGCCCTGATAGCTTCTACATCAAGTATCGAGGGGTGGAGGTTATGGAAATGATTACAGATTTTGTCAATCAAAGGACAGTAGTTTTTCAAAGCTGAAGGAAGGAAAGGGAAAACCTGTAGGGTTTCTACTCCAAGGATATGTGGACAGACAGAACTCTTCTGTTATGCTTTGTAGTGGGATCCTGCCTTTCTTGCTCATAAGCTTAATTCTCACAGTCTAACCATACAGTTTTCCTCATTAAGTGTTGTCCAGGCTTGTAAGAAAACAAAGAATTAATTCCTCACACTCACTACCGTTAACCTGAGAAGAGAGGGCAAGCTCAGGGCAGGAGTTCAGACTGGGGTTTTTTATTCATCATCTGTAAGAGCTTTTCAGACAGAATGGGAGCGTCTACAAGAAAAGAGAAGTCTTTTGCTTCTACAAAGAGAAGGAAAGGATGGTGATGCAGTGAAATGTCGGAAGTGGACAGCTGAGCAGATACACTCCTCTTCCCCAGATTCCTGTGAATGGTCAAACTTTTTCAGGACTTGTAAGACTAAAGGCTTTTTTTTTTACTTTTTTAAGGTCACAGTTCTGCTTGTTAATATTAACCTCCCAAATGAAGCTTTTAGTGGCCTATTTCATCCCATTTGTGAAAGAGATGAGAATTTATTAAGAGCTCTCTCTCTCTCTAAATTTCCCATTACTAAATTAAGCATGGAAGTGTGGTTTTCTTTTTCCTCAGATACCATTTGTTTCCCAAAAGTAATTACAATATCAGCTTGATAAAGGCTGCTAGTAATTTTGTTAAGAAATTTTCTGAAAAAGAACAGGAAAACTTAACAACCTAAGGGAATTGCCTGTGGAATGGGGTGGTCTCAGGAGACACCCCCTCCTACCCATTAGGAATTCTAACCACTGTAATTAGCAGCAAATTTCCCTATCTCTGTATGTTAAACAGGGAATTCATCTTTGGTTTGTTTCTGCCTGCGGCAGAGAGAGACTGAAGGAAGGGAAGTGTAGGGATGTGCCTGCCTGGGTTCAGCAGCCTGAGCTGCACTGGAAGGAAGCAAATCCACAAATTACACCAGCTTCTGATTTATAACCTGTGCAACCCTGTCACAGTCAAGGGCCTTACTTCGGTGGTAATCCGAGGGAAAATGCAAGTGCACAGGTAGATAGGAAACACCCAGGTAGAGAAATTAAGGGGTTATGGATGAGGTTGTTTAAAAACGAATGAATAAAAGATGAACATTTGCGTTGTAGAGTTACTGTGCTGAGAAAACCAGTAACTTTTTGAGAGCTCTTTTACTGCCTCTGCAGTAGCAAGCCTTATCTGAGTAAATATTTTCTGTGTCAGAAATGGTGAGGAATTGGGAAGGTGATTACCACATAAGAAGACTGAAAATACCTTATATTGGCTGACATCCATCCTCTGAGACTCATGATGAACTGCTTCTTGCTGAACAGTAATCCTGCCAGGAAAAGAGGCTGAAAAAATAAAAGACACATTCATTGGTATAATGAATAACAAAACTAGATGCTAATAAAACCCAACAAATTGCCTTGCCTTATGCATTATGCTCCATTTTTTGTTTATCTATCCACTTTATGAGCGTTTGTGCAATTGCTGTTTTAGATGCTAACTTTGTGCATCCCCCACAAATGGTACTTAAGTAAATGGTCACTAATCTGTGCTCATAATATTCCTAAAGTGTGCACAAAAGCCACTAGAAAGTATTTCTAATGTTCTCCTAGGGACATGAACGTATTTTATGTAATTATTTCCAGTGTACTGAGAAGGCAGATGATAAAGTTAATTGTTTTCTTGCATTAAAAAAAAAGACTTTTTATAAATATTTGCACAAACTGATGCCACAATATGACCCATACTTGAAACTGGACCTGAATTTATAACTATGTTTATATTAGTTTCCCTGATTGTCATAAACTAGTTGTGAGCTTTGAGTTTTGAGTAAAAAGAACGAGTGATAAACTTTGCGGTTTAGATTCCTTTCTATTTTTCTGATTCAACCACTACTAAAGATAAAAACTGATCTAAATTGTATTTTGAAATATCTAAAAATATTCTTAATTTCAAATTATTTTCTTTCTTTTGTGATGCTAGCTGGAGTGACAGAATAGAGAATGAAGAGTGACCAGTGAATTATGGAGCAAAGCGTCATATGTGCCACTTAAAGCATCTTATTTTTAAAATCTGGGGTAAATAAGACTGCTTTAGATTTGGCTTTGCACTTGCACATAAAAAAAAAAAAGAAATTAATTACTTTGGTGTCAAAACCTTTCCTAATACAAACTAATTTGCATATTTTCTGTTGTTCACTAAGGTAATTTTATTCTGTGTTGAAACACTAATCTAAAAAGACCTTGACTGTCTTTAGAGAGAAGAACAGATTTGAAAAACATAATCAACCCTTTTGCCTGGATTCACAAAAGGAAAACTGAGCTATCTGATCTTCAGTAGAGTTCCCTAGATATCAGCTTCCCAGATGACCTTTCTTTTAAAATTATTTATGCTGCTTATACATTTTAAAACTACACTTCAGTCCAGCCATCAAGCCATAGCTAAAGTCCAGGGATTAGCTAATTCTAATTCAGAGAAACAGAATAACTTATGGAAAAAAACAGCTGAAAAATACACTGCTTTGAAAAGTAACATTATGAGAAAATAATTGATATTATACACTGAGATTTTTATGTATTTTTTCCCTTACCATCTGGACATTATGACAGCTATTCTTCCAATGTAAGTGTTATCACAAATGCTACATTTCTGATTGAGGTCTACTGGTTTCATCTGGGGAAGTGGTGAGTACCTGGTGAAGCTGGATGGAGTTTTTTGCATGGGATTTTTACCTTTCCATTGCTCTTGGGAACTACTGGCAATCTGACTGCTTTGGGGGAAGCCAGACCTCATCTGCAGTGTGCTTTTTGTGCCATTAATAGACTATGTTAATTACATGCCTCAGAGGCTTCTTTTGGTCACCTCTAGAAGCCAGAAAGCAATTTCTTTTTCCTTACAGCAAAACAGTGGTAGAGGGGAGAACGAAATGGAAAAGAGGTGAAGAGTTGAAACATCAGAGATGCACTTGGAGCTGGAGACAGCACGTGCTGCTGCTAAAAACTCTCATCTGCTTTGCTGACATGTTTTTGTTAGACAGAGTCAAACTTAATGATTGCAAATGATATTTATCTGCTATTAATTGAGTATAATGGCACTTTTCCTCCCCTGCTTATGTTAACAGTTTTCAAAACTCTTCCCTGTACACAAATGCCATAGAGTTTTAAAGCCACAGCTTTAAAACAGTCCATGCCAGACCATCCTACAAGAGCCTTAATCAACTCCTGCTGGGAGACAAGGTCTGCCCATCCCAGGAGGATCCCACTGGGGAACTGTTCAGGGATGTCCCGGGTGAAAATGACAGCAGTGATGGGCCAAATACTCGCCCTTGGAAAGCCAAAGAGACTGAAAATATTGACAGCACAGCATGGGTGTTCAGTTTCTTATAAAATATCAGTGCTGCACATTTGCCATGACACTGAGGGAAGGCCAAGAACAGGGGCTGTGCGACAGATGGAATAGAAAAATCTGGAATGTACTTTTCAACTTTATGGCTTTTTGGTACTGGCAGCAGAAAAATGTCTCAGGAGATTGTTAGCAGGGAAGAGAAATCATGTTCAGGAAAGAAATACCTTCTACTTCTCTGAAAAATCCCTAAAGTAACAGCTAAGTCATTATGCTCTGCTAAATCATTTGGGAAGGGATATATTTTTCCTACAGAAGTTAAAACAAGTGCTTAAGAATGTGACATTTGTATGTTTGCACACACGTCTGGTATTATTTATTTCTTATAAATAAACATGGCTGTCATAAAATCATTAAATAAAGAGAGTTTAGCCTACACTTGGAATCATCCCATAATGTTTGCATGTCTGTATGTGGATAATATTTATCACTATCTGGTCTTGAATATTTCATCATGGTTTTGCATGTTTTGTATAATTGCATCATTATTTACCAAAAAAAGTAGTGTTGACAGTAGCAGGACAACTGAACTCTGGTGATGCAGTTAATTGCTGCTAGACCTTGTACCTCAGACTGCATCCCAATTAATTTATGGTTTGGATCTCTAGGTAGCTATCATCCAGCTGTAAATATACCCAAGTGTCCTAGATTTGATTGTTGGAATAAGATCCAAATAAAGAATAGCTTGATGATTTTGTATTCTAAGACACGACTAAACTTTTTCTTATTTTTTTCTCAGGAAAGTTTTCATTCTAGGGTTTGTATATTAGACTCTTGGTTGATAGTCTCCTCTGATATTTTACATTATCCTACCATATTGGAAAAACATGACAGAACTGAAATGGATGTTTTCCCTTTTTTATTTTTTTCTTTTCTCTCTCCTTTTTCTCTGCTTGGTTACAGCTCTTCATGGATTCTTTTGTCACAGATTTTAATTTTTTAAATGCTGGTGGAGCATGGGTGCAGACTGCCAACATCCGTTAGCTTATCACTAGGGTATCTCATCTGTAGATCAGCCTGAGCATAAATGTTATATACCTCAGCTCCCATCCTACCTGTGTTTTCACATGAATGGCTTTATTTCCACCACAGAAAGAACTGTAATGAGGCCATTAAGTGACACAGAACATGGTCCTGTTTAGTCAAAAGGAAGCACACAGCTCTGTGCTGCCTTTGTGTATTTTATTCTGAATGTACACAAATCTAAAGGCTCGAGGTAAAAACATTCAAGAAGACCATAGCTTTTTCTCTTTCTCTTCTTACAGTATTTTAAAAATGTTTCTCCTATGCTACCTTACAAAGGTCATTAATTTCTGTGTGGGATACCTGTGGTACTCTTGCTTCTCTCTGCAGGACAAATACTCATGGAAGCTAATTGTTCAAAGCCACATTAGAGCCAAGAAGCCACCACTATTCATCCCAGATTGATATGTAACTTCTTCTACCTGTTTCATTTATTGCCCTGCTATTGAAAGCATTGCTTGCTGTGGGTGTTTCTGAGGGGTGACTGCCACATAGAGCTGCTTGACTAAGAGATTTTGCCTGAACAACTGGAAAGCTTTCAGACCTGAATTCCTTGCTTTTCTACTCTAGGCATGTAAATCCCCATTGAAACAGGACTTGGATTTCTGTATACTTCTTTGTGTCAGGCTTTTGCTGCTCTTGATGTACATAACACTCCAGCAGGTAAAAACAGCAAAACCCTTACAAAAATCATAACTAGACCTCGATATAGCTATTCTGATATGAAAAGCTCTGTTTCTGAGAGAATGAATGTATTTCCCAGTTGAAATTTATTTCTAAGCTCTCAACAGCTTAGAATCAAAGCAATCAAACCAACCAGGCTACAATGCTGCTTCATATTTTCAAGAAATAAATCCTTAGTGTGCCAAATATGTATCTTCAGGGCAGCAATATGAGGAGAAAAGAAATTGATTCCAGCACTTCTAAAAATGTTTGACTAAAGTACTTGGCGTCTTCCACAGCAGGTAGAAAATCACGAAACATTTAAACCAAACTATCTTAATACCAATTTATTAAAGTAGTTGTATCATCAGATGTACCAAAGGGGAAATTATACCAACTACCTTTATAAAATGTATTAAACTAATTTATTTTACTGCACCTCAGCAGGAGAAAAAAAATAAAATGAGGACAAGCCTGCCACCAGTAATGAATAAAAAACGTTCCCCAGCAGGAAGGAAAAGAAACAGAAGGAGAAAAAAAAAACCCATAAGACTGAAGACAATTCGTCATAGAGTGCCATGTGCAACATGACAGCTGAGGTCAAAACAGGTGCACCTTTGTAACTACATGCTGATGTTCATTCAGACATGACAATTTCATCTTATCATTAGCATTTTCTTACAAAAATGTCTCTTTGTGTGCATTAAAAGAAGCTGAAAAGTCATCCCACCAGGATAGCTTAGTCATTTTCAGTATAACACTGTTGATTTCCATGGAGCTGTAAGACAGGGAAAATACACCTGTATTGGAAACACTGTCCTCCAGGGCTCTGAGGGTGCTACTGGCTCTCTTTGGGTAGTATCCCAGCTGTTTTCAGGAAGGGATTTGGCTTGCCATGCTGCCAGTTTAAGCATCTCAGTATGAGTTAGAGCATTCCCAAAGGGTCTGGCAGGTCAGTGTCCATTCAGCACACAATAGTGTTCCATACAAACAGCAGCCCATCAGCTCCTTGTTCCTGGAAAATCTTTCTCTTTGAGAGATAGCAAAGAAAAGGAATTCCACATAAGCCCAGCTATTAACAGAACAGGTCTTTAAAATGTTGTGTGATGTGTCTGGGGGCTGAGATCTTCCTTAACTGCACTGAAAAGGATATAAAATTGTTAAATGTGTATTTCACCAATTTTTCTTTCTGTAAACATACTAATCTCATCCATTTCCATTTAATTTAGGTGTCTCTGTTGTGCCTAGAAGCATGTGTTTACTGCTGCACTAACTTCATTAAAGCAGTTCTCGCTAAATTGTCATCAGCTGTCTCAGTTTAATGTAACATTAAAGGTGCAGCATGGACATTATGTGTGCACACGCAGCAAGCAGCCACACAGGCACATATTCCTGTTCCACAGGAACACAGCTGGCAGAGGATCCTACCAAAAGTAAGGTACTGACTCTGAAGAGAGAGCGTCTGCACAGGAGTGGTGGCACGGATGTAGACCACTGGTAGCATGTTTAGCCTTGTTTGGGGAAGAAGAAAACTAAACTGAAAATCCTGGGGAATTGAGAGGAACAAGCCTGGATGGAAGCTTCCCTGAGAATGCCTTTTTAATCATTATTTTAGCCATATTGGATGAAACAATGAGACAGCCACAAAAGCAGAATATGCTTGAGTGAGCATTCCTCAGTGTCCAGGGAAGAGAGTTTGGGGTTTTTCTTGCTGTGGTACTTGTAACTGTGGAATAACCAATCAGTTTCATGTCATCCGATTACCTGTGGATAGTTACAAATATTATAACCTTTCATAGAATCACAGAAAAGTTTGGGTTGGAAGGGACCTCAAAGATCTTCGTGTTCTAACCCCCTGCCATGGGCAGGGACAGCTTCCAGAAGATCAGGTTGCTCAAAGCTCCATCCAACCCGGCCTTAAACACTTTCAGGGATGGGGCAGCCACAGGTCCTATGGACAACCTGTTCCAGTGCCTCACCATCCTTAAAGTGAAGTTCTTTCTAATATCCAGTCTAAACCTACTCTCAGTAAAACCCATTCCCCTTTGTCCTGTCAATTTCTTTCCATCTCTGATAACTTTCCCTCTGTCCTAGAACCCAGCACGGGAGCTGGTCCAGGTTTCCAGCCTATTGTCTTCATGAGTGTTCAAATACTGCTTTCATTGCCACCAGTCCAAAACATGAAAACGCCCAAATTTGAGGGATTCTTGTGGCCAGCAAAGAAAGGTTCACCAAGGGTCAGTATAAAATTTAGGTGAGAGCTCTTTGTCATCTTCTAAAATACTGAAGTTAGAAATGTTCTTTTGCTGTAAAGTGCAAAAAGAGGGAGCTGGTTATAAAGCTTCAAGACTGCATAAGGGAAGTGCAATGATAAAACTGTATGAAATCCATGCTGTTCCAAATAAATTCTGCCAAAATTAAGATATTTTTTAAAGAGAGCTGATTTTTTTTTACCTTGATAAGTAATTTTGCATTAGCTGTCAGCTTTGCAAAAATTTGCTGTAATATTTTTGATACACTTAAAATTATTTGTGATACAAAAGTTGTAAAAGGCGAGACTGTCAGTATTCCCACACAAAAAAGCTATTTTTAATTTCCATTGTATTTCAGCATTTGCAGGTGAAAATATTTGTGTTTTCCCAATGAATCCTTAGTGGTACTTAAAAGAAAGATGCAGGGAAACCATTTTATGACTAAAGTGAAAAAAAGGAAACCAAGAAAAGGTCCTTGGCAAAAATTAATGAAACGTTCTTAAATAAGAGAAAACAATAATGGTTGAACTACCAGGATTAGTTTTAGGGCCACAATCATTTTTTACAACTGACTCATAAGATGGGATGAAGAGCAGAATATAAATTTGCTTATGTCATAAAATGAATTTAAGATCAAGCAATCCAAATGACATTGGCAGAATTCAATAGGATTTGTACAGATTAGAGAGTAAGGATATAAGGAGGAGAGACATAAAAAAATTGCTGCACAACGGAAATGCAATGCATGACACTGATGTATTTTATCACTTCAGGTCTAAATAGTATAGCTTATAAAGTGGTGTCATAGTGCCACACATAATCTATTTTTCTAATAAAATTTATATGTCTTTATAGGCCTATGAGCTTGCAAAGCTTGACTCCATAACGCACGGGCTGTGTCTCTAATGGAGCCGCTCCGTAATGCAACGCTTAGTGGGTGGAATTTATGAAATGCATTGTGCTGGGAGAATTACAGCATCCTACCCCATATCATCCTTAATGTGTGCAAACAGGATTCTGCTCCCCAAAACCTGCCACCCATTAATGTTCTGCAGCTGAGAGGGATAAAACGTTAAACAGATCTCGCAGGGCCGAATTCACGTGAGACCAGTCAGCCATGGCGGGCGATGTTAAACTAATGCTGTGGAGGACCAGTGATTTTGGGGTTTAAGGAACTGGAAAGCAGGCCTATTCCTTCTTTCCCTTAGATGTTAATAAAGTCTTCAGGAAGCATCTCCTGGTGCTTTTGATCAGGAGATGAGGAAGAACCTGCTTTGTTAAACACGGTGAAAATCTGTCGTGTTTCGCTTTTCAATGAAGCTCTCTCTGTTAGGCACAACTTTAGCAGAAGGATTGATGTGTGTTCCCCTCACTCCGTTTTTATGGTAGAACATTAGCAGTGATGGTGGAAAAGCAATTCATGCTATTGCACAAAATAATTATTAATTTTTTGGGCTTCATCTTGTATTTTTTTCAAACTGGAGTAATTCTGGGTTATAATAATTGCATGCTACATGCCAGAAAGTGCTTGGAAGTGATTTAGAAGTGGGACATGGTAAGGATCTGATTCTACAAATACTTCCAAAATCAGTATTTTGTGAGCAAACATAAATGCATGCATACATGCTACTAGGAGAAAAACACTGAGGAAAAAGTAGAATTTAAATCTGACCTGAAAACATCTAGATTTTCTCTTCTTCCTATTGTTTAAAAAAATTTGTTTGGGGACTTTTTGTTCAAGTAGGGCTTCTACCTTGAAATTCCAAAGACAAAAGATCACACATACTTTCAAGAGCTTCCTTTTACTAAAGATTGTAAGCTCTTTTTTCTTCTCCAATCCAGCTGCATTTTGTTTCTTCTGTGATTTTCTCATTTGGTCTTTCCTGGGTCACTGGTGTGACTGCAACCTAGAGATGCATAGACAAAACTAAAACTGAGCCTGTTGTATGCTTAAAATGTTTCATTTACGTGCTTTCCTGAATGCATGAAAAGCCTGTAAATTGAGATCATTGGATGACAGCAGCCTAGCTATGGTCCTGATGATAGGGAATGAGTGTACGTGCTATTTTTTGTAAGGTATGCAGATATATTTTGAAAAGATGGAGTAACCCTGAATCAATCACAGTGGAAAACATGATTCAGTGGATAAAAGCTCAGTTTTCTTTGGCTCTAAGTGCAGGAGTAGGACTTTGAAGAAGTTATTTGTGATAGTTCGTATGAGCACTTACACTGCTCTGAAATTCTTTTTTATCTCTAACACAGAGCAAGAAGCAAGCAGGCATTGTAGTGCCTGCAATTATCTAAGAGAGCTCCTCTCTGTGTAAAAGTTGCTGTGACCATATCTTGAGACTGTGTGCCAATTTGTAGCATTTACAGCACTCCCATTCCCTTTGTGCTTTCTGGGTGTTTCTAGGTTGCCAAGTTGCCTACACAAACTGATATAAAATCATCTGAGTCCCACTTACTCCTCTGACATTTTGACAGTGGGTTATTGTATTCCACTTTTGTTTCCCTGCTGTTCATGTACTTTCTATTCTGTGGAGTGAGTAATTCGATGCTTGTAGCCCCTCCTGCCCCCACTTCCCTATGGATGTTTTCATGTCACTCTTTCTTGAGCAAGGGGAAGCCCGTAATATTCCTTTAGGACTGTTGCAGGAGGAGGGATGAAGCCTCTGGGTCTGCTGAAAATCTGTTTGCTCAATGCCTGCAGGCAGTGTATGTGGCAACCAAAGGCCTCAGGAGCTCTAAGAGGGTGAGGAAGAAGCATGGGGTCATGCTGAACATTTTGGGCTTTCACTGAGAGCGCTGGTAAATGCCTGCACTCACAGTTTATTCAGCTCTGTTTGAATGATTTGCTATTTCTGGTCTTTGTTTTTAACTGGAGCAGAGGTGCAGGGCGTATTGTATGGGGGAGCTGAACCCCTGGGGCCAAGGACCAGGGATATCCCAGGCAACAGAATTGATGCCTGCCATTTCATGAGAATGAAGCCAAAAGGAGAACCAAATACAATTTCTATTATCAGGAGACATACAGATCTAGTTGCATGTGAAAGATATGGATAAACATATTTGTTAGTTACTTTGCACTCACACTGACACTGTACAACTTGCTCTTCTCCTACAAGGCTACACAAGAGGTGCAGTGATCACGTTTCAGATTTAATGTACACAAAATGGTATTTAAATGAAAGAATAATTTATCAGTGCTATAAATCTGTTAATGCAAGATAAAAGCCTAAAGATTCAAGAACGTGATCACATACAATCTTGAAATGTAATTGAAATATCAGTTTTAAGCTAATTTTAGCATCTCTGCCACTTGCTTCTGAAAGCATGCAGTATAAGTGTGGGTATGTACTGGAGGTTTGTTAGAATATATTTTCATTTGTGGCTGTGAAAGGAGAGGTCAAGATGAATCAGTTTTACTACAGTGCCATGTGATGCTCTACCAGGGGCCTTGTGAAGCCCTGAAGCAGTTTCTATGTTGTTCAGGTTTTTACTGAAGATTAGAAGCAGAGAGGAGGATTTATCAGCAAAGTGATGAGATGTTTCTCATCCACGTTTATTTCTTTTATTGAGATTGATGTTGCACAGGCTTCTCCCATTATGTAACTCAGTTGTTCTATCTGATCTACAAAATTAATTAAGTCCATTCCATCTAAGTGGAAAAAATACATGGATTAATTTAAATCTCATAACAATATGCAACCAGAAGCAAGAAAAGCAATTAATACTTTAAGTTAGAGATAAGCCACAAAATTCATAACAAAGTTCCTAACCTATTGTAGATTTACTGTGAGATTACATCTGTATGCAGTCATGAAACGTGGTGTTCCAAACACTGTTTTGCCTGAGAAATATCCAACTTTTATGCATGTAAGAGGAAAACTCTCTTTGTCTTGTTCGGGGAGGGCAAAGTGTCCTCTCCAGACTCAAACTGCACCATGTATCACTAAACCATGGGCTCTTTCTGGAAAGAAACATCTGCCTGTAGTGGCCCCACCTGTGCCTTACCTGCAGCAAACCAAAGGCTGCTTTCTAGGGGCTAAAGTCACACTTCCTCCACTGGCTGAAAATTCTTCAGCATTGTCCTAAAATATTTGAAAACTAGATTTTCAGTAACAACATGGCCACTCTAACTGTATTCAATGTCAGTTTTTGCTTGCAGGACTTCTGTAAGGAAAGTTATTGAGACTCCTAGATCCACCTATTTTTTGGATGGTTGGTTGGGTATTTTTTCTGTGTAATAGCACAACTATTTAAGGGGGTAAATTTGTTTTAACACCTAACTTATATGTGTAAGGAAAAATTAATTATTTGTGAAAAAAATGCTTTTAGTGGAGTAGACTTAGATAGCCAGCTCAGTTTGAAGGCTTGATAGTAACCTTTGAAACTTGATGGAAATGTGAAATCAGGGCTTGATGAGGATGAAGATCTAACCCTAGAAAAGCTACATTTTACTTTGTGTACACAACTGAAAGTCTCCTCTTATGACAGAAAGATTTTTAAAAGCACTCAAATTCCGCAGTGCTTGTGGTTTTGAAATGTGTCCGAATTTGTTCATCAGGGGAAAACTGGAAAATTAGTAGTGCTTTTGGGGGATAATTTTATGTTATTGGAGGGTTATATTGTACTACTGTGCATTTTAGACACTCTAGTCAGTAACCACAACATCACTTTTTAAGGGTCTGCACAAAAACAGAATCAAAGGGTGGCTTGTACCCTTAGTAGGGTTGAAAGAAAAAGTAAGTCAGTAAATAAAGGAAGTAATTAAAGAGGAAATGAAGGGGGGAAATGGCATAATATTTGTCATTATGATAGGCAGTTTTGTCAGTGGCCATGCTGTTTTCAGAGAGCGTTATAAGGGAGAATTTTAATGAAGCAGTCAAGAGGTTTATGGGAAGCTCCTCCCACAGACCACAAAAGAGACCTTGCAAGTGAACAGCAAAAATTATTTCCTTAATCTTTCTTTTTTTCATTTTTCCTTCCTTCTCATTTTGCAGTTTCAGTTAAATTTCAGATCATCCAACTTGACCACTGACTACAGCAGGCTGTGTGGCAACCCAGACATCTTGTACCTGCCTTTGGATGGTCTGAGGAGGTTTCTTATGTCACGTTAAAAGCCCAATTCAAAAAGCAAAAACAGCTTCCTTATTTTTTCTAGCACTGTTGTGTAGTGCCACAGTGGTTCAACCCTTATCTGTGTCTGTTCTGGGTAGCACTCGATAAAGATGACTGAGGGAACAATTTTTCCTGCCAGTGCAATACTCCCTGGAATGATAAGCTCTGGCTAGTGAGACTAAATGGGTAACTTCAATGAAATCACTGTTACATTACCGCAGAGAATATCCTGCACTGGAAAATGAGTGAGCTAAATGATCTAATAAGTATTTTCCGTCTGTAATTTCTTGCATATTAAGTACTCTTTCCAAGCTTTTCCTTCCTTTCCTAGCTAAGATGAAAGCCTTAGTGTTCCTAAAAGAAACAGCAGCAAACCTTGTTTTCCTGAAGGTGAAAGGGTCTTTCTTGCACAGAGTAAATCTCAGCTGCAGGTTTTACTGGGAGTGCTTTTTTGGGGAGAGAGAAAGCTGCTACAGGTTGCTTGCTAGGGCAGCTGGATGTATGGGAGGAAGGGAATTAGTAACACTGATTCAAGCCCTACAGGAAAGAGTTTTCCCTTTTCCAAGATATAAACATCTATAGCAGGTTTTGTGTCATCTGGGATTCAATTTCTTTTCTGAATCAAGTGAACTGTGCTACAACAGTTCAGAGGCAGTTTAAAAGCATTCTCTCAGGTCAATTTTGGTCCAGATTGCAAAATTCTAACAAGTGTTCATATTAGTCTTTCCTGTTTCTGAGGGTATTTTCTCACTATCCTTTTGTGAGCTTTTTATTTTCCCTCTGCTGATCTTGGAGTGCAAACACTACTTGAGTAGTGGCTTACATCTAAAATCAGGGAGAAAATGGAGCTACTCTGAATTCAGTTTTAGAAGAAAGGTACATTTTCTTACTTCCTTTTCATGAGTTCCATGAAAAAGATAGCAGAGGGCACAGTTGAAAAATAGCTCCAATGTGTAAATCTGCAGAGGGCACCTGAGGAATCTCTGGTAGGACCTTTACATGGCTTTGCCACTTCCTTAAATGTACTTTGCAGCTGCAAAGGGAGTTCCCTTTATTGCTTTTCCCAAGACTGAGGTCATTGGTGGTGTTATATTGCTTCTAATGTATTTTGTTTAGCTGCTTTCTCATGAGCGTGTACCAGAAAACATATCGTACTTCCATAAAGTAAATTGAGTATGCAAATATCCCAGTCAGAGGTGTTTAAAAATGCTTTGGGGAACAATTTTTGGTTAAATAAACAAATTTTTAAAAAGCTAAATCTAATCCAGTCCATTTATTGACAAGTGTATCTAGTCTTTCACATCCTAGTCTTTCACATTTCTGTGCAGAGAGTAAGTAACTGTCAACACAGCAGTCTTTTGAGATATGCTGGCTGCCAGATATTATCCTGGTTGTAAAAATGAAAGAAACCAATGCAAAAACACCAGTCAGGCACAGATCCATTAAGAGGGTAAAACTGTCTGTCTGCTTTTCACGCAAGGCCACCTCCTGCATGCATCTGTGTATGTTTATATGTGTGTGTACATTCACATAAGCGCAAGATGTGCATGCTTTCTTTTCCCAGAGGAAAAAGGTGCATTCTCCCTGCTTTCCTCAATAAATCTGGATGTGAGAGAAGATGCTGACAATTAGACACTCGGAGCAGCTGTGGAGCCTCTGGCTATCTGAGACAGCTTTAACCCCTGACTTACCTGCAGCTGCTCAGGGCTCATCCACTTTGTTTAAGGCAGTGGAATTGGCCTCTTGTTTTCCCCACTAACACTCTTTCCTTGATGCATGGGAAATTAGCCTGTATAAACTCACATTCAGCTTTCTTCAAAGACATGGGTCAGGTTTTATTCCATGAGGTTATTGCACATGAAGTTGATTTTTGTGTGTAGTTAGACAGTTTTGTCTTTTCATACACCAGCAGCACTCCAGCCCTGTTTGGCTTCCTCTTCCACTGCAGTCACTGCTTATATTTTAAATATGATTTAACTGGCTTTGTTTTGTTTTTTATAATCATCTCTGGAAACAAAAAGGCCAAAACAGGGTCCTAATTGCTAATGTAGAGACATTAATGTAGAGCCTGTAGGGGTTACGAACAGGAGGCAAAGGAAAGACAACCATTGCTGTGTAGTCAGAATTCATGTCAATCTCATTATAATCTGTTGTGTCAACACAGTAAGTAAAGAGGGGAATAGGAAGAAGAGAACCTTAACATCGTGATGGCTGCTGTGATGATTCACTCTCCTGTTTACGGCCTGCTCATGCAGCGCTAGATACTGCCAGATGTTCAGGAAGATATAAAAAACACCTGTTTCTCCGAGAACAAAGCAAGACTAACTTTAGGGCTACAAGAAATTGAGCATTTTTAGAAATGTCTTATTGATGAAGGGGAAATTAACTCTGGCAGATGGTAATATATGTGAAAGGTGGATCATAAAAGGAGGCATAGCAAGGTTGTGCAAGGTGCTAGCAGGTTGATAGACCCTGGGAAGGCCAGCACTGGCAACAGAAAAGAAAAAGTAATGGAATAGGGCAAACAAAAGATATGATGATAACTTTGTGTTTAATGAGATAATGAGACAGGCATAATTCAGGTCGTTGCTCTTAGCTTTTGAACTGCGTTGCCTCATTCCTGGTCATTTATGATGCCCTAAATATACTGCTTTTTTAAGCTATTTGTGGAATTAGTTTGTGAGAAGATTTCCTGTGTGTTTACTGGTTTACACTCCTCCTATTTTAGATAAGGCATAATTCAAATGGATTCTAAATAAATCTCTTGGATTGGACAGTTTCATATGCTAAAAGAATTCCAATTCACCTGCAGCCCTCAAAGTCAAAGTAAGACTTATTCAGACCAAAAGACGGTGCTTACTCGGAAGAACTTTCCAGTTTATTGATGGTCAGGCCCAAGTCCAAATGGATGTCTCAGGACTACCTCGGGTACAGACCTAGATCCACAAACTCAGAACATTTAGGAACTCTCTTAGCATCCAGACGTTTTGAATTAGTTAATGTTTTGCTAGAAAATCATCTTGGATTTTCAGTGAGAGAAACTCCTTTTATCCTCCTTTTAATTCCTTCTGGGATAATCATAATTTTGTTAGACAGATTACTTAGGCAGTGTTTTTTGGTTTCCCTTTGGCCTAGCTTCTCTCTGTCCTCTCAGTGTCCTGTGGATCTACATAAAGATTGTTGATTAATTGCCGGTAAGACAAGAAAAAAGTTAGATTTAGTTCAGACCGGCTCTTGTGCCAGTGAGGCTCAGCTGATTTTTTTCAAACTAGGCTCAGACCAAAAATTCATAAGGAATAGTGAAAAATTGCCACAGGAAGGAAAATATCAGTTTTAGTCTACTGGATCTTAATTTAGGACCTAAATGAAGAAGTGATTTTCATCAATAATGTAAATTCCAATTTACTTTCACAAATGAAGTAGAACTCAAATACTAAGTTTTCTTTAGGACTTCGTG
This sequence comes from Oriolus oriolus, assembly GCA_013400235.1. NCBI lineage: Eukaryota > Metazoa > Chordata > Aves > Passeriformes > Corvidae > Oriolus > Oriolus oriolus. The sequence continues at coordinate 2,134,455 of VXBT01003964.1, read as the reverse complement.
TTCTTGAGAGCTACCAGGCAAGGGAAACTCCTTCAAGCCAAGGGAAGTATGCATGTTTTTTAATAAAGGGGTCTAATCTCTATGCATTGCTTACCCAGAGTAATTTCTGACTGCATCTTTGGGATTAGAATCTGGTTGTGTCTCTTCCTCCTATAGAAATTAAGTGTGTTCAGTGCATGTCTGAAGTGACTTCCTGCAGTATTCCAGAATGTTTATTAGCTAACATCACAACACTAATCAGTATTTTATAGCTTTGAATTTGATTTTTATTCTCTTAAAACTTTGCAAATATTTATTTCCTTATTATTTTCCCCTTTCTATTTACTAAGTCTGACTTTTCACAGTTTCCTCTGTCTTTCTAAATTGGATTTTTGCTTCCTGTGCTTTTTGTCCACATACCAGCAAGTGAAAACCGGGAATAATAGTGATGTTTGTGCTCTTTCCCTCCCAAATTCTACCTGTTGCATGCATAAAGTAATAGAAGTTAAGAAAAAATACATATAAACATTAATTTTGTCTGCTGGGTAGGGTTTGTGTTTACCTGCTCCATCTACACTGATTTCCAGTTATCTAAAAAAATATCATTTACTTAGCCGAAGCTCGCTGGAAAACTAGGGACTCAGAGATTGCACTGTTCCCTGCCCTCCCAAAAAGCCATTTCAGACTTGTGCCTGTTGCAGCTTTTGTCTCCAAGAGCTGAAATAGGGCAAGAGTTTTCAGTAGTCAGCGGGGTTTTATTCCAAAGTGCCCATCACACAAGAGAAAACACGAGAAACAGTGAGAGTCACTGAAGACAGAGCATTTCAGAAAAACAGCCCCAGGATTTTTCATCTTGAGTGCTTCCACATGGTCACAAACATTTGGGTGTGTTATTTTTGTGGGACTATTCCTAGAGTAACATGAAAAATTGGCTCACTGAATATTGTGTGCATGCATTATTAAATTTTTTCTTCTAAGTTTTCAGTTTCAAAAAGGACTTTCCTAAAGCAAGATATTTTTACAAAAAAAAAGTAAAATAATACTCAAAAATTGCAAACTGGTGAAAAACTGGTAAATAATGCAGTAAATACTTTGCAACTCTGTGATTAATCTCCCCCATTTTATTGGCTGCAGCCTTGGTGGGCTCTGGTTAAAGTAAAAGTGGTTATGCTGTTGAGCAGGAGACACTTGCACGTGGAATTATTGGACTATCTTTTCAACAGAAAATAGCACTTAGAAATCTTCCTGCTGTGAAGGGACAGTAGAGGCAGCAACCCACAACCATGCCAGTAATCATCTGCTAGGGGGTGGGGAGCAGTCTGTCAGCTCTATGGATTCAGCTTTTGCTTCTGACTGGTCCTGGTGGTGATGTTCCTGCAAAGTAAATTAGGCATAGGGGGAAGAAGAATGATTATTTTTCTTATTCAGAAGAAAAGTCTTAAGAGAAGCCATAAAAACAGGCTGAAAATATATTCCTGTTGTACAGTCAGCGAGAGGTAAGACTGCTGCTGTGATCTGGACTACAGGAGTATTCGAGTAAAAATTTTATACAGCCAGAAAAGTGTAGGCAAATAAAACAATCACTCTTTCATGACTTTCAGTGGACAAGCTAGAGTCTGATTAGGAGCTTGAATCTGTCCCATAATTCGCACAAAGCCCGGGCGTGATTCTGCCCTTCCTTGAATGCTACACAGTGGTTTGTGTCTCCGTGGTTGATGAGCACAACCAGCTCATCACAAAGCAAGAGGCCTTTCAGGTGGTGCTTCCAGCAGGTCTGTTTTCAGTTTGGCAGTTCTAAATAATAATCTCCCTACAATAAAACTAGAGACAGAAGTGTTTCTTGGTTGTATCACTACCTTTTAAAGCTTGTTTTTGGTTGGTGCAGTGTTTGAAGGTATCTGTGGGCAGGATAGAGAGAGCACAGCTTTGGGGGAATGGCTCTGAGGGACTGGCGCTTCAGCACATTCCAAAGAGATCCCTAAGATGCAGGAACTTTATTACTTCTGTCCTGCTAAAGGAGACCTTGCAGATGGCTCTGCAAGCGTGCTTACACTTCATCAGAAGATGCAACATGACACACAGGCCAAACTCCGAAAAGGAGGGCCAAATCTGGAGCTGGTGTAATTCAGCGTAGTTCTGGTGGCTGCAGGGCTTAGCTGCTCCACTTCAGCTGTGTAGTGTGTGCTGGTGTGAGTGCTGAAGGCATTTGGTGTAGTAATTGTGAGTGATTGCCATCAGATGACAACACATGGCAATATTTGGGTTGTTTTAATTCATTAACAGATCCTCTCTGACAGCGTAACCTAGCCTGGGAGTTAGTAACATAATTACAAAAACAAGGAGACCAGGAAAACTGTGGGTGAGATATTTCACTGTCTGTTTAAGCAGCAGAGAGGGATTACAAGCGGGCTGAAAAGCTCAGTGCTTTCCAGAGCTTCCCGAAAAAATGCATGGGATAACCAAACAATTTAGGCAACTCTGCACAGACACTTCAGAGGGCTGCTGTCAAGAAGGAGAAAGAAGTGAACCTGTTTCATCAACTACCATCCTTACCCCTCAGGGTCACACAGTGTAAAGAATCCTCTCTGCTTTTCTAAAAGGGTGTTTTATAAACTGAGGGGACCAAAAAGCAAGTTGCCTGTGCTTCCCTGGTACTTTCCTACTGGAGGGAGAGCTGCTGATAATCTGTAAATTCTGAACAGTTTCTTCCCCCATGGTTGCTGTTTTGTAACACATCATACATGGCCATTCTGTTTACCTTCCCATTACAGGGTATGTTTTATGTTGCTTTCCATACTATACATTTTCCTATTTTTCCATGCTTGATAATTTACAGTACTTAATTTAAATTATTTTTGTTACCTACAAATTGTCTTAAAATGAGTCAAGATGAAACTGAGGCATTGGTAGCAATGGCAAAAAAAAAGGCCAAAAGCATATTGTTTCTGTAGTTAATAATATTTTAAAAAAAAGTTTTAATGGAATTCTAAAGGTTATTGTAAGGCCAAATCAGAATTCTGTGTCGGTACAAGTATTTTATGTAAATATGCAATTAGCATGTGTAGAACACTGTTCAAACATTATGACTGCAGAGGATATATATATTTTTTAACTCTGAGATTAATAATCATAATGTTGCTCACATTAAATCTCTTTTACACCATTATTTCCAGTGGTCAGGCTGATACACTGAACAAAAAAATCACTTTATCTCTCTGTATATGAGCTGAGTTTTGAAATTAAAACAATAATTGGGCATACGTGCCGTTTCCACCACTTACGTTAAGACTTCTGATTTTGGAAGTAAATGTCAGGTTGTTTAGCAGCAGTTTCTGTAAGACTTTCATTTGGAAATTCCTGACAAATTTAGAATTCCACGTGCATAGGCTGGCTCTGCCTTGTGTGTGCAGTGCGTCTAAAGAACACCAGACACTGAAATAATTGATGAAAAGGGGAATGTGGCAGATGTTTGTCCAATCCTTTGTCTTCCTTGTCCATTTAAAGCGGTTTTCTGTGGCTGTTGCTCATTATGTGTTTGCACATCTACCATAGTGGGGCCTGTGGACAGCACTGAAGGGAAGCTGGTGAACAGTAATAGGGTGGAATCTTTCTTCCCTGGGTGGAAAGCATCCATTTCCAGGCACATCACTTGAGAGGAGTTTTGAGATTTAACACGTACCTGAAAGTTGCAGCAATACAGAGGAATAGTTTCCCAGTTCTTTGGTGACAGTAATATAAAGTCCCCTGGTGCAGTATTTACTAAAAGTAATTATTTTTCAGTTCTTATCTTCTTCTTTCTAATAATACAGCACAGATCTGGACAGATCAGCCAACAGCAAAGCTTTTCTGCATCTTAAGCATGGTGTCTATTTGTATATAGAGGTGTGAGCTGTGTAGAAAGGGTAGCTGGAACCTCTCCAGTAACCAACCTCATGCAAAATCCTGAACCTTTTGAATCCCTAGTAGATGTTACATACTGACATGCTATCCAGGTACTGAGTTTGACAGAGCTAATAATACTATTTATATGTATAATTATTGAAATTACCCATACTCTTTGGGTTTAATGGTGTTCAGTAAATTGGCATGCATAATTTATACATTGCTGCTGTCAAGCATCAATCCAAGTGTGAGACAGCAACATATAAACTGAATGGCAGAATAAAGTGTTTATGAGTTTATTCAGGACAAGATCACCATAAACTATGACACTGGAAATTTTCATATCAGTTTTTTCAGTATTTGTGGGAAATAGAATGCTATCTATGGGATTTCATTTGTTGCATTACTGTAAAACCTCTTCAATAAACAATTTAGGAGACAACAACTAACAGCACTCTTCAAAAAGACCCTGGGGACAGGATTTATTGGGGAAGTCAGTGTTACCATTTCTGCTTCAATTTTTGCTATGGCTTAATTTCAGCCTCTTATTGAAATGTCAGTCATTTAATAATGAAATGGAATCCTAAAAATGTACAAATGGATACACCTTTGAGGCTTAATCAAGAGATACAGCAGCCAAACCAAATTCAACTATTATTCTGATAATTTAGAATAACAATTAAGACTCTCCAATTCTACATTTAAACAAGAAATGCTTAAAATAACCATTGTCTTCACACATCTGAGTATGCATCTATGTGCTTGAAATTACTTTATCATTCATGATATTAATCAAAATGGCAGGGTACATTACAGAGGATTCAAATGGCCCAATCTCATTACATGGGACTCGCTATGAAGTGCTGTTAGTATTATGTTTTCATTTTTATTTTGTGAATGCAGTAAACAACTAATAATTCAAGATGTTCTGAATTTTTTTGCAAAGTGCCAAGTGCTGAAAGAAGTGATTAACATGAAATGAGGAAATCTGTTAATAGTAGCAAAACAGAAACTGCTGAGTTATTTTTGGCACTCTCTAATGAATAAATGGATTGTTTTCAATGTCTGTCAATGAGTGCAAGTGAATGTGCACTGAGCTGAAATATACTGCCTCACTTTAACTCGTTTTGAACCCAATAACCAAAATCTAAAGAATTACAAAAAAAAAAGATGCTTGTATTCTCGTAGATCTAAAATTCATACTTCTCATAGAAGCAGATTATCTGCACTTAATCAGTTAAACAGATTTTTGTTAAAAATACATTTTGATTTTATATGTGAATTTCTATGACTGAACACTAGGTCATGGCTAGGGGCTACTTATCAAGTTAAATGTTAGTAGAATTTTTTCATGACTTCAAAGTGTTTCTTTGGCCTCAAGTTATGGCAGCAAAATAGCTTTCCGTTGATGACTGTTGATTTAAACCATTGTGAGATCACACAGAATGGCTATTAGCCCAAGGAAGAACAATCAAAGTATGCGTAAAAAGTAAAGACTTTGGTCCAAATGTGAAAGCAATCACGGTAAAAATGCATTTAGGATCAAGGTCGTGATGCCACATCAAGCAAGCAGGGTGAGGATAATGCTTACCTACTAAGCAATCTGGATAAGGCATTGCATTTTGTGGCAGTGCCAGCATCCTGTTCTGAACAGGAGTTTGGACAGACTTCCTGAAATCCCTTCCATTCCAAGCTGTCCTGTGGTCCTAACCTTGAAAAGTAAAAACGCAGTTCATGGGTTTTAAGTGATGATAGCTAATGACTATGCACCTCATGAATGTTTTTCAGAAGTTTACTTACATCTTGCCATTCTTACTGGTGAAATTTAATTTACTGGGCCACATTAGATATTTAAAAAAATAGTATAAAAATTGTATAAAAAACATAGTACCTTATATACTTTCTGTTGAAACCATCCTCTGCTGTTTTTATAGTCAGAAGAGGGGATCAGTCCCTTTTATTTCATTAAGTACCTGGGCACTTGCAGATATGGTTCCCCCTCTGCTGGAACAGGCTCTCCAGACAGGCCTGTTTGTCTCAGCAAACAAGAAGTGGGTTTGGATGACCTTCTCAGATATTGACACCCACAATACACACCCTGTGCACCCTCCTCAGCCTGGACCACCAGGCACAAAATGTCATGCACACAACCATGATGTCTCTGGGCAAAGAGAGCCATGCTGTCAAAAAAACATTTTAGCAGCAAAGTTTGTGACCTCTTGTTATGCCTCTAAATTATTCCATACAGTTTGTGTGAGTGACAGGAAAAGGGACATATTTGTGTGCTAATTGGCGACTAGTGAAAGGCCATAGTTTTATCTGAATCGTGTTGAAAATTGTATTTAAATTTACTACAGTGTCCAGCAAAATCATTTGTAAGTAAAGCTCTGCAACATAGTTCATGGTGTCAAATCCAAGATGACAACCAGATCCTACATGTGAAGACCCTTCAGCTGAACTCTTTTCAAAACCAGGATTTTGTGTGTTCTTAGAGTCAGGAAGGAGCGCAAGGACAAAGCAGAAGCTAGCTGTTGTATCTAATTTATCTGTTGTGTCTAAAGATGCACTTAAAACATTTTTGAGTGTAACTTGAACAGGGCATAAAACCTTGTTCATCATGCTAAAATTATGAAGAGTGTGATCAGGTAGCAACTTCAAGAAAGATGGTCTTGGGGTGCAGTCCAGTGCCCTCTCTCCCTGACCATCCCTGTCCTGTAGTTCCCAGGTCAGTCAGGATGGGACATGAGTGATGACCAGCATCGCCACAGCCTGACCATCCCCAGGCACTGCTGCAGGCCCTGGGCATGGGATGGAGATGAAGGATCCTCAGTGGAGTGATATCTGGCTTATTAAGACTCATTTCAGGGCAGGATGCTGGGCATGGAGTTGCCCGTATTCCCATTTGTGCCCACTGCCTGTTGCCCTGTCACTGGGCTCCGCTGACAAGAGCCTGGCTGCCTCTTCTTTGCTCCTCCCATCGGGTGTTTGGACACACGGATCAGAGCCCTGAGCCTTCTCTTCTCTGGGCTGGACAGTCACAGCTCTCTCAGCCTCTCCACACAGGACAGATCAGTCCTTTAATCATCTTTCTGGCCTTCCCTGGGCTCTCCCCAGTGTGTCTCAGCCTCGCCTGTAGTGGGGGGCCCAGCACTGAGCCCAGCACTCCAAGGGCAGTCTCAGCATTGCAGTACAAGCCACGTGTAGTGAAGTCCCCATTCAATGATTTCACCTGAGAAAGGATGCTACTCTGAGGGATAAACTGATTTTTTTTTCTCCAAACCAGGCTGCTTTGGAGAGAGTAGCTCTATTATTGGAAATTCTCTGGTATGTGGAAGACTGCCTGACTATGTCAGCTCTCTTAAGCAAGAAATTATGCATCAGGAAGCATGGAGAACATGCAAGTGCAGTTCTTAACCAGCCAGGAAGAAGAGGGATCAGATTTTTAGGCTGTATTTCTCATATTTTTCAGAGTTTATTTGCTGCTCAGGACCTCAGAGTTTTTAAATGGCTCAGCAGGGGTTTTCTGCTCAACTTTCTGGCAGTTGTTTGTATTTGTTTTTGTTCTTTTTTTCTTTTAAATAATAAATCTGAAAATTTACTCTTAATATTGGAGGATATACTACATATAAAAAATGGAACGCAGGTCTTTCACTAGCTGAATTTTTGGCCTTTTTTCAAATTCTCACCCCACACTGATGTCCTTCACAGCACTCTTTGAGGGAGGCTTTGGGAAATCTGCACATTCTTACCCTTGAGGAATACTTTCGGTACAACTGCAGATGGAGCTGCAGGTTCCACTTCCGGGAAGGAGCCTGAGACAAGAGGCCCTGAACTTCCCACCCTTTGCACAACCAAGGGCCCAGGGAGCTGTGGCCCAGCCGGGTGAGGGACACTGAGAGGCACGGCAGGAGCCCAGGGCTCGATGCCTCAGGGGGAAGAGCGGGACTTTGGCGTGCTTGGCCTGTGAGGGGATAAAAGCCCAGGGGGTCCTTTGCTCAGGGCCCCTCCGTGGAGGCACCAGCTCAGGCTGTTTCTGTGTCACTGCCCTGTGGATAAATGGCTTCATGGAATGAGACGTCTGAGACTCTGCTTTGGGAAACCTGGGACTGAGCCGGTGAGAAAACCTGGTCTGACTGTGAGTGGGTGTGCAGGGAGTCAGGCAGGGATCTGTGGGGTCACTGGGGCCACCCCTGTGAGGGGGCCGTGGTCCCAGCAGTGACAATCTGTGACATTGGGAATGTGGCTGCCAGACAGTTTTGTGAATGGTCACACTGGGAAGTTTCCTTAATGCTGTGGAAAAACAGCTGTAACTCTGTAAACAGTATTGATTCTTCAAGTTATGCTGATAGCTCAGATAGAAGCCGCGCTGGCCTTGATCATGTTTGAATATCTGCATGAAAATGAGACTGAACTGGGGTTGGAGTATGATGCATTTCATTTTTATGACTACTTCCCTCTGCCCTTTCCGCTGTAGGTATTCTCCTCTCGGCAGCCACTGGAGTGTCTCTGTCAAAGCCATGCTGACAAGACCTCAAGTCCCTGCTGCCCTTCAAAATGCAAAGGGTTCACCCAGTGTGTGGCACATGATGAAGGGGTTCCCTTCTCCATATCAGCAAAGCAAGAAGTTGTCTTGTCCTTTGAAATTTCTTTTGTTGCCTCCAAGTTTTACCTCTCTCAGGTAATGGAAGCATCATGCCCTTCTGGAATATCTGTGGGTATCCAAAGGGAGCACTGCCCTCTAAAGGTCGAAGGTGAGATGGAATGCAGCTTCCTATAGACCTTGGGAAGTCTTTTCCGAGTTGCCTTTGTAAAGGTGTTTTAGGTCACAGCCAGCAGTTAAGCGTGAAGTCTGAACACCCTGAAGCAGCACTGTAAAGAGTACTGGTGCAGTCTAGCCAAATTTACAATCAGAATGAGGAATAACAATACAAAAAACAATACACAAATTCAGTCGTGTTAGAAACGTGATCTAGTTTAAAGTCTATGCCCTTAAGGCACGTTTAGGGTTTGTATTTTGTTTTGTTTTTTAAAAAGATAATACAAAATACCCAAGTGATATTTTCTGTAGCTGCTACCCCAATGTTTGTTTTTTACTTATTGTACAAATCTGCAATTTTAAATCTTTAAAAATCAAGCAGTAGGTTACCAACAAGCAAATGCCAGGGGTAAAAGTCAAAATGGATTAGTAAGATACCTAGAGGGTAGTATATGATATTGAAGTAAAAAAAAATTATATGAGACAATGAAATTTGAACTGCTACATTTTTCATATATCAGTAACAATAAATAGTAAAGCAGGTAGGCTTGGAAGGTTTCCCTACATTTCTGTAATGTGTAATGCACTGGAAGGGCTTATTCTAAATAATCCAGTGAAATATAGCTTTTTTGGTATTTCTGTTCAAAAAGTTCAGATCACCTGCTGAAAAGATAAGCCAACATTTTCTAGGAAAACATTTTCACTCTCAAACTATGGATATAGTCTAGGATGTGAACCAGGGTATCTGAAAAAAGAAATTGGATAGAATCTTGAATTGCTTTGGAATGACTGGAAGACAATGTAGTGCTAATATTCTATAGGCTGGTTTTGGTAGGATTTGGAAATACATAAATTAATATAATTTAGAAATCCCAGCATGACCATGGTGTTGGTATGCTGAATGTGGCTAAGGGACCAATTCAAAAGTCATCTGAGGATTCTCTGAAGAAGAAGTTCCCCCAGTGAATCAAAATGGATTTAGAGCCAATGTGTGCTGCCAGGATATCATAAAACCATTTTGGTGCCAAGAAGGAGAAGGTCCAAAGAATCAGATTCTTGTCAAGTACTGCCTTGTAGAAGATTGAACAGATGCCACTTAGGTCAATGGACTGATAAATGAAGGAGGAATTATCTTTTTTCTGCAATGAAGCTAAGCTTGGAGTAGCTGGTGTCTTGCCAGGGTTTGACTCCTGTGCCCTGAGCTTCTCAGACAGCCCTCGTGCTGAACACCAGAGTAGTACAGCTAAGATTTTTCTCCCACACTGAAAAAATTTTTGAGGATGTGAGAGCTTTTCACACTTTTCCATATCACTTCAGCACAGGAAACTTCCAGGCCTCAATTTTCTGTCCATAAAAGAAGTATTTAAAATTATATATGAAGTGAAGCCATGTGCAGGTTTATTAATGTCCTCCCAGACACCCCTGTGCTGTCTCTACCCTAAACAGCCAAGCATCATTTTGGACCAGTGGTTTCATGGACAACCTTTAGTTGGAAAAATATTATAATTGTATTTCAGGTTTTTTGGAGAAAGTCTGAAAAGGACTCTTGAATCAGAAAAGGAGTGACTTGTAGGGCAATAACAGCAGTTAAGAGATAGGTTAGGTATTGCTACTACCAGGACATAAGGATATTGTTTTTCAGCAACTTGCTAGTATTAAATGTTTGCTGTTATTTGCAAATTATTTGCTCTTAGTAAATATTGCTTGCCTTTGTTTTGCTTTTTTTATTTTTTTAGCTTAGCTTTAAACTATAAGAAAGAAATACAAATTCTGTGGTATTATCTGTAGAAAATCTACCTTCAGATAAAATCAGTTAATTTTACCCCGGTTAGTTTTACCAAGTTGGAGTTGAGGCAGCCATCAGTAAAACTGTCAAATGCAACTTTTGAATTATTAACTGTATTCCTGGTATATTGTGGTATTAGAACCTCCCTTTTTAGTTTTCCCTTTTTGATCTTCTCTAAGACTTTCATAGAAAATGAACGAAAATTACTCGTAAGACCATGGTGTGATTGGTGAAAATTTTGGATAATGTTCTGAGCAGAACATTTTGACAAAGTAATAAACCTATGGGGTAGAATGGAAGTAATTTCTGTTCCTTTCTCTTTGCTCTGTGTGTGACATTTGCATTCTCAGCAAAGTCTCCTGAACTGCCCATAGCATTCTAAAATACGAAGTCTGGCTATACAGTAGTGTTCTGCATTGCATTAGATTTAATAAATAATGCTAAAATGGAGGAGCACAGATTTCCTGGCAGGTTTATGCAAGAAAACAGGGATTTGAGATAATCCCTGAGAAATATTTAACACAGAAATCTGTTTTTCACTGCTGGAAGAGTGATAGAAAAGCAAGGCTTTCTGTCATTCTGTTTTTCTGCAAAGAATATTGCTTTCAGTAACCTTCATCAAATTTCATTTGACTTGCATTTTAATAATATTTTCATAATCACACACGTTTGCTCGTATCTTTCTGGAAAGGAAGCTCATCATTGTGGCAAAGGGCTTCAAATGTTGTAAGTTCACAGAGCTTCACTAAAACCAATCGAGTTACACTGTAATGCACCTAACCTTTTTCCAGTTTTCAAAAGAATATTTAGTTTTCCTTTAGTGAAAGTTCTTGGGAATACCTGTTTGACTGCAGTATCTTGCTCTGCCTTAGTGATTTACAGTGATTTTCATATAATATGCAGTGGTTTTTAGGAGTCTGCCTGCAGCTAATTTTAATGAGAACTGTGGCTGAATCAGTGTGCTCTGTTTCAAATAACCATATCCACTGAGTCTTTCAATGTCTTCTGGAGTTTTTTGATATGGCTTTTTATCAATATGAAATGTGTATCTTCATTAACTACTCCCTGATCATGTTTAAAGCAGGATAAATGCCAGGAAATCAAAGGTTATTTATATTTTCAGCCTAAGAACCAATTACTTAATCTAAAGACCAACACAATAAACAGGTAATCTTATGTAGACCAGATGTTGTTCTGGAATTTGAGATACTGGGCCAGAAATACTTATTATACCTCTTGCTTAGCTTGTATCCAAGTATGTTTGCTGTACTCTACTGCTACAGCCTTCAAGTGATTTCAAAGGCTTACAGAAGCCCTGCATGTGAAGAAGGGCTACTTTATTTGCTTTCTCAGTTAATGTGGTTGCACAGAAACCACATAAAAAGGGTAGAAATTTAAAATACAGTTGTGTAAGTCCTTCTAAAGATTTAAGCTAACACATATTTGCCTGCTGCAATATTGGATCACATTCTGCTAGTCAGCAGTTTGACAGCTGTCTCAGAAACATCCCCAAAATTGGTTCCTACTGTGGAAGCTTTGCATGTTGAGCTGGCTGCACTGGGGTGCTACCCCAGACTGTGCTTAGTCTGTTACTTGGTTGTTTTAAAGGAGCATATTTGTAACCCTTCTGGCAATGGAATATTCCTTTTTCTTCTCTTGTGAAACTTGTTGCTTGTTCCTTGATACCATTTTATTTTTCCAAATAAAAAGTTGAACTTAGTGAACAAAAATCTTCTCACTGCCATAAAATTTTGTAATTTTTTATTCAGTGAAGTAACTAGTTACTATTTTTGTAACTGATATAACTTCAAAGAAAAGCATTTTATCCTGTCTCAGAGACTGTACAATTTCCCAGTGTAACTACTTTTATTATTTTTCAATAAAGCTAAATATATTTAATAATCATGGTAGCAAATGGGTTGTATGCAGTAAGCTCACTGTGTACATTCTTCAGCTTATGCCTCCACTTACCTATTTCATTTTTGTTCATTATTTATATTTCAATTCAGTATCCTCTGAAAGCTTAAAGCAATGAAATTCCTTCTCCTTGTCCCAGTGTGAAGAGAAATTGCACCCAAAATTTTGAGAACAGGATTTTTTTTTTCATTTTCTCCCCCTCCCCCCACTTCATCACCCTGTCCAAGGTGATCAAGGCAGTTATGTGTTTAAAGAATACTTAACTTTGTGTTTTTAGTGTCTACTCTGACTGCAAAAGCCAAATTTGGACCACAGTGGACCACATGGACCACAGTGCCAAACTTTGGAAGATAAACTTTCTGCTATGAATATACAGTAAATTGCCTCTTTCTCCAACATCTGTTTCAAAGGCTCGATCCTGATATCTCCCTAAAAAGTCATGAGGTCAGTGGCTGTCATTATTTCTGGCTGGATCCAATAGGGATGAATCATTCTCAGCATTTTTCAGGTCTCACTTCCTAATGAGTGGGCATTTATGGAGAGTGAGCCTGCTCCAGCTGAAAAATGCAAGTCAAATAATGGTGTGGAATGAAGCCAAAGAGAGACTCCATTCCCCATCCATGACTTCCTGCATTCATGACTCTAATTGCTGCAGAGGTCCTTTTGGTTGTTACTGTGTTCTTTTTCTCATTGTAAGACAGATGCCATAATAGCTAATGTGGCCTTTGGTTTATTAGCCCTTATGAGACATGTTTTGCTTTACACTTTAATTCTCTGTCTCACTGTTTGCTTGGACAAAGGAATAGCAAGGAGGTGAGGCCCCAAAAATTTTTCTTACATGCTTTCCCACTTCTGTTCAAAAGATTTGTTACAAATATTTATTAGCTTCCATAAATAACATTCTAATCAAGCATTTGGATCACTTCAGTAACTAATGTTTATTTTTATAAGCAATACTTTAATTTGACACTTTGCATAATGCATGTGCAATAAGGGTGCCATGTTTGATGGATAAATACCAAGAAAAAAATCATATTGCCTAATAAATAATGTTGGATTTAGATACCCCACTCATTTAAAGCAAACTTGTCAGGGTTTATTAACTGTATTAACTAGTGGCTTTTTTATATCTGAGCATAAATAATATGAAGCATTTTTGAAAGATGCCCCTTTCAAATGACATAATATTACCCTTTTATTGTCACAGATTATTCATATCTTCTCTGTGGTGGGCAAGCTGCCAGCGCAGCAACACGTATTTGAGCATATCTTCATATACTGAACCTTTGCCTTGTCTCGGGGTGAAAATTACTGAGGCCAAGGTGGTTCTCGTAAGGAAATTAGTAGGGCAGCCCATTTGTAAAGATGTGAATCTGAATTTATGTAGGTGGCACACTTGCCCTCAGGATTATTTGGGTAGCAATGCCCTTGCTGTGTCTCTGGGCTGCCTCCCTCAGCTGCAGAGCCCCCGGGCATGGGATCACAAGAGCTTTGTCCCACAGGGTTTCTGAGGCTGGCTGTCGATTAGGGTTGCACCAGCAGGCTTAAACAACAGCAAACACCTGCCCTGCTGTTCCCTCTGTGACCAGCAGTTCATACCTTGCTCTACCAAGGGTTGCCAGGGCACTGCACTGGTTGTATGGACAAAGTGTGCCTTTCATAAGATGTGTTTAAGAAAGACTGTCTGCTTGGGGTGCTGGTAGTGGTGAGCCACCTATAGTCTCATTTTCTTCCCAACACAGTCCATTCATAAAACTGTCTACCTATTCCTATTTCAAGTAGCATATATTTTAAATATTTTTAGCCTTCTCAGTCCTCTCCACCTCTTTTTTCTGAGCTGGCTTCAGGATGAACTTAGCTGTAGGATCTCAACTACCCTTTGGTGTTCAGTGGGAAGTTGCTTATCTAGATTGAATGTGACTCTTCCTTGTTTCATTTTCCTTTGTTGTCTTCCAAATCTTGGCTTTCTAGACCATCCTTAGGTAAACATATCAGTATAACTGGGCTGTGACTTATCTCACTAATGAAAACGTGTACTTCTTAACAGAGCTGTGTTTTTGATTGTCTTTGTTACCCTTTATGTAACAGTTTCAATTTGCATAAGTACAGATTCCAGCAAAAGGTTTTTAAAATCTTACCACTATTATGACGTTAAATTCAGCATCTGAGCACCCTGGTCTAGTGGAAGGTGTCCTTGCCCACAGCAGGAGGTCTGGATCTAGATGATCTTTAAGGTCCCTTCCAACCCAGGCCATTCTATGATTCCATGATTTCCTCTTTTAGATTCTTGCATTTGCTGCCTTTTTCTTTCATTCCTCTACATACCATTTCTCATCCGCTTCAAAAGTTCGTCTCAGATTTCCATCTTCCTTTTTTCTCATCTGTATTTTAACTTCGAGCTGACTCTTTATGTTAGCTGATTAACACTGCTACCTGATTGAATTGGTCTATCCAAATGAGACTGTCATGCTGCCGCCTACACCACTTCCTTCCCAGCATCTGCTTTCCACAACCACTCCTGTGCAGAGGAGTGCAAAGGACACAGACCTTTAGAATAATCATGGTTATGGCATTTTCTACAGCTCTGCTCAATGATCCACTTTAATTTGATAGCTTTTTGTTGCAATGAATTATTTGGGATCTGGGGAGGATGGGAAAGGAAGGGGAATGTGTATTTAAAAGAGGTCTGATTAACAGAAGAACACATCTATCCTCACCCGATACCTTCTCAGTAGGGAAAGTGTTAGTCCCCTGAACCAAAAGGAACTCCTGAATCTGGGGACCCTGCCAGGGTGGAAGGCATTGTGGTTTACAGCACAGAGGACAGCTGGGAAAAAAAGGTGGTTCCTTGACCTCAGTTCCACAATTTGAGCTATGAGTGGAAAAGTTTACTCAATCTCATTTACTTGGTGCCCACAGTGGCTAGATTGCCCACTTCCCTGCAAGCCATCCCAAAAAGGCACATCTTCCTGCATTCACAGGAACAGTATAGAGGGAAAAGGTCAACAGGTGTTCGCTTTTCCTCTGATCTACAACCCATGGTAGGTCCCAGTTGTTTTGTATTGCTGCTGTTATTCTAGGTTAATTATTTCCTATACTGGGTAACTCCTTCAGATTGTATCTTTATGCAGCATTATGTATTTACACCCTCATTATGATTTTAATAATGCATTTCATTACAGTTGGCAATTGATGGTTTTCATTACTGAACAAACTGTCAATTTAGTGCTAATGCTGCTTTAATTATTGACTTAGTTTGACTTCCTTGGTTTAATTCTTTTCATCTGTGAGGAGAAAGGTCTTTGTATTTGTGGAACTGGAAATTTTAGATTAAAACTTTAAAGCTTTCTTGCAGGGCTTTTAGGAAAATTATTGCTAATTTTCTCAGTTAAGAGTGTCTCTCCTGCTCTATTTTAGCATGTGTTTGTCAGTCCAGAATAGCTCATGGCTCACTGAAGACCTCAGGATAGGGCAGAAGTGCTGGTAACATTATGTAACCATGAACACAGGATTTCAAACATTACTCCTACTCCATGGACAAATCTGACTTGAAGATGCTGAATATGATGCCTAAGTATTACCTACTGTGGAGTTCATCTTTCTGAAAAGTAAAGGTTTGTGGAGACTACATTGCATTTGCCATAATATACAGTGCCTCCAGTAATTTTTATATTTTTTTAATAATTGGGAACATGTGCAAATGTAGTATCTTCTTTGTACTCCTGTCTTCCACAGTTTTTATAGGTAGGAAACTGGAAGAGAGAATATAAATTTAGATGACCCTTCAGAACTGTTCTGGTGGCCAGAGTTTTAAGATGTGTGTTACTCTTTGGTGGAGGATGTAACCAGCTGTTATACACGTACTGCAAAGGGGCTGCAACAACTTTGCCCTTCCTCAACCCCAAAAGACTGAAATACTGGGACATGTAGATGTGGGACTGATGAACATGATTTAGTGGTGGATTTGGTAGTCCTGGATTAACAATTAGACTTGGTGATCTTAAAGGTCTTTTCCAACCTGGATGATTCTGTGGTTCTATAGTTGAAGCTGTTGATTTAGTTTAGAACCTGTTTCTAGTCTATTCAGTCATGCCTGTTCATAAGATTTGATTTTCCAATGGTCTGTGTCAATTTTATGTTATTGTATTTGTGCTGATTTCTGGCAAGTGCATTGGTTTTGCTCGGCCTGATTTTTGTTAGCAGTGGGGCTACAGAGGTGGCTCCTGTGAGAACCTCCTGGAAGTTTCCACCATGTGCAGCAGAGCCAATCTCTGATGGCTCTCAAAGATGGACATACTGCTGGCCAAAACTGGGCCAATGAAAGAGAGTGATATTTTAAAGACTCTACTGTGTGGAGGCATTTTGGCATGAATTGTATTTATTATACCAAAATCTAAACCATTATATAAAAATAAGGAGGAAAAATGAGTAATGACATTCCTTACTAAAAAACAACAACAAAAAAATAAGGCATTATACCTGGTTTAATAGATAGAAATTAATATACCTGACAGAAATTAAATAAAAATTTAGTTTAGTTTTAACATGAATAGGTTATATAGAGCCAGTGTATGTGTGCTAACTCAATTAGATATGTATTTCCATCAGCTCTGGTGGCCTGTAAAAATAAAAGTGTGCCAGAACCTGGTGTCCTGTAAAAATAAAAGTTTATCAGAGCTATCATTTAGGCTTATGTGCTGGCAAACAACCAATTTTATCCTACCTGTCCAGTCCACTGTGTCTAATCTGCCTTAGCTCTCCCAGCTCGGTGCTGTTCCTCTGCCTCACTTGCAGCAGAAGCTCGTTTGTCCCAAAGTGCCAGGAGGGCAAAGCAGTGATTTACTGGAAAATCCTCTTGGACTCCTTCTGACTAGCTGTATGAAATGTGAGAGCTGAGTTATTCACAGGGTGGGAAGAGGAAGAAGATCAGTCCTGAAACAAAGAGAATTTTCTGCCCTACCACCCCTTGCTGTGACTGTGTTACCACCAGGGAGCTCATGGAAGTGCTGTCTGCCACCTTACCTCATTCACTGTGCTTCTCCAGGGATGGGGGGCATCAGCTGCTGACCTTTGTGTGAGAAGCAGGCCTGTGAAAACAGAAGGAAAAAAAGCCTTTTGGCCTTCCTGCAGCAGCCCTGGCCAGCTGCTCTTTCTCTAGAAGTGGGCAAGCAAAGAGACCAAGTGGCCACATGCTCCCCTCCACCTCCCATGGGCATCAAACACAGGCACCTCTCACTGACTCAGCTTGCCCTCTGGAAAAGCTTATTCCCACCACTCTGGAAAGAGGCATCATTTAAACAGTAATTTTTTCACTCATTTTAGTAACTATTAGCGCTGATATAGAGATGTCTGTCTGAAAACTGGGAGAAACCATTGTGCCATTTATATCCTAAAGCACATCTTGGCTCAGACCCTGGGGAGAATAAGACTGAACTTGTGTTCTGCTCAAGGAACACTGGAATTATTTTGGGACACCAATTATGTTTCAGAGCATCAAAGCAATACTGAAATTTTGTAAAATGTGGCTCCCTCTGGTGATGTGCAATAAAATAGGTACCAGGAGGCAACAGCAGAAGACATAAAATCCTTACTCTACCAACTCCAATTTTAGAAGCTATTTGCTTACAGCAGAAAAGGCTCATTTTGATGTGCAAGAAGTTTGATATATTTTATGCAGAATTGCTTATAGTCTCTTAAAATCTCCAAAATCTGTCAAAATTAGTTGGCATTCGATCACAGCAGAGTTAGCTCTTCAAAATTAGGATGCAGTTAAGAAACCTGATGTCTTATCCACTTATTATGGCATCTTTTTAAAATTTTAGAAAATAAGCTATCTAGATAACAAAATCCTGTTGAGAGGATTTCCTGAACAGTTTTCAATGAATATTGGAGAATACCTCTGAGAGAGTGATGTGATTATGCAAAAGATAGACCAAAAGCAGGGGAAAAAATATAATTAAGACAGATTTTATTTGCAATGTAATAAAATGTAATTAAAAATATTTATTTATTTTATTTTCTAAGTTAAAGTTTCTACATTTAGCAATGCTGAAGTTTTGGAATGAATAATGCTGGATTTGTTAAACTCTGCTGGTATTTCTTTGGTATCAGCTATGCAAAATGATCAAGTTTCATTCTTGGCAGCGTCATTGAAATTGTGTTATTAAATCCTAAAGGGTGAATAAGCAAAATTAAATGATATGCAGTTCTTTAGCAACAATTCTTGATTGAATTTTCTCAGTTTGAAAATATTACTACTGCTTTTCTGATGGTCAGATCTACAGTCTTGAGGCAGTCTTAAGGCTATACCTGGTTGTATCTATCCTGTACACAAAACTTTGTAGCCTCTTACTTGATCTTATGTATCAACAGGAAAGAAATTGAAGTTTCAAGTGAATTTTTTCACGTGTAAAACAGATTAATTTCAAAAAGAGTGAGAATCTCTAGCGTTTTTATGTGGGTGGAGTTAGTTGTGGGTTTTTTTGTGACACGGTTGCCATATTAAAGTAGTTTGTATATGCTATGGACTGTCTTTTAGATGCAGAAAGTTTAAACAGATAAAAAGAAAGATAAATAAAAGTAAGGATAGAGTTGACATTGATGACTAACTTAGGTATAGTTGTCTGTAATACATGGCTCTAAATTTAAGAGAAATTAATCTTATCCAAGTAAACTAAGAGGACTTAAACTGAATATGGAACAGGTGTTCACTGATGCCCAATTTGTTTTGGTTTAGCTTGAAAAATTCTTAGAGTACCTAGGCTAGTGATTGAATCTTTGCCCATTTAATTGGTTTCCAGTGTCTGTCTTTTCAGTTCCTTATGAAAGCATACTACAGTATCTATTTCAAGGCACACACATATTTTCTTTTCTCATATGAAAATATATTGTAGTGTGTTTCCTATGAGGCTGAGGCAAAAGTGTATGTTTTTTTTTAATAATTAAATATGCCGTTTACTTTGAATAAGCAGATAAGGTATTTAAAATATGAAAAGCATGTCCACATTGTAATAGTGTCTGGCTGAACTGAGGGATCTATTAGATTACCTGTTTAATTTCCATTTACACTTATGCATATTGAAGGAGTCATCAGAATATTCTCGTTAGAGAAATATTATCTTGGAACTGTAATAATTAGATGACCACACTATTTCAGAAATGTGGCAGGGACAGGAATTAAGGTCACTTCTTATTTACTTCAGGTCAGTTATTTAAAGTACATTGTCCAGGGCTTTTTTCCTGGATGTGGTTGGTGCAGAACTGCTGTGAAACAATCTTTCAGACACTATCATAATTTTTCAGTTTAATGTCAGAGGGAAGACACCTACAAACATTAGAAGATACAAATTTGGGTGTAGGGAAAATGGGTAGATTTCAGTCTCAATCTTGATGTCGGATTTTAGAAAAAGCTCAGTTGCAAGGCTTTTCTTCCATCTAATTAGCTGTTGTGACTTGAATGTTGGGGATTTTTTGTTTGTAGGACTGGGAGGTTTTCAAGTTGGATTTATCTTTTTTATTTTTTTTTTAATGTAAAAGATAATGATAGGACGTATTATGTCAAATTAAAACCACTTGGACGTCTTTGTGGACTGTGCAATCTCTCATCATACTGGCTAAAAGTTCTGCTAATTACAATTATTGTGTTCTTTTTGAGAGTAGGAATCTACAAAAAGTGCTGGGAAATATTGAGCCTCCCTCCACATCTGGCCAAAATGTTCACTGAGCAATGGAGGAGAGAAACCAGCACAAAAGATCTCTTGTGTTACTCCATGATTTTCCAACAAACAAAATGACAAGTTTCCAGTGAGGCTCGTATCAACTTGCTGTCTTATCCCAGCTGAAAACCATAATATGTTGGTGTTGTAAAAAGAAAGTTAAGATTGCTTAAGTACTTTTTGAGGCAGAAGAAGCAAGCCTAGTGGAAGAAAACTAGATTATTTATATATATATGCATATGATAGAAATAGCATATAAATAATATTTAAGTGTTATTAATCTTTGTTCTGTGTAATATTTTCCCCATAATCTAGGAAGGCTTGTGCCCTCTCACTTGAATTTATTTTTCTGTTTGAAGGCTCTTTTTGATGACTACCCACAGATGAGCAGGCTGCTCGCAGAGGTCATGGACAAGAGTTGTAATGCTTTGAGTATAACCTCCTCAGTGGGGTTGTGAGATTAAAGTTATAGTCTGTCTCCAAGAAGACCATTATCATTATAAAGTAACACACATCATTAAAGAGAAGCTCCATGAAGACCATTATCATTATGTGGTAACACATCATTAGACAGTATCTTCAGCTGCACAGCCCATTGAGGAGGGCACACTCCCAATGTGACAGCTCTCCCGAGTGACATCAGTCAGTCTGCCAGTGTGCTTCAGCAGGGGTTACTCGTGTCTCAGGGATTCCTCTTGTCATCCTTTCTTAGCTGCAAGTTGTTAAATAGAAGGAGTTGCTCCGGGATAAGCCCCAGGGCTCTTTGAAAAATAAAATTCCCACAGGAGTTGGAGTATTCCTTTAAGCAGAATTGCAGCTTGGTTGCAAAGGGTTCAGACCTGTCCCCTCTGTGCCAAGGTGACCAGCTGGAGAGGGAAATACCTCAGGTGGCTGCACATTGCCTGTGGATTTCAAAAGGTGCCTGCACTCTGGTGGAAAATAGGCAGGCAATAAACATGTGAACCTACTGCTACAGAGCAAATCTCTTGCACCGTGCAGTGGATACACCTGGCTGTCCCATTTCTGCCATCAAGGAATGGAAGGAGCTCACTGATCCCAGCTTACAATACGCTGGGGAGAAAACTAGATCCGTACTGCCTGTAGAAATTGTGTTGTCCTGCTGAAATAGGAAGGTGTATAAAGGTCATACCTCTATATTTTAGGAATCAAAATCAGTGATTTGTTTGATTTGCCTCAAACATGCTTAGTTTTCTCTTTTGGCTATATAATTCTGTCCTCCTCTCTATAGGGTTACTGAATCATAGATAAGTTTGTTGTCTATCATGGAAAGAGGAAGCATTTCTCTTACCAATCTGTTTTCATGGCCATTATCATTATGCTGTATTCACAATAAGATATGTGTTAGATATTATTTTGCATCAATATGCTGTTCTTCATTAAAAAAGTGTACTTTGTATTCCTAAAATACATTCTTCTGGCTTGTGTCTTTTCATAAATTCTAGAATGCAAAACTAGAGCCGCTCTTTTACAAGGAGCCATGTTCTTGTAAGTGAAATCATTAATTTTCTGCTTCTAGGCATATTTTCTGGGAAGATAGTTCAGAAAAGTTCCAAACTTCTATTCCATAACATGTTTTCAGGAGCCAGTAGAGGGTGCATTTTCCACAGTGTTTTCCACAGCACACTTTAATTGGTGCTCTAATTAAGTATCTGAATAGAAGTAGTCTGTAACAAACATATTACTTTAGAATTAACATTCAGGAAAGCAGAACAAAATCTATCCATTAAGTGATCAGGCCACCCCTTTTTAATCATTCTGTCTTAATTGTACAGTAATAAAACACCAGCTGAAATATTTCCTTTTCTTCTTTTCTTCCTTTTTGCATCCAATGGCTTAAAATGGCTTCCCTTTATAACATGGCCTGAATACATGAGCATAATATTTATAACATCATTACTTTAGCCAGTTTGCAGTATATATGAATAGTGAATGGGACTGAATAAATGCCTTCCTCCTTTAACAAGGATGCCCCGGTATGCAGGTTGAACCACAAATGTCTCAGTCATCCTTACAGGTAAGGTGATATTTCTGCTCTGCTTTAGAGCCTCAAAACTGAGAACCAGTTCACAATCAGGATGTGGTAGGTGTACTGGAATGAGAAGAGTCTCTGAAAATAGACAAGCTATGTGATCTTCATACCCACCCCAAATACTGCAGTGACCAGAGGAGATGTGAAGGCAAGCCTACTGAGGGAAAATCTCCACAAATATACAATTATTTATTCCTGGCTATGGTTTTACCTCTTGGGAGCACTGGGCTCTGTGGAGCCACTGTTCGTTTTCAAAATATACCAAGCAAACTGGTTTCAGCAACAAAGCCCAGACTTCCTTTCCATTTTCCACCACATTTGCATAATTATAAGGAAGTTTTACCATTCATATTTCTCTGTCTTTTCACTTCAAGAATAAGAGTGCATTTCCCTTCCACAGCAGATTAAGATAAGGTCATTTTAACTGTACAGCAGAGTGTGTAACTAGGCACTCCTTGAACAAATCCTGGGGCATAGATAGGGATGCAAAGTTAAATGATACAGTCCTGGAACAGCTCACTTTTCCTTCCATAGGAGATTCCTGGCAGAATGCATTTCTGCCACCCACATTAGAGCTGTTAAGGCACCCCTGAGAAGGTCAGTGAAAAGCTGGGTACAGGCAACGGGGATGTCTTTGTGGAAGCCATTCCCACATCCGTATGGAATATGAGAGGTCCTTGCTGCACTCAGCAAAGGTGAGGCACATTTACTCTGCATGGGAGATCTTCTCACCTCTGGAGCTATAAATAGGGGTGTGGAATTAGCAACCAATATGTTTCTGTGTCACTGTATGTGTAATGTCTCTCTGTAATGGTTCCATTTGCTAGATGACATGTACTTAGCTCTATTTTGAGCAGCACACATTCTCCCGAGGTCATTCAGAATGTAACTTTCAGACACAGTCGCTCCTAATATGTTTTCTCCTGAAGATTTGCTTCTAACATATTTCTGAGCTTGATATTTACTCTTATTCACTTGAGAGTTTTTAAAAACATATTTCTTTGGTGTTACTATGGTTTATTTCAATATAGAAATATAAAGTTTAGGACTCCCAATGTAATTTGACACAATTTGTAATATAATTAATTCTCACTGGTAAATCCCAACGGCACTATATTCTCTTGCAAGATAGTTCTCTTAATCTCTGATTAAACTGATAATTTTTTATGGATTTCTAAAGACAGCATTACTGCCAAATTCTGTGATGTTGATAAGAGCATCTTTAATTTAAGGAATAAGAGGAGGAGTTCAGCAGTGACTGCATAATCTTTACATCTAGTTTAGGATGCAAGAAGAGGGAATGAGTGTAAGAGATAAAATAAAGTGCTAAATTTACTAAATCAATAGCAGGATAAATAAAACAGGGAGTTGTAGTGCTCTGCCTATTTCCTCTAGAAAAACAAATCAGAAAAATTTACCAGTATGTTCTGATCAAAGCCTAAAAACAAAAGGCCAAAACTTGAACCTAGGCTGCAGGATTTCAGGTGGGATCGGAAGAATGAGGTCGACTTTGTGCTGAAGAACTGCTGTGTATTCTGAGTGAACTTGTGACTGGGACCTGCTGGGAGTGGGGGCTTGTCTGGCTCATTTATCTTTGCCCTTCTGGGGCCAGCACTTTTTTAGTTGGAGTCTGGTCCTCACATGGTAGGCAGTAAAGGAATAGGGGCAAAGTAAAAGGCAAAAGTCCTCAGGTAATGGAGCTCAGCTGAGTTGTGTTTGTTCCAAGAAGAGATTTCAGCTCTGTTGGCCAGAAAAAGTCAGATTTGCCCCACTTGCATGGCAGGATTATCTTTAGGGAAAATAAAGACTCATGTGCTGTTAAAGAAGCCAGAAATAAAGAAATGTATTTGAGTAAAAAAACCTGCATCATTTTTGACTGTGGAGTAGTGAGAAGGATGAATAAAATAGAGCCACTTCAAGATTGCTTTGAGGAAGCATAGTGACAGCAAAGTTTTCAGTGTTTCTCACAGAACAGATCTGAATATAGATATGAATCATCTGTAGTGTTATTAATCAGATAAATATTGGGAAGCATTTCATTCCAATATGCCAGGATAATATCTTGACTTTCCTGAAATACATTGTAACCTGCTACTATTAAAAGAAATGGCAATGCAGTGAAGCTTGCAAGTGGCAGCCAACAGACTTCTTCACTTAAATTATCAATCAGTTCTATAGGTTTTATTTTTAAATAAATTTTAAAATATTTTATTTTCTATGACTGTTGCCACAGTGGTATCTAATTGAGCAGTCGTTATTTCATTCAGCCAAAATTAAATGGAAGGATAAATATTTTCAGAAAGACCAAGTTTGAAAAATGAAGGAAATTAACTTCTGCAAGCAGATGAACTGTGAAGATACAAGGCCTCAATAGGCGAGACATGAAAGCAAACAGACCTGCTGGTTGCATATCACCATAGTTAAGGTTCTGGAACAAATATAGATAAAAATATACAAAATACAAAACATTAAGGGGAAAAGATGGTAAAAGCTGTATGAATATATTATACAAAATGATTTTTTAAATGGAGTTCTATTGCGTGCTTTATTTGGATTCACTAAAGCATTTGATAAGAAGTAATTAGTGAAGTATGAGAAGACGAGTTTAGCAGAGCAATTGTAAAGCAGTTAGAAACTGAATGAAAGGCAAATAATAATGGGTAAATTATAAAAATCATGCATTCATTTGCAGGATTCTTCAGGAGTTAGGATCAGCATTATTTAGTATTTTCAGTATTAAAAATAGGAATCTACTGACAAGTTTTGCTGTTGGCAAAGTTATTACATGAGAAGACCTTCACGATCTGTGATAAGAAGGAAATATCTGAAGAAGAGAAGTTTTTGGTTCCTCTGAGCATAACCTGGATATTTGAGCTGTCAAAATGATGTAGCCCTGAGAATGAGACCCTAGGATGTGACTATCTATCACCTTGGTAGTAGAGACAGGAATTTCCTGCCCTGCCAGAGACCAGGCACTGGAACACAGTATGCAGTCCTCTTCAGACAGGTTCAGAAAACTCAGACTAGGAGAGATGCAAAGTAAAACTACTACAGGGACTAGAGATAACAGATACTATAAGAGGAGAAAATGAAGGATATTGTCCTCGACAAAACGTGAAAAATAAAAAAAGGAGGCTTTACAATTGCTCTCTATAACTGCCACAACAGGAAAAAGAAAATGGGAAAAATGGGAAAAGAGCTCAGGGAAAATATCAGTAGAGAAGTTGTTAGGTAGAAAACGGTCGCAGAGCAACGTATGTTGAAAATAAAGAAGTGTTTAAGTGGCAGAGTCATGAGATGCTGGAAAATAGAGTCTCCCACTGGGAGTCACAGGGGCAAAAAGTTAATTAGTTTTAAGATGGAGATTAATCCTGTTTTTAAACAGATACTATGAGATGGCCACCTGCAATAACAGGGGATTGGACTTTGTTCTGCAAGTTTCCTCCACAAGCCAGGTCTCAGCAGTTCTGTCATGAGTCGTCCAGTACCGTGGCATTTTTTTTAAGTCTCTAAGGGCTTGTAGCAGTGTGAAAATCTATTCTGTCTGTAACTGCCTTCTTGAGATGATTACAGTGAACTTGAAAATGTGAACTCGAAGGGTTCAATACCTAAGAAAAAAATAAGGCCCTATTTACATATATTTTAATACTTGCAAGATTTATTGCACTAATATCTAGGAGCTGGAGACAGTGAATTGAAGAATCGGAATGCTAATCCTTTACTGACTATCAAATACTGTCTATGGCATCATGTTTCAATTCCTATATATGCTTTAGACTGGGTATTTCAGAACCTGACTTTCATTTGCCCTGTCCTAGTTTTTTATGTGGACTCAGTTTACCCTTAATCTTAAAATCCCTGTCAAAAATCAAATGTATCATTCTGCAGACTATTTACACCTTGATCTTCTTCTTGCAAAAACTTACATGGATCCTGTCTGGTGTACACCAGTGAAAAATTTGTCCATGAATGATTAATTATTTCCATAGGGCAGCTGACAGGAAAATTAACACTTATGCATCTGTATGCGGGATTATGACTCTGATTTGGGAGCTTGTGTGAGCTCTGGGTGATGTGAATGCTTGGGGAAGGACCTTTCAGGAAGGATGGCTGTGAACCAGATCAATGATCATCTTTCTTCCACCTGAAAACTGTAGTTGCAAATGCAG
The DNA here is from genome assembly GCA_013400235.1 of Oriolus oriolus. NCBI lineage: Eukaryota > Metazoa > Chordata > Aves > Passeriformes > Corvidae > Oriolus > Oriolus oriolus. Next base: position 2,108,201 of record VXBT01003964.1, on the reverse strand, counting down.
TGAAATACTTTTCTACAGTCCCTAAGATATTTTTTTTAGCTTGCCAAATGGGAAATGCTGTGCTCTGCTGCGTTTCAAGCCTCGTAAGTGATGTGCAATGGTACCATAGTGAAATGCCTTTTAAAAATCCAATCAAAATAATTGATTTTTCATAGACAGAGCTCAGTTTGCCATTGAGTTGCATTCCTCACAAACCCCTCAGAAATGTAGCCTGCCAATAAAATAGACAGAATGATTACAAAATCGCTATCAGTTTTGGTTGTGATGCATGCTTTGGCATCCTTACATTGAAATGTTTTATTTCCTTCCAAGACTGAAGTGCCAAGAAATAACATTATTTTGTTTTGCAGCTTCCCACTAAACCCCTAAAACCGAATAGGTAAAATTCCAGACTTTAGTTAGAGTGCCCTTTTTTAACTGTGATTCATCTGCAAATAATAGTGAAATATTAAAACAGCATTCTAGGCAGAAATATGGTCATACAAATCAAACCTTATTGTAAAATTTAAAAGTAGAGTTTATATTTTAAAGATAAACAGATTTAAGGTAAAGCAGTAATTGCAGTTTCAGTGGCTTTGAGAGGATGTCTTTGGTTTGGACTTTTTTTAAAATCTGTTTCAGCTTTATAAGAGAGAAATGCAGACAAATAACAGAAGTTTTGCATATGCTAAGGAATGGAAACGTAGCAGATGAAAATCAGTGTAGCCCCACTGAAGCTTTTCAACATCAAAAAATCAGAGAGAACCAAAATTTGGCCTATTATTTTTATGGCTTTTAAAAGTGGGCTTTCATAGACAGCTCAGTTTTCCCTCTCTTTTTTCTTTCAATAGACCCCATCAATTCACAGATGGTTTGCAGACATGCTAGATAATAAAAGTGCATTTTTTATTAAATAAGTGTGGGTACAGTAACAGTATGCAATGTGATTTTACCAAGGAATGCTTAAGAATTGCAGCCCAAACCAGCCTTGCACATCACTTTGCTCAGAGCCCTCCTGATTTTGGAGGTTCACAAAGCAGACACACAAGATTTTGTTCTGTGGGCCCAGTTCCAAAGATTAATGCTGAGTATTAAAGCAGCTTATTAAAACACTTAGCTACTGTTTTCTGGAGTATGACCATCCACACTTAGTTGTTTGTTTGATATCAAAATCTGGGGTTTTTTCACTCATATGAAATTCACAAAGCTACAGAGGGTAATAAAAATGTGATCAAGGTGTCTGTATTCTTTGCGATGTGAATGGACTGGTGCCAATTTAACATTATAAACATTCCTATTATGTGGATTTTTATAAATTTAAATCAGAAAATTGACAGTTCATTCCCATTACAGAACATTATTTTTAGATTTAGCTGTTACTTGACTGCCCTTCAGTACAGGAGAAGTATCTTAGAGGTTTGCTGCGGGTTTTTTAATTGAAAAGTTTGAATGCTTCTTTCTCGGAAAAAAAATAAAAAACCAAAAAGATCTTGACTAAAAATCACAAGAGAATACTACTACTGAATTATTTAAGACAATGAAATGAATTTAATATTAGCTGCAAAGTAGATTAAAATATATGGTGACATGTAAACTCAAGCCAGCAATAATTTTCTATCTGTTTTAAAATCAGCTGAAGTCAAACAGATTATTTGCTCGAGTGGGACCAGTGAAGTAGTAGCATGAGAATATGGCAGTAGACAGCAAATTCTTGAGTAGAGAAATTTAAGGGATAGAGGTTTCAATTATTTATCAGCTTAGATGCTGTACGTGATTTTTTTAAATCAGAGATTTGTTTGGCACAGAGTAGAGGTTACCTTAGATTCCCAAAAAGTGATTTAAAAAATGTGATGCTAGAGCCAAATCCTGAGGTCAGTGACATGGTTATTCCTCAAGATTTTAGGTGAGCTCTGAGCCCTATGTTCACCCTGCATCCTCTCTTTCGCCTCTTTTGAGAGAGGGTAGCACTCAGCATGCAGTTTAGCTTCCATTTCTTTCTGCCACAACTGTTTTGATTTAGTCCTGAAATGCTCTGAAAGCTGCAGAACAAAAGCAGAGTTTGAGTCTAGGGAGAGCGCTAGGGTTTGTAAGATTTTAATCATCCATCTCACTAGCATGTGTTCCAGTGAAAGAACATACAAATGGAGCTTGCTGAATAATGTCTAGGATCAGCTGCCCTTTTCCAGCAGGAATTTGCTTAATGCACAGAAGGATGAGTTTTCAGCATGAAGTTTACAGTCACACTGACAGCGTCATTCTCATTTTACTTCATTCTTTTTTGTTTTCTTTTTTTTTAAGTTAATAAAAACAGAAGGAAGGGAAGGTGGAGCAGTCACTGAAGAATTATATCTAGGAAAAAATAATGAATCACGTTACAAAAGGATTGTGTATCCCACGAGACAGTCCTCCTCCTGCCTTGTTGTATTAATTACTTTCTCCATAAGGAATGCCAAACAAAGACCATAGAAACAAAATCAGTCCCTCTGTTTTGATGGGGATATATTTCAATCCTAGCAGGATATTGTCATACCTACCTTTTATTTGTAAAAGCTGGCAGTCATTCCAGATATTGCCAGTATAGCTCACAGACACATGCAGGAATTACTGTTAGATATTAACTGTGTGTATTGAATGCTCCATTGCATCTATTTAAGAGTCTCATGAGAAAAATCTCAGCGTATGCACAGAAATGACATGTGTTGCCACCGCCACAGCTGCTACAGTATTTTCACACTTTAGCGTGCTGTCTCATGGCAATCAGGAAACAATTATTTTGTGTAAGAAATAAAGAAAACTTGAAATGGTGGGTTTTGTTAGCCCTCAGCACTTTGTAAAAAATCGAACCCCACACCCTAATCCCTGCAGTCTACTTCCAAAAAATAATCAGCCAGCTATGCATTCTCTGCCTCCTGTCTCCCAGAATATCACTCCTTCTCACTTGACAAAAACACTGCCTTTGGCTTTTTGTGAGAGTGGAGAGTAAGATGTTGTGAAATCTGGGATCCAAATGATATGGAACCAGATTTGCCAATGCAATGCCAAGTTACCGTGTTTAACGTACATGCTTGGAATATGTTTTCACAAATAAACTTAAAGAAATGCCCCAGCAAAAGTTGCTTTAACTGTTTCTCCATTGCAACTAGATGGCCTGACACCCCAAAGAAGGTCTGACATAGTGATGTTGCCATTGAGGTTTTACTTCCCTCAAAATGCATTATGCTGTGTTTGCATATTTAGATCTCAGACGAATGAGCATCATAAATGCATGTACCCAACAGTATTTTTAGTATACTTAAAAAAATAAAATCTTTGTTGCTTTAGAATCCTGTAGCAAGAATAGAAATTAAGCTGATGATGTGAGCAACAGGATCCTCTCCCCAGAGCAGAGACAAAATTTCCCTGCATTGCTTGCTCCCAGTGCAATGGGATCATAGCTGTTAATCTGCACATGGCAGCTTCCCAGGCAGGAAGCTCAACGCATCTCTGCTCCCACCCCTATTCCCAAAGCACTGGAACCTGGCACCAAAATCCTGGTACGTGTGTGCAGCAGCCTCCCTGTCCCTTGTCTCCCTTGTTAGAGCCGCTCTTGGTTGGAAGCTGATTTTCCTTCAGAAAGGGTTTGGGATTTCCCTTGCTGTAACAAGCTACGAATTTTCTGTGTGAATATTGAAAAAGTCTGCTTTGTATTCTGTTGTGCAGAGCATCAATAAACCACACTGAGAGCAGGGGGGTCTGGAAATGTTCACACAATTAGTGAGAACAGCATGGGGCAGCTCTTGGTGGGGACTAGAAAAGGACAAAAAACTTGCCACATAAGAGTTAAAAAGGAATGGAAAACCTTCACTGCCTCTGGGTAGACAGAAGAGAAGTTACAAACAACATATTTTTACCCAGAAGAAAGTAGCAGATGTTCCTGGGACAGCACAGAGAGCGTCTGGAGTGCCTGTAGTGATTGCAGTGTAGATTCTGCAGTTTTAACTTTATCTTAGGTGGTTTAGTGTAAGGAATTAAGATCTTGACATGACTTTCATCAATGAGAAAGACATAAAGCTGCATTTTTAACAATGTATCTTCAAACAAACAAACAAAAAAGGTTGCAAAGATTTTGGTTTTTGTCCTAAGAAATATCTTCAGTATGCTGCTTTTCCTCTCCGAACCCTCCTGTCTGTAACAACCAAATGCCTTCATTACGAAAATGGAAATGCCAATGCCCAGAGGGTTTATGGTATCCAGGTTTTGTGTGAAAATATGTGCCCACAGCCAGCTAATAGAGCACTAGGACCATTTCTCATTTCTTTTAATTTTTAAAGACACAGAGAAATATATGCTGCTCCCTGTACATATGGCCCAGTACTACTTAGAATTTGCACGTTGGGACGGTGTAATAAGCAGTGTTGAGGTCTACAGATTCTGTGTTTTGACAAAATGAAACAAGAGCCTAGGTTTTTCAGGGAGATGGTCCTTGCTGCAATGTAAAGTGATCAACTCATCCAGGCATACATGCTGCATGGAGTATTAGAAAAGCAGAAACACAAATGATATACCCTGGTATTACTCTATGAATATGAGTGAGGGGAAAAAAGCCACTAGAGAAGGCAAAGTCTGAAACACAGGGTGTTGTACATCCTTGGGCCTTCAACAGATGTTTTCCAGCCACCTCTTCTCGCTCCAGGTGCTGATAAGAAGATGGAGTCTTTACACAGTCTTAGCCTGCCATGTCTGTCAGGACTTTTCCCGCAGGTGCAAACTGCTTTTTATGGCATATCCTACAAAAGATTTGAAGAAAATTCAGGACATTGCCGTCAGAAGTAGAGATGTGGTTTGAAGGAGCCTGAGACAGAGCAATGTAGATGAGGCTTTGACAGAGCTGTGTTGCAGCATCTAAGTTACTGTAGCCTTATGCTAATGCCCTTTGTCTTCGTCTATCCAGTACAGCATTATTACTGTGGTGCAGTATGATTAAACCAACAGAATCTTTAATTAAAGAATAAGAAATCCACAGATCATTTCACATATTACAGTGGTACTAGATTTAGTGAGTATACACATCTTATTACTGCTGTTGCTGCTGTTGCTTCTTCTTAATATATCTCTTAGAAATACCAGGAAAATAATTATTTTCCATGCACATTGCACCATGTCTGATTTTCCTTGGTGAATTCACATGCATAGCAGCTACCTACTGACTTAGTAACCAGTTATGTGAAATCATGTAAAATCATTGGACTATTGCCAAAACTCAACCAACTGCTTTTAAGGTTTGATATTTCTGTTCCATGAGTTTATAAACATACAATAGAATTGCTTTTGTGATTATAGCAGAGGAATCGCTGATTATTTACCAAGGAGAAGCTTATTATTAGTCTTGTCAAGATGACAACTTCATTAATTATCCAGTGGTTTTGTTGATCATTTCATTTTGTCGTATGAATAATTTAAAACTTTGATACATACAGTAATTTTCGTGAAAGGCCTTCGTATTGGTCAGCTTGTCAGGCACACAAAGAAGACTTAAAGCCCAAATTAAATATCCAGTGTCCTTTGCAGTCTCAGGGAAGTTAACTGAAACACTGTTGCTTCCTTCATTTCTAATCCTGCTGCAACAGTCTAAGAAATTATTAAATAAAATGCCTTATCTTCTTCAGCAAAATTTTAATTAGCTTTATATTTTACTTCATCACTACTACATTTTTGTGACACAATATTTCCATGTGCTATTTCCCATCTCTTCCTCCTGGCAAAGCATGTTGAAGAATTAAGAGCAAGGCACTAAGGGACAAGTAATAGAAGAGATAATAAAGCATTATCTGTTGGAAAGTAGATCTATATTGCCAGTCTAAAAAGAAAGAGAAACAACTCTAATATCATTTTATTACTACTTCTATGATATGGAATTGCTGAGGACCAACCTAAATGATGTTTCAAACATGAGCTATGATTTTGAGTTACTTCCTTTAAACAGCATTAATATTTTATTATTACGGTGCTTTTATTTTTGTGTTGGGTACTGAACAGTTCCCTACCTCCACAATGTCTGAAGTTGGAGACACCACAACATTGCACCTTGGTGCCATCTCATTGACACACACCTGATTAAAAAAAAAAAAAAGTATTCTTCCTAAATTTGCAGTGTATATAGAGCCAGAGATTGTTTTCAAAAGTTGATTAATAGAAACAAAATTTTCCAACTAGGCCTCTTATCCAAATTAAGCACAATAAATATTTACTCTAGGAAATAATTAAATGCACCCAGAGTGTCCATTCAGAATATAAATGAATATTCACATGCTAAGGATACAAATTGAATGTTTTCCACAAAAATCATTCCTTAGCTGGTTATAGCCAGATATAGACCTGAAATATCTGGTCTCTGATTGATCAGCTTCTTCAAAAGTCCTCTATTATCTCTTTGTGTAGGAATGGGCAACCAAGGGGTTTGGTGAATATCTTTTAACTAACAAGGGAAAAAATTTCAAAAGTTATCAATAGGAAGCAAACAATTGCAATACAAAATTCAGGTTCCTTTTTTATATTTCTATAGAAATTAGTCAAAAATGTGGTAATGGGAATAAGTCATCTAGAAATGAAACATCCAGAAACAGTAGTTAAAAACATTTGTCATATGTTCCAATCATCTGTGACATCAGGTGGAGAAAGGCATCAACAATTCATTGGAATAAGCTTTGAGACTCTGCGCTTGGTTGACTTCCAGTGCAAGGCCACAGTGATTCCTCTCATGCTGCTCACCCAGATTCTCTCTCCCAGAGAATTAAGTCCATTTTGATAGAGATCAGTATTTAAGGGACACCCCACAGACACACACTTATTTCTGAAGTTGTTCTCAATTAGTGGAGCACCCTTCAAATACATTGGAGGGACTTTGATATTATTTGTAGCTCAAATTTTGCCTTAAGTGCTTTTAATGACAATCTTCATCAGACAGTAATGACTTCTGGATCTTTCTGTATTGAGTATAACGCAAAACTACCTCAGATTATTCAGATCTGAGGTAATAGTAGGACCCCCATCATATCTCTATAGAGAAAGGGAAGATACACACACCCAGCTAAAATACTTGACAAGAACTCAGGGGAGATCAGCAGGTCTAATAGCCAAACCTAGCAAAGTATACATTCCAGTCAGGAGCAAGAGATAATCTTCATGGAAGGTTTCTTAAACTAGCATTCTTTTCTTTTCACAGATCACCCATACTATTAGGATGGGTTTTGTACCACTTGCAGGAGAGTTGCCCTTAACCTAATGGAGCTCTGGGCACACCCTCTTGGTTAGCATCACCTGTGACTTTCACATGAATCTTTTTTAAGCCTCTGTGCCTTAGGTCTTTGTGTATGTCAGTGGGATCAGAACTCGTGGCAGGCTCAACTCCCCTCCAGCAGTAAGTAAGTACAAAACTCTACTAGCTCGCTGTGCTCAGTTCAGTAAATATTTTTGGTATTGAGAATATTGATTTACTAGCAAAGCTGATGTGGTGAGATCAATTTCTTCTCTGGGAAAGAGACTTGAGAATTTGAATTTGCCTTTTCGCTTTCTGAGAGGTCTGACAGTGCATCTAATATTTTGCAGATTTTTGTTCTCTTCTGTTACAAGAAATACACTTCTAGGGTCACTTACCAATTTATTATCTCTGAAATGTAATTCATGCAATTAATACTGGAGATGCATGGAAAAACACAGGTGTTGGCCTTGTCTTTTTCTTTCAGGTGTTCTGTGGCTGAAAATGCTTTTACTCTTGTCCTAAAAAAAAATTCTGATGCCTTTAGTAATACCATTCACTATACAGTCAAACAGTCTTGATGACAATTGTTATCATTCCTCTTACTTTATCAGCTGCTAACACTTTGGATCACAGGAGCACTGCTGCTGTCCTTCTTAAGGACTGCAGTGCAGCTGTGCCATTGGTCTAGGGTGGGAATTCATCCTTGTTATTCAGGTGCTAATTAATGCAGTTTTTAATGTCCTGCTACATATGCAGATGAATGTTCAGGTGATGGTTGATAATTACTTTGAGCAAGATGAGGTGCAAAAGGAAATGATTTCTACCAGTGTGAAATAAGTTCTTGAAGCAGATCCAGTTATATGTGGTGCAATGCATTTGTAGGGATGTTAGGAGTGTGGTGTATGACTTCATACAATAAGTCCCTTAATATGAGGTTCAAAATAATCCATTCCAAAGTTATATAAATACTGCAAAACCATACTTTAATTTTTTTACATTTTATACTTCAGTATAAACGTGAACATCTTATATTGTTCATGGGATTGGAGGAGAAGCAGAGCTCTACTCATTTTGGCATACCATGCACATAAGATTATTAGTTTACAAGTAAACACAGCTTCCCTGTGTCTTTTTTTTAATGGGAAAGAGATTAAAACTTCTTGATTTCAGACATCAGTTACAGTTTCAATGGCAAACTTTCGTACCACTTTTGTCTCTGGATAATTCTGAGTTTTCTAGTTACACTACAGAGAAGCCAGAGACTAGGAACCATTCAGTTTGGCTGATCAAGATTAGGTAATGAATAAAGAAAGAAATAATCAAAGTCAACTGTTTAGAAACACTGATTTTGAAAAGTCAGAAGTAAACTTATTGAAGTAAATGTTTCACTGCAGTTAACTTCCAATGATTTCTCTATTCTATTATCTGCAACATTCTAAGCTGTACAACAGAATTCAAGAGAAAACTGAAAACATGCAGTACTCAATTAAAAATAGGAAAAAATATTAAACCAAAAAACCCAGGTCTAGAATCTGAATAATTTTAAATATTTGGGAAATAAAATTATGTAAACTGAAGTGTTTAGGTATTTTCAAAGTTTTCAGGTTTCAGAAGAGTATTGCTAACAAATTTTACATTTGGAATTCATGCACCAAGGAATGATGAATGCTATATTTTTCTGTTCTGGTGTTTGGAACTTGGCTTGTTTAGATGCATGTGTATGTATATATACACATATCTATTTATATTTGTAGCATGAATAGTTTCTTCAGAATACCCCAGGAGAGAAGAGCTTCTACATGGGGCCACACAAATTCCTCAAACCTCCACTAAATAAACCAAAACCCTTGACACTGAACATCATCCCAGACAGCAAAAGCCAAGATGCACCATAATGAAAAAATAATTGCATAAGTTCAGGAGGGGAGAATGAACTCCCTAGATCAAGTACGAGATAACAGCTGCATTTGCTAAAAAAATTAGAAGGCAACAAAAGCACTGTGACAAATTGTTGTTAAAGTGATAATGCTGTCAGAATGAAACAAAAATTTCAGTGCATTAACATCAAACTAGTCAGCCCTAAATTGTGTGATAACTATACTTGACATAAATAGTAGTCTGGACAGCTGTAACAAAGTGATGATTTTAAAAAATATTTTTTAACAATCAAATTTTCTGAAAACACCAGAGTGCACATTACTGATATTGAAGTTCAAAGATGGCCTGCAAGTAGAGCTATCTAGCAGAATTGGGTCAAAATATTAAATCTGTCATTTTGCTGATGTGAATTAAGGGTATTTTCCATAACTTGGAAACACTGAGACTTTGAGTGTACCGCTTGGGCTGGAGTTGCAAAATGTCAGGAACAATATGACAAACCAATAAATACTAACACAAGTCGTATAGAAGGGTGGGGAGACTGAGTGGTTGGAGAGGGAGCATTTGTTCCTAATAAATTAATTATCTGAACCACAGACAGTGATCTCAGAGAGCTGATTGCCAATCCTTCTTCATGTGCCTCCTCCCCAGTTTCCTTTCACATGCTCCCTTCACTCATTTCCCCCTGCTCTTCATTCCTGAATGTAGGACTTTGGAGTGCACATCTACTTGTCCCTTTCCTCCTGCCTGGGGACCTCCTTCATCTCTGCCTGCCTGACATCCTTGTTCTCTTTGTTTTCTCATGGTGAAATTTTGCTATGCCACAGGGGTGACTCCCCTGGCACTGCTTTTATCTGAATGGTTTGTAGAGGAAAAAAGAACTCCTTTACTGTAAATCATTACCATGGTCCTCCCTTCAGGAGGACTTCCTTTGTTGCCTGGTATTGATTGTGATGTTGTGTCTGAGCTTGAGCACTAATCCTGAGGACGCTCTTTGCCTGCCTGGCTACTCGCCCCAGTGATCCCATTGACTCAAACAGCAGTTTTTTGTGATTAAGAACAGTGAAATCTGACATTTCATCTTTGTCTGTTAAATACAAAAGATAGTCCTTCTAGTTATACAGCACTTTCAAGAAGCTATCGGAGGAAAAACATCTAGCAGCAACCATTTCTGATCTACCAGTTTGTAAAAAAATACATAAAATTCATTCCCATCTAGGCCTGATTAAACTTCAATTTGAACTTGTCCTAGCCAGAAAATGAATGGTCTACGGTGTCTGGATTTTTGCCTGCTTGAAAAAGCTTGTGTGTGTGTGTGTGACTATGTGTGTGTGTAGGAATATGATTTATGAAAGTATTGATTTTTTTGTTAAATAATGAATTAGATGTCCTACCACAATATTATTTATCAAACTTTTTTGTCATATAATTAAATTGTCACATAATGGATTGCAGCCATATAGATTCATTAAATATTAAAACCTACATATGACACAGTTCACTTTTCCTTTAGCTAACAACACAATTCCTCTGTTCTTTTCCATTAAGGTCAGCAATGGCTGTTCTTTAACCTTACCATAGAAGTTGTAGCTTCCTTTTACCAAGGTTAGGAAATAGAAGGCAAGCAAAGTCATGAGGTTTATAAGTTTACTTATTTTCAGTTTGGGAGCTGATTCTTGGTGATCCTAAGTCAGTTCAATAAACTTTAATTGTAAGAACTAATGGAGATTTTTGCCGTGGAGTTGCTCCATCGGTTGCCTCCAGGTGTGAAATGAGCAAGTCTGCTGAGTTGTAATAGAATGGCTAGAGTCAAATCTGGGTTCCTGTTGTGGAGAGAAATATTTATTTGATGTCTCTGTGTGACTAAATTCTCAGTCTGTAAAGAGGCAGCAAGAAAAGGATTTGAGAGAAATATTTTCTCTCAGCACAGTTTTGAATAATACAAGGTGAAGAGGAAAAAAGTGTTCACCACCATCTCAAACGGGCCTCTTAATGGAATTTAAAATATATTAAAATTGAAATATTTTAACCCACACTGGAGGAGAAGTTTGTAGATAAACTGTCAAGTAACAGTAACTAGAAATTATGTTTGAGAAAGAGAGGAGGAAGTTACCAACTATAATTGCATCCAACAAAAGGCATTAAGACCCCTTTCAAGAACAAGTTCTTATTCTAAGAGGACTAAACAACCTCTAGCTGAAGATAATGTTTTTAGAATATGTTCTATCTTCAGGAAAAAGTATAATACATTACTGCACTCAAGTGCAGAATTATCTTGAGCTATCACTAACCCTGGTGATCTCCCATCTGGCAGTAGTACTTCTGAGTAATCATTAGGAACATAGCAAAGCAACAACCAAGCCAGAAAAAAAAGAAGCCCCCCATCTAGACATGTTTTAATATTAATTTCTACCCTAGACATTTTGTAATAATAAAGAAATTTCTTGTTGTGAGGGAGTACTGCACTGTCCAGGTGTAGTAAATATGTCAAGGTCAAATTTCTGGGCGCTGCTTGTTTGGTTCTGCATGATGTGAGAATTAAAAATGCAGCTTCCCATTTACAAAAAATAGGGTTGCTGAAAATTTTTGAACCCCTGATGCCACACTCTGGCATGTTTTTTTTTTCCTATGTCATAAATTTTACAAGCAGTCTGATTATTGCATTCCCAATATTGCTTAATTTTCTTCTGCCTTCAAAGTTCATTATCATTTATGAGATTGTGACTTGAACTTTAATTACTTGTAACAGGAGTCTCACTAGGGATTTAAAACAAACTAATTTTGCACTCTACCTTTAGGGAAAGGAGCATGACCAAACTTCAATATACACTGTGGAGTAGAAAATGTATATGGTAAAGCTGACTGCTTCTAAGTGCCTTGGGTGGGATTCCTCCCACTTTTACAAGTCCACAACCTGGCTGGCTGTCTGAGCTAGTTACCTGAAGTTCCTTTCTAGTCAAGAAGGGAAAATAGTCACCTCCAGGAGCACAGAATCAATTTATTTGCCCCCTTAGAAATGCCTCCATCGATTTTAAATAAAGTCTAGACTGCTAAGTGGTTGTTCTAGACCAAATACATGTACTCTGTGTTTTCGCTGCCAGTCTGCCGTCTTAGCCAAAATAAATCCAGTTTTAGGATATGGGACTGAAACAGACGGGATAATCCAGGCAAGCATATATCCTGTCTCCCACCAATTTAGTAAAAAATCTTGCAGTTTGAGAAATGATTATTTCAGTTCCACAAACTAAAAGTATAGGGGATTGCTAGACTGTGTAGATGCCGTGTGCGTTTGTTGTGTTGTTTAGGGTTTTTTTTCTGAAAATCCAGGACAGATTATTCATGAGTTGCATGATTCTCCCAAAAGGGTTCTAAAAAGAGCAACTGTACCCAGAATAGGAATCATGTGCTTTTGTAAAGGGGTGTGTGTGTGTGTATATATATATATATATGTGTGTATATATATATATGTGTGTATATATATATATATATATATATATGTATATATATATATGTATGTGTATATATATATATATATGTATGTATATATGTATATGTATGTATGTATTCATTAAGGTCTGAAAATACCTCTAAGGTCATTGAGTCCAAACGTTAGTTTAGCACAATTGTGTATGACTTAGATCATGGAAAGGCCAGTATTTTGTGGTCAAAAGTGGGAGCTCATTAGGCATTTCTTAGCTGTAACATGAGATCTGTATCATCTCCTTTCTTGGTCTGTTTTGCTGAGTGTTTTATCCTTTCCTATAAGTGACTAATATATGCAGGGTAGTTTCAGTGTGTAAGGAACATACTCATTGCTATCTAGTGATGCACAAAAACCTGAATATTCTGACATTTCAAGTATGTACTTTGCTTTTACGTAGTCCTCAGCAAAATAACAAGTAGCCTTGTTAAAAAGCATGACATTTATTTTCCAGTTTCTTTTGTGGTTTTTGTTTTGTTTTGTTGTTGTTGTTTTATTGTTTGGTTTTTTTGGTGGTGTTTTTTTTTTTTTTAATGCTTGAATGCTTGAATTTTACATTACCTGTTCTCAGTAAGCTTCTGGAAAATCTTGAATCAAGGCTGATAGTTTCCCAGTAAATGACTATTCAGATGAGATATAGTCAGTCTTAAATGTAAGAACCTAACATTTTTCAGAAGGATTTAATAATTCTCTTCACTCAGCAGTTTGGAAGATATTGCTGCTGCCCATCCTGGTGTGACTACAAAAGCCTTATGAGTATTTTATTATATCTCTCTTTTTTTTTAGTGTTTCTTTTTTATCTGTTAATGTTCACAACTGCACACCAGAGCAGAATCCCAAATGTGAAAACAGTGGTGAGTTTTTTCAGCTGCTAGATATGAACATTTTGCCTAGGTTTAAATTAGATATTAGGAAGAAATGATTTGCTGTGGGGATGGCAAAGCACTGGAACAGGTTGCCCAGAGAAGTTGTGGATGTCCCACCTCTGGAAGTGTTCAAGGCCAGGTTGGATAGGGCTCTGAGCAACCTGGTCTAGTGGAAGGTGTCCCTGCCCATGGTAGGGGGTTGGAACTCAATGATCTTTAAGGTCTCTTCAAACACAAACCAGTCTGTAATTCTATCACCTTTGGTGGTAGCTGGTTCTTTCCTTAAGAAATAATTGAACAGGAAGGGACAAATGGCTGAAAGAAATAAAAAATTCTCCTGAGTTATCATTCTTGCTTTAAACAGTCTTTTCAGATACAGATTTCTTTTTCCTCACCTATTTCCATTTGTAGTTTTAAACATTATGATTCCTTCTCACTTCATGTCACTCTAACTTCTGACCTAGTGTACACTACCCTCAAAACACTGCCAGATATTTTTTTCTAATGTTTCAGTGACTCCTTTTTTAGCTAAAGGATAACTGGCACCTGCAGCACCTTTTCTCCTACACAATACACCATTCTGCAGAATACAAAGCACATGCTGCTTTATGAGATTTATATGCCAGCCAGCACAGGTGAAATTTGAATTTTATGGGATGAGTGCCCTAGAGAATGAAGTCATCAGAGGAAGCATGTCAGAACCAGAACCTTAATTAAGCCAGTATGAGTAGGGGAGAATGTGACCCTTCAGAACATTTTTAACCTTCTCCCATGGCCTATCTTGTTGCTGAAGTGCTGAGGAGATGCTGGGCCTGCTGTAGGCATTGCGAGGGAAAAGAGGAAGGCAGGGAGCATGGGGATGGGGTGGTTCCACTGCCTTCCAATCCTTCTGTGGCTGGGGCACGGGATTCCTGCATCCCACCTTGTGTTCAAGCCCATGCTGCAAGCCACTCACTGATGGGTTTCCTTGCAGTGCCTGGCAAAACCAGTGCTCATCAGCCAGGCTGCTGAACTGTGAACTGCAATTAGCAAACACGCTCTCGAAAAACCAGGATGAGAAATGGGGCCAAGGAAGCATTATAATCTATTGTGGGGACTCCTAGGAGTAAACGAATTTTCCCAATTAATCCCCAGGACACTGATGTATGTACCAGGCTCTCAATTTTTAATTTAATATTTAATTTTAATCTTGGTTTGTTTCTATTCTCTTGAAATAGCCTGCTTAGAAGTAAAATGGGTTTTGAGTATATTTTTTGTTAAATTCAGCTACTGGCTGTTCCTTTGGTAAATGAATGTTAGAATTGACTTTTTGATATGTTTACTGTTGAATCATTAAACATCACACCTTGCCTATTAGATACCTGGCAAGCATGATATTAGATAAATATAAATAGACAAAATTGTTTTCCATTCCCATTAGTCTAAAGCCATCTACTGCTCCACTGAAGTTGCTGTAGTAGGTGATGGGGTATATAATTTTAGCCTTTCTCTCTGTCGGATTTCTCTATCCTGTCACTTTCAATTGGTGCTAAGCAGTGTGGAGTACATAACCACCAGTTCTTAATGCATCCTAAAAAATCTGTAATCTGAACTGCACAGGGAGCAAAATTAGTAACTTTCTTGTAGTTTTTGCTACACCTCATACACTTTTTAAAAATGTCACTGTATGCTGGTAAGTGTGGTTTGGGGATATTCTTTGTATGCTGCTTATTATCTAGTGTTATTCAATGATATGGAACATTTGTTGGAAAATACATGTGTAAGAATTACTCTAGAAGGTTTCCTAGACCAGAATTTCGCCCTTGGCTTATTGTTTGAGAAATGATGGAAAAACATATGGACATGTATCAGTATGTGCATGGATAATTTCAAGTGTTGCTTCACACTTGAAGTGTGAGTCAATCTATTATGCAAAAAAATGACACTTTTGATGAGGCCAGAAATGCCAGTGGGAGAATAGTGATATTTTATTAATCATTCTCCTTTTCTCGTAATTATTCCTGTAATAAAAATTTGTAAGAGAACATGAAAAAATAATCTATGAAAGATAATCTTACTCACAAAAAATTTAGAGCATAAAATTTGGATTCGTTATGATATGTGATTTTAAAACATTTTCAAAGGCATTGTGAGTAACCAAAAAGCTTAAGTACTAAAATACCATTTAAAGGGGGTCAGTGTCATGCATACATAATTTCCACATTTCCCACCCCATACTCCCATATTAGTTCTTTTATTTTACTGAAACAGGTAAAACAACCTACACTGCATTCAAATCAACCTTCATTTTCTGGTGAGCAGAGAAAGTTTTGTAGGAGGAAACTACCGAAAAGTGGTATTTAAGCCACAGTTTTCCCATAGATTCTCTTTCTTTTGGTACTTCAATAATTAAGTGTCAAGCTTCAGGTACCACAAGCATGATTCCCAGATCCCTCCAAAAGTGTTGGAAATGTAAAATGCAGGGGTGTATACCACAGAAATTTGTACTGTTTCTCTGGTTTTCTTCCCTTCCTCATATTTTTAGTTTAATTCTGGAGCCTTTTTGGTAATTACAATTTATTATAAGTGATTTCTGACCTGACAATAGTAGGATAGGGAACCTGCCAAAATCCTCACATTGAGGTGGAGCTGGGTAGAAGATCATCAGGCTATTGTGTTTTCAGTGAGATTTAATTTTTACTGTGGGCAGATCAGGATGGGATCTGGACTCTTGCCTTCTCAGTAGGCTTTGAGTTTGTGATTTAAAAGTCTAGTGAAATAATAAATCATTAAGATAATTATGTTCTATATTTTTGGGTTCTGTGTAAGAAGCAATATATTCCTGTACCACCCACAGGGATGCACTGTGTAAAAAAAACATGCCTGAGAGCTGGGTTTCTTTTGTTAGTGGTGTTTTTTTTTCATCTGCCACGTTTGTCCCATCTGCTGGGACCTATCCTGGCTGGCTCTTTGAGGTGGGAGAGGATGTGTCTTATCTGGTCCTATTCAAAGTGGGGTTTGTGGTTTTTGAGGCATATACAACCACATTTTTACTCTTCTTTTTACAGAGAATTAAAAACACTTGTGTCTCTAGAAATACCTTATAAATAAGACTCATAATCTACTTAGAGCAGCAGCATTTAGGCTTTGTGTTGAATTGCACAACTCATTAGTGAGATTAAAGACATTAGCTCAAAAAAAGGTGTTGATTATGCAGAGGCTGCTCACAGGCATACATTTCTTCCATCATGGCTCTTTTCATGACTGCACAGCCCATCATAATGTGAGCACAGTGACACATGTACAGGACTCTTTACATCACCTTAGCCATCTCCTAAATCTTTTGGCAATTATTTTAGTGCTATTTTTACAGTTACTTTTATAATTTTCATTCCTCTTTATTAGTTTAATTGATATTAAATTATTTTGTTTCACATGATTTTCATCTAATCTCTCTTCCTGAACATTGTACCTATTTACATAAACATCAGCTGATTCCAAAGACTATATTTTGGCTGTGTTACCAAGGTCAGTGTGATCTCCCCCTGCCATTGTCCCAGTCCTTGGGCCTTTGGTTATATTTTTTTCTCCCCCGTCCAGCTGAGGAGGAGAGAGAAGCTTTGGTGGACACCTGGCATCCAGCCAGAGTCAATCCACCACATTTTGAAATCAGAGAAACCTTCAAAAGGCATCACTAAGATCTACATCAGTGGGCATGTCGGAAATCTTAAAATTGGTTCATTATTCTGTAGGGTCCAGAAGTTGTTGAGTTGTTCCTTTTGAAAATCTAGGCAAAACGTGATTTACAATATCCTGTAATTTTTGTCAGGGAAGTATTTCAAAAGGAGGAGATTTCTCTGGTCAGGAAAGGGGGCTGTTCTGCAGATGTGTAGAACACTGTGATTCTATGTCCCTCGCAAAGATATTGCACCAAGACAAGAGGAGTTCATGTTAGCTTAGCAGATCTGAGGCCTTCTCAAAGTTTTCAGAAGTGATTCTAAATTTACATTAGTATAAATGACTAGTTCTTGTACTGTAAGGAGGTGGTATTAGAAGACATTTATGCAAAGTCATATGAGTGGAAAATATTTTAAAAGCCCTAATCTTTAAATTGGGTAGAAATATTGCTCTTAGCCCCATGGTTTTAGTGTCAGAAAGCATGGAAAAATATTTCCAATGGACATGTAGAACCCATCACAAATGCACAGACAATAAGTTTTGCATTTCAACACAAATTCCCAGCCTATACTTCAAACAGAGCTGAGTTCATTGTACCCAGAGATTGAAGCTGTTGCAGGACACAGCCTTGAATGTTACACTTTTTTATTGATTATTGAATAATTAAGCATTATAGTTATTTAGGAAACTAAATTGGAATTAGTTCATTACCTAAGCCTTTTCTAATAATGGAAATTGTAATCATAAGTCACCTAGTTTCTCTTGAAAATTTTGCAGAGTCCTTCAATAGCTGAAGAATACTGGGGAAAGTTAGGTGAGGCTTCTAATTGCCAGTGCCTTTGATATGGTTTTGGAAGTCACCTGTGCCTTTTACGTGACCATTCCATTACATTCTGAGAAGAGAGGAAATAGTTTTCTCTTGCTTTGTGAAGGAACAGAATCTGTAGCTGTCATGGCAAGAGAGCTCTCGGTTCTTCTGCCATTCTGAAGATCGAGTGGAGTGCAAGTTTGTACTTTCTTCAGTCCATCAGAATATAAATACATTAACTTCATAGCTGATATTTCAAACTGTGTATCCAAATTTTCTTTTTTTCTCCTGTTTATCCAAATATTCCTTTTTTTTTTTTTTTTTCTTTCTAATAAGTAATTTTATTATTCTCATACAACTACTCTAAGGTTCTTGAGTGGTGTTAGAATCCCACATGTATATGTTGGGGTTTTTTTAGGGGAATAATTTGAATTTGATTAGTTAGAAGGAAATTATATTTTTTTAAAAAATATGTTTAGATATACACAGAGTGGAGGGCTGGTTGCTTGCTATTTGTTGGTGAAGTTTTAGAATAAGGAGGTCAAAATCACGAATCAGAATTTAAGGTTCACTAATGTGACTTGTTTTCAAATCTAATCAAATGAAACAACAGTACAAGTAAAGAAGTTATATTGTTGCGCTGGTGAAGCGACTGAAGATATTTCTCTATTATTCCAAGGCAGCAATAGAATGATGCTTTTTCTAATTACTAGTGGCATAGAGGAAGGAAAATACACATCTGCAATTTTCTTCCTTGGTTATATGGATTTCCAACATGTCACACAGATGATCAGTGAAAATTCTGGTGTTCAGTAATTATATTCAGCACTTCAAGGGTTTGCACAGATATGTTAATAATCCCATTAATCTTCTTCCTTTATATGGAAATCTGCAGCCCAGATGTTGCATCATTTGCAAATCTTGCAATTAAAACATTTTATAACTTGCGGTTATGCAAAGGGGCAGTAGACTGGAAAATGGGTAAAATTGCTTGGCTAGGACATTACCATGGCAACACACTGACCTCCGTTCAATTAGTTACAACTGAAGATCCAGCTATTAATTATAATGGTCGGAGAAGGATATAATCTGAATCTCCTTTTACCTTTTTAATATGGACATTTCTCACTTGCCATAAATCTCTGACTTTAAGAGACAAAGCTCCAGACCTGAAGCATTAAAAGTGATAGTGCTGAAATACTGATGGAAAGCGGAGGACAGTAAAGGAATCTCATTTATCAGCTGTAGTCAAGGTACTACTTTAACTTTTTGTAGTCTAAGCATTCTGTCAGGCAAGCTTTAAAGTGAATATTCGTTATTGCTCATCTTAGCTATTGAAATCTATGTTATGTGTGCCAGCAATTATCTCTCACTTTAGAAAGCTGCTGTTAATTAGGGCCAAACTAATCACCATGGGACTTCTGGAAACAGATAGATGCCTCCTTTTGACAGAGTTTTACATTTTGCTGTAGCAAAGTTATTATTTTCTTGGCATGCTATCAAAGAAGAGTTATCTGTTAATTATAGAAGGCACTCCACTTTCTGACACGGGAGCAGCCCGTGCATGGTCAGACAGCAGCACTCTGGCTGGGCAGTAAATTCTTTGGAGTGGGGTCATTTTTTGGGAGCTTGTGGAAGCTGCTAGCGCCTCCCCACGTCACATTCACTCCAAAAAACGCAAATCCTCAGCCTGTGAGGTATTGAAAATTTCAAGAAATTTGTGCCCTTTTAATTTATTTTCTTTTTGGTTTTCTGTTTAGCTTTGCACTGCACTAAGCAAACAGAAGACCAGGTACTCTGCACAGTGACTACTTCTTCCTTCCGCTTGGACAATGTGTTCAATATTCCTGTAAGCAGTGCTTATGTGGTATGGGGGGGTTGAAGTGCTTTCATTCTGTTTTCTTTTTCTTTTTCTTTTTTTTTTTAAACACTGACCTGATAATTACAAAAGAAAGGCAGGGAGTGAGTAGTAGGATTGCCTGGCTGGAAATAGCATCTCAAAATTGCTTGACTGGGCAAAAGTTTAGCTAAATGCAACAGCCTGGCAAAATATGGAATTCCTCGTGGACTAACTTCCAGCAGTTCTGGATTAGAACCATATATATTAAATTGTGTGCTTAAATATGTCTCCCTTATGCAATAACGACCGAGAAATCTCACCCCAGAAGGTATTTGTGCATTTTTTATGACAGTCATACCCTTCACAGATGGCAAGTGTATAAATTGTATCCTAGTTTTTCAGCCCTGTGCAGGACCCTGGTATGAAGCTAGAGGCAAAGAGCAGTGTGATACCAAAGAGTCACTGAAATTATTTTGAGGTGATTCCTATGCAAGATGTGAATTTGCCCCAATTATTCCAAAAAAAAAAGTCAGTGAAATCTTCTTAGCAATCCTAATTGCCTTGCTCTGAGTGGTGAGCAGTCACATCAAGTTCAGAACTCCTCTTAGCACATTGGTTGCAGAGCTCTGACTGTATCATTGTGGTTCTTTCCCTCTCTCCTCCTCAGCCCTTTCCTGCAATCCCACAAGGAATTTAACTGTGCAGGTAACCTCACTGCCTTGGTCTACTTTGCAGTTATTTAAAGAAGTTCATCAAGACAGAGATGATAAATTGATAAAGTACCTTGTTTTTCACAGGCATTCCCCTATGTATTTAATAGAATACAGTCATTGCATAGTAGATGGTTCAAAGATGCAGATCAAGCATAATTCATTTTTAAACAGTCTTCAGATTATTTGTGATCCAGGAGTGAATACAAAGACTGAAACTTTCCATTCTTTTGTTCTCCCCAAATAGATTTTGCAATATGTTCAGGGGGTTTTTGTTTGGTTTTGTTTTCTATTTCTTTGTTCATTTGTTTTCTTTTGGTTATTTTTTTGCCTTTTTAATTCACATTTTACTCTTTCTTCTCCATCAAAACTTGTTCTGTACCCCCTATCAGGATATCTGAACAAAACTCACTCTGTGAGCTTCTTAGAATTATTTTGATAACATGCTCCTTCTTAGTTGTTTTTTGTTGTTTTGTTTTTTTTATTTAATGAAAGTAAATAGTAAAATGGAGAAAGAATTTGTGTCTACTCTGAGGGAAAGACACATATCTATTCCAAAATGGAAGTTTCCACATATATGAGGCACTTACGGAAAAGAAAAGCTTTAGATAGTCTGGTGAGGTAGGGAGGGAAGGGGTCTGGGGGTGGGAGTTTGAGGACAGAAAGAACATAATTGTAAAAAACCCCTTTGAACTACAGTAAGGCCGCTTCTCTGCTTTCCACCATAATCCTCAGCTTTTCTTTGCAAAAGTACACCTGTACCATTTTCTTTTCACTATGTGGGTTTCATACAGTTGCCACTTGAATGCATATGGAGAAGAATTTATGTTCTGGATCACAGCAGTAGGTTTCATAGGGTGGTGTCTGGCAATAGATAAATTTACTATTATTAAATTTCAATGAGTCTGCAAGTTTACCATAATATGCAAGTTAATTCTGCCTACTGTTACTTGAATTGAGTTTAATGTTTCCCACTTTTTCCATGAGAGATATATATTCTGATTGAATTTATTTTCTCCATGTTCCCTAAAACATGAGTCTGGGCTATGTGAACACTTGAAACACATCTAGTTTACATTTAATCAATACCTTTTTGAGCATTTAAGTGTTTTCCGTGATGTCCCTTTTAGCAATCTATTCGAAGCCAATAAACCTACCCAGTGTTTCTTTTTCAATGGGTCATTTTGTAAACCTTGTTTTATACAGGAGAGTAGCTGAGACATAGAATCATAGAGGGCTTTGGGTTGGGAGGGACCTTTAAAGACCACCTGGCCCACCCTCCAAGGAAAGCAAGATTACTTTGATTTTCCTATAGCAATATCTAAAAACAAAGATGAGGAAGGTGGGCAGATGAAGAAAAATACAGGAACATCACTAAACAGCAGGTACAACTCAAAAGTATAGCAGTTTTGTGTAAAGAATATACATCACAACAGCTATATGGCCTGATTTATCTCTTTACATCTAGTTCTGTTTACTTCGTTTTTACAGGGTTTCAAATGTATATAAAGAACATCCCAGTCCATCAAAATAAGGTACATTTGGGATCCAGGAGCAGAATAATGGCTAGGGCCTATAATTTTCTCACATATCTGCTTCTTATTTGTTTTCTGTGGCATAATTATATGAGTGCTCACTTGAATAACTGCTTTGAATATTGTATTTATGAGGTGGTTGTACTGCTGTATCTTTATATTCTTCATAATTTCTCTAAATTTCTCTAAATTCTTTGTCAGAGTCTGGAAGGTAGACTTCAGAGGGTCTGTCTTTTGTAACAAATAGATGGAGAAAGCTTTGTCATCTGTCCATGCAGATAAAAGGCATAGCACAGCCTTTTCCATGTGGTTAATTTCCCTTCTTTCCTCCCTTGTCCCCTTTCTCCCCAAACAGAATGGCTTGGTCTCTTCTGCCCGCTGAGAGCGGTCCTTGATCCATGATAGTCCCGGAAATAATCCCTGGGTATTTTCTGGGTGCAGCTTTTTGGCAGAGGGCAAATGTGTGTCAAGAGAGTGTCAGCAATGTGTACCATCACATCCCAGTGCTGGTTTGTCATCACGGGTGTAGCTGAACAGTTTTATCATCCATATCCATATGGGAGACTGCAGTAGGCACAGCCTCTGCTCTAGCCACAGATGAAGTGGCAGGACACTATAAAAGCTGCGTGGCAATCCCAGAGCAGCCAAAATAGATATATGCTGAATATCCAGAAGGCTTATTATTTCAGGCTCCAGGATCGCACTTATATTTTCACAGGACTTCTGGTTTCAAGTTGGCTTGTGTTCTATTAGCTGAGGAGGCATAGCTCTCTCGCATCTGCCTGGAGAATGCCATCTGCTGCTGTCTTGTCCTTAGCAGATCTAGCAGCAATAATTGTGTGTGGTTTTGCACAGAGTGAAATCCTCGCCCCAGAAACCTCTTTCTGGAGTGCTGGTTCAATTTTGTGCCAACACAGGTGAATGAGTCTCAGAGGCTGAGTTTCATTCATCAGTGGGAATGTGATGTCACAAAGTAATAAAGGGATTTTCTCTAGCATTTATCACAAGTACATGGTAAAAAAATGCTTGCATGCAGTGTGGCTACAGGTATATGCATATACATGCACACATGCCTACAAACACATGTGTATAAATGTAAGATATGTACACTGGAGAGTCTGTATTTTAGAACTCCAGACTGTACCACTTGCACATAAGTTAGCTGAGGATAAGGGTGCTGAAATCATTTTGCCCTGAAGAGAGGGTTTTAGAAGGAACAGAATTCCTTGTGACATGTGGTGGGTGGGCTTTGTAATACCTACGTGATGTAGTTTGTCCTGGGGCTGCTCCTGTTGCATGGTTCATTAGTGTCCAGGAAATATTCAGAGTTGGCCAGTTGCTCAGAAATACATCAGAATAACTTTTGCTTTCTCTGTCAAGAATATGAGCTTCCATTTTAACTTGTCCTTGGTCCCTCCATGAGGAGAGGAAGGGCTCTTCTTGCAAGCCTGCAGTGGTGGCATGGACACTGGAAGTCTGCAGTTTCAAGCTGTTTCTGTCCACAGCTGAGCACTAGACAGAACACAGGAGAAGAGAACCAGACGTGTGAGTGTGTTTGAGGAAACATTATTAAATTATACATTATATAATGCTTTACTATAAAATTGCTCCCAATGGTTTTGATTTTTTTGTTTTCCTTCCCCAAACAAATTGAACTTAGGATCTAAAACTTATGTTATGACAAAACGTAAAGCAGAAGAAAAAGTCCAACATTGTTAGGAAAGGTTGACATGCTGTGACCCAAATGTCTAACCTGATATTTCTCTCATTGCTAGTAGTCACCCTACAGGCATTATCAAAGCAATTTAAACTACTATATATCTAATTTGCACTGACATAATTAGAACATTAGTAAACTTGACTATCTAGTCGTTGCAAGTCGTCGTTTGCGTACGAGATGAAGTTCGAGCAGTATGAAGGCTCTGACACTTCAAGGCGTGATTAACTAGAAGTTAATTTTTTTAGAACGTTGCAATTTACAAAAAACGTTCTCTTTTTTGTTTGTTTTTTTTTTTAAACCTGTGCTGCAGACATCCCTACTATATGATCCCGTGTCTGCTGAAGCTTTGACATTGAAGCATTGTAAAGTGAACCAAAAAGACAACACCGAGCAGAGAGTTGTGTTTGGCATACAAAATAGTCCCCTTGCTAGATCAAACTGCCACACATCATTCCCTGTACATCAGTAGACATAGCTTAGTCCCATCAATAGTTTACTGACCTGTGCTGTGATAACATTTCCATCTCTGGAGTGCACATTTTGCAAGTCCACTTACTGGGGGATGGGGGAAGGGGAGATGACGCTTATCCTGCTTGTCGGTGCGTACCGGGGGTATCGATTGGGCACAGGGCTCTCCTCGCTGACTGATTGCCACCCCTTGTGTGTGCACGGTCTCTGAACTTTGTCGTAGCTGGATAAATGGAACGGTTTCCAGTGAGATCAGCCAGGTCTCGGGAAAACAAACATCGGCCAAATTGAACAAAAAAAAAGAATATAAATAATGAAAGAAGTCCTTGACATTGCCACAGTGCAGTCGATAGTCACAGACAGGCTAAGTTCTGTTGCAGGCTATTTGACTAAGAATGTAAAAGACTGTTTGAGACAATAAAAATTTTAACATCTTGTCACACACTTCCTTTCAGAACAACTGTCCTTCCTGCTAGCTTCAGGTCAGCACTAAAAGTGAAAGGTCAGAATACCAATTAGCTTACCTTCCTGACAAAACAACCCACTCAGTACAGGGATATTATGTAGCTCAATATTTTATTAATGTAGGATGGCTTTGATCTGCATTTACTTTCTGAACCTATACCAATTTTTCTTTAAATTATTTCATTAATTATTCATATAATTGGAAATCAACCACCAGTTGGAAATAAAGAATTTTGGACTTCTTTTTATTTTTGTCACATCTTCATTGTAAAAGGTGACCCAAAGCAATATGAACTGTTAGCCATTAGGTCAGTCTGCTTTTTTTCCTTTTAATTTGGTGACTATTGTAATATTGTACACTACCAAATTATGGGAAAAAAGATTGTAATATTGTACGGTATCATATTTTGAGATTAATTTTCTGAATTAATAGTAATGTACAAATTCCATAAGAACTTAGCAGAGAGACTAAAGAGCTACAGATATGCGAAAACACAGCTTGGTTATGTGAAAGTAAAGTGTTTGAATGTTCTCTGCCCCTCAGCTGGAAGTTTTCCAGTGGTTCCTAATGGAATTTTGTCAATAATATCAGAAATTATTCCTCTGAGGTTTTCCTTACTCTCCACCTTTTCCTGTGAGTTATCTTCTCACATGGATATCCAAGGCTTCTTGAAGGTCCCTGCCTTTGACTGTGAAATCAGTAACTTACTTGCACTCCTAAGCCATCTACGTTCTTGGGCATACTCCTGATTTGGGGGAAGTTATTTTTGTTTCTGGGGTTTTTTGGTGCTCATTGGCTAACTTTTTCAGGAATAAGAAATGCTTTAAGCAAGTCACTTCTCGTTTCATGCTGAAATAGTGCCGACAGAAAAGATTTTCCTGGTTCTCTTCGACGCAATGCGGGATACCCGCACCCATCGTGCTGCAAACCCACAGCATTGCCAGTACGGAAGTGCTCTGTCACTCATTTCAGCCTTCTCTGGTAGAAAGGGGTACCTGGACACACTCTCTGTAGATGACCACTTCTTCCTAATAAAGATTGTCCAATAATCCATTCAGCATGGCAGCCTTAAGGTCTTAAATTCTGTCTTTAAAAAGTTTTTTTTTTTTCTGCACGTTCTTGTGGATAAACTAACAGCCGAGATGCAGCCGAAGCCAATGGCCCTTGAGCTGCCCCACATCGGTTGCTCAGGCACAGCCTTACAGCTGGGTGTAAGGCTTCAAGTACAACACAGATTGTAACCATAAGGAGAAAAAGGAAAACACTAAAACTTTTAGGAGGATATTGCTCTTTATTCGCTTCATCTCTTTTTAGCCCGCCTTTTCCCCTTCCCCAGAAGCCACAAGTGCAAGCGGCATTCCCTGCCTTGTGCAGAAACACTTTTGCAGTGTCTCACGGAGAGAAACGTGCAGGCAAACTCTCCGCTTGGTTCCTCATGGACACGTACTCAGTGAAGCTCAGCCCAGCTTTGCCATGGCAGACCTCTTTTATTCAGCTTCTCAACTAGCAGCTATCCCTTGGCCCTCCAAAAAGATTACTTTACTGTGTCATCTATCATAGACTTTAAATAATTCTGATGGGAAGAGTAAAGCTTTTGGAGAAGGGCTTTAAATATTTCCTCAGAAATTGCTCTTAGGCAAACAAGCTGTGTCCAGGTAAGCATTTGAACTGAGGCACCAAGGCTGAAATGGCTGTGCTGGAACTGAGAACCCAAGATTGCCCCCAAAAAGAGACAGTTCCATATCATGTGAAGTGGAATTTCATTGCTCTCATTTCTCTCTCATTTGAATGAGCTGTCCCTACTACTAAAATATTGTTACAAAAAATGAAATTCTCTTGTTCTCTCCTTACAGAACTCTCAAACTACTCGAGGCATGTAACCTATGTTTAATAGTTTAGGACTGGGTTGGAATATTGAATGAAGTTCTTTTCTGTTTGACAGAAACATTCATCTTTAATTAAAATTCACAGATAACTAGAAACATACAAATGTTAACTATCCACAATGCTCAAAGTGTTGGGGAATTAAGGTGAGGTTTAATCCTATGTGAACCTCCTGCAGTCTTTGCAAAACAAGTAATGCCATGTTTTTGTTTGTTCTTTCACTAAAAGGTATCCTTGTAAGGTCTAGTGTGGGATCATGTTTTATCAAAACTGATTTTGTAGCATCATACACTGAAGTAGATGAAGTTGGTTTATGAGAATTTATATAATCTCAACAGGCAAGAACAAACAAAGATTATTTTGTCTCATTGGTGAAATGTGATTAATTTTTTGCCCTTCTAGTGGAATTGCTTAGTTACATAGTTGTAATTTTTCTCTCTTTATCTTATTTTTTTATTAAACTGTGATATTTATCAACAAAGACTTTGGCTTCATCTCCCTACAGCTTGCTTTCCAGAGAATTCACACTTTTCTTTAACATCTGTTTTCAAGAAGATGTAAAATATGCATACATTTCCTGGTAAATCAGTGTTCAATTGCAAAAGCTATCTTAGTAACCAAGTGATAGATTGGCTCCATGAAAGAACAAAGATAAAATGACAAGAATTTATGCAAATTTTTTAAAAACAAAGGGCCCTTTTTTAAAATAATAATAAAAAATCTTTATCTGAAGATATAACGTGCCCTTAGGATGTGATACTGGATATTGCTGCATGATTTAAATTTCAAAATGTCAGGATAATTAATATAATAACTCCTTCCTCATAAACAGCTCTAAAGGTATGAGGAAGTGTTTATAAGAGAAATGTATTTCCATCAGTTTTATTCCTGTAGGGCAAAAACAGGGTTAATACATTTAGGAAGAATTTATTTTCTTTGCTGTCACCAGAAATATGGTACAGTAATTACTAGCATTTCCTTATTGTTTGTAATGAAAACTACACCTGTTGGCACAGTTGGGACAGCATGACTAACAAAAAAAAGTTGAAAATTGTTTTTGTTTTCTGGCTCTGTTGTGTTTAATTACATTGTGTCCTAGACCCAGAGTCATCAGTGAGGACCCTGTGGTACTCAGGGCTTTGAAACAGCTACAGCAACATCAGAACCTGGTTTATGGTTGCTTGGCTTCCAATAGGGGAAGGCATTTACTGAGCAGAGCGTAATTTCTGGTTTGGAAAAGGGGGTGAGGTAAACATAGCTTCAAGTTCTGGCTGAATTCACTGAGTACTTTATGTAGCCAAGAAATGGAAAAGAATAGGGTAAAAAACCCCAAAAATGCAACACACTTAATTTCACTCTTTCTTAGGTGGAACTTAGAGTTTTTTCTTTATGTTCTTGTTCCAAATGATGTTCTTGAAAGTAATCCAAATACAGTTTTCCCACCTCCAAAAACTGAGGTCAACAGACAAGGTGCAAATTCAGCTGTTTGCCTCAATTGGTTTTGAAACCGGAGTAGTGTTTATTTCCAAATAAAAACACAAGTAAGCAAACTTGACTTGTGGGATGTACATTCTGGTGGTGCCTTGTTTTATTTTTTTCTTTCTTAAATTTCCTTCAGGATTTTTAAGTATTTTCCCAATATAAACTCGGAAAGTCCAAAACCAGCAAGGTGACAACTCGTATTGCTCTGTGGGTGTCGGCAACTGCCCCTGCTCAAGTTCTGCCTTCCAGCCTGGGAGCAAACTGTGGTTTAAAGCTTTTTAAGACCACCAGCCGTGATTGCACAGCTGCAATGCTAGCACAGGTGTGATGGATTCTTCCTAGCAGTGAAGGCAGAGCTGGCTGGATAGGACTTTGCAGCATGCTCTTATCATCTGCCAACACACTGGAGCCCAGCAGAAGCTGGCAACCCAGATGTGAGCAAAAAGTAGATTTGCCTGTGACTTGGTCAGAAAGAAGAATTTTGCATTCTGGGTAGAGCTTCTGGGGTGGCTGACTGCCTAGAAAATGAGCAAAACCCATGCATATGTCAGGTGCTTTGGCCTACCCTTCTCTCTGGATGCCCCTCTAAGCTCTTGTGGGTCCAGAGTGGATGTGACAGATGGTTTAGACTGTGGTACCACACTCACTCCAGGCAAACCTTCCTTGCCAAAGGCCCAGTAGGCTCAGTTCTCTAGGTAGCTACTGCCTGTCTTTGGAAACGTAAATAATTTGTAAATTAGGAAATTCAATCCAATACATGCAGCAAGCTTGCGAAGTTTTTCAGGTTTTTATTTTAATTTACAGATTGTGCCGATAAGCATCAAATAAAATATTGCAGTTCATACGAGACATTAATTCTGCTCTCTTAAGATGCTGTTTGCTCAAGAAAGCTCAAATTGGATGCAGCAGCATCTGTTTTTCAGTTCTGCTTTCATCTAATTTTACAGCTGGATTGTCTGAGCCACAAGAAGGTCAAATGATTTGCCCTAACTCTGCCTATGAATTTATGGCATATGTTTGACAATCAGAGCCCATATGCTTGCCAAAAGTGTGTTAAACATTTTAAATGTATGGTTTGAAACAATGCCTTTTTTATTAGAAAAAAGTATGGCTAATAAAGTGATTTTTTCTTCTTGTTGTTGTGCTAAATTAACAAGAATAAACAGATAACAACAGTAATTTGTCAGACTTTTACTGGCACTAAAACGTTTACTGATATTTTCTTCTTTCTGCTGTAGGCTTAGGAAAAGAATCTGTATTATTATTACTATTATTTATGGCAAATTTTACTGCACAGCACCAAAAAAAAAAAATCAATTCACTTCACTTGTAGCTGTTGTATTTTGAATGCACACCCAGCACTATTCAACATGGTGAAAACAACTGTGAAATAATTCACATTTCATAGCGTTGCNTTTTTGGTTCCCCAGCTGGTTTTGGCTGGAGTAGGTTTTCTACCCCGTGTTGTATGGGGCTGTGTTTTGGATCTGTGTGCTGAACACAGGGTTGATAATAGAGCCATGCTTCTGTTATTGCTGAGCAGGGCTTGTGCAGAGCCAAGGCCTTC
Source organism: Oriolus oriolus (assembly GCA_013400235.1). Taxonomy (NCBI): domain Eukaryota; kingdom Metazoa; phylum Chordata; class Aves; order Passeriformes; family Corvidae; genus Oriolus; species Oriolus oriolus. The sequence continues at coordinate 2,078,623 of VXBT01003964.1, read as the reverse complement.
TCTGCTTTTCATACTCTGTCACACTGTATGGGAGGTTGGGAGGAGACACAGCCAGGACAGGTGACCCAAAATGACCAAAGGGATATTCCAGACCATGTGGCATCAGGCTTAGTGTATTAAGTGGGGGGAAGAAGGAGGAATGGAGGGACAGTTGCAGTGACGCTGTTTGTCTTCTCAAGTCACTGTTATGTGTGATGGAACCTTGTGCTCCTGGAAATGGCTGAACACCTGCATGCCCATGGGAAGCAGTGAATGAATTCCTTGTTTTGCTTTGCTTGTGTGCACAGCTTTTACTTTCCCTGTTAGACTGTCTTGATCTCAGCCCATGAGTTCTTTCTTGTACCATTCTAATTCTCTCCCTGTCCTGCTGGTGCAGGAGAGAATGAGCGGCCGTGTGGGGCTTGGCTGCTGGCTGGGGTTCAACCACGACAGTAAAGACTAGGAAAGCACAGAAAAGTAGTTCAAGCTATCAAATTTAGTCTAAGGATTAACTGATTCACAGCTGTTTTGCGTGTATTACATAAACCTTATGAACTGGGCATGGGGAGAGCCTTGCTGCGTACCCAGGGTCACCACGGGGGTCGGGTGACTCAGGGTCCAGGGGGCTGGTGGTCACATCCTTGCCTGGTGAGCTGAGGAGCAGCAATGTGCAGGCTCTCTCCAGGGTTACCCTGGACACAGTGGATGATTGGATGCCAACTGGGAATAATTTAAGCTAAAATCCAGCCGTCCTGAGTAGATGGGGCTCGGGTTAGGCTAGACAACTTGTTCTGAGCAACAATTCAGTATCTCAGGAATTGTGACAGTTCTGGTGATGATTTTTACCTTCTCATAAATATCATTGGCTTAGATTTTCATACTTTATACTCACTTATGTACACATAAGAATTTTTTTATTTTTTTCAAATTACTGGAAAGCTGTAGCATGGACTGCACTCTCTTTAAGAAATTTCTCTTTCTGTGAGTTTCGAAAGTGTCCTCAAGCCGGTTGAACATGGCTTCCTTTTTGGAATAACTTGTTTTCCAGCAAGTTGAATGGGACAACTTTACCAGTGTTCAGCAGATGTCTGTTCTGGCCATGTTCCCCACTTCCCTTTGGCCTGAAGACCAGTGCCTTAGGGAGGGTATTTTAAAGTGCTCTCAGTGTGTTTGGCGCCGCTGAGAAGTGGTCACAAAGTCAGAATAACTGGTGTCAATGGTGTATATTGAACCAGCTTTCACTCACACAAACAGTGCCCCATGTAGGCCTCATTATACAGTGAAATACCTCCTGGTCCCCAAAGGAATATTACTGTAAGAATTTGGAAGGCCCTACTGCAGCCAACCTTGTGCCTCAAGCTGTGTTCTGCTGTGCTGGGATTGAAGGCCTGGCTGCAAATGGATGTGCCCAGTGGTTTCATTCGGAGATCAGTTTAGCTTGTTGTCTTATATTCATCTTTGTGGAGGTGATTGGCAGTCCATAATTTTAAATTTTAAATTTATCTCAACAAAAGGACATGCCAAGCAGCTCCCAAATGCTCAGTAAGCTGCCCCTAAAGCTGCTGAGGGCAGTAAGGCAGTTCAGACCTGGAGGGGTGCAGGGACCAGAGCTCTGCTTGTTGCAGCTCTTCGCACCCTTGGCTGTAAGTGGGCTTCTCCTGCCTCACTGGAAAGCACAAAACTCTTTAAATTCTAATTTGAAGTATAAACCCAAGATTTTTCTTTGTGCTGGGACCATCACATTGTGTGCGTTTGTTTGTTTATGTTTTTAACACAATTTGAGGCTTTTAATTCCATTCAGCCCTTTTCTAGACAAGTAAAAATTGTTGCTTGAAATTGGGCATATTCTTCAACAGATGAATGCTATTCTAAAACAGTTATAAGGAAAATTTACATATATTTCCTGTTTTTCTTTTTTCAGACAAACTGTCACTTAGAGCATCCTTCAGAAACTCTTAAATTCCCCCTAAGTACTGGTTACTCTGTTTGATAATTGGGTGTTTTATGAAACTGGATCCTCATTTTGATACCTTGGAGGTGTCACAGTTATTATTTAGTAAGAACACTGTCACTCAGAATATTTGGGATTCAACTTTGTTGCATTACCATGCAATTCACATTTATATGGTGATTTTAGAAAACCTTACTACAGAACACTTTCCAGTTTTGGTTTCAAAGATATTGGCAATTTCCTAGCATTATCAAGTCAGGTTTATTAATGAAGGTTTTCCAGTAAAAAAAAAAAAAAAGTAGTAAAATCATCTTGCATGTTGGGCTAGGTGTATTTTTTTTGAACTCTGATAAATGTATATTTAAGTGCAAATCCTCTGAAATCGAGTGCCGTACATAGGCTGGTTTTTCAAAGGAAGCTGTTGAAGTTGCTGAGAGCACATTTTTAAAAGCTCTCCAGGAAGTTCAACTTATGGTAATCTTACAAAAAATTCTGTTTCAAGGTGATTTTGGGTCGCTTGGTGAGGATGGAGCTATTTTGAGATATTTGCTTTTTAACCTGCTTGACATGAAGATGTGGAGTGCGGCATTGCTTTCATAGCAGGGCAGAAGAATGTCTCTGTAACACCTGCTGATCTCTCACTGTTCCCTTCAGCCATCTCTGTGTATTTAAAATATAGTGTTTTTCAAAGAGCAGGCTCTGTTTTTTAGCAAAAACTATCCTATGATTTAAAGAAATAGCTATACCACACAACAAATCTAGCCACTTTACATGCTTGTGGACTCATGAAACAATATACAAGGCTGACATTAAGGATTTCAAGCAGTTTAAGGAAAAAAATCACCAATATATGCTTATTTTCAGATCACACTATTAAAAAAAAAAAAGAGCCATGTGACTGTTTTTAAATTACAATTTTAGCTATTACAAACTTAAGTATATTAAGCAAATTAAATGGTTTGGATTTTGAGATGAGGGAAGAGCTTATCATAGGAGTTGCAGTTCTTTAATTCCGGACTCCAGAGCAATTGAGATACAGGCTCCATTTAATTAGAAATTATGAGATGGATAAAATGAGCAGAATAGAAGGATTTCCTTTCCACTTATCCATTTCTAATAAATACATGTTTTGACAGTAGTAATGCTGTCTTAAATAGTTAATGTTACATGAAACTTCCATCTTATTTGTGTGGGTTGTTCTCACTACATCGAGGAGCCTCTGAGATGCCAGATAGAACAAGGATATATGATGGATTAAATCAAGGTGGATTAGGAAAATTTGTTTTAATACTCTTGTGAGGAAAAACCCCAACAGCGTTCTTTTCCTCCAGTCCCCATGAGCTTTCCTTCAAACTTTTCTCCTGCCAATTTGTCAAATCTTTTCTCTGAAAGACCTCGAGTGCTAATCTCAAACCAGAGATCACCTTACTTTTCTTGGCGAGTCTTGCCTTTCATTTTCTTTTTTTTTTTCTAATGGGCTGCACATCTGAGCAATAAAAAGGAGTTCTGTAGGAAAGCTATGCAACATTTCCGACACTGGGCATCGTATTCTTTTCCTGGAAATGTAATTTCTCGTTTGCTTCCTTAAACACACCCGGTGGATTTGGGCCATGCTTGAGCGTTCTCTGAACCTGCCAACACCTCTCCAGTAGCACCGCAGCAAATATTCCTCATAGCAGAGCAATCAGCATCTGTGGGTGCACAGTAAAAGCCAGTAACACACTTAATCCAGCAGATCATTTGCCTGCATAACTAAATACATAACACAAAGAAAACCTGTGTGCCAGAAGCAGCTCTCCAGGAATCTAAGATGCACTGAGTGCTCAGCTGCCAGTGGTGAATGTCTCTGCTAAGTCACCTTTTATCTCTTGTTCGTGATCCTCAGGGAAAACCTAAAAACCTCCTTCCTTTGGAATTCACAACACAATGCCAAAAAACCATGGATTCAGTGATACAGATTTTGTATTAGTTATTTCTCATGTTTATTTGTTTGTTTTAATGGCATATTAAAATATTTTATTTCTTTCCTTCCCGAACATAGTCTGATTTTATTCCCTTTCTTTGTCTTGCCAACCTCCTCCTCACCTGTCCCTTGCCAAATGCCTTCTGTAAGACACATTTTTTCTTCCATCAGACCACTCACCTTCTTATTTTAAGAAAGAGACTACCAACAGCCATTTAACCAAGTGCTAAGCAGCTGCTGCCAGAGGACAGCCCTTTCTCTTAAGGCTGCTGCAACGAAGGCCAGAAAAATCTGCTGTTGCATGCTGGATGGAGGGGTATTTCTAGCCCATATAGGCACAGGTGGCAGATTTCTCTTGAAAATCTTCAGATTAGCACAGGCCATCTGATTTGAGAGGAAGGTGTGTTGAACATGTGCATTCAGTACGATTTTACTGCAGAAAGATGAACAGTTTTATTTTTATTCATGCTTATGAAGCACTAAGAAATGGGCTCATGGGTAAACGCTTTAACTCTTAACAAGCAATGTGAGAAGGGGTATCCTGTGTTGGAGGGACTCGTGCCCTGCCACAGGAGTCTGCTGTGCAACTATTCATTTCAACCTAGGAGAAATTAGTTACAAATACAGAAACCAAAATTTATTCACAATGATTTAATGTCCCCTTCCAGTCAAATACTTAGAGGCACTGCTTTTTCACCCCAGCCACTTGAATTTCGCTGGTGCCTCCACCCAACTTCTTCACATAAACCATAATGAGATACCTATTTTCCCAAGGAAAAGGCAAATAATCGTATTCCAGGGCTCTTTAATGAGTCTCTGTGACTTATTTTCAGAACACTTTAATACTTTTGCCTTGTCACTCTCTGAAAATGAGTGGTAATTAGCCTTCTGGGTTGGCAGGAAATTGCCATATTGATCATCTCTGGAAACATCAGATATAGAAAGGAAGAGAAATCCATAGAATTAAAGGTTTATGTGCCTTGTTGGGGGCTTGAGGGGGTTATTTTCTGGTTTTTATCTTGAAGAATTATTAACATCAGGGCAAACACAGATGAACAAATGTATTGCTACTGATTTAGACATTAGAAATAGCTTTTACTACCACTAGTGCAAATCCAATAAAAACTCCTGAAAGAAGCTAAGACTGCTTTTAAGTAAGACCACTTAAGGCTTGGCTGTAAAGGAAATATTTCTCTTTAAAAATGTAAAACAAATCCTTCTAACAGGACTTTTCATGTTAAGCTGTCTCTAAATAAAAGATGATGAGATATTTAAAGAGTTTCTGGGTTCGCATTAAATGCATAATTCAGGAGTGAATGTTGGAAAGGGAGTAAAAATGTAAAAGGCTTTAGAGGAATATATCTGTGATTCTATATGGTTTGTCTGGAAAGTTTAATCAGCACAGAGGAGCTGAAATGTAACCAGGGAAATAGTTTGGATTATACTGATTTTAAGGTCTTAAAAAATTACCAACTCTTCAGAAATGCTTCCAGAGTATAACAGCCCCTAGTTCAGGATTTGCTGCCCTGTGATATGCAAAAAAGATTATAGTAGCATGAGCTAAAGCAGCTGATGCTTTGCAATGGCCATTCCTGGTGTTATTGCATAATTCTGTAAGCCTGACTTAGTGATGAATTTCAAAAATCAAATAACCCTGGATGTCTTCCAGGCTTATGTTGCATATATACCCACACTAGTCTTTGGAATGCAAGCATATATAGAGTAATACCTTATCAAAAAACATTAGAGCCTTGCTATGAGATGTTTGAGACCAGAACTGTGTCCATCATTCCTAATGTCTCAAACCAAGGGCATGAGTGATGTACATTTTTAGCAGCTGTCCCTTCAATGCAGTACTCCTATAATGAGGAAGATGAAAACACTCATTTCTTGAGAAATAGCAGGAAAGAATAAAAAATATTAAATCAGTATTTTTGTAATCTAAAGATGCTTTTCTAAACATCTCAGTCATAATTTTTAACAGGGTGAGCCTTCAGTCAGTAAGTCTGTCTTAAGGGATGAGATATGTAATATATAAACATCTAAAAGGGGTATGTTTTGCTTCTATAGAACTGCAATAAACACAATTTGTGGTACCCTGTTTTCCTGTGGCTGTGGAAATTCTCAGCACCTTATAAAGGGCAGTGGCCACTTGGGCTGTGGTTCGGTAAATTTGCTTAGGTGCTGTGCTTTGCCACCTTTCTAGACAAAATTCATCACAATGGGAGTCCTGTTCTTTATTTTGTGCTGACTAGGCTATGCTCCTACTCTTCCTTCTAATAAGGAAGAATTTTTGTGATTTCAGAGAATTACAGGAAGCATGTTAGTGTTTTACCCCTGTGGACTGGGCTATTTTGTCTTTTCTTGGATGCATGAAGGTACAACTGTCACCATATCCACTGTTACCCTGCAGTTTTTGTGTTGTTGCCAGATCTCTTGCTTCCTTGGTTGGGCCAAATGAAGCAAAGCTGGAGAAAAGTCTTAATAAAAGTAAAATAAAGCAATTTCCATGTTGCTGGTCAGTAATGTGTTACTGTCCAGCTATTCTGAATCATAATTGCACTCACATGTACCAGAACATTTGGCAAATACTTTCATCTTCTCTTTGAATATTTGTTTGAATATAAAATTTTCCAAGTATTTTGTTGCTTTGTAGTGTCAATAATGTTTCAAGTATCTATGGACAGAGGTATTAGATAGAAGTGTAGTGATTTGGGTTATCCCTGGAGTGGATGAGCATTACAATCTAAATGGTAGATAGGAGATTCTTTATCTGAGAAATCATGAAAATTTAATACGAATGCTGTGTTACATTGCTGTAGTATAAAACTCAGTCTAATACAGGGAGGGTTTGATCTGTTATGAATGTAGTGAAAATTGCTTGGTTATGGAAGTTTAATGAGACCCCCATAGCCAAAATATTGGAACTTAGTGTGATTTAACCTTCCTTTCATCTTCTACAAAGAGAAATTATTCTCTGACTTGTGTAGTTTTAGATTAACTTTTGAGTGTATGCTTTATCCCTTTTGTGAGCTATTTTAAAAATTTATAATAGAACAGTATAAATGCAGCCAAGCATTCAGCAACTTGTACTAGAGAGGTTACTTAGTCTTTCAAAACTTGAAATGAAAGTGTGAGTGGGAGAGGAGAAACTGTGAGGCAGCTTTCCCATGAGAAGGGTGAAGGGACATCTTCAGCTACAAAGGGAAAGAAATCAAGCTCACTTTGAGAGGGGTGGAGGTGAGGTGGAATGTACCTATTTAAAAAGGGGACATGAATTAATGGTTAAGATTCTTGATTAAATTAACTTTCTTTATCCTAGACATAATGTAGTAAGTTTTTCCTTAAGGTTTTGGAACGAGAGCTGGCATTTGGTTTAATCCTGTTGTTGTTGTCCTTGGAAGTCTTCTCTGGTCCTATTAATTTCATGTGCTGAAAGAGTATTTATTTGCTTATTTAAACTAAATGTGCCTAATAGCTGTCCCTCTTGTTAGAAAGCTGGAACTCACTGAATATCACATTTTCCAAAGCTCTCTGTGAGGAAACTGTAAACTGTCTAACAACCATTGTTATGTTTTGGCACAAAAATTTTGTAAAAAGCGGCAGCAGACATGTTAAACAGATTTTTCAGGGTATGATGGATTTTCAGGGTGAAAGATTAAGAAATTTTATGGTGCATTTAGAGATGTGCATATTATGCCAAGTACAGATTACTGACTTCCCACTCCCCTCCATCTTTGAGCTTTGCAGATTAAAGCTGCCTGTATGATAGCACATTTCAAAGATTCCTATGAAAGTAAGCTTCCATGGAATTCAGTGCTAAAGGCTCAGACTTAAATTTGGAAAGAATTAGCTTTTGTTGCTATGGGAACATATACTTCATTTAGTCCTGAAAGGAAAATATACAAATTTATGATAAAAAATAACACTATTAGTCCACTTGGTGGGGCAGGAGGCACTAGAAATAACTATGTAATCTGGGCATATAATATCTCCCTGTTGTGTACAGTATGAGCACACTGAAAAAAAAAAATCTCCTTGTCAGTTTATTGCCCCATCATAATCTTTTTTTTCTATAAGTTCACATTTGTTTGCATTGTAAAATCACAAACTGCACATAAACAAGTAGTTCAGTCATTATTTGCCTTTGTGAGGAATCACTGGGGACGTCTATTAATTCTCACATGATTATTTCTTTGCCATTCCTAAAGTTTTGAATGAAGCCTAGATCTCAGCATGTTATTATTCAGCTAACCAGGAGTAAAGTAGAGAAAGTTGTTGTTGCAATTGAATTTATTCCTAGACACTATTAATATGAGTATAATAGCGAGTTCTGCTGCTGACGTCTCTGTTTGCTTCTTTGCTTAAGAGGGTTTTGCTGACTGTGAAAGAAGTGATGGCAAATGTCTCACAACTAGAGTTTTTTGTCCTTGGAGAGTGACATAACCCTGGAGAGATTTTTCTCTTCTCTTCCCTTCTGCCTTCCCTATTTTTTTGTATATCTCTATTGTTTCATGAATAGCCTCAGCTTGAAAATTTATCTGTGTAGCGTTATCCAGAAAGAGTCTGCTTTTTAAGCCTGAGAATGTTCTAAAATTAAATGAAATACACTTCAAGTTAATGACTCCCTTTTCTCCTTATGATTTTGTGTGTTATGACCACCATTGCATCTTTTGTGTGACGCAGAGCTTATGAGAATTTATTTGCAAATGCTAGGGATACATATTTATGCTGCTTTTCGTGTGCAGCATTTGTGCTGTTTCATGCAGATATTTATTACCCTCTTTCTCTAAAACTTGACTTGATATTCAGGTTCAAGTGCACATACAAATGTAAAGAGAAATACAATAGAAACTACAACTACCATGTGATCCCCCAGTGAATTCCTTCAGGAATGCACTTTTTACAGTACTTTGATGCAAAAATTCTCTCTAACCATATCTTGGCTGCTTCAGGCATGCTGTTAGTAATTTTTTGGAAATCTACCTTTTAGCAAATCCCAAAAAATATCTGCCATTGTCAGGCCATATGTATAAAAAGAGAGATCAAGAAACAGCAAAAATCAGTAAGAGATGAAGACAAAAATTAACATAAAAGTGGGAAGATACAGAAGCTAAGTGATCTCTCAATTCATCTCTGTGATGGAGAGGAAGCATGAGCAAAATGCTTTTCATCTTTTAGGAATCTCTAGCATGATCTCCGCTTTTGCTATAAGCAGTTAACATTGCTTTTGTTGAAATGCTGCCATTATCATTTAATCATCAAGTCTGTAAAGTGCTGTGCCCACTCAGCACAGAGATCATTCCTTGGCCTAGAGACAAACCGTTTAAGCGGTGGCAATGTTTCATTCTTTCAAATAAAATCCTTTTCCAAGAAATGAACTGGTGAAATGTTTCAGCTAAGAAATATTCCCACAGCGTTTTATTTGGCTGTGGGTTGTATGAAAATGACCCCAAAATGTCTGATGTTTCGCTAAGTGACACTAATGTGTTCCACCTCTGTTGCCTCTCCAAAAGTTCACCTACTGAACTGCTGTGCTCAGGCCACACGCAACCCTTCACTGAGGGGAAAAAACAGTAGTTTAGTATGCTGCAGTGAGATATGTCTAAATTGCATTTTGTAAGCATTATGTCAACTAAATATACATAATGGCAATTGGAAGAGTGTGGCAATGACTTTTTGAGAAACCTGTGAACAAATTCTGTCATCATTGTGGAAGAGAGATGAACATCTGCTATTTCTCTTCCATTTGCAATCCAGAGAATGGTGCTGTTTAAAAGCATTTTACTTCACAACAGAGGCTTTCTCCTGAAAACAAAACCCATCCCCATTCCCTCAATTACTTTACTTTGCAAAGCAGTCTTAGGATACGTGGACTGAGTTCCTTTCAGGGGTTGCAGAAGGTCCACAGGACCAGACTAGAGCTCATCATAGTAAAATGCTCTTGTGGTGCTCACTTTGGAGCATCAACCTCTTTGTTCCCTGAATTCTTAGTGCTGACAGCCCTGCTTGCTTTTGTAGGCACATTTCATGTCATCTGAGATCTACCCTATCTTTTATCCCCCCAGTCACTCTGTATACCTTTTGTACCTAATTTTTAAGGGGTTTAGGTTTACCTCCTTTTTGATGTACTTAAAGGAAACCTTTGTTCTTTTAATAAGTGAGATGAGGGGAGGTGTCGCATAAACTTAAGTAGATTTTTCACTTTGCAAGCTCATTTTTGTCTGATATCCAGTTGATAGCTTCAGTAAACCTTACTTTATTTATTCATCTCAACAGGAAAGAAATTCATGTTTCATACCACGAGAGTTAGTGATCTATCTGAGCATTTGAAAAGAGAATGAAGCCTTATCATTTTGGAAAAGTATTAGTGATGGAGAACTTTTCAGTTAAGCAAGTGAAATGGCTTTTAAGGTCTGGCCTGATTCAAAGGGCTAAATGACTGCTTCTTACAAAGTCTGCTTTAATAGTGCGTTTTTAATTAACCTCTCATGTCTATGTATGTGTAGAAAAAAAATCATTTAAATGGTAATGGTTTCTGTAGGCTGTTCTCCCCAACTCTGAAACCTGAATGCCTGTGTTCATTTGCATTTATTCATGGACCAGTGAGTGAAGAGTGTTCCTGGCCTTGCTTTTGGGATGCTCACAAAACATGAAGGAAGTTTCATTTTAAGTTAGTATAATGGTTTAATGAAACCCGTGCTTCACAACTTGGCTCAGACACCTGCATCAGCCCGGAAGAAATCTTTTTATCCCTAGTAACTGATTATATATAGACTATTTCATCTCTTCAGAAAAATCAGAATTTTTCTTCAGGTAGAAGTAATGTTTCATCAGAAGGAACAAGTAGAACCAATAATTGCCTTTCTGAGGTACCTTAGTACCTCCTGCTCTCTTAAGTTCCCCGATGTCCTCAGAAGCACAACATGCTATGGCAAACAGTCCCCCCCTCAGGAGCTGGCATTTGTCTACATTACAGTTCACTTTATAAAAGATTTGGCAGCAATATTTAGCATTTACATGTTTCTTGGCAACTCCAAGGGATCGTGTAGAGAAAAAGATGATGGATAAGCAAAGAGTTGCAGGTACCTGTGTTGGGCAAGGCAAGTTCAGGTCCGTGTCTGTACCTAATGTAAGTATGAACACCAACGTCATCTTCTGTAGTTCAGGTTGGAGGACTATCACCAGCAGGCCATAGGCTGTGATCTGCCTTTTCTCATGGATGGCAATATATAAATAAGAATAAACTTACTGACTCTTTGTCTTCAGTAACAATTGAAATTCCTGTTTGTTTGATTTGGTTTGGGCTGGGTTTTTTTGGGGTGGGCTTTTCCTGAGTCCATTGACTACTAGTTGGAGTCTGGACAGCTGGGTAGGTTCTGGAGTTTCTCATCTATCCAAGACATTTCTAGGACTCAATGGAGATAATGATCAAGGGAATTAAAGAAATCTTAATTATGACAGTGTCAGCTAACACCTTATAAGAACTAATTAAGCAAGGATCTGTCTTTGTTATAATGGAAGAGAGCATGTGTGATAAGCAACAACACAAATAAAATCATGCATGTAAACTTAAGCTGACTAAATCAATCAGCTTTTTTCTTCAGAGGTCACCAAATCTGAGCAATTTTTTTCATGTACAAAAGGCTTATCTTCAGTTTTCTTCATGCACCCAAGAACAACATTTCCAGCCAAGCCTCTAAAGATAAAATATCCTAGATTTTACGTATGCTTTACTTCTAATAACAAATAATCTCAGTACTGAGCCAGAACTTCAGATGGCTTAAATCAACACAGACTTCAATAAAACTGTGTTGATTTACTTTTTTTTTTTTTTTTGCTATTAGATGTTTATGTAGAGGAAGCCAAGAAAAATTACTGGCCTACAGAAATTTAACACATTACCAAGTTACCAATATGTCAGAGTATTTCTTTGGAGCAGATTCCTCTGATTAGCAATGGGATCTAATTAATTTTGCAGTTTTAATTTGTGGTAAATAAAGTGAAAATGACCACTTAGTATAACACTTCTTAAAACCATTTTTTGTGACTAACACATCAAAGTCATGCAATGACAAGATTTTTGTTCAAATCCTGGTGTGTGTGTGTGTGTATGTATAAGGGATGTGTCAGTGCAATCTAAGATTTTGTTTATTTATAGTTTGCATTGATAGTCTCACTGTCCTTTGTGATCTGCTTCTTGCACTCCATGCATGATCTTTTACAGTCAACAAATATGAAAATACCTTATGAAAGGGTGGGTTGGTGTCCCTGAGAAATAGAGAAAATCACTATTAAACAGTATCAAAATGGGTGGGACCTTAATATTCTCAGTGTATATTGTATTTCTCAGGAAGAGAAATAGAAGTATTTGAATTCTCTCACTGGCTTCTTCAGGTGCTTGAGATCACATGTACATGCTCCAAGTGTAGCTAAGGGCAGTGCAGTACATGTATAACCTTTCATGATGCAATAAATGTTTGACTTAATTCATGCTTTATTTGTAATTTACTGCTGTGACATTTTTTAGCTACCTCAATTTTATTTATGCTTTTATTTTTCTTTTTTTTGGGCCATAAAATTTTCTCTTGCTTAGAAACTGAAGCATTAGCACAAGTAACTAGCTGTTTCCTAAGTGTTACTTTAATTTAAATAAAGAATAACTGATAAAGAAGCAAATTACAACAGCCCCTGGACATGTACTAGTAATGATTGTGGGAAGCTGACATGACTGAAGGTGTACTAAAAGGTTTAAAATAGATAGGAGAAATAAAACCTTACATAGTGGCATCCTTATGGACCAAAACAGTTGAATTAATCCCCGTCATCCATTTCTTTAATGAATATGTTTATTTCTAAATCTGGAGAGAAATAGTGTCTTGTAACAAAGACAGATTAAATACCTGACATTATTTATTCATTGTGATGATTGTGGGGAAAATCTTGCTTTTTAAAATTCCTTCACTGTATCTTATTTTCCAAGGTAATTTCATAACCAGTTCAAACTTCTGCACATAAAATTATTTTCTTGTGTTTTCACCTCAGAATTTCTGTTCTGCTTCATGTAGGAATGCTCAGGTACTTAGCAAAAGAGGCTCTTTCCCTCTGCCCCACTGCCACCAGAAAACAATTACATTTAGGGAAAAGTAGGTATTCTGAGAGGCCTGCAATTACAGAAGCTGGAGTCTGGCCAGGTCAGTCAGATTAACATGACTAAACAACCTCAGTGATCATAAGTGGTCATTAGTTTAGTTTTTCTTCTTATCTGAAAGACAGAGCCTCCTACAGCACAGTGCCCTCTGCTATCAAAATCCATGTTTAGTCTAAGTTTTGTCCTATCTCTTTGTGGTCTAAATAGAAGTTTGTTTTATGAACCAGTTTTGAATTATCTTAAAATGGCACTAATTACAGAACTATTACTAATGTTTTCTCATATGGAAGATGATGTTTAGTGAAGTCTATAGCAAAGAATTTTGGCAAACTTCAGATATTTCCTGTTTTAAAAGCTCTGTGTGCAAAAGAGCTTGCTCAGTTTTTATTCTTGCTTCCCAGGATTATATTAAACAGACAATATGTTTCCTAGAGTTGACTTCAAAACCAGTTCAAAGTAGTAATATTTGTAGATTTCACTTATCTGGGTAGTGTCATCCAGTTGAGATCAAATGTTTTCTGTTAAGAACTACTGGTTAACAAATGTGGTATTTCTCTGAAATTGAGTTGGAGGTATTTTTCTGCTTCGTTTCATTTTCTCAGTGTCTGGAATTCGGGCTGAATTCACGTCACTTCATTTTTTCCTGCTGCTGCAACTTTGCTGTCCCAAATAGGGAACTCAACATGTACAACTTGTACAAACTTGGTTTGTGGAGGGATTGTAAATATGCTGGACTATGCTGACCTTTTCAGTAGATCATCCCTTGACTGGTAGCCAGTCCACCTCTCCCCCACAGGTTAATGAAGCTGTAAATAGGGAGAACTGAAATGGCAAGCCAATCAAAAAGGTCAGAGTAGTATAGCACACCACTACAGCTGACAAAATATATGAGGCATTAAAATTTGGATACCTCATTCCTAGTGACAAAGATTGTAACGAGAGCAGAAAAGAAAGCTCCGTGAATCCCTTCACATCATACAGAATGTAATGTGGATGGGAAATGATGCAAGCCTGCCATAGCTGAACTCCAAGATGAATGTTTTGTACCTCTTCATATATTTCAGGGACTATATAATAGCAAAGTTAGGTAAAAACCCATTTTGCTTGCTGTAGGAATACATTCCTCAACGTCCTTGCTATTTGTATGCACAAGATGTGCAAATATATTCTCTCATACTAATATCATTTTTCCAAAGGAGGGTGTAGATTGGGAAGGGTACGAAAGAGAAAACAATAGAAAGCTGCACAGGCTTTATTAGAATATATGAACATGAGAATGTCAAAGCAGACTCAGTCATATGGAATCACTGAATAAGCTCCTTCCTACTGTGTTGGTATGGTATCATATTTCTCCAATTACATTCATAAGTTTTAAATTAATAAAAATCTTGTAAAACACAGAAGGATACTGCATGGAGCTGCTGCTTAGCTGAATGGCATGCTGTATTCAAATTTAAACTGCTGTTCAAAAAATACTCTCTCGAATTTTGTCCCTGTGAGGTAGCACACAACAGTGAAGTCAGCAGAGACGATGGTCAGTGAAAAATTTCTTTTAACCCCAAAACGTTTTCTGAACATTGATGTTGTTTATTCTTATCTGATGTAGAGACATCTTGCGCTGGTGTTTTACCCAAGAAACGTATTCCCTTTATTTTGAAACATTTCCTGTCATGCTAGCAACCCATATCACTTCAGGGGCATAAAATGTTAAGTACATTTCCCAAGCAGTTTAAAGCACTTTGATACAAAATTCATGCTCCCTGGTGTAAAGTAAGTGTAGCTGGTGAGAGCTCCTTGGTAAAAGAGTATGAGTGGTTACTATGCCCGTGGATTGCAATGCAGCTTTGAGTTTGTGAAACTCTCTCTTCTACAAAGAGTGGCAGAGTATTTGCTCGCAGGGGAGGAACTCACAGTAGCTTGGCCCGGTCCTGGGGCTGATTTACGGTAGATATATTGCTCTGTGCTTGCAGTATAAGCATGTACAGTTAAACGTGGCTTTGACAAATGACTTGGTTTCTCCGGACTCGGAAGGAGCCTCCAGCCCCAGCCTGGCGGACCCCTCTACTCCACTGGATTTCCAGGCTGGCGGGATGAGTTACAGGGACCTGTGCCAAGAGGTGCCTTCTGCTGCATTTTATCACTGACTCTAATCCAGCTGTCTGAAACACTGCCAAGCTAATTAGCTGTTTCAGTGCCTGTTATATCAGGAGCCCAAATAAGCCCAGAGAGGTCACGTTTCGAACGGGAGCGAAGCCTTTTCATTCATCTCTCTGTTTGTGCAGGCCCAAGATGACTCCCATATGGGCCAAATCCCAATTAATGCCTCCTATTTAAACTTGTCCTGACATATTTTAGAATGTTCACCAATTAACAGTAGCATTAAGTTATGAACTACTCTAGGTGAGGGTGCCAGTGGAGACAAAGACCTCTTGTTTTTCTTAAGATTGTCTAATCTTAGCTTGACTTGGCTAATACCGGAAAACCAAAGAAAGATCTGCTGAAAAAGCATCACAGCATTATTAATCTGGAGAATTTATTATTGCCCAAACTCACTACATATAAATCCAATCTCTGTCGTAATGCATCCCTTGCTTTCAAATCCCAAGTGCAACCACTGAGGTTAAGAGCGGGCAGGAAAGAAAAATAATATTATGATGATAAATACAAGGGAAAAGAACAGTGAAAATAAATATTATCATTTGTGAATAGCTGCTTTCTCAGTTATGTAAGCTTAACCTAAATAGCAAGGCAGCTGGCTCACACACATGAGACTGTAGATAATGAAATTATAACGTCTGTCAAGATTTCCATAATATCTACCTTAAATAATGGCAAAAATGAAAACCACAGCACGGTATTTTTAGCACTCTCAGTTCATGAAGTTAGATCTTTCCTATGAAAGCCAAGTCCATTTCATTAGCTGCTTCAAATTAGCTTTCTTTTGCCAGTGTACTTCGAGTAATTCAAATCTTTCATAAAATTTCCAAAGAAGAGAAGTTGGACTGTTCTTTGTGTCCTGCTGATGCAGCAAAGGAACCTCAGAGAATAAAGATATTTATGGATGTATGCATTACCAAGGGTCTCATTTAAAGAGTTCTATTATTTCAGGAGCATGCTACTGAAGAGTAAGTAAAAAAGAAAATCAAGATAATTTCTGTTTCTTTTCAGTCTCTTATAATGACAATGTCAGTGATTGTTTAACTTTGGGTTTTGTCACTGTAATACCTACATAAACTCTCTGTGACAATAAACCCCAGCAATGGAGCAAAGCTTCACAAGACATCAGACAGGTGTGGTAATGAAATAAATCAACTAAATGCTCACTGAAAAGTGCAAAATGTGCATGTGTTTGAGACCTTTCCTATCTGAGAATTCCATGGATCACTTAGATTAACAATTTTACCAGGGTAAGCCCATATTTTGTTAATAAAGACTTGTTTCAGCACACAGATAGGTGGACAGACTTGGTGAGAACAGAAAACTGGGACTTCCTAAAGCTTTATCATGTGGTGGAAGGGAAGAGTGATTTGAGGCAGAGCTAAATAATAGGAAATGAAATGACAACAAACTCTGATCCACAGATCTTTCAAAAAGCTACATTTCTGTATTTTTTTAAGAAACGCTGAATTTGTGGGGTTTTGGTGATCAACTCATCCTATGGAAATATTAAAACTTTAAATGCAGCCATTGTGAATTGTTTCCTACCAATATTCTGACTTACTGTCATTCGAAGCTCCCACAACATGCTGGACGCCCTTCTTTGGATGAATCCCAGGACGTGGTTGGTTTTCTAGGGTAAAAACATGCATTCCTGAGTAACGGTGAGCTTCTTGTCAGCCAGTGCCCCAGGTATTTTTCCTCAGGTCTTCTCTCAATCCATTCTCTGTCCAACCTGTGTTTGTGCTTGGAATTGCCCTGTACCAGCGGCAGCACGTTGCACTTGGCCTTGTTGAATTTCATGAGGTTCCATGGCTGCCCGCTTCTAGAGCTTCTCCATGTCCCTCTGGATGGCATCTCATCCCTGTTATGCCATCTGCACTGCTCAGCTTTGTGTCACCTGCAAACTTGTTGAGGGTGCGCTTCATCCCACTGTCTATGTCACTGATAAAGATATTAAAGTGTACTAGTCCCAGTTTAGACCCCTGAGGGTCACCACTTGTTACCCATTTCCAGCTGGACACTGAGCCATTGACCACTACCCTCTGTATGCAACCATCCAACCAGTTCCTCACGCACCAAACAGTTCATCCATAAAATCCGTGTCCTTCCAATTTAGACGTTGTGGAGGACCATGTCAAAGGCTTTATAGAAGTAAAGATAAATGACATCCATAGCTCTTCCCTTATCCACTGAGGTAGACATTATAGAGTGTCTAATTCTATTATGGCTACCACCACTAAATTGGTCAGGTTGGACTTGGCCTTGGTAAAACTGTGCTGGCTGTCTTGAATCGCCTCCCTGTCCTCCATGTGCCTCAGCACAGCTTCTAGGAGGATTTGTTCCATGATCTTCTCTGGCACAGAGAAGAGGCTGAAAAGTCAGTAGTTCCCTGAGTTCTCCTTTTTAACCCTTTTCTAAAATGGGTACAATATTTTCCTTTTTCTAGTCAATGAGGATTTCACCTGAATGGTATTTTCTAATACCGTGACAGTAAAGATTGAGGGGGAAAAAGTAGTTGAATAACTCAGTTTCTTCCTTATGTGTATTTACCAGTTTGCCAGTCTTCATCCAAGGACTACACCTTCTCTGACCTTCCCTTTCTGGCTCACACACCTATAGAAGCCCTTTTTATTATTCTTTGCATCTCTTGCAAGTTCAGCTCCATCCATGCTTTGGCTTTCCTGATCCCATCCTTACACAACTGGGCTGCACCCCTACACTCTTCCTATGATGTTCCTGCTTCCACTGCCTGTGTACTTCCCTTTTGCCCTTTAGTTTGACTAGCAGGTTTTGGCTCATCCATACTAGTCTCTTGTCGTCCTTCCCTGATTTCTAACACCAGGGGACTGAGAGCTCTTGCACTGTATGGAAAATGCCTTAGTTTTTCCAGCTCTGTTCTTCTCCCTGTCCCTGAAGGACGTTTCCCAGGGGATCGTACTGTCTAACTCCTTGAAGAGCTGGAAGTTTGCTTTCCTAAAATTCAGGGTCCTGACTTCAGATTTTGCTTGACCCTTAGGCCTACAAACTCCAGTTGCTTAAACACCATGTGCACTAGAGTCTATTATTGGCTCTGGATAACTGAAAATGTTGTTTGGATGCTCTGTAAGAAAGAGAAAATCAGAAATCTTGATCTAGGAATTGATTTTGCTGTGCCTGTAGCTGCTGCCATACTCTGCCCTTCCTGCTTCTCTGTCATTAAATGTTCTGTTCCCTGTCTATGTGCTTGTTCCCTATCTCTGTGCACTTGACTGGTAATGAGGGTGTTTCTTCTAAGCCTGGACTTCTCTGCACATTTTTCCAAACCTCCAGTAAGCCTAAGGTCCATCAGGTAACTTTATGAACAATTTTTTTTTTTTAAATTCTATGCCCACAATTGATGAGTTTTATAAGAGAAGAAAAGACTCTACAGCTGAACACTAGTATGAGTTTGATACCATTCTCCACACTGATATGCAAGGCAGAGCCTTGTTCCCAGCTCAGAACTTTTGGAGGAGGCTAAGAAAAATGTAGCTGAATGTCAACAGTTTTGTCTGTACAACAAAACAGGAAAGTGACTACAAAATCTGCAAATTAACAAAATAATAGGTAGCTGCTTTAAAAAAATCAGTTGTCATGTGTAAATCTGAAAGTACAGCAGGAGAAATTGTTAGGTATTAGAACTCGGATGAAACAATTTCTTCTATCCTCAGAGAGGGATTGTTGCTTCAGTCAGGCATAGTGTTACAGAAGATTATCACCACAGCTAGTCAAATTGGACTGAGTCACTCCAGCTTTTTAGGGAAAAAAAGAAGATAAATCAGAGCACTGTGGACATTGCTGAAGCTATGTAAGCAAAAACGTGGTTTGTACCACAACCACAGAAAAAGTATAAAATTGCAAACACAATGCCATGAAATGAAACTGCACCTCTGCCATCATAGAATATGGCAGGCTGCAAATCACTGCAGGCTTCAGTGGGATTCCTTTCAAGCTACCTGCGGAAAATGAACCTTTTCCTTAGGGCTCTAACAATGCTCTGTATAAACAACTGCAACCTGAAGTTACTTTCCCAGAGTAGCATGTTTCGCCTGTGGGTGAGAACACAGTGAGCTTGCAAAAATTTATAGTATTTCTATTTCTGACCTACCAGCAGAACAGCCAAATACCACTGAACTGGATGACGGTTCTACAGCCTCTGTTACCTGTATCTGTTGATTTTCAGCCTTTCAGTGATTTCCCTTTTACTGAACCCAAGCTACATCTCATGAGCTAGTAAGAGGAAACATTTCTGTTTGCCATTCCTGATAGGCAAGTATGAATATTATTACCTTGCGTATGTGCTCAGACCTACCTTGTGAACATCACTTCTTTTGCAGGCACCAGTATCAGGCAGCAACATCCATATCAGGGTTCATCTCTTCTGTGCCATCCGTGATTACTAAAAGACTGCCCTTCATTTCAGCTCTTGCAAGAGATGGAAGCACTGATCTACTTGATAGAGTGAAAAGCTTTGACTGCAAGATTAAAATTTGACTTTGTACAACAGAAGTTGCTCCACCCATCACTTTCATTGAGAAATGCTCTAAAATTAGAGTTTAGAGAAGTACTTTATAATTAAATTAATGAAGACACCGAATGACTTCATGGGTCTAATGCAATTAATGACAATACTGGCAAAAGTAATTTCTAACTGAACTTAAGGGAGCAAAAGAACACCATTGTAGTTAAAAGTTATCTCCTCATATGTCTAAATACTTGTACAACTTTATGGTAAAAAAGGTTCTTCTGCTGATTATAGACACATTAAATTAAAAATCATCTTAATAAGTGACACAGAAGCCTAACAGATGTCAGTTAATGATCATGATAAACTCTTACACTTAAAATTGTGATATAGGGAGCTCAGCTGTTTTGTAAGAGCAGTGTCCATAGTTCTTCAGTAACCAGGGTATCCAAGTGGTGATGCTGTATTTTAAACAGCTCACCAGGTATATTTGGTATGACCAGCAGGAAAGGTATTATTTTCTTGTCATGTGAACTTTCTAGCAGGTTTAAGGTCTGATCCTCTGGGACAATTCATTTACCAAAGATCTTTACCTAAGGAACTTTGAGAATTATGCAGGGTTTCTTTTTTTTTCTCATTGTGGTGTAAAAAAATATTTTCCTAGCTAATCTGTGTAAGTTCTGGGTCAAATTGCTTCTTCCATGAGAAGACAGTGAAACCCCAGATAGTCTGGGAGCTGATTAGAACTTTCTCATGTACCCACAGAACCTGTGTCACCAACAATGGTTGTTAATAGCTCACACTTAGAGTCTCATCACCCCGAGTCTTTGGAGGAGCAATTTGCACTGTATTGGCACCAAGCAATGAGACACACAAATATCTGCTTCTGTACAAACTGCAAGTGAAATGAACTTGTTTTGGTGCAGGTTTATGTGTGTATCACCACCATTTGATAACATTATTATGAAAGGAATTGTATGAGTGGGAATTCAAGTGCCTAATGCTATACGGGATAACTTTCCTGTACGTATGAAAATGAGTACAAAGTGCATCCTGAACTCGTGATAGTTGACAAGTTGGTGTTCCCACTAGACGCCCACGTGGAGGCAGCTGAAGCGGTCACAAGTGCATTGCTGCATTTTAAATGCAACAAATATCAGGCTGCTTGCTTCCATGTCTTATTTTAAAATAAATAAGAAATACATTGCTTTACTTCCTGACAGCCTAAGAATCCAAACAGCATGTTTGGTCAGCTGACAGACTTTTAAGCTAAGGATTCATATTATTATGCATTCTCAGCAATCTATTATTAAAGAGGAACCACAGACTAAAAAACTAGTGCCTGGCTCACAATAACCATCAAGGACATCATGCTTGTGGCCAAGTCCAAATGTTAAATCTGAAGGGGTTCCATATGTTTTTTATAACTTTCCAGGTTTGCAGTGCAGCAAAATTGTTCCATAAATTACAATATAATCTGTCCATTTACTGGATTCAGCATGAGAAAAGATTAGCCTTGTCCACCTGTGCTGTATTGTTATGTGTAGTTCTCTTACCTTACTTTACCTTACTCCTCTGTTATATGGGTAGAATTAACAGATAGGATTTTTTTTTTTTTAATTCTACAAGGGTCAATGTCCTAATTAAGAGATATTGTGTAAGTCCATCAGTATGTTTTTCCCAAGCTCAGATCAAAAAAACAAACAAAAACAGTAAAAGAAATAGCAAAAAATACAAAACACATGCAGTTAAAGATCTTAGATTTTTGGTGAGTATAACCTACCAGTAATTTTTCAAAAAGGAGAATTGAGAGTCCTTATTGTCTTCTGCAACTGTACATAAAAGGTCCTTTTGCTGTCTTATGGACTATTATAAAACATCTCTTGTTTTGAACCTACTTACTAAGTGCAATATGAGTTTTTACTGTATTAGTTATCTATGATAGAGTAATAAAATTATGTTAAGCCTCACATTCTTCAAGATCTGGCTTGAGCATAGAGCATGCCATTGCTCAATCCATCATATTCCTGGATCCACCTGCTATGAAAGTCCTGAATTAGGGTTTAGTATCATGTCATTGTCCTCAACCATTAGTTTATCTGCAACCTTTTTGCTAATTATATAAGCAGAGTACCTAAAAATCTTCCTTTACTGCTGTGCCCTTGTTAACAGTGTGATTTATTTGTTTGTTTAAGGGTAGGGGATAATGCAGCGTTGGGGCTGGATGCCAGTTCTGATGTTCATGTTCATGCAAGTAGAGATGCAGAGACTCCCTGCTGAGATGCTCTTTCTCAGGTTTTACTCTGACTCTTCTCCATGCTGCAGCCACAGCTTCTTTTTTTTATACTTAAAGAATATATTTCTCAAAGGTTGTACTTGTGAAAATAAAGCACTGCTCAAAGCTGGAAAGAGAAACATGTAATTTCAAATGTGCCTTTAAGAATGTCAGAGGGAAGTTTGAACATCATTAATCTGTAGCTGCTCAGACACTCTGCTCTTCTGAGCTTCCCCAGGCTGATCTTCAGGGGGGTCCTGCATGCACAGGGTGTGAAGAGAAACATCTGCTAGGGGAGGCACCAGAAAGATGTTACAAATACAAATATAATCAAAACAGAACTCAAGTTGCTGCTGAAGAATCTGTAGATTTATGAGGGTGTCTTGAATTTTTCCCTAGGTGTGGTAGGTGACACACAGCCACACAGCCTTTGCCACCTTGTCACCTTGCCTCCTTGTCTCCACACTTACTGGCCACATCAACAGCTGCCTTGCTGTGCATGAAGGAGGTTGAGAGGAAATGTGAGGGGGATGTGGAGAGGCAGGATTTGAAGGCAATTCAGATTTAGGATGGCTTCAGCTGACCTTGAAAACACCCTCAAACTTTTCTGAGGAAATTTCATGAGAAATACCTCAAAGAAATTCTGTGCTATGCACTTCTGAGTGATGGATTTCAAAGGGACTGACAGGTCGATTCTTGCTACGTGTGTTGTGCATATATGTGTGTGCCTGTTGAATAGATTATCCTTCCAGTCATGGGAGAAGAAAGATTGCTAATCAACATGCCTATTAACAGATGCAAAGTTGCAGTTTACATATCCTAATGTCTACAAAATTGAGAGAAATCCAGCTCTGCTAATAAAAATTTCAAAGGGAAATGTATTTTGTGATATCTCTGCTTTGTGTGAGTTTGAGGTTTTTCCCCTTCCTTTTAGCAATTTTATTTAAGTTTTATAGAGGCTTGACTCTGCACTGAGTCAAAAGCACACTAATTTGGTTATTAGCATGTGCATCAAGCAATCTCACTGCACTCATTCAGAAAATAGGAATTAAGATGATTTGACAGCCCTCCAATTTTGCTTTTAATGCTATCGATTCCTTTCATCAAGGCTGTGCTGTTCTGTACTCAATCTTGCAAAAGGGAATGATGGCACACTTGCTCTAATCAAATTTCATTGTACATTCACTTCATGTAATAATAAATTTGGCAATCCAGATCAATTTTGGCCCAGTTTCCTCTCATGGGATGCAATTCAATGATTGCTTTTTTAGTTTTCTTTTAAGGACCATTGTTTGATCCATATAGGGCTCTTTTTTCCTCCCTTTTTATTCCCCAAAATATTGACTAAAATGAGCTTCAGTGGTATTCTATACTTTTGTTTATGATCACTTTGGGAAAAAGCATGTGCTTGATTTTGACAGGTCTGAGGTTGCTACATGGTATATAATGAGAGGGATTTTTGTAATGGCTTTCAAAGTACTCAGTATGTTCATAGAGCCTTCTTGAATGAACAGTTTAAATACAAATACTTCCATACATGTACAGTTCTAGAGAACTTGCAAATGCAAAGAGCTTATTACATACTTTTCTAAGCAGAATTGCAATGCATCTCAATATTTTCTTCAATAACCTCGTAACAGGATCATTATTTGACAGCAAACATTGCAAATGAGGTCAGTGAACTTTTTGTATTTTTTTCCCGTAGAAATTAGAGGTGAAAGAGATCTCTTAGGTCAACTAGTTCCTTCTCTGCCTCTTCATCGATTCAAAAGGCCCCATTACTGTTGCAAACCTGTGCTAGGGAAAAGGCACTACTGGGCCTGCCTATTAGTAGATATTGCTGGTGAATGTGAAATAAGAAACAAAATTTTCACTGTCTTGTGGTGACTGAAAAAAGCATCCAAAATCTCTTGGAAGTGAGGAGGGAGAACAATTAAGGGCAAAGGCTTGTTAACTCTGTAGTCAGATCACAGGCTGATCCAAACGGAAAGTAATGCAAATAACACCTCTGTGGAGCTGGAAGAGTTGATCTTGGATTAAAGATCTGAGGCTTACAACTAAGCTTCATTTAGCACATAACGACATAACAGTTACATGATCCACAAATGTTTAGCAACAAAGTCCATTAATACAGTTGTTAAGTGAAATCCACTTAAGCGTATGGATTGTAAATACATGAGTATGGGAAGGAGCCTCTTAAAGCAGCTGTTCTCAGTGAATTATATAACATTTAGAGCCTAGTTAACTATGATTGGGAAAATATCACTGTAAATTTGCACAGTGGCAAAGACTCCTATGTAGAACCCCTGGTCTTACTTTCACTTGGTTATAAGTCATTATTATATGATTAGCAAAAAACAACAGAAAACCTGCTTCCTTAGTCCCAGTTAGGGCTAAATAAATCTATCCAGCATGATACAAGACATCTTGAGGCTTTGCAGGTGTTATAATGTCTTCTGTTGAACTATAACAGAATGTTCTTAAGTCAGTTCTCAGCAAAAGTGTTATAGAGTTGGAAGGTTTCCTCATTTAAGGTCAAATTATAAAAATTGTTTGAAGAAAAGCATAATACACAACTTTACAGTCATGGTTTTTGTATTAATTTTTCTCCTTTCTCTGTAGAAAATATTTCTTAAAATTCCTTTAAGTTTTGAGCTTCTTTATTTCAACTGATTACTTTTTCCTAATTATGCTACAAGATTGATTGGATCTTGTGGCTTGAACAGGAGTTAGTTAACCAATAGAACATACTTTAAGTGACTAGGTAAGAACCTAAAAGCATATTTTATATAAGTAGGCACACAAAATTTGAAATGATACCTCTAAGACAGTCTTCTCGGTTTGGTTTTTGGTTTTTCTTCTCAAAGATGCTTAAACACCATAATCGTGTGTTCTAAACATTAAAAAAGTCATAGCTTAAGCTGCAGAAACTTCCATGATATCTGTCCCCAGTGATGAGTATGAATTAAGATTCTATAAAGTAACATTATCACAACCACAGGAACTTGAAAGACGCATACTTTTCAGCCCTCAAAGTACATGGAAAAAATGCTTCTTTAGAAATGACAGACGTTAAGCGATAATCTGTCCTTTCATTACAGCTGGACAGAAAAGGTAAAAATTAGAAACCGTCCTAGATGTTTTGGATTAGAAAACATATTTTAAGCAATCTTAGACTTTTTACTAAAGTACCTGTATGTATTAGTCAAAAAAACCCCACGGTAAACAAGTTCAAGTATTAGCAGTGGCACCTTAGGGCTTTGCAGAGCTATTTGTCTGGAAAAGTAAGTTTACTCTGACAGAATACTTAACAGCATTTGCTAAGCCACAATGAAAGCTATAAGCTGTAATGAAACAGGCTTGGCAAGTCTGTCTGAGGATGAGCTTCCTTCTCTGGGCTTAACTCTATTTCAGTGTTCCCATTTATCTCTCCAGTGAATGCAGGCACCCTTCATGGTCTGACAGATATTCTGTCCTTGCCAGGTAGCTGCTGCTTTTAGGCAGTAGCTGCCAAAACAATTCAGAGATTAATGGGAAACTGTCCATAAATTATAGTACAACCTCTCCACTTTCACAGAAAATGTAAGATCTTTGGGATGTTTAAATGCTGTAAAATGTCTTAATTTGTTCAGACACTTGCACAATTATTAATACAGACAGATGTGGAATACACAGACAACAAGCATCCAAATTAACCTTGAGGTGGATTAATACAAGAAGCTGGCAAAATATTCCCAGTGAATAAATTAGTGTGACATTTTATTATGATTTCAATACAAGATTACCAAGTGCATATCTTAAACATAGGTCTCAAAAACCTGCAAAAAGAAAGCTAATATCAAATGATGCAGTGAGGAAATCCAAATGGAAAGCTACACCTATTAGGGTCATAGACACTCCCAAGGTAGGACAACACATGTCAACCTGAATAAGCCATTAAATGTATTGTTTTTTCCAAGTCTTTAATTACAGCTGGCATTCCTGAGTCACTGCTGGAGGCAACCATCCTGTTGAAGAATATAAACCTTTGTGGGAGGAAACAGCAGAGACCATAGCCCAGTTTCTAAAGTGCTTCTAAATCACATTAGCAGGAGAAAAAAGCTGTTCCACGTTGCTTGATTTACACATGTAGGTCCAGCCTCAGCTGAACATTCTGCTCTGTGGGTTTGTAACGCCCCCCAGATCCACAGTGTCTGTGGAGTTCAGCTCCTGTCACCACCAGCTGGTAGCACCCAAATCTCTGCAAAACTGACTCTGTGAGACTCAAACTGAAATTTCCTGATGTCGTAGCCTGCAGCTCCTTAGCCAAACAGGTGATAGCAACAGTCACCCGAACAACGGCATCTAATGACTCCAGTACAGAGTCCACAAGCTGGAGATGTCACATCAGGCCCTAAGATGCAAATCCAGTCACCTGGCTTTGATTTCATCACCATTAATAAAAGGTTTTCCCATTACTTCAACTTCTCCAGCTCTTTCTTCAGCATGTGCTTGAATCTCCCTGTGCTTTTTCTGCTCCTGCACCCACAACTCCTGTCACCTTTGCTGCTGGCTTTTGGCAGGCACTTGGGCTATTTCTTCTCCCCACACAGATCTAGTGTATTCCAGCATGGAATACACTAGATCTCATTTGAATATTTGTGGTTAAGCCTCTTCTCTGGTTTAAAGTTGTCACAGTTCCCTTCAAAGACTGAATTAGTTCGTGCCTGCGCTCAGACAGCAGCTGCCGTCTTTAATGCCAGCCCTGAGCCTGTGTGACATCTGTAATCTGTATGTGCTTGTGTAGAAGCTCGGGGCTGTCATGTGAAAATGCCAGGTTGGTGCCGTGTCACCTCTTCAGCCGGTCCCTCAGCCTCAGAAGGGGCACACTGATCACAGCCTGCCCTAGCCTGGCTTAGTGTCCATTTCCTTGTTCTCTCTCAACAGGCATCATGTGGGCTTTTCCTAAAGAGCCAGCCACTGGTGAATGAGAGGAGGGCTCAGATCTCCTCCTGAATGTTAGAAATCAGGGAAGAGGGAACAGTGGAGAGGAAGGATAAGAGGAGATTTGGAGCCAAAAGGAATCTGTGGGCAATCCCTGTAAAAAAGCTCTCATAGCAGCAGTGGTAGAAAATGTTGTCCTCTGTGAGTTCAGTTTGTGGAGAATGACATGTTGTGAGTTTGAGTCCCATTCTAAGGGGGCTTTTAAAGTGATACAGGTTAATGGTAGGAATATAAAGATAAAGAGGGTGATCTCTGTTTTAGACTGGAATTAAGCATGATTTTCTTTTCTTCACCATCTCGGTCTTAACAGACACCCAAAGACATAATACTTGTATTGTTTCTATGTTTTATTTTGTTTAAAAGAAAATGGTAATACTTTATTTTTTGTTTTGCCTTTAACCTAGTTTATGTTAAGCGCAAGTGTGTTGGATTAAGCAAGGTATATGAGCAGGGGGACCTGGGCACTTCTCAACTTCTCATTCAGCAGAATATTGAGAAAAGTGAGTGGAGTTGTCCAAAAACTAGAATGCTTCAAGAGCAAAAGAGAAAAAAAGCCCAACAGTGTATCTTATTACTTTGTTGAGTACTCCAGCATAACCTGCATTAGAAATACATTTTGAAGGCAGGATATCCATGTACAGCAGGATAAAAACCAGCCAGAATTCTGGGCATTTTAATATTCCAACTTCTACCTCCAGTTCACTTTAAATGAGAAATGTTTCACTGAAGACTGTAGTTTTATTTTATCAAATAATAATTTAGCAAAATTAATTGATAAGATGCATTTTAGTGTGATTCTTGATCTATAAGAATGTCTGTTCTTTTCCCTTGCTCAATATTTTTTTTGTGGCATACTTAATTTTAGATCCATGACCTATGATCTTTAATAGACTTTCTGACAATAATGATTAGGATAGTGGATATGAGGTATCAAATTATCAATAACCTCCTTCTCTGAGATAACACTAATGAATCATCATCTGATGGGGATATTCTGCTTAACACATTGATCATTAACCGATTTACATTTTCCATAAAAAAACCTGCATTCGCCTTTCTGCCATTTTTGTAGAAAATATTTTAAAGTATGTACTGGTGATTGTTTTTTAGCTTGAGAGGTGTTTTTCATAAAGTTTTCTTTCTTTGTTTTTCTGAAAGCTACAACTAAAAATCTGTTGGCTTGCAGTCCCTTATTTCTTCTATAGCTTTTGTTGGAATCAAAATTTTCATATGAAGCTTTTAAAATGTAGCTTAAATAAGCATGAA
The DNA here is from genome assembly GCA_013400235.1 of Oriolus oriolus. Lineage (NCBI taxonomy): Eukaryota > Metazoa > Chordata > Aves > Passeriformes > Corvidae > Oriolus > Oriolus oriolus. Next base: position 2,050,412 of record VXBT01003964.1, on the reverse strand, counting down.
TGAAACCCTGGTGTTGAACTCTGCCTGGCAATGCATGAGATTTGTACAATTCTCATTATATTCTGAGAACAAATGGACCTTAAGATCACACTGGAAACCTTGATTTAAAAAGTTTGACTAAGATAGGCTCCTTAAGGATTATTGACGTTTAATTTAGCATTTGATATTAACTATCTAAAGCCACATAAATATTGCTTTACTCTAACCAGTTTTCAAAGAAAGAGGAGATTTCACAATTGAAACTTTTGTCATCCTGACCGTCTCAATTAGCATATTTTAACAGTCTTTTAAACCTTGAAACATAATTGGACTTGTAATAAAATATTCCACCTTGAGTGCCAAACGAAACACTTGCAAGCCCGCTTTAATTTCATTGTCTTTGCCACTGTAATAGATTTGAGAAAGTCTCATTTTAACCAAATTTATCCTCTGCTTCACACCTGCACAGGATGCATATTAGGGCTACTAACTTTCTGCAAAAAAATTACCATGATAAGCACTGTCCCTGCCGGCATTGTCTGAAAGCAGCAGTTTTGCCTGCAAATCATACATGAGTTTATTAAACTAAACACTGTTTTTGGGCTGCACATTCCTTTCTGCAAGTTTCACAGGACTGTGCATCCACATACTTTCTTTGAAAACATCTCATTGTCTCACCACTTCCTTTATGGCTAAGAATTTAATGATTACCACAAAATAATTGCTGTCATTTGCCACCCATTTGTGATTCCCATTGAAGCAGGGTTTCTAAAATATGTCATGCGGTGAGCCTGGAGTTAAGCAGAACAAAGGAAGAGAGTGGATGCACTCGTGGCTGCTTCTGCTCACACTGATTCCCTGTCATAATAACTCTGTCATAAACCCCACCATAACTGTTCAGTGGTGACCCACCAATGTTATCACAAGGAAGGAGATTACGGATAACCTTGCTGGCCTGAAACACTTGTCCTTTCTCTCAGGAAGAGAGCTGCATGGAGGGGAATCAAGCAATGTTTCTCAGAAGCATGGAATGGTTTGGGTTGGAAGGGACCCTAAAGATCATCTCATTCCAACCCCCGTGCCATAGGCCACTAGACCAGGTTGCTCAGAAGCCTATCTAACCTGGCCTTGGAGTCTTCCAGGGATGGGGCATGCACAACTTCTCTGGGCAGCCTGTGCCAGGGCCTCACCACCTTCATGGTATCTTTTCTTAATCTCTAATCTAAACCTACAAACCTACTCTCTGTCAGTGTGAAGCCATTCCCCCTTGTCCTGTTACTCCATGCTCTTGGAAATAGTCCCTCTCCATCTTTCTTGTGAGCTCCCTTCAGGTGATGGAAGGCCACAATTAGGTCATTCCTAAGCCTTCTCTTTTCCAGGATGAGCAAACCCAATTCTCTCAGCCTTTTTTCTGTCATGAGACTGGGAGCAGAGGCTCCACAGAGTGGCTCACCTACTAAATCTTCCCCTAAAGGAATGGGTTTGTTCTTGCTAATTACTAGCTAGAAAGAGTCACAGAGCTCTACCCAAACTCATGCTCAGTGCAAAGCACCTGTTTGCCTTAAGGTTTAGAAAAGAAATTTCCCTAGGTCCGTATCAGAAAAAGAAAACTAGATAGAAAATTTGGAAAGAAGTCACCCTTTCTCAGGCCATATTCTGTCTCAGTTTGGTCCTATATCCTCAGCATGGCAAGGGGGGATGTCACCCCAGAAAAAGAGAGCTTTTATATAAAGTCAGCCTTCTTTATAAAAAAAACCAAAACCTAAACTTCTTTAGAAGCTACAACTTTAAACCAAGATATTCTCAAGTGGCATATTGGGAAGTAGAAAGATAACAGTTTATTCTCCAAGCCATATGGAAGGGTTTTCAGCAGCTGAGGATGGGAAATTGTGTAGAAGACTCTGACAGGCTAAGTAAAGCAAACTAAATCCCTTGCACTTAAACACCATTAGGAAATGCCTGATGCTGGATCACCAGTTTGAGGTGTGAAGGTGGGCTGCATGCTGACACAGGTAATAAATGGAATAAAGCATTTCAGGAGTGATAGGATTAATAATGTAATAGCTGACTTCAGAAGGCTTACCGGCTTTACCTGAGGGGATACTTGTCCCGTATATTGAACCAAGTCAACACTGGCAACTCCATTATTTTTATCATTATTTATATTACTGAAAGAAGCCTTTGTTAAAATAAATTTATCTTTATAGAAGACAGGGTGGTTTTAACCAGAAAGGTACTTACATTTTCTCTTAAGTTTATCCCAGCACACGAGGGGGAAGGATCTGTGGGCTCGGCTATGCACTCTGAAAGGGTGGAAGCCATTTTTAACACATTGATTCTGTTCAAATAGCATTTTGCCCCATTATCCCAAAGAAAAAAACCAAAAAACCTTCAAAGTATTTTGCTCTATTTCCTTTATAATGCCTAAAGTTAAGTCATACAGTCAGTAAAACCAATCTTTTTCTCCATGGCTTCCAGTCTGAAAATGCAAATACTGTATGAACTGAACAAATAGAAGAGAATATTTTTGCTGCTTCTTTTTGCTTCTTCCTTCCCACCAAGGGCATGCCAAGCAATATTTAACCTCTAGAACCCAACCTTTAGCTATCAACCATGACAGATATCATGTGTGCTCTAGTTTTGGCCTGATATGGGATCCCTTTTAGGCTAGTGATTTCCAGCAAGTCACTGAACTTGTGAAGAAAATGTGCAGAATGTATAAAGAATTTCAATTATAAATTAGGATTTTTTGTTTTTTTCAGAGTTAGGCAAATATTTAATTTCAGGTCAAGTAAAATTGCAAGTTAATCAAATAATACAAAGGAAAAGTCATGAAAATACAGAGAAAAATTCCCAAATGATCGCTTTATAGTAACACGTTGCTTTTTATAGTGGACTCACATCCCAAATAAAATTTTAAGTAAGGAAAAATAGCTTTCAGGGTAGCTAAGGAACTAAAGAGCCAAACTGCACAGCCATTGTTAAGCACATACAGTATTCCTGAGAGATGTGTGAGTGTGTGCACAGCTGCACAGACACAGAGTCCATATGCCTGTGTGTAAACAGTGGGTATCTGTACATGTGTGTATGCGCATGTGAATGTTTTATAACCCTTTGGCAGCTATGCAGGGAAACCTGAACACAAATCAGCCTTTTTCCTAGCACTCTTTGTACAGAGCTGAACAGCTCTGGGGTTTGGATTACAAGTGAAATAAGACAGTTTGGGTCTTGTCTTAGAAACAAGGGGATTAAAGTTGAGTTTTAAGCTAAAGTAAGTTCAGAATAGCTTTCTCCAAACTGCTGTGTCTGCCTACGAGACAGATTGCTACTGAACATGCCAAGCTGACCTCATTCTCTACTCTACTGTACAAACTTAAATACTCGTATTTTAGAGAAGTAGTTCTCATCTAGATGAAGGATTACATTTTCCAGGATATCAGCTTTGTACGAATCAAGCCATTTGGATTTTTTTTTATTCTCTGTTAGCCTCCAAAATATTTGAAAAATTCATTCAGAATTGTTGCCCTGCCCTTCTTTTCCTTTATGTTCCCTTCAATTTTCTGTTGAAATCAATGTCTGCTTCTTGTTTGCAGTTTTAGAAGCATATCACTTCATGAAGGGGCATTGTTCTTCCAGCATAGTCCTGTTTGCTATACCCATTTTACACCCTCAGCTTATGCCGTGTGGCAAACCTGTATCCTCCAAGGGCATCTTTGGTAAAGCTTTTTAATTCACTCCCTGTGTCACCCGTGTTTCCTACTCAAGATTGTCCAGAAAGTGCCCACGCATCTCACTTCCTCCAGCAGAGTGCTCAGTAAGGCTCTGAAAAGGTGGACCCAAGTAGCAGAGTAACTTCTAACAGAAGTCTTATTGATTATGAACTTGAAAATATATGAGACTTTTTCTTTTAAACTCATATTTATCTCCACTAAATTAGAAAATTCTGTTGAACTGTGAATGACTCTCAGATTACGAAGCTTTAATTTTATGCCTTAGAAATCTATTAATTTAGCTGCGTGCAATACTTCAAGGAATATCTGGTCACTGATTTTTTACTACTAACTTTTTATTTTATTGTAATTATTTTTGAAAATGAATTGATTTTTTTGTTCTTCCAGTACTTATAATTTCATTTGCTCTAAAGAAAGCTAACTGTGTCTTTCAAAACCTAACTAGAACAAATAAAGGAGAGTAGGTTTCACTAAACCACCTCTAACATAGTCTAAACGAAAACATCTTCATAGGAACTCTGGCAAAACATGCTAGTCACTTTTAACAAGACCAGATGAAAGTTTGTTTTCCAGCTGTATCTCAGAGGATGACCTGTTTAAGTCCCTAATCTTGAGGTAATCTTGTTTTTTAGGTGAGCTCAAGTAAATCTAGGTTTGTTATCTCAAGTTAACCTTTTTTTTCCCTCTCTAACAGATGTATGGCAGTAGTCCAACTGCCATCCTTGAATTTAAACTTTTGCTGAGCTATTTCCGTGGGTTGGATTAAGCTGAGTTCTGAGTATTTAAAAGTCTTTAAGCTCATGATGGTTTATCTCTCTTTCCAGGTAGTATCTGTTTCTACAGGCTTTATAGTAAGTAGTTACTGCTGTTTGCTTAGCTAAGAATTATCCCTGTTGTCTTACCCATGGTTTCTTTGTGGTTACAATTTTACTGATCCCCCACATTAACATGCACATCTCAGTCTCCCTACACATTTTGGGGATGCTCAGAAGGGGCTGCTATCTTCTCCTCCACACACAACCATAGGACCTGATTTTCCTCTTCCACTGTGCCTCAAAATGCAACATCCCAGCCAGTACAGTACCAGCTGCATAACTGGACTGGATGCTGTTTAAAGCAACTCCTATTCCTTTGACCTGAGGCTGCAGGCATTCTTGACAGCAGACCAGACATTTTCTTTCTGGGCAATGAGGATATTTTGTATTCCTCCAGTGCAAACCCTGACACCAGAGTGAACCGCAGGATAACTACAACATGCAAACAAGGACACCTGTATGCCTGATAAGCAGAGCTCTGGGTGTGCAGCTGCTGCTTTGTTTCCTGAGTAAGCTGGCAGGTTGATTAAGATGGGGTGAATTAGGAGGACACTCTGTTACAAAAAGTGGACACCCCATAATTAAGATGCATTTTTTCCTCTGCACTATCTCTGCTCTTAAATTTATTTCTGTATTTCAGTTTCATGCTGTATGTCTGGTGTGAATGAGAAATGTTCAGTCCACCTGGTGCTGTCAGTTGCGAGTAATGTCTGTTTACTACGTGCATTAAATTAGGCAATTAACTGCTTGAATGTATTTGTACAGATAGCCAAGTAAAATTTTATTATAATACCTGTCTGGTGGTAAAAGGGCTTGACTGACTTGGATTAAGGTTGCTCTGACTCAATACAATCATCATATTGCATCTGCTGATACGCAAGTCTTTTGGAAAAAAATCCCACGTTGTGGACTGGAGAGCTATTAGAGGAATGTTTATGGGAAATCACACAGCAAAGCTCACAGAAACACCTGTAAGTTCTTGCCTCTAATGCTTCTGGCTTTGGCCCTTGCAGATTTGAAAACCACTCAAATTAAGCAATAGGCAGTTATAACAAATTGAAACCCCACGTAGCTTAAATCTGAAAGCATTTAAGATCAGGTAATAAGGCTAAAGTCAGGTTAGTCTGGCTGTGTTAACAATTTCTGACCTAAAAGTTGCTTGTCACACTGAGCTGGTGCCAGAGCTGACACACGATGTGGAGGAGGATGAAGCCAAAGACAAGGCTCCCCCCAAGAAAGGCTCTGGGCCAGATTTGCTGCTGTCACAAGTGGCATCTTTCCCTTAGTCTCAGCTGCCATAGAAAGTGGGAGAAAAAAGAATCTGTTTCAAGACACTTCCAAAGAGTGGGTAAAATCTGCCATGACACAAGGTTCGTTGACTTTATAGTGTAATAATCAAAGCCCTTATATCTCCCAAATACCTTAAAATATATGCCTCTTAAAACTTTAAATTGTTTGGCAGAGGAAGATTTAAACACAGAAGTGCAATATTTCTAATTCTTCCCTAGAAGCTGGAAGGATAACTCTCTGATAATTAAACATTTTCAGAAATTAACTAGTAATATAACTTTAATGATACGTTTAATTTTTAATTAGAGCAGATGTGTTCTGACATTTACTGGAACCATTGTACTTTTGTAGAACGTTTCATTATTAACAGCAATTTACCTATGATTTGTGAATGCACGTGCCAACAACAATTTTATGTTTCTAAAGAAAGAAAATCACACCTAAATCTCAGCACATGCTTCATACTTTGTTGGAGGGTTTTTTTTCCCTTTTTTTTGTTCTATTTTGGGTTTTATGATTTGTTGTTAAACGTTTCCAGGAGACCTTTACATAATTCAGTGTTTTTTTATTAATTTCCCCCAGGAAAAAAAAATTGAAATTAAAACCAAAAAATCTGGAGAAGCAGGAAGGTGGTTTTGCCAGAATCAGACCCTTGTGAACAAGCCACTTCCTCATCTGAGTTCACAGCCAATTACTTAGTGTTGAGAGGGCTGAATTTGGGTCTTGCTCACAGCTGTAAGCAGGAGAGTGGAATAGCTTTGGCTTTGTGCTGTGTAACAAAGCTCAGACCTGGATTCTGAAGCAGCATCTCCATCCTCTCCAAACACAATACAGACTTGGAAGCTAGCACTCAGGAATACCTATTCCTGGTAATCAGATCATGCTTTTCACCTTCTCAACAAAAAAATGAATGAGGCCAGTGCAAAAATTACAGCTATTCATTAGAGACTAAAGGGAAAGCAATGCTAGATATTGAGAGTTCAGCAATTCAGTGGTCAAGGAGGCCAGGCAGTGGCAATGCTGATATCTTGTATCTTGATATTGACACTGACTTTTGGCCCTAAACTCTTCAAAGATTCTCAAAACCCTTCCTTGACAACCCTTTCCTGGACATTGTTGTCTTTTACAGCTACAGAGTGAGTTTTCTTACTTACGTTGCAGATCAAGCCAATTGCTTCCTAACTTTCTCCTTGTCCATATGGAAAATAATTTTAGTTGTTTCAGAACTGTTTTGTTTTTCCTCTAAATATACTGTTTCCTAGACTAAACAACCTCAACCTTTCATCCTTTTTGTGCGTCATGTTTTCTAAACAATTTTTCATTCTTGTTGCTTTTCTCTGGACTGACTTTTTCCAGCTTTCCTGAGGGAACGCTACAAACTCAGCACAGTTCTCTTGCTGAGGCCTCACCAATGGAATCACCACCTCAGCATGTTCCCCAAACCGCTCTTATCTGTGTGACCTAATAGAAGAACTGCTCCCTGCCACTCCCCAAACGTTGCATTTAGGGTTCCTAATGGATCTGCCATTTGTCCAGACCTTTTTTCTACAAGAATACTCCCTGTTCCCATTTTAGTCCTTTTGTATTTGTGCATTTAACTTTGTCTTTCCTAAGAGTAGTACTTCATGCATTTGCTGTTGCTGAATTCCACCTTCTTGATTTCAGTTATCCGGAGTGCTTGTGACCTAGGGATATCCAGAAATCTCCCAATTGTAATGAAAAGTAGCTCATAAAGCTGCATCCAGGACAGATATCTGTGGAATCTCAGTAGAATTTCCTTTCAATTTTGAATAAAATAAAGAGAAAACTTTTCAAAGTATGATTTTTGTTCTAAGTTCATATATTTTTATAATGTTATCCTTGAAAATAAAAAACACGGAACTTAGTAACATTAATTTTTTATGCAAAAATGAAGGTTTGATAGCTCAGTTCAGTTAGAGTAAAATTACTGTTGCATAATTTAAGCTAAAATTCCTTGGTTTTCTGAGTGTTCCTTTCCCCATCAGACAACCTCTGAGCAGATTTTGAAACGTCACATACCACGGCCTCCAGTGCCCACAGGATTTCAAGTTTAATAAAAGTAGATGCAATTATTAATACAGTTCAAATGCAGTTTCTTAGTTTAGAAAATTTGATAGACTGTAATCTGAGCTGTTTTGATGATTTTTTTTTTCCTTGCTGTGTCGAGTAGATTGAGCTCTTACTCCTCACAGTCCATGAGGTTAGTGTTGGGATGTATATTTTTCGCTTTTAGGCTGAACAATTCAGATGTCACCCAAATATGTTATGACAAACACTTAACTGTGCTAAATCTGCAAAAGAAATTTTCCAAGTTCACAAGAAGTAAACAGTCTTGAACTGGTTTTGAAAGCAGCTTCCCACACAGTCCTCTGAAAATCTGGGAATTCTCTTCTAGCAATGTACGGGGGTGCCTCCGCCGGCAGCCAGCCGACCGGCGGAGGGACACCAGCAAAGTAGTCCCCGAGTTANCCCGCGAGTCCATAAAAACCCCATGCTTGTCCAGATATTCGGTTTTTTCTCCGTCCTCCACGACCTCAATAAAAGCCCTCCCGTGGACGACAAGGGGAAATCTCCCCCCATGTCTCCTTTGTCCTGGGGGTCTGTGGGACCACGACACCAAATAGCGTGAACCAAGCCCGCTCCAAGCGAGCACGAGGCACGCGCGGTATCAATCCCCGGCGGCAGAAGGGAGCTCGCACCCCGTGTCTCTGAAGCTCGTGGGGACACGCGAGGCGCGGCACCGGTACACAGAGCGAACGCCGTCCCTATGGCGCTTGGTCCTGGCGGCAGAAGCGGCGCTGAAGCTGCGATCCCGGATTGCGCGCCCCGAACTCGCGCCTCCGGCGAACGGCGCCGCGCGGTCTGGGCTACCGTCCGACTCTAAGGCGCGGCGCGCGCGGGAACGGAGCTCGTGGGAACGGCGTGAGAGCTCGGAAACCACCCAAAAACAAAAGCAATGCAGGGTAATTGGTCTGAGCCATCCCTGCCCTTTTTCTCTCATTCTTGAAATTTTCGTTCTGTTATGCTATGTGGAGCATAGCAGGCTGAGTGTTGAGGGACAGGTATTTATGTCTCTGCTTTCTCAAAAAAAAGGCAAAAAAAAGGCTTGGTTTGTGGCATGTAGTTTGGTTGGGACATTAGAACACAAAATGTTGATTTTAAAAAGGGTACTTCAGCACCCTACAGGCCCCTATTTGGTTGTCATTATTTACCTCCTTTGTTCTGAGCGCATTGGGGGTTGGGTTTGTTAAGAAGCCTGATGTTGATGCTTTATTGAATTACCCTTGTCTCCAAACCCAGTGAAATTGGGTTCCATTTTACGTGAACAAACTGTACATGCTAAGATTATTTAGTGTCATAAGAGCAGAACTTGTGATAGAACACCAAATAAGAAGAATGTAAAAAAATATTATTTCTAGAGCCTCTGCGATGTGATCATATGCGAAAATCAAAAGACTAGAAATTCAACACAGAAAAATTTCAGTGTGATTGGTGAATAAGTCTGTTGTCTGTAATGAGGTCAGAAATTCCAGAAAACATTTAAATATTCACAATATTTTTCTGCATATCTTGATCTGTCACAATGTGGCAGATATTCTCAAAATGGCTGTTGTCATTTCTCTCATTTTCACTGAACAAAGTACTGCTTTTAAAAAATGAATGAGTGTGTTTTCCCAGAGTTTCTACCCAGCAACACAAGAGGAAGAGTTGAAGATTCTTTTTGCCAGGAGACTGACTGCTTTGGGAGTTTATAGACTCTGGCAAAGAATCTGAAAGAGCCATCAGTGATACCCACTCCCGCAACAGGAATGAGTTGTTATTACTTTGACTGCTTTGTTCAGCTCACACTTACCCAAGGCTTTCTCCTTCTAACACACTCGTTTCTAAATTTAACTGGCTTTCAAGCTAGGTTTGAAGTCACACACACATTTTTACACCATATTTACCAGCTTTTGAAGGTGGCTATGGTTTGAACCCTGCTTGCTTCTGGTCTTCCTGTTTATCTCTGCTTGAATTCCACTTTGCAGTCTTGCAGTGCTCAATCTGCAGCAGTCATTTTAACAGCCAGATAGTTGTCAGAAACACAGGAGCTTAGCTTTTCAGCAGGATAAAACCAAATGAAATGCTTGGCTGTAATGAAAAAGCCACATTATTCAAACACAATCTCTTGCAATGACAGCAAAAGGATAAAACAAGTTAGCTGGGATTTTGATTTCGAGAAGCGTAAGAGGATTGTTGAAATTAATGGTACTGAGTTAATACAGCAAAGATTCGCTTGTGCAAACTTCCCTTACTGTTAAATATGTTTCTGTTTTCTCCTCTGTAAGGGCAAGTTGCTGGTGCAGTTCAGGTGCCTCCTTTCAAGAGTGATGGAAGCATCTTAACTAAAGGATGAGCCAGCCAGCTGATACTTTGGGCCACAGAAAAGCCCCATGGCTGATATCTAGGGTGGATTTGCCCCAGCAAGTAGATAAGCACCCATGCAGCCAGTCACTCAATATGCCTCCCAGGGGGACATGGGAGAAAATCTGAGGAACGAGAGCAGAAGAACTCATGGGTCGAAACACAGACTGGGAAATCACCTACAAAGTACTGCAGCAGCCAAAACTGACTCGACTCAGGGAATTTAATTTAATTGGTTTTGCCAATTAGCATAAATATTAAATTATGTATTCTGGTACTGGGAATCAAAGGAGACAAACATTGAAACACCTTTCCTCCCACATTTACAGCTTCCACTTCACTCCAGACTCTTTTCCTTCATCTTTTCTTGTATCTACTTCATCACTTCACAACCTTGCTAGAGAGAGATCACTCTTAGTCCCTCCACGGAGCCTACAGGCAGTCCAGGAGAGGTGGGTGGTGATTTCTCTCTGCCCACTCCTCGTTGCTCATTCTTCCTGCAATCTTGGATGTGTCATCCACAGGCTGTGGCCCTTTTTGCAGCGTGCCTGCTCCAGCATGATCTCATCCACAAGCTCCTAGTGGCTTCAGCACAGGCCAATGATGAGAAAGCAAATTATATGATGGGATATTAACAGGTGAAAAGTCACGGGTGTAAATGGTTGCCTTTTGTTTTTCTTCACAGGGAAGGTTTCAAACACAGTACTTGTACTGGCAATTTTATATTTTGAGGGCAAAGCTTGAATGTCTGCAGTGCTGTAGTTGACACTTGAAATGCCACACCCCAGAGACATTCTCTTGTAGAGCACAGCAGTCATTAGTGCTTGGTGTGACATTCCTACTGCAGTGAGCAGAAGGGACTCAAGCTGTTTGTCTCTACTTAGTGTATAAGAACTGGGATTCTTTCTATTTCCAGGGCGGTTTTCTTCATCTTCCCTTTCCAGGTTTCTCATTCAACATCTTTGTTTAACTGCCACTTTGCTGGATTCAACAATTTGGTGGGGGTTTTGGGGTGGATGTGGAAGAAGTCTGTTTCTGCATTTTGGTTCGAAACCTTTTAAAACTGTGCCCAATTTTTATGAAAGAGGAGGAAGGGAAACATATTTAAATCTTTGTGGGATTGTAGAAATCTCCTGATCAGGGATTGCAGCCTCCTGCTTCTGGCAAGAGCAAACTTTTCCTTCCTACCTTGTTTCTGTCATCAGAAGCTATGTATATTTTTGAGACAAGCTTTCCTCTTATGTGGTTGTGTTCATTTTTTATTTCTGTGTGAGAGATTTCTCTTGTGTGAGAGAAATCTTATTGGTTCATTACCTTTTCTGTGAAGGTCTTGCTGCATCCTGGGTGAGGGTGCAGTAGCTCCTATCTCTGTCCTTGGCCCTCTTTAAAGGCAACTTGTTCTCTGTCAAGTAACCCTGTGTCTCTTACAGACATGGTGACGTTTCAGGGTTGATAATATATGGGTTGTGCATTATTTAGAGAGACTGACATGTGGGCTTGATTCAGCCTGAAGCCAAATACTAACCTTAAGGCTAGCATGACATAGTGAGAAATTTGTAATATAGGACACTGAGCCATAAGAACAACTAGAAGTATTACCTCCTCTGTAACCGTAGGCCCAATGAGCTTTAATCAGCTGATTAAAGCACTGCACCAGCTTTTTATTGAATCTTTGGCCAACTCCACTTCTAAGAAAATAACCTGCCACACAGCTGGTACCCAGGCTTTGTTAAAGAAAAAAAGAGAGAGGAGGTGAGAAAGGGAGGAAAGCAAAGGGAGAAAAAGAAAAAAGTCAATCCTATTATTACCATAAAATTCAAAAGGTTGTTCAAATCCAAACAGTAGGAGGTGGACAGATTAAACTTTTAGAACTGTAACAACGTCTCTCTTGGTGTGCTCTAGTTCAGCAAAGTGAACCTTGTAAGACTTGACATCCATCACAACATTTCCTGCAGTTACCACTCTGTTACTTAGACCAAATCCCCAGTTCTGGCTTGCAGACTATAATTTGGAGACATTAAATGACTACAATGTGGAAAGTATCTGATGATGTATTGTACTTTAGAATAATAAAAGTACTAAAATTGCAGCTTTGAGAACTAAATCAAGTATATAATTATCTGTGTTTGTGGGATTTCGTCTAAAATCGTTATGTTGTTTAAGCCATGTCTTTCTTTCCCTTTTGTTAATAACCCATGTTCTTAGAAAGAGGATCATGCATTTAAAGATGTTCTGGGCCCAAAGCCCTACTCCCACCTCCTTTCCTTCCTTCTTGCTGACCCATAACAAATCTCCTGACTTTGATTTCACTTCACATTCAAAAGCAACGACAGAGGCCGTAATGAAAAAACGTAATCCAAGTGCTTCATTTTCTTAGCTGTAATTCTCACATTTGGAGAGTGTCTTAGTGCCAAAATTCTTTCCTTTTGTTTTTCCTTAGTCTTTCTTTTCAGATGAGTGCTATCTGGCATTAAGAATAGGCACAGTAATTGAATGTTCAGAAGCTAGTGACTTAAGGGAGCTTGCCAACATACAGCATACAGTTTCTTTTATCACTTTTTTCCTTATCACCAAAAGGAGTGCTTTGCATGTTCGGAATTGCTGTAGTTGCTTTCTGCTCTAAAGACATTTTATCTCTCCTTTTCTTCACCCTTAACTCACTGTCATTGTGTACTGGTTGCTTCCCTAGCATATCCCAAGGAGTGTTTCATCAGGATTGTGGATAATTCTCCCTTGCTCTCCCTTGGTTTTTAAGGCTGACTGCCTTGCCTGTGCTCTCTCTAGGCAAGGATCCTTTGAGACCAGTGAGGAATGAACCTTGAAGGCCTGAAAGCCTGTATCCACCTGAGGTTCATCAGACAGCACTGTTTGCTGGATTTACTACTTCTGTAAAATTGTCCTGGAAATCTCAGGAGGCAACGTTTTGGTAAGGGCATTGTGGAGGTGCTGCTCCTGGCCCTCTTGGGAAGGAAGAGGAAATTATGCTGGTATCTTCCAGAAATTCAAAGGAACAATGTAGGGCTAGGAGAATTTTTCTTGAATATCAGAAAAAAA